>JANHMN010000017.1:51376422-51453426 GCA_030674055.1 Rhabdomys pumilio
CGCACACTAGAGACTTAGTCAATTTTAGCATCAAATTCCCTCTGGTTCCAGGTTTTTCTCTCCACAGAGAGGAACCTAAGTCAGGAAGAAATAGCCCAAGGTGGAACTCGTTCACTTTAGGGTCCATTTTGCTCACCTGTCTTCTTTTTCTTTTTTCTGAATGCATAGCTTCTTAATCTCCAGGAAGAACAGATGTGAGTGTAGGGGGCTCTCTGTCTTGCTGGCCTCCCTTAGCATCTTTCAAGAGCTATTTATTCAGAGTTCTGTTGAAAGATGAAACCCAGGAGACAAGTTCTTTTAAGACACTAGCTGCAGGGAGTGACATTTTGCTCTTTCCTTCTGGAGGGACCCACTGGCTCCCTGGTGTTCCAGGGGAAGCTTTGAAGGCTTCCCTGTGAACTAGTGAGCATTTCATCAGCTATGAAGGGTCAAGATTGCTCACCACTGAGTATCTTCTAAGAACTTTGTTCATCTGTCCAGGTTTGATTTTGGATTGGAGTATTAGCTATGACTTCTCTAGATACTTGATTTCTATACCAAGAGTAAATTTACTAAGAAAAATGTAGAAATGGGCAATTAGAAAAAAAAATGACATGTGTTTATGGAGCCCATTTCTATTAGTGAGTATATTCCATGAATCTTTTTGTAGTTGTAAAAAAGGTTGTAAAATACTTTAATTACTGTAGGCTTACTCAAATAAATGCAAAGGCACATAGTTAGGAGCCACGGAGATGGAAAGCACTCGATAGATCTTTTTTCTTCCTTTGTCGCCTCCATTTCTAAGTTTCATTACTGAAGGAGGGTGCTCACCCAGTTACCAGCACTGTTTACTACACTTCAAGGGCCTCATGGTGCTATGGATGTTGTGTTCTGACCTGTAGGGAGAAGATGTCACCAGTTTCATGATGTTTCAAACATTAGCCTGAGACAGGGAAGAGAGGGTAGGCGAGGACAGGAGAAGGCAGGAAGAAAGAAGAGAAGCAAGGTAATGGGAGAAAGAAGAAAGCCAGGAGAGCTCCCCAGAAAGCTGGGGAGGAGGCAGCTGGAGGCAAAAGGAGTAAATGAGTGGTGTGAAGGGAGGGAGACACTTACAGGGCAAAGGGAAGAAAAGTAGATGAGGACCTGGAGGTGAAAGTCAGGGCATGATTGGCATTTGCTTAGGGTTCCTAAAACTCCAGGTGGTGGGCTTCTGCTTAAATTGCTTCTCTAATTCTTCAAGACTCTGAGTCAGATGTGGTGTAAGCCTCAAGTTTTAGATGAATAAGCTGAAGCTCAGAGGTATGGAAAAATTGTCTGAGGTTATACAGCAAGGACCATCCAGCCAGAATTTTTTAAGTTAGAGTTCTGAATGTCTACTTTCCTAAAATCCTCTCAGAAATACCCAATTTGAGCTAAAGTTGGAGACTTACTTTGGGTTGAAGCAAGCTTATACACAATGTGGCTATAGACCCATGGCTCTTTTATGGACTCTAGATGCTGATTCACTTACATATCAGTAAAATATAAACTTGTACTTTGGTAGAGTTTAGACCAATATTTGTTTATTAGGGAGCTTACCAAGTGATAACTTTCTCAGATTCTACCCAAAGGCACTGGCTAGGAGCCAGATGTTCAATGGTTAAAGCCCTCTAGCTCACACCTGACAGTCCATAACATTCAGAATAGCACTGTTTTGTCCAATAGCCAACCTGTGAGAGGATATTTTGAATTTTGCAGATAATAATAAGCTCTGTTTATAAGTAGCTTTAATTATCAGAAAACTCCTCTTACATTGAATAAATAAATCTCATATAACATCTGCCTGGTTTGTTTAAATAGAACTACAAATAGAAGATTTCAGTTCCCAATATTATTATATTGTATTACGTGTGTGTGTGTGTGTGTGTGTGTGTGTGTGTGTGTTTGTGTCTGTGTGTGAATATGAATACACCTGTGTGTGTAGGCTGGAATAGGGTAAGGGATGTCCTGGAGCTGGATATACAGGTGACTGTGAGCCACCTGGTGTTGATCATGGTAATTGAACTTGGGTCCTTTGAAAGAGCAGCGAGTGTTCTTAGAAGTCTCCTTTTATTTAAAAAAATTTTTTCCTGAATGCTATTTTTTTAGAAAGTGAACTTGATCAATAGAAAAATTATTTATGTTCCCCATGAATCAGGGACTTGCTCTTCATTAGTGGGTGGATGAGAGGGGAAAGGTTATAATCCAAAACTGTGCAGAAGAGAAGGTGAGACCCTCTCCTCTTTGCTGGGCAGATGTCCATAGAGAACCTCACACCCAGGGTTCTCATTTTGTGTAGTAGCATCATTTTATGAATCACCCAGATCAAACAAACTACCTCATTCAATGCTACCTCAGCTGTATGAGAATTTTGTGTGCCAAGGTAGAAGTAGGCTTGGCTCTGGAGAGGAAGGCACCGGCAGGTAAGGAACCCTGGGATGTCTGCCCTTTCAGAGGCTTCTTGCTCCTATGGAATTGGTCCTGAAGCTGCTTCTTAAGTCACTGAAGTCAACTGTGAGGAAAGATGGTGCTGCACAGAAAATCACCATGTGTTCCCAACAATTTCACTGGGCATCTCACACTCCTAGAAACTAGTATTCTGATTTGTTCACCTACTAAAAACAGAAGCAAGTATTTATTCATAGCATAGAGAAAACTCAATTACCAATAAAATTTAAAAGGCAACAAAGGATGAGTGTGACATGAAGCATCCTAAGTGGTGAGTTGGGTATATGTTTTAAAATTTAAAATAATGTGATGTGGAGAATTAAAAAAAAAACCCACCCAATTATTTATTTTAAGAATAGGAATAATGATGACTAATTATTACCACCGTTTGATGGTTATATGAGATAGCATATCACATAAAATTTCTAAGCATTTCTTACTACACCTGCAGAACCAAAAAATTAGAACGTCAGCATCTATATTTGGCCTTAGTATCAGTCCTCCTGGTTTGCCATTTTGATCTTCATGAATCAGCAGCACCAATGGCCTCTCTTTTAGGAGCACTTAAATGATGAGACAGCTGGGAAGAGGAAAGGGGGCATGCAAATGAGCACAAGGTATCTAAACTCTTGCTCAGTCCTCGGTTTCTTGCAAACCTAAGAAAGAATTAAGGTTGGAGGTATGAAGAATATACCGGATCAGGCTTTGAGTACGTTACCTAACGAATACATCCTTTATTGAATTTTTAAAAGAATTCTTTTTTTGTTCTGCTGTTCCAATCGCACTTAGGGTATATGAATCACAACACCAAAATCCTTGGCTTGCTTTGATATTTTTAATGATGTAGTTCAGATCTGTGGTGGACATAAAACCAGAAGAACTCCAGAATACGAACTTATAAGGACATCAGGGAAGAGGAGGACCTAAATGTCCTTAAACACAATATACATCTTAAATTAAGCTCTTTACAACATTGCCAAACACAGCATGGGAGTTTGCATGTTGGTATATATGAAGTGCTGGGAATATTCAGGATAATAGCTGTGAGCATCCTAGCCATGGAACTCCTGAGAGATTTCTTTCTCTTGCTACACATCCATGGCAGGACTGTGTAGCTTTCAGCCCTGTGAGTAGTTTTAACCTCAAAGGCTCAATGCTGCCCTAAGTTAAACAGGTACCCTGGGCAGTCTAAGTGGGCTTTGTGCTTGGAAGTCACAGTCTGAACATCTTGGCCTTATGTGGAGATGTATGTTAATCCACAACCTCTCCTAAAATGAGGAACAGTGGCAGGACACATTCATAGTGTTGAACCCAAAGTGGCTCAATGTGGGTTGTAATCACATAATAGACAAACAAATTTTAGGCTCTTAAATCACAGAATACAATGCTCAGACAATGACTCTTGCAAGGGCTGCTGGTGTTCACAGCATTGCCTGAGTCAGAAGAGATGAAGAGCTATCTCCATTACCGGGCCAAACCTCATGAAGTTTGCACTGAATCCATATTTTTATTCCATTGATAAAATATGACCCCACTGTCCTTTTGTGTCCCAGAAGTGTGAGGGTACATGTACATTTTTTTTCTGTTTTGCAAACTGCATGCAGATAAAAGAGGATTCCTTTCAAAACTACAACCTCTTAACGATAAATAATTTTTCATTTACTATACATAACAGTTAGTGTATTTTTGTTAAAACAGCAAGCTTCTTCTTTTTTTTTTTTTTTACCAAAATGAAAAGAAAACATTCATTTCTTTATAAATAGTTTAAGTAATTTAAATACATATTTCATACCAAGGATATAAAAATAGCTTCTTTTTTTTTTTTCGATAAATAAAGGCATTTTCATTTACATGGCAAATAACGTGCGGATAGCTAACCACTGGCCACCAGCTCTGTTTGACTGATTGTCTAGGAGATGACATGCAGTGATAATTGTTCCTCTGCCTTCACAAAAAGGAAAATAGATCAGCAGGGAGCCATGCACTCCCGAGGCCAACAGTGCTATGGATATTGTTCAGGAATGACAATCAGGCACTCAGGAAAAACCTTTGCTGCACTTCACAAAAACCACTTCTGACAAAACTAATCCCCAAACTCTTTGTCTGGGGTTTCTATCTGCTTAGACCCTCTGGGTCATTGGATGGTTACCAAAGTCTGTCAATCAGACCAGTAAGTTAATACCTGTACAGAAAAGGTTTGGTGCTTCTACGATCTAGAAAATGTTTGCTACAGTATAGAGGTGGCTCTGTCTTTTCCTGGCCTCTTACCCTCTTTCCTGCAGAATCCCTAAATTTGCTCAGGCTCCACACAAAGGCAAACTAGAGCTGTCATGCAGCAGTGGATTTGGCATTGGAAGCTGCCCTTATGTGCTGATATTATACGTTTATGGCTTTGCTGTCTTTTATATCTGCTGTGCTTGTGACAACTTCTACTGGAAAGTTCTCCAAGGGTTCTGTAGAAGCTGACATCATTCCTTCTTGGTCCCAAGAGCCTGGTAAGTTTTCCAAACTGAAAGAACTCACAGGTCCATGAGTGATGCTGCCCGCTTCTGACCTACTTGGGAGAACCAGGTGCAAGGATGTTTCTGATGAAGAGCACACAGAGGATGAGAGAGTGGCTGAGATGGACTGCAAAGGTGTCAGTGTAGTATCTGAATGAGGGGAGATGCACCTTAGGAACTGCAAGTGGCCTTCTTGGATAACCTGGCAATGGGAGGGGGAGTAATCCAGGTTCGGAGAATGATGCAGTTCACTGTCTGCTGGGCTTTGCTCATGAGCTTCAGTTCGTTGAGGGCTGCTGCCCATCAAAGAGGGATTGACACTCCAGATGTCAGAGGTGACATTACCATGGTAAAGATGTGCTCCACCTGCCTGCAAATGTAGGCAAGGCTGGTGAGCACTCCAGCTCACCCTAGTTTGTAAACTTTCTCTGGAAGGACACATTGGGGTGGGATGCAGAGAACAAAATTGTGATGACTGCTGAGGTGACAAGATGTTTTCCAGAAGTTGCATGATGCTTCTCATATCTTTCCCTAGTTGAGAGACCTCTTGAGTCAATGTTGTGACCTGTGTGGAGAGAGCAGAGCCAACAGCAATGGTCAGAGGTACACAGAGTGGACAAGGTTTAAAATAGTGAGGCCAGGAAGTGAGATTTCTCACTAAAAGGCCTGCTCCAACTAAGAGCTAGCCAAGCTCAAGATGAGTGAGTGGGTTGAGCATATAGATGGATTTATATCCTGATCAAAACCCATACCTGTGCTGGAGAAGATAGTGAGGTTCCATCAGTGACTGGGGTATCACTGTAAAGAATTAAGGAGACTCTGTGGCCTTTGACACCAATGGCAAGTTTTACCTCCTGAGAGTGGATGGGATGCAGACTGGTACACAGATGTCACCAAGTACTTGGAGGGGCAGCTATCATATGAAAAGCACCTGGCACACTGAGTTCCTGTTTGGTGTGGTGTTTGAACAGCAGCTCTTTGGCTGAACATTCTCTAGCTGAGGGTGTGTGACTACAGGTCCAGACAGGAGCAGGACATTAATAAAAAAAAAAAGGGCGGTGAGAAGTCTTATCAAATTTTCTAGAAAGAGAGTTCTTGGGAAAAATGGAAGCTACAAAATGAGGTGAAGAGAAAGAGATCTTTGACATGGTTAATTAGAGCAAGGACTATGAGTACCTGAGTGTCGTGGTGTATACCAGGTAACTAGGAGGACCTTTAACTGTAACCAGATAGTACTGTGTCTGCTCCACTCGGCACTTTATCAGATTCTCAAAGGAGACACAGTCCATAAACACACGAACCAGAGAATGTATCCACTTAAAACAACAATAAAATCCACTGACAAAGTTGTTTTCCTAACAGAACATCAGGATCAAAACAACAACAAACAAATAAATAACAAAACCACACAGAGTCCATTAGAAGATTAAACATGACTCTAACCCGTCCTTTCTGAAGTATTTGTTCCTGAGCACAGGAAAGACTGAATCTCCTCAAACAGAGTACACACAAAATTTCACTCTTTGGATTGCTTAACAGTAAAACAATGTAGTAGAGATTAGCTATCTCTATTTTAATGAAATCTTATTAAAATTTTAACTAATTAATTAAACTTAAAATTTAATTAAAGTACTTTTATCTAATGACAGTGTTGTTGTGATTTGATTTGATTATCCCAACCCATAAAGGTTCCAAAAGAGGCAGTTGGAGCCTTGAATAAACAGTGCCAGGAAGGAAACAGGACAGTGTCAATATCTATGATACCAAAACCAAGTCTGATGTTTTGGCAGGCTTCTTTATGTACAAACACATTTTAAAATGCCGATACATCCAGTTTTTGTACAAGTGTATACTGTATGATGAACATACCCTTTAAGTCTCCCACTCTCCCTTTTGTCTCCTGAGTTAGTCCTTTTTGTCTCCTTAGACAGTTTTACTTTCATTATCTACACATTCCTAATTCTTCCAGTCCACTTCCTGTGTGAGCATCCTGAAGCTAATTCTTCCTTGCAGCCCCAACAGGAGGCGGGCACAGCTTAAATTTAGGTATTTAGAAGATTGTAGAAGGAAGTCATTATGTGATTCAGGCTACCAACTGTCAACATGTAGGCTGAAATTGCAAGAGCAGAACTCTCTGTGCTGATGCGAAACTGTAGGGAGCCAAACTGATGCCTGTCTAGTTTATCTTTAATAGATCTTCAACTGGTGGAAGCAGAACATGCCTACCAATCTCATGATGGAGTAGAAGGGCGAGTGTGAAAGAATCAGCAGTTTCTCCAAGTCTGCACGTGTAGGCCACACCTACTCAGTGTCACAGGACTCCTGCCCACAGACATGCTGAACGGTCTATAGAGTCCCTGGCTCCATTATCAGTATCTCAGAATATACTCTGCCACCAAATGGGAGGATTGGAAGGGCATTTGAATGGCCTTTCCTGTGGGTGCAATGAGCCCATTCCTGAATCAAACTCACCTAGACTGGTGGAATAGCTGAACTTTTCGTCTGGATGTTCCCACCTGGTCATTCATTCAGGACTGGATAAAGGTAGAGCATTGGAGATCTGACTTTTAGTTTTATGTATATTGAGAATTACAATATCCAGTGAAAGTTTGAACAAATTTATAACGATACAATATTTTCATGGTCTAATTAACCATAACACTAGGACAGGCAGGGTTCCATGTGTAAAACAGAACATTGATGCCCAAAAATGAATTATTTTATTTTAAAAATAAAAATTTGCTTTAGTTTTAATTCATGTGTACATGCATGTGCACATACCTGCATGTGTGTGACAACTGTATGTACATGAATGTGTTACCCTCAGAGCCAAGAAGAGGATGTCAGACACCCTGGAGCTGGTGTTACAGGTGGTTATGAGCTCACTGCCATGGATGCAGGGAACTAAACTCCTATCCTTTGCATGAGCAATAAGCACTCTTAATTACTGAACCACTATTTCAGCCCCCAAATGGTGCTTTTAAGATTACTTACTTCATGAAAGACATCTTTGGTCTAGAATTTGAGCCTTATCTTTTGCTCTATTATTACATGAGAAAGGAGCTATTGTTTCTGAAGGAGTTGGGAGATGCTTGCTAATGTGTTTAGAATTTCTACAGAAAACAGTATCATAAACCATTATTGCCTCATGGACAAGAGTTATATAGACTGTCAATTCAACGTCAGATAAGTAAATAGTGTAATTTCAGAAAACAATTCCAGACTGATTAAACAGTAAATTTTTTTCCAAAGCAAACTATATGAACAGCAACAACAACACAAGATTTGCTACAGGGTAAACACCATAATTTCAAATAAATGCATTCTAGCTTTCAAAATAAAAATTTTCCACTTCTTCAGAGCCACATTCTTGACACCTAACTTATACTGTACAACTTTGAACTCTGAATGGGAACCCATAGACTCAACTGGCTCCAAGAATATAAACACATATTAACTGTTCCAGAAGGCAAATTACTGTCTTAGCTGGAACTAAAAACAACACAGACTTCAAGAAAATAGAGCTTTCAGATGATGTGAGGAAAAATTTCCATCATTGTGTTCCCAGGGACACGCCCTGCACCCTATTAAAATTCCCTGGGAGAATTAATCCCTTTTAGGTAAGAGATCTCTCCCTTTGCAAGGACAAAGCCAGTTGCCACAAAGAAAGACAGCATCCTTTGAAGGCGGAGACCATGGTGGCACTGATGGGGATAGGTTTTATTGTAGTGGTGTGTGCTGGTCCCTGCTGGGTTTGTTGACAGCCTATTCTAAGATAGAAAAGACACTAGTCTTGATCAAGCAGAAGAAACAAAGTTTACTTTTGAGGGTGGCAGAGTTCAAGCTGCCATGAGGTGAAAAAAATAAATAGAATTGCCAATAAAAACTATTGAGGCTGCTTTCTGTCTAGGACTGTCCAAGTTACAGAGTTCTATCTTTGTCTCAGAACTTAGCACCAGAACATTGTGAAGGGAAGCAATACAGCCAAGCAGAATTATTCTACCCAAACAAAAGTGAGTTTTCCTCTTACCTCAACACCAACCTAAATTCCTTATATGTTTTTGCTATTCATATTAGAAAAGATAACCTCTCCCTGGCTATTAAAGAGTTTTTGCAAGCCCTACCTCATTGGTATCATTTTTTTAAATACTTTGTACACTGGAGGCTATGTTGATTTGGACTTCTGATTTAAGATAGAGAGGATGGATAAAAGGAACATTACTTGATGTGTGTTCTCCACTTGTATATTAGTTTCATCCATCCATTTTCTTCCTCCCTTTTCCTTGTTGTCTCTTCTTTCTTCTTCTATGAATAAAAACCCAGAAGTCTGAAAATTCAAGATGTTGGCCAAACCAGTTCACCACCACCATCTACAGAGCCACATGCTGACACCCAGCATTCCCTCTTGCCTCAAGTCCTATTAGAAAGCATAGTGGTGAGGAAAACAGTCTCTGTGATTGAAAGTGTCTCACCTCTCTATTTTAGACACCAGAGAATCCAAAGACTCCTTTTATTTTTGTGTCAGAATTATGCATTAAAGTCTCAGTACACCAGGTAGGTGTGTTGGCAAAGCCTCTATTACTCACAGACATCACTGCTAGTCAGTCACACACCATGGACCAGACTTGTCAGCAGTGATAATCTACATACTGACCCTGACATCCACCAAAGGAAACTCCCAACTTACCACACTTCCCTATTTCTGCCACCCCCAGGATTCCCTAGAATGCTGTGTCATCATTGGTCTACATTTCTAGAGCATCTTCTTTGCTGCTGTTGTGTTTAATCAGCTCTAAGGGCTTTGACAGATGGCTTAAATAGTGTTTTAGATGTAAAACTTTAGTCCCTATATAGTTGGTTTTATGTTAGGATCCCACATGGGTGGATATGATAATGGATACAGAAACCAGCCTTACTTGAGTATTTTTTCATGGCAGAGAATACTGATCCAGAAGACAAGACAGAGGAAAGATCAATCACTGTTCCCTATATAACTCTTCCTCTGCATCAGCATGATGAAACAACCCAGTACTGTCAACACTGTTACTATATGAAAAGCCTTGAATAAGCATGACCTGGCATGGATTTATGTGGTAGTATAATTGTTGGGGCTACTGGAAACAGAGCTTTAAGATTCTGTTTTTCTAGTTCAAAGTTTGAGTAAATGGTGTCAGACAGGTTGGGGGTTCTCTGTCAGGAATGTGAGATGCAATATAAGAGTGTACAAGTCGGAATTGCTCAGAAATGAACAAGGACCTGAGTGAGCCAAGTACAGGGAGAGCAGGGACTTTACTGGTTGTCGAAGTAGGTCAAGTTTCTATACACGTATTGCCATATAGCATACACTCCAAATTTTGTTTTGATAGTTTGATAGTTTAACTGGGAGTAAATTCCATGGAGAATTTCTTAGCATGTGTTTCTAATTAAAAAAAAAACACCTAAATTTAAATAATCTTTCCTACTGATTTAAACTTTCAAGGACAGATGTGGGGTGGTGGACTGTGAGAAACAACTGGGTCCTTGGTAGAGCATGAGCTTGGAACCCTGGACCATTATTGGAGGGCAGGAGTTCAGCTCTGCTCTTGGGCCCTGGTTCTTTTCATTTAGCTTCAGCCCTCTCCACAGTCCCTCCCACAGAGAGGTCTATGGCCATCAGTCAAGAGGAACAGGCCTCAGGACCTAGAGGGATTTACATATTAATGAGGTACCTGAAAGCCAGAGGGTGGAGTCAATTAAGCATTCTTCCCCAGCCCCTCCCTGCTCTCTCCCTCCCTATTTAACTCAGGTCTGCCCTGGGTTTCAGGGGGCTGCACATCCAGATCCATCTATATCCACCATGAAAATAAAGACTGTAAAACTCATGGACTTTCTTGTGTCATTGGGACTGCGCAGTGAGAAACCATGGAGAAGCCTTTAATGAGCCGCTATAGCCACAGCCACCGTGCCTAACTTCCAGCCTGGAGGAACTCTCAGCGTTTCCCAATCACACTACCAACAGACAGAAATAGTTATCATCAAGCTTCGAGTAGGTAAGAATATTTCATATGCTCTGAATGTCTCATCAGAGTCTCCCCAACATTTAAAACTGGGAGATTTTGAAATGTGTAATTTATTATTTAAGAAATCCATCTGTGGGGCTGGCTTCTACTTTTCCCAATAACAACAGACACTGTATTGTCATATACTGTATTGTGGCTTTTGGTCATACACTGTATTGTGGCTTTTGGTGCAAACGGAGATTTTTTTGTTTAGTTTTGGTGTGTTCATGGCATGTATTTTTGGAACAGTAATGGAAGTCAAAATACATTCTTGGCAATGTTTTTTATTTCCTGGGAAACAGCTCTCCTTTTGTATGTTTTCTCTTCCTGAGTCCTGGCTATCACTAAGACCCATGAATTCTGAAACTTTACTTGGTAGGCAGAAAAAAATAAAACATGATTTTCATTTTTATGTGTTAGTGAGCAGATGGAGATGCATCTGGTGATGTAATCTTCTTAGTGTGAAGAGTTCTTAACCTGTGTCTGTTTTGTTTTTCCAAATGTGCATATTTTCCCGATCAACATAATTTTCTTAAATCCAGGAGTACTAATTTCACCAAAAGTCTCCCTGCCACCCCCTTTTTTATAGGCTATGATTCAGGTAATTAAATAATCTTTTCCTAAATTCTTTGTCCTGTTGCATATTTATCATGAGATTTAGGCAAGTTCAACCAAACTCCACAAGCAGGCAAACCAATAAACACGATTGGCATTACTTCACCTGTACATTTATTGCTGTACAAAAAAGTCCCAAATGAATGACAGTCTTCTGTCTGTCAGCTAAGATGATAGTTACACTTGGCATTTACAGACATTTCTTCCAGATGAGGGGACCATTCTGGTTAACAAGGCTTGTATATCTAGTAGGTAAGAATATTTCACACTCTCTGAAGGTCAGAGTCTCCTAGCTAGAAAGTCTGCAGCTAGAGAGACAAGACCTGGCTTGTCCCAGGTCACATAGGAATGGTATCCAGGTTTTCTCTTTTGTAGTTACAGATGGTGCCTGTTACATGACAAAAGCACCATGAGTCAGGCATCACCAGTACCAATCAGACAGCGGCCATTTTCAAAATGGCTACTTCAATGGTTTCATTAAATTTCTGCAAGTACTGGCCTTTGTATATAAGCTCATCAGTCCAGCTATATCATAGACATTTATTATCTATCCTCTGATTTTTTTTTTTATGTCCAAGTATGATTAGTGTCTGGATTGCCACCTGACTGAGAGATCCTTATGTTACTAGCACGTATTAAACATAGCTGTCTCTACAGCAGCAGAAGAGTCCTGGGTCTCTGCACTTGTAACTAGCAAGCTCCTGACTCAACCACTGCCACCTCAATTTTGCAGAGTCAGAGCATTAGGTATTTCTCACATTTATTTAAGACTTTTTTATTTTTAAGAAACAAAGTTATACACTACCTGAGTGTGGTGGCACATGCCTATATTCCTAGCTACTCTGAAATCTGAGGCAGAAGGATAATGAGTTTGAGGCTAGCCTCAGTATCTTAGCAAAAAGATATCTTAAAATAAAAATAAAAGTCCTGGGTTTTATCTCAGTAACTGCAGAGCTCTTGACCACATGTGTAAAGCCTTGGATTCCATCCTCAGTACTGTAAAAAAAAATCAAATATTTATGGTGAAAATATGATGGAGACTTTGAGATGTGTATTTGCTGTTTAATGACAATTTCAAGAAAATTAATTTATGAACCATGTCACATACTTACCACTTTTTGTGGTTAGAAATGTGAAATTCACTTGCTCAGTAATGTTTCGGGATATAACACTTGGTCAGCTAGAATCTAATGGTGCATCTCCTGAGCTTACTTACCTTGCTACACTGAAATCTTGTGTCCTTTGCCTATCTTCACAGTCTCTGGGAGCACCAATTCTACTCTCTGTTTCTATAAGTTCATTTCCAATTCTCACAGAATTACATCCTTTAGTTAACTCATCACATACTGATGTGTCAGGAAGAGGTAAAAGTTCTGTATAACCCACTTCCTTTTTTTCCTGTTCTCTTGGTGAGATGGCACTGAGCTGTGGCATGTGGTAGCACACAGCTCTTGGCAGCTTTTTACAATGATGTCAGCAGGCGGAGCCTTAAAAGGAGAGTTTCGAAGTGGAGCAGGATTCAAGTCTAATTACATTCAATTATACAGTTTTGCTTAGCTGAAATAATTTTACGAAGAGATTTTTTCATACAGGTTATCTGGTGTCCTCAGTTACTTCAGTTAAAACAAGGAAAATGTTTGACTTTTACTTTTTCCCAAATCAACGTTTAAAATATTGCTTATCTGTTGATACTTAAAATTGGCCAACTGGTTGCTTATTGACAGATATTAGGAAAAATCCAAGAGTCTGGGTGTATTAATTAACATTATGAATTACTATATTTATTATTTCCACAGAAATAATAAATTTAGTGCAGTCTTAACAACTGTTCATATATTGTGGTTACCTTGGAGACTGGCACAAGACTGGGCATACAAATGTTTAGTCAGTAAAGATGGGGAGAGCTCACAAGGGCCTGCCTCTCCCTGAAGACATACATGAACAACTAACAGTTGTTGGGAGAAAGAGAAATTTTTTCAATGGTACAGCAGTTCTTTAAGTTGCCCACACTCCAGTAAGTAACCTCGTGGCTGCGCTCACCCATGCTTCTGAAAGTAATCCCTTGAACATGCTCATCCACGCTCTTGTGGATAACTCCTTTTCTCTCCTCCTGTGAATAACCCTGAGTTCACTGGTTAACCTAGAAAGAATTAGGCAGAACTTTGGTCTGTGGTTGGGCCTTATCTGGGGTGAAGAGACCTATTTGTCTTCTCAGGGAAAGATGTCCAAACAATATTGCTGCAGTCTTCCATCACAGAGTGTGGCTGCCTCAGAGTATAATGAAGTACTTGTTCACCATTCCATGAGAGTCCTTTATAAGAAAGCCATTGACTAGATGCCCTAAAAACTTTTGGGGGTGGGGCTTGAGGGAATAGGCAGAAAACTGCATTTATATATGGATCAGATGGACCATACAAGAAACAGGACTCCCAGTAGGGGGATAAGGATACTAACCCACCCATAAAACCTTCAACCCCAAATTTGTCCTGCCCTAAGAACTTTTAAGGTCCAGGAATCCACCTCAAGATTACTAAGACTGGGAATACATTAAACAGACATACAGAACTAACTGAAAATTGATGATTAATTGTAAAGTTACCTTTATAATAGAAGCAAAGGAACGGGATATTGGGAACAGATACAAATGAAGAGATGTAAAGGTTAGAACTGAAAATTATAAAACATTGCTTAGGAAAACCCTAGATACATAATAAAATCCTTAGTTCAAGAATAAGATTTTGAGATTGGAGTATTTCTCACCATGGTTCAGTCAGTGTGCTTATGGTCAGAAACCAAGGGAACATGACAGAAGAATGTAAGAGTTGGAAAGTGGAGAGAAGTGGTGGGAAATGCAATCTTTTTGACTGGACGTGGCTGTTTTACATATGAGCATACAGCAGGTCTTGGTCAAATTTAAGGTGAATTTACTATTAATATTCTGCAAAATGGATATAGCATCAAACTGTTCTCCAAGTTTGTCTATCTATAGAACAGTACAGCTCTCAGACTTTATCAGATAAGTTTATCTGGGCAGTGGATAGTAGTTAACATAGAAACTTACAACTGGTCAACCTTCAGAGAATAAACATAGGCAGAGTGCTCAATTACAAACAGGGCATCTATATCATCCACTCCACTCTCAACACTCAGGATCCACCAAGGAAGAGGAGGCGGAAAGATTATAACAGCTACAGGTCAGGGAGGATTCAAGAAATATAGTGTCTCACATCACACTTACGAACTCAAAGCAGCTGTGGATGCCTGCACAAGATAAGAGAGTCAATATTCTAGCATGGAGTTAGAATGTGCTAACAAGCCCCCTCCTAACTGGGACAGTTAATGGCTTCTGGGTAAGGGAAGATCAGTGTTCTCTGAAGGTCTGGCTACTGGTAGGTGGAGTATGCTCCAGTGTATGGCCAATACCCAGAATAATATGGGCAGCACAATTGTAGTTGAAGGGTTATTAAATAAACATGAGGACATTAAGTAGGGTGTAGAAGCTAAAAGTGGATCTAGAAGTGAGGGTAAAGAATAAGGTGGAATGTTTTCAAAATACATTGAATGAAATTCTCAAAGAATTAATACAAATATTTTTTAAAATTTAAGCATGGAGTGGGGAGGGGCTCACAAAACTCCACCTCTATCTGAGAAAATATTGGCAGTTGATGATTCTTAAGAAAGGGAGAGTCACAGTCATTGGGAGTGTGGCCAATGGTAGGATGGTACCGTGCTTAAGTACATACATGGGCAGCATTAAGTGAACTCTGTTGGTTAAACAAAACAAACACACAAGTGCATACATTTGGGGGAGAGATACAGAGGTGTGATCAGTAGTTCTGGGATCAGGTGAGATTGATATGATGAAGATACATTGTACAGCTGTACAAAAATTTCAAATGTTATAAAAGATCACTAAAGAAAGCATGGAGTCCTCCTTGTAGAAATAGATGTTTCTAAAGTTGGAATGAAGCCCTGGACTGTCAAAGCTATCATGAAAGAGAAAACCAAAGATGGAGGACACTTATCTTTTCACTTTGGAACTTATCACAAAGGAAAGTAAAAAGACAGCAAAGACCTGGGATACACATATACATAGCCAGCAGAATACAACGTAGAGACCAGAAATAGCCAGGTATGGATGTTCAGACCTGCAATCCTTTAGGAAGGGGAAAACTAAAGCAGAAGGATTGTGTGTTTGCGGCTATGCTGAGTTAGAAAGCAAGACCGTAACTAAAAATTGAATCTGTCAGAAGTTAACTGCAATGGTTAATCTTAACCATCCACTGTCAGTTTAGCTGGTTGTAGAATGGTCATAGAAATGATTCTTTGTTGTGTCTATGAGGATGTATCCAGACGGGCTTAACTGAAAAGGAAAGAGCTGCTCTACATATGGGTATCACTATTCTATGGTCTGGATTCCATGCATGAATAAAAGGAGAAGCAAGCTGAACACCAGCATTCATTTCTTTGGATAGTGTATATAATATGCAGCAACCTCAGTCTGTTGTCACAATGCCTTGCCTTGAACTGCAAACCAAACAAGTCTTCTTTCCTACCATGGTTTCTTGTCAGTTATGTGGTTATAGCAACGAGAACAGTAGCATATGCATCAACCTTCCCACTCACAGTCCACTGATATATGAATGTAGTTTTCAGACCTTTCAACTGGGAAGATTGTTTTAAACAATGGTGCTGTGAAAACCAAATATTCCTATACAAATGAGGCTAAATGAACAATTTATACAGTATATACAACTTAACTCAAAATAGATCAAAGGTACAAACACAAAAGGCTATTGCAGTATAAAATTCCTAGAAGAAAACAGAGGAATAAACATTCATTACTGGTTTCTCATAGATATCATCCTCAAAACACAAGAAGAAAAATGAAAGATTACTTGTCTCTAAAATTAATACTCCTGTGCTTCAAGGGACACTATCAAAAAAGTCAAGGTTTGATCTACAAAATGAGAAAAATGCAAATCATGTGTTTCATAAGGGACTTGGTTCTATAATATATAAAGAATTCTTGGTAATCAATGACAAAAAGACAACCCAATTGAAAGTGGAAAATCATAGAAAGAGGGACAGTTCTACAAAGAAGATAGATAAATGACCGAAACACAGAGCTGTCAGGGAGTTCTAATGCAGAAAGAACCAGCATCTAGTTCTCATGCATTAAAGAGGTAACTATACTTCATAGATGGTGTTTACATTCTTCATATAGTCTTTAAGTTCACAAATGGATTTCTATTGCAGATTTTGTTACCCATTAATAGAAGAACAGGATGAGATTAGGAAAGACAAACTTTTTGTTGAAGTAACAGAATATGAACCTAGCCACTTGTTCCCTCCAAGACAGCTTTGCCTTCTCAGCAGTGCTTATGCATTGAGCTCACTATGCCGAAGCAGTTTTTCTTTAAACCTTTTGCAATAATGTCTTTCTGGGTCAGCCAGAATTGGGAAACTACAGCACATGTACCATTTACCCACAAACCTCTTCAGAAATAAAGTGTTTGACTCTCACAATCCAAGGCCCCTGAAGTGTCTTTTCATTGTTATTGTCAAAGACTTTTCATAGAGTCACAGCTTTACTCCACTATAAAGCATGGGCACTGTATCTAAAGCAGGCTGGTATTGGTAGCTGTCCTACATCTTTTAAAATTCCCTTAAGTGAGTTGGGAATGTAGGCTAATATCAATGTTATACCTTTCCTGACTTTTAAAAATGTATTTAACTAGTTAATTATGAAATGTACACAATGGGGAACAATTATACATATATACACATATATATGTATATGAATTATACACATAAATATTTAAATTATTATATTGTATTTTTGTGTGTGCATGTGTGTGCATGTGTATGTATGTGTGTGCACAAGTTCTTATGCAGGTATCTAAGAAAGGAAGAAGATGGTGTCAAGCCCCTTGGAACTATAGTTATAGGAGGCTATGAGGGGCCTGACATGGGTGCTGGGTACAGAATTCAGGTCCTTTGGAAGAGAATAAATGCTCTTAACCACTGGCATCTCTCCAGATCCTGTCTGTGAAATCTTTGAGCAAATATCAGAATTGGGATTCATCAGTGGTCCCACAGTGTACCCAGTGCCTGCAGGATGTATCTCAGTCTCAGTTACACTGTTGTCTGCCATTTCAGTAACAAACTTCAGAGCATGCTGTAGATTCTACATTTATTACCTATATGTGTCCTGCTTGATATATGTTTTGCTTGATAGTAACCAAAGAAAGTATAAAGTTAAAGGAAAGCGATCAACTGATTTCATCTGTCAAGAAGGACACACACAAATCACAACATTAGGCTTTGACTTGATTGGATTTTTTTCCCTATATCAACAATATGGCTTTGTAGGAGGTGTGGGGAAAATGTGGAGATGTAGGAGGCTGTAAAAAATAGCTGCACACTCTGAAGTTACTTCTTAGTGGCTTTTAATGCTCTGCACACAGGGTCACGCGTATATAAATGAAATTATGTGTAAAGGCTAAAGTTGTTTGTGTCTTGTTTTGCTTAAGCTACAATTGAGAGGAAATCGAATATTTTATTATAAGGAAAATCTCATCTTTAGAAGATGATCAAACCACTCATAATTCTATCTTAGCCTTCTTACTGCAGTGCACATTTACGAATGTTTCTCAGAAGAACAATGGCACACGTATCACATTGTAAGTCTCCTTTGTTCTGCAAACGGATCTTTGTTTCCACAGACCGCTGGACCACATTGTCAAAGGAAAATTATACAGTGATCAGCTCTATGGTCTGATTTGAACAAGTGTCCATACTCAGAAGACCTGAGCCTCCTTTTCCAAGGAGAGTAACTGAATCAAGATTCAGCTAAGAAACAGACCAATCACGTCTTAAAATTGAAGTATTTGTGTCAAATGAGAGTGGGAAGAGTTCCATTGGAATTATGGGTAATTGGAGCAGGGGTAATTTCTGAAGCGAAACGGCTCAAAGGAAGGCTAATGTATAGATAGCCAACAAGATATCTGTTTTTTTTTCCATGTTTAAGAAATATTATCATTTTCAATCTTGTATGTCTGGTCTGCATGCATGTCTGTGTGCTGCATGTGCCTGGTGTCCACAGAGGCTGGATGAGGTCCTGGATCCTCTGGAACTGAAGTTGGAGGTGGTTGTAAGCTGCCCTGTGGATGCTGAGAACCAGACGTGGATTCCCTGTAAGTGCAGCTAGTGCTCCTAACCCCTGAACTGTCTCTCCAGCCCCTCCTATATTTCTCAATGGGAGGTTATTTGGGTGATCCAATGTTTGAACTAATCATTATGATAACTGTCAATCCCATTACTGGGTTCTCTAGTAGTGACAACTCCGTTATTTTCCTGGAATTTTTCCCAGTCTGACTTCCGAAACAAAAGGATGGAAGAAGAGACAGCAGCTGAGTACAAATCTTCACTAACAGAGAACCCAGATTTAGAAGAAACCTGGGTTGCTCAAGCTACACCATATATTGTGCTACTACAGACAAGTTGTGTGATCAGATGAATTTCACTTATAAAATCCTCATTAGTACATTAGTACGAGCTGATTCTATCCCAGGTGATGGCATGTTTCTTCTCTGCTTTCCCATCATGCTTAATAGGTTTCTTCCAAAATAATTATTTGCATCTAAAATGCCCCAGAATGTGTTTTAGACTACTGTTATTTGGGAAAAGCAATTAAAACCGAGGCAGTGACCAAGAAGCCACCTTATTCTATGTAAATAAGGAGACAAGCAAATCTTCTCAAAGCAGAGAGTAGACTCAAGGCTTTCCAAGGCAGGATTTCCTAGAGTAAGTGTAAATCTGACTGAGAGGCATTACTAGGGAGACAAAACAGACTCGAAAGGTAACTTTTTGTGATGGCTAAATGAACACAAAACTAAAACTTACTGAATCACATATTTTAAAATGTATTTTATGATACATGAATATGTCTTAATAAGGTTGTTGGAAAAGTATGTGGACAATCCTAAGATTCATGGAGATAAAGTCCCAATGTTATGTAGCAAATATATGACTGAGAAAAAGCAGAACATAGGCCCAAATCACTCTGAGAAACACCATTCTCCTGTGGTCTAACAATCTCACTTTAACTGACTGAACACTGAAGGACATCTGTTAAATAAAATCTCTGCTCTGAATATATTTTATAATGTAAAAAAAAAGTTGTTACATGCTGTTAAAGTTGTGGAAAGTGCACTCTATCAGCAACGTATCTTTGCCTGGTGCCAGACTCAAGCACATTCACATCATCAAGTGTACCCTAAAAGTCCCTGTCCTAGGGTAGGGCAGGAACCTGAGTCTGTGACAGAAAGAGGAGATAGCAAACACACAAAAAATATTTAAAATTTATCTTGGAGAGCAACTAGAAGATGAATTATTCCTGAGAGAGATTACTATTATAAAACACCTACAGTGGTAATAGGAAACCGGATACTCATCCACAGACAGACTTCCTGCTCTGTATGGCTCCCTTAGGGGGCGTTCCAACTAGCTGTTCGGTCTTTCTTAGTGCATGCATTTCTGCTATGTGATGTAAACACCAATTCCATGAAGGTATTTCTGCTTCTTCTCTCACCGTGGCTATTCCACTTGTCTCTGCTGAGTGTTGTAAGGATCTGAGGTGATTGTATTTTGCTGCCTGTCCGCTGCTTCTGTCTGTTTGCTGCTCGGTGCCTGTCCTTTTACTACATGTTCAACAAACCATTCACTGAAAACTGAAAATTGAAAACTGTGGCTATTTAGACCATTTTCTGGACAGGACAGAATACTGTCACTAGTTATAAAATGACCATGTATTTACAGCTTACTTTACTTACTTAGGTCATTTCATTTAGTTCCACCATGGGTCAATGCCGGGCATGCATTCCTGTTCCCTACCTACAAACAGGGAATGGAGCTTTCCAGTGGGTTATATGATGGGTCAAAAGTCCCAGGGCCCTGTAAGGCTCAGGTGGCTTCTCTCGAAGGACACAAGCTAGTTCTTATGTCACACTGCTTCTGCTGTAGGTAGAATTTCTATCTCCGTTGCCCACCCACTCCCACTCTCCCCATACCTCACTGTTGAGTTTGCTTATCTGCTGCTTGGTTTCTTCAGCCTTGATGAAGAGAAACGCAGCTCCGATCTCTGATTCTGAAAAGCGAGACACAACACGTGAGCCCTTCTGAAATACACTTCTGAAATACACTTGGGAATTCAAGCTTCGGGGTGGCTGCTGTGTTAGACAAGGCCAAGCTGTCACTCCAAACTTCCATGCTGCCTGAGCTCTGTGGGTTCCTGCGCCCCAGGCTCAGATAAACCTTCCTTTCTGTCTTTGGATGGCACCTGCTGTATCCTTAGGGCTCAGCATCACAGCACAGTGGTTGGTGTTCACACTGACTGCATGTGTCCACAGACACAATCATCAGCATGTTATAAACCAATCTCTCATCTCTTTCAATTCTCATTGTCACTCCCCACTGACCATGCCTCCATCGGAATCACTGTGCCCATGAGAACCTCTCTTTCCACTTCTGGTTGAGAGGCTAAACTCTTTATTGTGATTCTGTCTTTTACCATTCTGTGCCTATTTTGTAGCTCTCCTTTCTAGTCTCTCCCTACTCTACTTTTCTAAATACATTTTTTTTTCTGTCCAGGACAAGAAGCACAAATTAGTCAAAGCTTCAGGGAGGAAAAGGCTTGACGGATTCTTTTCTCCATGTATAAGTAAGGGGCAGTAATGCCCTTTGACCCATTGTGTAATTAAATAAAATAAGCTAGGTAAATAAAAATTGTAACAGAATTAGCCTCTCTGATCAGTTGTGAGTAGAATACTTGTTTGTGAAAGAAGAAACATTACTTGAAACAGAGCCTGTTTTACAGAGATGTCTTTCAGTCAATCAATAAACCATCATGTACAATAGGTCAATGCCCTCTTGTAGGAGATGACAGTGAAGAAAGAACCCAGAAAAAGGAAGAGACACTTGAAGGCAATTAGGCAGTAAGTTAGGATTTAATGTTAGAGGCTGTAGGAAACAGTATCTGGTTTTAAGCACTGAGGTTAAACCATACAAACATATTCTCACTTGAAGACTTTTTCTGCATTAAAAGCAGTGTGTGAAGTCCAGGATAAAATTTGGTGGCAATGCAGGCAAGGTATGAGTGTGGCCACAGAAGAAGAACAGAAGTTCCAGGCAAAACTAAGACCCCTAGAAGATGGAATAAAGAAAACTTGTTGCTTAAATATTTGAGTATAGGGCTTTATAATACAAGAAAACAGAGGAAGCTAAGAGATGGGTGGGTGGACAAGACTTTGTACATAGCCCCTGGGGGAACCACAAGGAGAACCTTACTGCTGAGACTTACTACAGGGTTTTCTGGTAAACTCAACAGTTTGGTAGAACTATTATTTCCTTGACCATTGACTCAGCAAAGTCAAGTCAACATATGTGATTTAGTTGAGTTAACTATTTAAGACTACTCTCTTCTTGCATCAAGTCTTAAGTGGACCTTTCTTTTTTTCCCAGTGAGTACTAGGAAGAATTGGTAATTCCAAATAATGTCTTGAATTCACTAAACAGTGGAATCATATCCCTGTTGCTGGATCTGTCCATTCAATGGTCTTTATTGCGGTTGGGATTACACAGGAGGTTGATGGCAGGGGAATCTAAGCATTTGGTCAGAAGCGGGAATGGCATTGCCAGGGTATGCTGGTCTTGCACACAATTTTCTTGTCATTTTGTTTTATCTACATGCACTTATCAACTGTGCAATGTCCTGTTTTTTATCAAATGAAGCTGTAATTTTCTCAGAGTTTACTTGTCACTTATGGCCTTGGTCACGTCCTTTGGGCAGATCCTTTTTGTGGGTAAGACTGGCAGAGGGGGAGAGAGATCAAATTGGGCTTGAGATGGGGGTATCTTTACACCACTTCATCATCCTTACAGGTTGGTGTTTCATATTCAACTGCCTTACACCACTTTACCTTGTTTATTCTGACAGTCTGCAAGTATATAACCTCTCACCAAATAAATGATTAATCACTACCAACATTTTCAAAGAACAGTTAGCGTGATATTTCTTTTGGTGATGTTGACATGAATTTGTCTAGAAAGCAAGGGAACCCTTTGATGAATAACAGAAACTGTTCACCAGGGATGGTAAATGACAGGACATGGGGCCTGGACAGAGAACAATTACAAACAATAACATTAGTACCTGGAGACATCATAGGCTTAAATCAAATCACTGAATGCCATGCAGAATCAGGTAAGATTGGAAGGCAAGAGTGCCACACACCACACACTGGTGACACAGGTCATTCTTAAAGATGACTAGTCAGGTGCTTACCTCCAAGGGGAGGGGAAATCCTGGGCTCTGGCCTGATCTGATCAGAGCCAAAGTCAAAAGTCTGAATTTCTTCACTGCTGCTGCCATCTTCAATTCCATCAACAATCCTGTGCCAAGTTTAGACAATTAGTGGGCTGTGCACTTACATTTACGAATCCCAGAAGTTCCGTAAGACCTCCAAGACATTTTGTGTTCAATTTCTACATTTTTGGTGCTATAAAGTTATGGCAGCCCCTTGGTAACTGCTTTCTGAGATGACTCTTGATAGCCTGATTCCCAATGCTATGTGTGTAACATGCACTCCAGAGTTTGAAAACATGTTTTAAGAACCATAAGCTCTTTAAGGATTTCTATGTCTTTCCCACTTAAAATGATAATATTTGGGACATAGAGTTTATACCAAAGTGAATTGCATTTAGGGTTTACTTGCTTTAAAATGTGGCAACTAGAAACTTTAAAGCTACATATGTGGCTCACATTTTATATTACATTTTATTTTTGTTAGACATTGATGCTACAGAAATTAGACTTATTTATTCTCAGATTTAAAAAGCAGGTTAACACACACACACACACACACACACACACACACACACACTTTTACTCTCATTCAAGGAAAAAAATATTTTAACTTTTAACGAATGAAACATCACAGAAAAAAAAAATCCAATGACACCTCTAGACAAAGCCCTAAAACTACCTACGTGAGCATTAAAGAATGTCATTTATCCCATCAATATTTTTGTTGCTGTTATTCTAGGAACTGAAGCTAGGGCCTCATGCATGGCAGGCAAGTATGTCCGACCAAGCTCCTGCTTCAGTTGCAGTATTTAAATCACTGAGGAGTTGAGCCTTTTTCCTTGGTAAATGATGTCTAATTTGCTCACTGCCAAATACAAGTATACTGTAAGAAATTTATACAGGGAGATAACAAAAACCAAAAATGGAATTTCCCAGTCATTTACTGAAACTGTAACATTTTGGCAAGTGGCCTGAAATGCTCTCCCCATGTAAAGAAACACTCATTTGACAAGAGTGTGATCCTGGCACACAGAAGCCTTTCTCTTCCAGTTCTGAACGGTTTCTAACTAAAAGTTATCACGCTTTCTTCCCACTCAGCTTAATGTGCAATACACAGATGCTAAAATGTCTTTTCTTCAGGAAAATAATGGACTACTGTATTGAAACAATTACTTGGTTTACAAGTAGAGAAAGAATTTGAATCCAGCTTTTCTTTTTCCTTGCTATTGCTGGGCACTTGGGCAGAATATTTAAGTCTTAAGCTTTATTTTTCAAACATTACAGTAAGACATAATACAAGTGGCTTCCTGGGATTTCATGAAGACTAAAGACATTTTAAAAAGGAATGGGGAAATCACCTGACAAGGTGGTGAAACCTAGAAAGCACTCAAGATATTTTCCTCACTTGGTTACTCAGCCATTAGGGATTCTGATGGTTCTTATTGCCTTGTTGGCACCTTGACACAAACATAACTTTTTTTTCTTTTTACCATCTCAATGCCTTTCATTCAGGTGATTCTAAAGTGATTTTTATTTTCAATGCAAAATAGAGCTAGCATTACTAAAAGAACAAAAAAAGAAACCAGCCTTCGTGATCCACAGTAAAAAGCAGACTATCGTGACAAGAAGACCACCCTGCATTCAACACTTCAACCTATTGTTCTGTAAAGATGTTGGCATTACGGAGTAACCCAGAGGCTCTTCCTCTCTTCAGTTTAATTGTGAATTAAGTTATAAGTTGTATCATGATAGGTAGAAAATACTTAGTACAAAAAAGAAGTGATCCCATATAAGTAACAGTAAGTACAGTTTTTATAACACAAATAAACACATCTGTGAATATACGTTTCAAATGATTGCACACATGGCTCAGGAAAACTGAAGAATCAAGGTTGTGAAGTTATGAGACAGAAAGTGCCAGAAGACTGAATAGTTTACAAAGTGTGTGCTAGTCTGTATGTGAACACACACAGGTGTGAACTCTCACTGGGAAGACTGATGCACTAGTGAACTCTTACCTTGGACTAAGCTCTGGGGTTCCAGCAGTACCCAGACTGGAAAGGTGCACTTTCAGGTTCTTCTCTTTCCTTCTGCCATGGTTAGGTGGGCCAGTCTCCTGCTTGGTTTTAGGAGAGTTGGCACTGGAGACTCTGATAGGCGAGTGGAATGGTACTGTTCCTGAGGCCAGTTGTTTTAAGCTCAAACCTAGGTAGCTCTTATTGCTTCCAGTCCTTTTGCTGTGTGAAACAGAGGATCCTCTTGTGTAGATGGGAGAAAGAGAGGTGGTCTCTTCTTCTTCCACCTCTTCTTCCTCTTCCTCATCTTCCACAATGGATGGGAGTCTCTTGTTGATGCTCCCATTCCCCTTGGGCTCTGCCTAGATCAGTGGGTAATACAGATTAGCACAAGTTGCCAAGACTTCCCAAGAGGCATGTTATTCATGCCAGAGGTCCTACTGACAGGGTAGAAAACTTTTGCATGCTGTGATCTTATTTTCCAAGTTTTAAAGAGCTCCCAGTTTTTATGCCTAGGTTTATTGTTTCTGCTTTCCTGATTTTAACCCCAATCATTCCCTGGCTCTTAAAAATATTATCTGGCATCAACAGTGGATGTGGGGGTCCCTTGGTCTGTGAAGGCTTGATACCTTAACATAGGGGAATGTTTGGATGGTGAGGTGGGAATGGGGGAGTGGGTGGGTGGGGGAGCACCCTCACAGAAGCAGGGGTGAACAGGTGGGATAAGGGATTTGCAGAGGGGAAATCAGGAAGGAGGATAACATTTGAAATGTAAATAAATAAAATAACCAATAAAAAATTAAAGAAATATAAAAAAAGATGTATTGTATATACACCATTCCTAGATTTTACTCAGCTGGCCACTCATAATCATAATAGATGGCATTCTCTTTGGGAATATGAGTATGTTAATTTTATTGCACAGTCTTGGGTTGTATGGTTTAAAACTTCATTGGTCAGCCAATGAGCTTCTCTTTCTGGCATTCCTTCCTGCAAAAGGTATTTAATCCCTGGTTCACCCTGAATAAAATGTATGTATTCATATGCACCATTAAATAAACCAGTATCAACAGGTATACTTATAAGGATCATCTCTTTGAGAGGAACATGAAGTAGAGCATTAGCACGATACTTGAGAATGAAAGTGTCTCCTATCTATTTGTGACCTCATGGATGGAAAAACACAGCATCCTCAGCTTTTCGTGCTTCCAGCTCCCTTGTTCTTTGAAGTCTTTAACATAAGATAGAATGTAGGGCATGTGGGACCTTGTTACCAGGATGGTAAATTTGAATGAGCTCAAACTCCAGGAATCTCAGGATTGAGAATGGCAGGAGTGGAGCCATTCCCTATTGGCCTCTGCTTACCCTGGAACACGTAACCACAGCACCCCACTGAGGCCCATAAGCACTGAGTCACACAGTAAAACACCTTCATATAAACACCTGAAGTGCTCTATGCTAACGAGGTATCTGCATAGTCCCCAAGTGGTCAGCCAGTGAGCTTCTCTTTCTGGCATTTCTTCCTGCAAAAGGTATTTAATTCCTGGTTCACCCTGAGTAAAATGTATGTATTCATATGCACCATTAAATAAACCGGTATCAACAAGTATACTTATAAGGATCATCTCTTCATTAAGGATCAGAGGGGGGAAAGCCTTCCTCTTAAAGAGTAGCACCTACAACTCCCAAGACAGCTCTTTTTGTCCTCCAGCCCCTTAGTACTCTCAGCACTCACTCTAAATCAGAATCAGACTGGGTTCCATTCTTCTTGGCCTCTGCCGTCTCCTTCCTGCCCAGCACATGGATTGCCTGAGGGGAAGTGTGGACAAGGACCCCATTCTTGACTCCTAACAGTATGCTGGAGGCACCTTGATACACAGGGGATTGGAAACCACAGCATTTGTCCCAAACTCGGCCGTTTTCCCTTCTAGCCCCTTGAAGGAGAATGAGGACTGTGGGCTACCCTATAAGGACTCTGCCCTGCCTTTTCCCAGTAGCATGCTAGTCGAGCTCTGGGCACCCCAACGGAGAAGCAGGGATCAAAGGACAGTAGAGCAAATCTCTACTCCTTTTAAGGAGCCTTGAGATATAGAAGAAATACAGTCTTTCTAGAATCCATCCCAGGAACACGGTGTTCTTAACTGGGGCATCCAATCTCATAGGCCAAGAAAGAGACAATAGGAGAGAAAACAACTGGTGTGAAGTCACAGTAGCCAAGCAAGGGGTGGCAGAGGCAAGTCTAGACCCTCTTGACTATTGCAAGGCTTCTTGCTTAGGGCCAGACATGATATTTTTGGCATGTTCACTAGTCATTTCAAAAAAAGAAAATCATTTTTCTGTGCCCCAGTTTCGTTTCCAGACCCAATTGAGTACAATGTATTTAACAATAGTTACTAAGAAAAATAATAGTAAACACCGAAAACACCTGTGATTGTTATTTAAGTTTCATGAGCTGTCATGGTGATTATGCCATCAAGTTCTTGGTCTGTTGGTATATTTGCATTTATGGCATCTATAATAATTATAATGCAACAACAAAAATACTGTGGGGCCTCCCAGGTGCCTTCCAGGCCATAGCCCACTTAGTTTAGCTGTTAGTCACTAAGTGAAATAAAGTATCGATTTACTCATTTTTTTGTTGTTAATCTTAATACCGCTACAATTTTGAATAAAACACTGTCCCTAGATTCCTCTTTCTGGATACATATAATTATTGTAACCAACTGTGAAGCTATGCATTTGTTATTGGAAAGTCATGGTGCTACTTTTTTTTGTTTGTTTATCTTGTTTCCCATAGCATTTAAAACTTTGTGCTTCAACAAAAATTGGACCCTCATGGAATTGTACAGGATCGTTGTCTACTTTTATTGTAGAGCAGAAAAATTAGCTTGCCCCGCTAAAGACACAACAGGGCAAACTTAACAAAGAAATGAAGAAAACCTTGAGTACAATCTCTAATTAGATCTGTTTACACTGGCACTGACAATTTATTCATTCCTTTGTTTGAAGAAGTCTCCATTGGTTCTAATAGAATCCTCTGACTGATAACTTACAAAATGTCTGTACTTCTACAAGCTCATTTAAGTCTCAGAATTCTACTTTGTCAAGGAGTCTTGGTGCCCTGAGCAAGTCTCTCACCAACTCATTCTTACAATTAAGTTGACAGATACTACTTATATGAAGAATTCATTTTCCTACAAGCATAGCTGTAGACAGGGCCTAAACCTCTACTATTATTAGATACCTAGCCTGTCACTGGCCAATATTCAAGATAACTAGTATGTTATATAAATGAGAAATGTGCCCTATGGTCTTAGCTGTTTGAAGACCTTGTCTCCGGTTCATGGCACTATTTGAGGAGGTGGCATACATAGCCTTGCTGGAGGAAGTACGCCAGTGAGGTTGAGCTTGGAAGTTCACAGTCCTGCCTTAGTTCCAGTATTCTCTCTCTGTTTAGTGTTTAAGGTTGAAGACGTGACTGCTCAGCTTCATGCAGTGGTCACCACACCTGCCTGTTCTCATGCCTTCCTGTCACAATGGACTCTCATCTCTCTGGAACTCTAAGCCAAAATGAACTCTTCCTTCTATAAGTTTTCCTGGTCACAGGTCTTTATCAGAGCCACAGGAAGGTAACTAATACTACTAGTTACATTGTTTGGGGCAGCTATGTGGGGCACCTACTTCTCTCTGCTGCAATCCTCTTATACACCGCCAAGCAGTTCTACTACAGATCTCTCCCTTCACAGTGGTATTTTATTTCTCTGCCACTCTCATGAGGCTGTGTCGAAGTTTTATAGTCATATATAAAAAAATCTCAAATTTACTTCTTGGTACTCTGCTATAATTCAGACTCAGAAATGATGGATCAAATTGTCTCAAAGGAAGGACAAAATCTTGTGTGATGTGCATAGTTACATGTGTCAGTGAAGTCCTGGTTCTTACTTTCTAACTATAACCTTGGTAAACACATAATTGTTAAGAGTCTTGGCTTCCTCAACTTCAAATTAAGAATAGAAAAAAGAGAATATTAGACATTGGGTATTAGATTATAAAAATTAGATATTAGATAATACTTAATTAAGTATTTAAGAATATTTACACTATTGTGGACTGTCATCAGAAATTTTGATCTAAAATAAACCTTTTCTCCCTTAAGTTGTTTTTGAACAGAGAATTTTATCACAACAATAGAAATGGACCTAGAAGAGTGATAAAGATTAAAATAGCATTTGCATCCCTGGAGATGCTGGGTTACTCCTTCTTCTACAACCTCCCTTTTTCATTAACTAACAGATTGTTAACAATCACTGGGTCTATTGGCATTGAACTATGTACCTTTACTTATTAACTTGATGCATTCTAGAAGCATAAGAGAAAAGCCTTGAGTGTAGAAATACCTCAATCAGAAGTACAAGTCAGACTATCTACCTGTACAGATCTCAGTGTTATGGTTGCTTCCCATATTAGTAATTTAAACACTTCCACCTTGAACTGTAACCACTCCAGGCAGGATGTCTCAGGAGGGTGAGAGACCAGCCCCCAAATCCCTGCTAAGTGTGGCTAATGAGAACCCTAGCATACACAGAAGGGAAACTTGTAAAGCAAAGGAGCTAAAATAGAGAGTAAGCAAGTTCTTGGCATCCTTCTCAGCACCAGGGCTACAGATGCATGTCACCATGTTTGACTTTGATTTGGGTGCTGGGAATTTCTTCATTCTATACAAGTGTTTTACCCCTTGCACCGTCTCCACAACCCTTAGATGAAGATTTCAAAGTGTACTAGTGAAAATAAGTGATTCCCCTCAAAAGACACAAACAAGCACATACATCCAGTCTAAGCTCCATAGAGGAAAGTTAGCAACACAAAGGAAAAAGTCTAGACAAAGTTAGCAATAGGGAAGAGAAACTGAGCAAGAACCCTAAGATGTTGAAGAAAATTAAAATATCAGAAGTGGAAATCTTAGTGAACTAAATAAAAACAGCAGCAAAAGCAAAAACACAGAGTGGCAATCATTGATAGATTTTGACAAAGTAGAAGAGAGTATCAGGGCTGGAACACAATGTGGAGGAAATACTATAGTCAAACATCAGATGGGGAACAATGAATTAACATAACCACAATATCCAAGAATTTGGGACACAATCAAAAGTTAACCCCAAGAATCTACAGTAATAAGAATAAACAAACATAAAGACTGAACTCAGAGAGACTGGGTACAATGGAATGACAGCTGAAATTTCACTAACTCCGAGAAAGAAAGAGACACCAGAATGTGTGAGGCACCTAGTACCCAAAATGAGCATGACTAAAAAGGAACTTTTCTCTAGTGCAATAGAGTAACGATGTCAGAAACACAAAGCAAGATGCACTGTTTAAAAAACAAACTCCAACTTACCTTACAAAGGCAAACATCAGAATAACATCTACACATTCATCTTTAACCGTAAAAACCAGGAAAGATTAAATGACATGTATTAAGCCATCAAGCAAATCTAAGGTGATCCATGACAACAAAGCCATCATTACAAAAGATACTTAAAGGAAGAATATAGTCACATTCATGGGAGCACAAGAAGAGAACATTTCATAAGAAAAGAGGGAAAAAGAGAGTGGAGAAGGAATCTATACTGTTTAAATGCAAACTATAGAAAACAAGTATAGGGTAGAGAAAGCGGGGTGGGGGAGAGTTGGTTAAATATAATATCATTGATACCATTGCTGAAACCAATGGACTTTGAAAGTGACATGTGAATACAGACGGGTAACATGTGTTTGCATTTTAGAATGTTATTTGGATCAGAAAAGTACTCCTCTTGTAAAACTCTGGTAAAAAAAATTCAGACAGAGATTTCCCATTTCTTTCCTATACCATGCTTTAATGATGTTCAACAATAAGTAGCAGTGCCATCCATGTGGCTGATGTGACAGGGACAGATGGGTCACATGAAGGGATCAGATCAGGCTTGCTCATGTCTTAGTGACTCCAAGAACCAGATTCACTTTTTATTGTGGCATCACCACCAGTCAAATGCACAAGCAGCTGGCATTAAGAAATCATAAAGATCATGGGGGAAAATGATGAAATGGAGCCCAAGAGGATAATTCATAGAGTCAATCAAGCCAAAAGTTATCTTTTTGAAGTGATAAAAAAATGGCAACCTTTAGCCAGAGGAACCAAAGTCAAACAAACAAACAAACAAACAAAACCCCAATTTAATAAAATTATAAAGAATTCAAATGAAATCTGAAGGGTTAATGGCAAATTCTTTGGAAGCACTATTATTAAAATATCTACAAGAAATGGATAAATTCCTAGGCAGCATGCTCTTCCAAATATAAACAATATAAGCGAGAAATGAGGCCTGAAGAGTTATCTTTGCCTCCCTACAACGAAAAACTCCAGGGCTGGATTCACTGGTGAATTCTATCAAACCTTTAAGGAAGATATAACATCTTCCAATGTTCTATGAAATCAAAGAGAAATAGTACTACTAAATTCATCCTATGAAGCCAGTATAATTAAGATATCAGAACATAATAAGAAGAAAACAGGCAGGACTGTGGTTGACTTTTAGGTCAGTTTTGGCAACATAGCAAAGCAAAAATAAAAATAAGAATATAAAACAAACGCCAGCCGTACCTGTGAGACTGTAGATTTGTTCGATAATCTTGATATCACCTGAAAGAACAAACAGAATGTTTAACACTTAAAGCCTCTTCAATAGAATATGCATTTCAAGAAGTGTGTTTTTGTGGGGAAGAGAAAATGTCTTTTAAAAGATGCTTCTAATGGGTCCCACCTTCTAGGACCTCTGCTCATCACTGTCTACCCATAACAGGGAAAGAAGTTTGATAGTCTATCACAGGATATAACATTGAAATCCACATCACATACAATATCAAGTTAAAGTTCATCATAAGACAAAACATCAAGTTGAATATCTCCCATGGGACACAACTGGTAGGGGTCAACCTTCATCTCAGTGAGACGTTCCTCTCCTGTCTTGATGCTTCACTGGCCTCTTGACTTTTCAATCTTCTTTATCTTTCCTCGTCTCAGGCAGTTCTCTTGCTTTCCTTTAGCTCTGTAAAAGCTGCTGTCTGTGAAATCCTCTTTGATTTTATTTCACTACTGTCCATCAACGTTCCTTCTTGTTTGACTGATGACAGGAGATGAGAAGTCTCTTCTGTCTCCTCTGTCTCACTCACTGAGGTCTTTTTACTGGGAAAATGTCCTAGGGATCACAGTCCTGGACTACTGAATTTGTCTTCTTTAAGGAGATGGCTGCTGGAAGTTTCACCATGCTCCAGTATAGGCAACACAAACTGGACCTGTGTGCATTTTTTCTGTTGTTGGTTGCTTTTGCTTTTTCTGTCTCTTTTTTGTGAAAGATGGGGTGGGGGTGGCCCCAAGGGGTGGAAAGTGACAGACCTTGGATACTCGGAAGTGTCAGAGGGTTGCATTATGTGAAATTCCCAAATAATTAATACAAATATTATGTTGGAAAAACAAAAGATCGTATCACTTACAAAAAATTGCCGATAAAATTGAGACACGCTGTTAATTATAAGACAGATTTAAATCCTAGATATGCAATGATATACCTTAGAATGACTTATGATCCCAGAATGCAGAAAGTATGTAAATGTATTTCTACGATTTATAAAAGAGGTCTGGAACATTTGACATATCCTCAAAACATGCTTTGATATTACCCACATTCTTATTTAAAAAAGAACTAACTATAACTTCTTATATTTTTTCTGTGGTAATAGATGCTATAAATTAGCATAGTCTTATTCACATGCACAAATACACTTGAAAATCATTCACATGGTGAGCCAGAAGTGTTTGGTAAATCTGTCTTCCATTCATCATTTTCCCCCTAAGATGATTAGAAAAGAAGATCTGCCATTATTTATGCACATGTGGCATCATTATTGCTGTGCAAATACATGTTTCATCAATGTTTAATTTTGTGAAAGCAGTCAGCCCATTCTGCATCTGTTTAGTTGCCTAAATATGCATTAATCAGAAGCATTTTAGACATAAGTTTGCAATAATTCCTCAAACAGTGACAAATAAGACAGCTGAATAATTAAAAATGTGAAAAACATGACAAAATTATGGTGCTCTTGATAGTGTGGTAGACATGAAAATGTGTTTCAAAGATCCTATTAGTTACAGCTTGATCTAGAGAACAAACAATGATATCCAGAAGGTTTTTACACCCTCTTGTTAGACATGTCTGCCAAAAGATGAGAAAGATGGCGGCTTACAGTCATGGGATGTGGGTGGGTACCCAACTCCCATTACATTTGCTTAAGGTTAATATGAATCTGAGTTTCAGGTAGATTTTCTCTGTTAGGTCCTCTCAGGCATCCCTGTGTCTGTGAATCACCATTACATTTCACTGGAAGTTGTAGTGCAGGAAGTCTGGGTCAGGTTTGAGAACACATTTGTAATGCATTTCTGGGTGCTCCTGATGCTGCTGACCACAGGCAAACTTGATGACAAAATATCACAGCCAGCATTATGGTTACTGTTGTTCTTCATCTGTTAGTTAAGAATTCAGCATTTGACTCGCACCCTGACAAGTCAGGATTCTGCCTATTTATTCTCATTGTGATCACATGAGGGAGATACTTTAAAATCTCCTTGTTTCTAAATAGGAAAAAAGTACAAAACAGTATAATGTCTTTCTTAAAGTTTTTTTTTTTTTTAAAGGCAGCAACTGATTAGCAGCTTAGCTGGTACAGGGGGCAAACATATTTTTATGTACATACATATGTACATACCTACATACATGGGTGTGTATTTATAGTTAGTAATTTTCCATCATTGATAGACACTTTGAATAAATTTATTTACATATGATATTAATCACTTATGTTTAAAGAGTACCATGTTAAATTCATCTTGGTAAGTAACACTTCATACTTATCTAGCCTGATAAAACTCAGGAATTTGTAGCTAAACTTGGCTCTAGAGCTTCTGCCGCAATGGATTTCACACCTACTTGGTAACAGAATACCTTGAGAACTTGAGAATATGTTTTTAACAAATCAGACTCCAGCATACTATCTTGAGTGGATGAATCTTTTTCAGTTAGTAGTGGGTGGGGTACAACAACCCAGTCGTATGGACCTGTACAATGCCAACTCAGTCCACTTCAGCACCAATATAGGAGGGCCTCCTGAGGCCTCATCTGTAGCTATTAGCTCCTGATGATTGCTGGTGAGGGAGAGTCAGTTTTCTTTAGAGGTATATATAGTCCCTCCATAAGTTGCCTGTACTTCTATGGATGATCCCACACCTGTGTGCATACAGGCAACACTAATTTGACTCAGTAGGTGATGTACTTAAAAGATAACTAAGAAGACATGAAGTTGGGAGAAGAAAAAGTTGGTGGGAGATTCAGGAAGAGTTGGATAGAAGAAAATGAGGGTGATATGCTCAAAATACATTGAAAACAAGCATGAAATTCTCAGAGAAGAAATAAAAATAGAAAAAAAGAAAACAAAGAAACCACAGAGTCAGAGCAACTCCTCAATTTTAGAGATAAGCTAACTGAAGTTCAGGGAGATGAAATAACTTGTCTATGTCATCCATTAAGTTGACAGCAGACTCTTCGCCATAAACCTTGTGTACTGGTTAGTTTTATCAACTTGACACAAACTTGAATCACTTGCTAAGGCAGATCGTCAGTTGAAAAAATAACTCCATCGGACTGGCTAGTAGGTAAGTCTCTGGTGCATTTGCTTGATTAATATCTGAAATGGAAGGGACCAGGCCACAGTAGGTGATGCCACCTCAGAGCCCATGATCTTGTGATGTATAAAATGGTAACAAGAGAGTAAAATGAAAATCAAGCCAGTAAGCCTGTTCCTCCGTGGTCTCTGCTTCAGTTCCTGCCTCCAGGTTTTTGCCTTTAGCTCTTGTCTTGGCTTCAGGTGGTGGGCTGTGATGTTGTAGTGTAATACACACAAACCCTCTCTTCTGCAAGCTAGTTTTGGTCATGGCTTTTATCATAGCAATAGAAAGCAAACTAGGATAACTAGCTTCCAGACTCCTAGTTTTCCTTCATAGAGCCAGCACTTTCCATATATTTCTTTCAGTACAAAATGAGTTTACTGGGCAGAAAGACCAAAATGCTACATATAAAATTAAAGAAATTGATGGTTGCTGTAAAGCAGGTACCCTATCCCATAAAACCCTATGCCATAAAAAATATGGTACTAGGTCACTCAACACTGGTTAAACCTTTTGGAGGTTTTAGATCTTTCTAGAATTCTGAATGCTTAGTCATTTTCTCTGTAGGAAACATGTGAACTCAATCTCAGGATGAGATTATTAACACTATGTCCTTTCTCCAGGAGACTGAAAGGTTTGGGCAACTTAAATAGACTTTGCATCTTCTAGAAAACAGAAAGGTCTTCTAGCTATTATTAATGGGTATACAGACAAACAGAAAACAAACAACAAACAAACAAACAAACAAATGAGAGTTATAGAGATTGGGGATGCAAAAATGTCACAAAGATATATGAAGAACGGAGGTCAGCTTTAATTTAGATGCATTCCCAGCTCTAGCAGCAGAGGATCCTCTTGGGAAGCCCTTGTAGCAGTACCCCCATCACCTGTGTGGCTGGCTACTCACTTCTCTCCAGGCTCACACCCAGCAATGAACTGCATCCACAATATTTGTCATTAGGTCCCCTTAGCAACCTTCTCATCTCCAGTTTCTCTGTACCCTGATTGTCTGGAATCAGTTCAAGCAGCTAGCAGCCTTCTTAGGTGCTGGTGGTTAAGTCTCCTTGGCCCCACTATCTATGTCACTTGCCTGAATATTTTGCTCCAGCAAGCAGCCACAGAGTCATCACTTTGGGCCCTCCTGGCAGACTATCTTGAGACCTGACTCAAGCATCACACAATTCTGTCTTCACTCCAGAGTACCCCCATAGTAGCCACTAAATAGGACTCCAGCCTCCTCAATGAGTATCAGAGAGAGGGAACTTCAAAAACCTCCTATCTGACCTGAAATCAGCAAAGATAGGCTAACAGAAATACAGAACTAAACTCCCACTCAACCCAGATGGACCAGACACTGATACCAAACATGTACTAACAACTTAATTCTAGATGTTCAAGTCTTAGCACAAAAGTAAAATATGAAAACCCAAGACAATATGTCTCTCCAAAGACCGTTAATCCTATAAGAATTTTCTCCAAGAAAAACTACCAAGATGAATCTGGAGACAGAATTCACAAGAGCAATTATAAATATTTTCAAAGAGTTCAAGAAGCTTAAAGAGAAAATGAATAAACATTTGAATGAACTTAAAGAGGACAAAGGGGGGGGGACCCTCTAATTGAAGTCTGAGAAAACTCAAACCAAGGACTGAATGATGCAGTGAAAGTGAGTCAGAGCTTGAAACGTCAGTCTGAGTTCAGCAAAGGTACAGAAATATACAAACTAACTGAATGTGGAAATGGAAAATTCAACAACCCCATACAGTGACTCAGAAGGAAGTCTCATCAGCAGACTAAGTCCCACAGAAGACAAAATATCAGGACACGAAGAAGAACTGAACCATCTAATTAAAGAAAATGATACGTTTAGGGTGCTGGAGAGATGGATCACTGGTAATGAATCCATATTTATGCCAATCCAGGTTAATTAACTCAGCAGAACTACCTGCCAGGGATGAAGGTAAAAGGAAAACTTTCCACAGTATAAACAGACTAAAGGAAGCCATGTCCACTAAGACTATCACTATAGAGAGTATTGGAATAGTTAGAAGTGGAGAGGAAGGTAAACAAGAGGCTACAGAAAGTCAATGTGATAACTTAACACTAACTACATACATAGGTGGATCATGGCTTCGAATCTTCAGATTTGAGTGTGTAGCTTGGAATGCCTGAAGAAGCCAGGAAAGTGGAAATGTTCACACTTGACACAGACTGCTTAACTCATATGTCCTAAAGTTCCTCAACTTTGTTGGGGGATGGTTTTGTTCACTGTGTATTCAGATGCTGAATTCTATGCCCAGACATCTGGTTGTCGTCCAGACCACAGCATCTCATTGTCAAGCATCTCTGGTATCTATGTTATGTAAAAATTGTTTTCCATCACCTCTGATTGGTTAATAAAAGAGCTGGTCATTCAAGTAGCTGGCAGAAGAGATAGGGTGGGATTTCCAATCCCAGTCCAGGGGTCCCAAAACAAACCAGAGAGTAGAGAAGGACTATGAGGAGAAAAAGTTATGGAAAGACAATGCGGATGTACCAGAAAGATTTGCCATGAAATTGGGATGAAAGAACAGCCATGAGGACACACATGAATTAACATGAGCCAAGACAAGACGCAGAGGCAGGAAAGGACCATTTGACTGGGTAGCAGCACCCTAATCAGGTTAGAATAGATCAGAATCTGACCAGCTATTAGTGCCTACAGCTTGTTAATAAACATACCAGGTCTCTGTGTCTTTCCTCTGGAGTTAAAATGGGTTTGAGAGGATGTAGAAATTCTCTGTAGTTATTTGGGAGCAAAATAGGGCACGTAGAAAACACCCTAAGAATGACATTTACACAATTCCTCAAGTATTTAATTAGAATTTCCATGGACAGAGAAAATATAAACAAAATATACACGTATGTACCTATCACAATAAAACTCATCATTTAAAATTGCTAACTTAAAAATGATTTAAAAGATGTTTACAATTCTTTTCCTAGAAAGGAGTTTTTTTTTTGGTTTCCTTCCTCTATTTCTCTCATGCACAGTTTAGTCCACCCCCTGAATTCTGACAGATAGTACCAGGGCAGGAATTTTTGAGGACAAACACGTCATGGACAGTTGATGTCTCTATTCTTAGAGGTGATCTGAGAGGTTTTATTAGGAGTACTGAGGCATTCTTAGTAACCTCTCTTTACTCTGAAATCACATAGTGAAACTGAACTATCAAGGAATTGGCTACTATGTAACTGAAGAAAGCAAATCTTCATGAGACTGTTGGATGGACCACTCATTCTAAACTATACATAGGTCAGTGGCCAAGGATGGTAGAACTTTACCAGCACTGTTTCCTTGGTACATAGGCCAGAATTTATAAGCCAGTGAGTGGAACTGCACATGTGCTTTCAGCACTGCAAGTTTATAGACACCAGTATGATCTGGCAGGGAAGTTTTCTACAGCTAAATGGGAAATGAGATGTGGACAGCTCTTCTTTTAGCTGACTCGAGATATCATCAGAGGGAAGAAACAAAGCTCCTCATTTAGCAAAGTAATTATTTCATAGTTTATCATCTTCACCATTACAGCAATGTAAACAGTATTGGTGGTGTTTTAGATAAGAATATAAATGAAGTACACACACACACACACACACACACACACACCCCAACCCCATAACTCATATTGTTAAACACATATTAGTAAAAGAATAACTGATTGTCACATAATAGAGCCACATAGCCAAATGAGGATTAGACTTTCCTCTCTGATCCACTTTTCTCTCTGAGAGACTTAAGTGGGGCATAAACAGGTAGTAAAATGACATTGGTGGAAATCCTTCATTTAGACAGTGGAAACTCTGCGAGGCCCTTCTGTTCCCTGGCTCTCACTCTCCACAATGCTTAACATTTCTGTTACAAGTGACAGAGAGATGATGTTCAGTTCTCCTCTTTTTCCAGAGAGAGAGAGAGAGAGAGAGAGAGAGAGAGAGAGAGAGAGAGAGAGAGAAGCATTTGTACTTTGTGAACCTGCTACCCATCACATCAGTTTCCTCATTCACAAGAGATTATCACATAGAACTGAAGTTGGAAAACAAATCCTTACAGTGTCACATTTGCTAAGTATACTGTCTATATCAAAAGCATATTGTGCCAATAACTGTCCATTGTATTTTACTGACATGTAAACTAAAAGTTAATGTGGGGAATGGGGCATTATGGCATTTCACATCAGCAACTGAGCTAGGTCACAGTTACCTTAGCATTAACTTGAGCTTCTTTAACTTGTAATCAATACATGTAGAGCCCTTCACAAATCAGCCATATTTTTTTTTTACATGAAGATTCCCACCAAATCACCCTTCTGGACAAAGGGTTGGCATTTCATACCACAGAGCTGTGGTTGTCTGCATAACACCAAATGCTGGCCTTCATATAACAAAATGACTTCACTTTGCCATGTAATTTGTCTTAACTCTATTACTTACTTCCCATTTAAAAAAGGAAGACAGAAGTTGGGTATCATGGCACATGCCTTAAATCCCAGCACTCAGAAGGCAGAGGCAGGTGGATACCTGGCCTACACAGCTCTAAGATAGCCAGAAATACATAATGAGACTCTGTCTCAAAAATGAAAAAAAAAAAAAAAAGAAAAAGAAAAAAAAGAAAGAATAAAAGAAAAGAAGAAGACAGGTTCAAATGTCCATAGGTACAAATAGCATTAGTCGGATCTTGAAACTAGGCACAAATTAAGTCAAGCATGCATATCTCTAAATTAAGCTGCAAGAAATATGAAGTTTCAGTCTAAAAAAAAATTCAGAGGCATTCTTTATACTCATTTAAAAGCTCTGAAAAAGAGGATGGTTTTAGAAAATGTTATAAAAATTGTGGTTCATGTTATTATAAAATGAAGGATAGAAATACACACAGTTAAATTAAAAAAACACTTGATAGAAATTACTCAGCAATGATCCATGAGTTTTAAAGATTTCAAGCTTGAGAAGCTAATTCTCAAATCACTGATTTGAGAGTTAAGCAGCTTGAATTATCTAACAAAAAATGTAGCACTTAAAACAACTGTTCGACTGAATCCCTCACCCCCACAGAACTGCTTCTGATCAGGTTGCCATGGCCCCTGGTTGTTCTATACAGTCAGACACACTCATGGTAGGATCCTGTCTCAAGAGCAGGATTCATAAGGCATTCAGGATACCCTCTGAGAATTTTCCTTTTGAGTCAATCAGTTCAGCAAGTTGCTTGGTTTGACGTAAGAAATCTATACATCTGACCTCCCAATGGTTCTCTGTATATTAATATAAAAAATAAAGCATAACATGCTGCCCAGGTAGCCAATTACATAGGAAATGGGAAAGTTATACCATTCTTTGTGTTGAAGACTGTTGGAGTCAGCAGATTGAAATGGGACACTTTACTTATTTGGACTAAAGTAACATGATAAAGCTCACTTAGCCACGAGGAAGTTATCACAGAAGGTAACTGGTGTGTTCTACATGACAAATGCACATGTATGCTTGCTTAAGAAAATCCCTGAAATGTCAGCCTGAGGAAGTGCATTTAAACTTTTTCCCACCTGAGAAAGGAATCCTTATAGTAAGTATGATGTAAGGCTTCTAAGGTAAGTGTTGTACTGTTCAGGGTGATGACACATATGTATGATGTGGAAAATATTATAGGCTAATTACATATTGGTTAAAAATGCATGTCTGTGAAAAATTTCAATGAAATTATAAGACAATGAAATTTGGGATGAACCATGACTCCAGTGGTATTTATATTTTCCCACTGGGCTTCAAGGATGGAAGCTGCCAGAAAAAATAATTGTATCATATCATAAAATACATTTGACACATTTTCAATTTTCACACGTGGTCTCTTTCCCAATAATATCTCCACTCAAACTACTTTCTTCATGGGAGAAAATAAAAACCATCTTCCAGTTCTTCACACGTTAATGTGCATTTTCTATTTCTTTTCTTAAGCAATTTTATATTTTGATCCTGAGCTTTAACTGGAAGTGAGACAGGGCCTTAATATCTTAAAATGAATAGTGACGAATCCAAGAATGAGGATTGTGGGAAATGGGGTGAACAAGCCTCCTTTCCTCTATTACACTATATGCACAAGTTGGTCACATGAGAAATGTGAAGCTTGGTTTGAACTTTCAAGTTGGTGCATCCAAGAACTACCAGAGAAGAGAGTCTCGGTGAAAGATTGTCTTGATGAGTCTGGCCTGTGGTAGTGTCAGGAGAAAACTAGCAGAGCACTAGGTATGCACACATTCATTCTCCCTCTGCTCTTGACTGTGGATGTGACTGACCAGTGGCTTCAAGTTCCTATACCCTTGACTTCCCCACAACGATGCATGGAATTGTGAGATTAAAGAAACAATTTCTCCCATAACACCTCTGCCACAAAAAATGGAAAGGACACCAAAAGAGAAACTTAGTCACAAAGTCTCATTCTCAAAGAAATGGAGAATCACAATGATAACCATCGGAGTATGCCTTCTCTTATAATGTAAAGGACAGATGAGACAAGTCTATTGTGAATGTATAACATTCACCATGGGTCATTCTTAAAATGGTTGAATTCAATCATATATAGACTTCTATACAATGATTGCTGTTTCATCTGTGTGGGGTGAGTGTGTGTGTATGTGTGTGTTGTTATTTTAAAAAGTGTTTTTCTACTTTTCTCTGCATTCTAAGTTTACATCCATGTTACCAAACATAAACTGATGTAATGAGGGGGGGGATACATGAATGAGTGCTTTCAGGATCTATGTTTTTCAATTTCAGTTATTTAGCCTTTCAACCTAGTGTACAGGACCTCTTGCTAGCCTGTTTCTTTGGGGTTTGCAGGAAACCTACAAAATCTTTTGGAGAACTCTGGCTTTAGAACTATGAGCATTAATTCTAATCCCAGTGCTAACTCTAACTATAGATCTAAAGCTTAAGGCTTACAGATCCTCATTCATGGCTCTCTGACAGAATCCTGTCTGTCAGGATTCCAGCTTTTGTATTAATCACCAGGATGGATAAGTGACTAGTAGGCTCAAAGAAAAATGTAACCTGTATACTAATAGTAATAGGATGCAAAGATATTTCATTTGACTGGCCAGATCTGGGAATATTTTGAATGCTGGAAAATGCAGTGACACAGAACAGTCACCATATGTTCTGCTTTCAAAGACTCTAATCTTAACAGAAAAAAATGTAAGTGGGATTACCACATCATGAAAAGCTTAACGTCTTGCAGATGTTTATCTTAGAGTTTTCCTTAATCATTTTCCTCAATGACATGAAACCAAAGCCTTTAAATCTCATTCATTTGTTGAAATATACTTTCCTACTCCTATTCCAAACTAGTTTTCCAGTTTGTAATTTTAATCCTTTCCCAAGACATAGTTAGCATATTTTTTTGAGTCATGTTTCTGACTTCTTAGCTGCTGTTCCCTCCACTCAAGGCAACCATTCCTTTGTTCCCATAATGCTGGGTTTAAATGTTGAACAAATAGATAGCTTGAATTCCATCAGACTGTAGACTGCAAACTCTGCCTGCTGAGCACAGTCTGCTGTACTATAAGCAGGCTGTCTCTGCCATATGCTGTTCTTTCTGCTGCCTCCATCCTTTTGTGGAGCTTCACGGAAAAAATAGTATCGAAGCTGTTTATCCTGGGATTTTGTGATTTGTTTTTAATTTTAATTTTATGTCTACCAACTTAGCTCACTTACAACTGCTTTGATCATGCCGCCCACTTCCTTCTGCTGTAATAGCTGAGCCAGGGCTTGAGATTAGAGGACTAACAGGAAACATCCCAGGTGACTAAGCATGGCCTGTGAAATGTTCCTAAACTCCCACAACTCCAAGCAAGGAAATGTTAGCTGTAACAAAGCAGTCAGGATTATTCTACAAGTTCCCGTGAGAGTAAATTCTAAGAGAAAGAACACTCACAGGTAATGTACATGTAATTTGGCCAAGAAGTATGAACAAAACCTAAACTAAAATTAGTAATTGATTCATTTACAGACACAGTACTTCAGCAAAAACATACGTGTATATGAGTATGTGGATGTCTCTAAGATTTACTGAGAATGTGTTATTTGTTGGCAAATGTGGTATACTCATTATTTAAAGAGTATTCTAGAGAGATGTTTATTCAGTTTAATTAAGAGTTTAAACTTCTTACTGGAATAAATCTAAGACTATAAAAGAATTAGCATATTATTTGGTATATTTGAAATGACAATGGAATGGCTATTTTATATTTTCTCTTTAAAAACATGGAGCAAGAGAAGGGAGGGAAAAAAACGACAAAGGACAGCATTGTACACACTCTGAAAAGTAAATTTGTGAATGAGAAGAAAGTCTCTAAAAGTGAGACCACAGCCTCACCTAAGCCTTGTGTCTGGAGTAGACACCCATCTGGTCTGCTCCCGTGTGGACACTGTACCCTGAGACATCCTAGAAGGGCCACTGAATTCAGTGTGGTGGTAAGAACAGTCGCCCACTACCCTACACCCCAGAACTACAACTGAGAGCAGGGAGGGCTCAGGACCCACCAGGCACCCAAACCCCACCCCTGCAGAATACTACTCCCCTTCCACCCCTCGCCTGGTCCTTGTGGCTGGAGCAGATACCCAGCTGGTCTGCTCCAGTGTGGAAACCATATCCTAGAAAAGCAACTGAACTCAGAGCAGTGGACACCATAACCTGAGACATCCTAGAGGAGCTACTGCACTCAGAGTAGTGGAAACTATATCCTGAGACATCCTAGAGGAGCCACTACACTCTGAGCAGCGGATACCTAGTTGGTCTGCTACTATGGAGACACAATATCCTGAGACATTCTAGAGGAGCCACTGTACTCAGAGAAGCTGGAGCTCAGAATCACAGGATCACAGAGGCATCTGGACCCTGAGGAGTTCTGACACAACCAAGATAACTAGAAAAGCGGGCTCCAGTCAGAGACAGTGAGTGCAGGTAGCTCTAGAGTTAACCAGATGGCAAAAGGCAAGCACAAAAATGTAAGCAACAGAAACCAAAGTTACTTGGCATCATCAGAACTCGGTTCTTCCTCCATAGCAAGCCCTGAACACCCTATCACACTGGAAAAGCAGGATTCAGAATTAAAATCAATTCTCATGATGATGACAAAGGAGTTTAAGAACATAAATAACACTCTCAAAGAATTTGAGGAGAACACAGGTAAACAGGTAGAAGCCTTTAAAGAGGAAACACAAAAATCCCTTAAAGAATTGCAAGAAAACACAACCAAACAGGTGAAGGAATTACACAAAACCATAAAGGATCTAAAAATGAAAGTAGAAACAATAAAGAAATCTCAAAGGGAGACTACCCTGGAGATAGAAAACGTAGGAAAAAGATCAGGAGTCATAGATGAAAGTATCACCAACAGAATACAAAAGATAGAAGAGAGAATCTCATGTGCAGAAGATACCATGAAAAACATTGAAACAACTGTCAAAGAAAATGCAAAATTAAAAAGCAACTAACCCAAAACATCCAGGAAACTCAGGACACAATGAAAAAACCAAACCTAAGGATAATAGGTATAGATGAGGGTGAAGACTCCCAACTTAAAGGGCCAGTAAATATCTTCGACAAAATAATAGAGGAAAACTTTCCTAACCTGCAGGAAGAGATGTTCATAAATATACAAGAAGCCTACAGAACTCCAAATAGACTAGACCAGAAAAGAAATACCTCCCGTCACATAATTATCAAAACATCAAATGTACAAAACAAAACAAAACAAAACAAAATACTAAATGCAGTAAGGGAAAAAGCTAAAGTAACATATAAAGGCAGACCTATAAGAATTACACCAGACTTCTCACCGGAGACCATAAAAGCCAGAATAGCCTGGACTAATAACATACAGACACTAAGAGAACACAAATGCCAGTCCAGACTACTATACCCAGCAAGATTCTCAATCACTATTGATGGAGAAACCAAGATATTCCATGACAAAACCAAATATACACAATATCTTCCCATAAATCCAGCACTTCAAAGGATAATTGATGGAAAACTCCAACACAAGGAGGGAAACTACAACCTAGATAAAGCAAGAAAGTAATCTTCCAACAATCCCAAAAGAAGATAGCTACACAAACATAATTCCACCTCTAAAAACAAAAATAACAGGAAGCAACAATCATTTTTCCTTAATATCTTTTAATATCAATGGACTCAGTTCTCCAATAAAAAAAACATAGACTATCAGACTGGATACATAAACAGGACCCAGAATTTTGCTGCATACAGAAAACGTACCTCTGTGAAAAAGACAGACAGTACCTCAGAGTAAAAGGATGGAAAACAATCTTCCAAGAAAATAGTCCCAAGAAACAAGCTGGAGTAGCTATTCTAATATCAAATAAAATTAATTTTCAACCAAAAGTAATAAAAAAAGATAAGGAAGGACACTTTATATTTATCAAAGTAAAAATGTACCAAGATGAACTCTCTATTCTGAATGTCAATGCCACAAATGCAAGGGCACCCACATATATAAAAGAAATTTTACTAAAGCTCAAAGCATACACTGCACCTCACACAATAATAGTGGGGGATTTCAACACCCTACTCTCAGTAATGGACAGATCATGGAAACAGAAACTAAACAGAGACACAATGAAACTAAAAGAAGTTATGAACCAAATGGATTTAACTGATATCTATAGAACAGTTCACCCTAAAACAAAAGAATATACCTTTTTCTCAGCACCTCATGGTACCTTCTCCAAAATAGACCATATAATTGGTCACAAAACAGGCCTCAACAGATACAAAAAAAAAGATTAAAATAATCCCTTGCACTCTATCAGACCACCATGGACTAAGGCTGATCTTTTTTTTTTTTTCTTTCTGGTCTTTAATGATGACTAAAACAATGGAAAGCCCACATGGAAACTGAACAATGCTCTACTCAATGATGACTTGGTCAAGAAAGAAATAAAGAAAGAAATTAAAGACTTTAGAATTTAATGAAAAGGAGGACATATCATACCAAAACTTGTGGGACTCCATGAAAGCAGTACTAAGAGGAAAACTCATAGCTCTAAGTGCCTATATAAAGAAACTAGAGAGAGCATACACTAAGAATCTGACATCACACCTGAAAGCTTTAGAACAAAAAGAAGCAAATACACCCAAGAGGAGTAGAAGGCAGGAAATAATCAAACTCAGGGCTGAAATCACCCAAGTTGAAACAGAAAGAACTATACAAAATATCAACCAAACCAGGAGCTGGTTCTTTGAGAAAATCAACAAGATAGATAAACCCTTAGCCAGAATAACCAAAGGGCACAGAGACAGTATCCAAATTAATAAAATCAGAACTGAAAAAGGAAACATAAAAACAGAAACTGAGGAAATTTTAAAAAAAAATCACATCCTACTACAAAGGCCAATACTCAACAAAATTGGAAAATCTGGATGAAATGGACAATTTTCCAAACACATATCAGGTACCAAAGTTAAATCAGGAGCAGATAAACCATCTAAATAGTCCCATAACCCCTAAAGAAATAGAAGCAGTCATTAAAAGTATCCCTACCGAATAAAGCCCAGGACCAGATGGTTTTAGTGCAGAATTCTATCAGACCTTCAAGGAAGACCTAATACCAATTCTCTTCAACGTATTCCACAGAATAGAAACAGAAGGAACACTACCTAATTCGTTCTATGAAGCTACAATTACGCTCATACTTAAACCTCACAAAGACCCAACAAAGAAAGAGAACTTCAGACCAGTCTGTCTTATGAATACTGATGCAAAAATACTTAATAAAATTCTCGCAAACTGAATCCAAGAACATATGAAAACTATCATCCATCATGATCAAGTAGGCTTTATTCCAGGAATGCAGGGATGGTTGGTTCAGTATTCAGAAATCCATCAATGTAATCCACTATATAAATAAACTCAAGGAAAAAAACCACATGATCATTTCAATAGATGCTGAGAAAGCATTTGACAAAATTCAACATCCCTTCACGTTAAAAGTCTTGGAAAGATCAGTAATTCAAGACCCATACCTAAATATAGTAAAAGCAATATATAGCAAGCCAGTAGCCAACATCAAACTAAATGGAGAGAAACTTGAAGCAATCACACTAAAATCAGGGACTAGACAAGGCTGTCCACCCTCACCCTACCTATTCAATATAGTACTGGGAGTCCTAGCTAGAGCGATTAGACAACAAAAGGAAGTCAAAGGAACAAAAATAGGAAAGGAAGAAGTCAAAAGTTTACTGTTTGCAGATGATATGATAGTATACTTAAGTGACCCTAAAACTTCCACCAGAGAACTCCTAAACCCGATAAACAACTTCAGTAAAGTGGCTGGATATAAAATCAACTCAAACAAATCAGTAGCCTTCCTCTACTCAAAGGATAAATAGGCTGAGAAACAAATTAGGGAAATGACACCCTTCACAATAGTCACAAATAATATAAAATATCTTGGAGTGAATCTAACCAAGCAAGTGAAAGATCTGTATGACAAGAACTTCAAGTCTCTGAAGAAAGAAATCAAAGATCTTAGAAGATGGAAAGATCTCCCATGCTCCTGGATTGGCAGGATTAACTTAGTAAAACTGGCCATCTTGCCAAAAGCAATCTACAGATTCAATGCAATCTCCATCAAAATTCCAAATCAATCCTTCATAAAGATAGAAAGAGCAATTTTAAAATTCACTTGGAATAACAAAAAACTCAGGATATCAAGAACTATTCTTAACAATAAAAGAACTTCTGGGGGAATCACCATCCCTGACCTCAAACTCTACTACAGAGCAATAGTGATAAAAACTGCATGGTATTGGTACAGAGACAGACAGGAAGATCAATGGAATAGAATTGAAGATCCAGAAATGAACCCACACACCTGTGGTCACTTGATCTTTGACAAAGGAGCTAAAATCCTCCAGTGGGAAAAAGACAGCATTTTCAACAAATGGTGCTGATTCAACTGGAGGTCAGCATGTAGAAGAATGCAAATCAATCCATTCTTATCTCCTTGTACAAAGCTTAAGTGGAAGTGGATAAAGGACCTTCACATAAAACCAGATACACTGAAACTAATAGAAGAGAAGGTGGAGAAGACCCTTGAATACCAATGCACAGGGGGAAAGTTCCTGAACAGAACACCAATGGCTTATGCTCTAAGATCAAGAATTGACAAATGGGACCTCATAAAATTGCAAAGCTTCTGTAAGGCAAAGGACACTGTCAATAAGACAAAACGGCAACCAACAGATTGGGAAAAAGATCATTACCAATCCTACATCTGATAGAGGGCTACTATTCAATATGTACAAAGAACTCAAGAAATTAGACTTCAGAAAACCAAATAACTATTAAAAATGGGGTACAGAGCTAAACAAAGAATTCTCAACTGAGGAAACTCTAATGGCCAAGAAGCACCTTAAGAAATGCTCAGCATCCTTAGTCATCAGGGAAATGCAAGTCAAAACAACCCTGAGATACCACCTCACATCAGTCATAATGGCTAAGATCAAGCTGGTACAACCACTCTCAAAATCAGTCTGGCAGTTCCTCAGAAAATTGGACATAGCATTACCTGAGGATCCAGCTATACCACTCCTGGGCATATACCCAGAAGATGCTCCAACATATAACAAGGACATATGCTTCACTATGTTCATAGCATCTTTATTTATAATAGCCAGAATCTGGAAAGAACCCAGATGTCCTTCAACAGAGGAATGGATACAAAAACTGTGGTACATTTACACAATGGAGAATTACTCAGCTATTAAAAATAATGAATTCGAGAAATTCTTAGGGAAATGGATGGAACTACAAAATATCGTCCTGAATGAGGTAACCCAATCACAAAAGAACACATATGGTATCAACTCACTGATAAGCAGATTAGCCCAAAAGCTTGGAATAGCCAAGAGTCAACTCACAGACCACATGAAGCTCATGAAGAAAGAAAACCAAGTATGGATGCCTCGGTCCTACTTAGAAGGACTAACAAAATACTCAAGGGAGCAAATATGGAGACAAAGTGTGGGACAGAAACTGAAGGAGGTGCTGTCTGGAGACCATTCCACCTGGGTATCCATCCCATGTGCATTCGCCAAAGGTAGACACTGATATGGATGTCAGGAAGTGCATGCTCACAAGAGCCTGATATAGGTGTCTCCTTAGAGGTCTGCCAGAGTCTGACGCATTCTGAGGCAGATGCTCACAGATAACCACTGATCTGATCAAGGGCTTCCCAATGGAGAAGCTAGAGAGAAGACTGAAGCAGCTGAAAGGGTTGGTGGCCCCATGAGAGAGCAATAATACCAACCAACCAGAGCTCCCTAGGGTCTAAACCACCAGCCTGGGAGCTCATAGGGAGGGACCCATTACTCCATCTGTACAAATAGGGGAGAATGACCCTGTTGGGCATAGGTGCGAGAGGAGATCCTTGGTCCCACGAAGGTTGAACACTGAATAGGGGGGAATTGGACAGTGGGGAGGTGGGAGTGGTGGGTAGGTGGGCACACATTCTCATAGAAGCATGAGGAGGGGGGATGGGATAGGAGGTTCCTGGGTGGTGGGGGGAATGGGGTAATGGGGTAAAATCTGAAATGTAAATATAATATCCAATAAAAAAACAAAATGCTTACTTACAAAAAAAAAAAAAAGAGTGAGACCACAATCCTAGAACCATTAATGAATGAATGTTTGCAAACAAATACGAATACATACACTACAGGGAGAAAAAAAATGATAGATGGCCAATGCAGAGTAATTCACCATCTTTCTTTGCCTCTAGTTGAGAGATATGTTTCCTGAAATACTTAGTTGCACTGGGCATTTTAAGGGATTAGACAAATACAATTCAGGCTAAGATGTCAAAATGAATGTGATTGGAAGCTGTCTTCACCTACAGACTGAAGCATATCCAGAGCAGACCTCTCTTCTTCGTGAGGTGGGAGGTATTTTTAGACAAATCTATCAGATTTTATTCAAAGACTGGAATTTGGCTAGGTTTAAATCCTTCACTAATTCTGAAATCTTAGGGAGTATACCACTCAGACATTCAGTTGCCTTGTCTATGAGCATGATCCAAACCCCAAGAGATTAAAAATAAATTAAATGATCTAATGTAACAAATCAAACATAATATACAGCTGATAGTGGCATCTTTTCCTCTATAGTTTACTATATGTGCTACTAAGTCGTCATTTGACAGTCATTTAGGGAGATTTGCTCTTATTTTGGTGCATGTGCTTGCTGTGGTTCGTGGGAGACCTTATCCAAGTGAGAAGTTCCCTTTGACTGTTCATAACCCACCCTTGTTAGACACCTTCCCAAAGACTGGCTTTTTAATTCTGAGTGATTAAACTAGTGCTTCTCTTTATGTTAGCTTGAATGGGTTAATGTCACAAGAATACAACAAAAATTTGAACATGAAACCAAAGTCCCCACTTACAGGTTGGTTGAGTTGTCATGAAACATTTTAAAAATCTCACTAAAGTACACGATACAAAAAAAACTACATATAAAAAACATATATTTTGATTTATTGTCAAAAAGAATTGTCGTTTATTTACTTAAATGTTTGTCTTATATAGCTGCTTTATAAGTGGAATTTTTTTTTCATTTGAATAATACTCCATTACCTATTGTGTATATGGCACTCTACTCTTTTAGGATTAAGGGATTGATCAAGCATTTTTAACTTTATTTTGAATGTATATTAAGTTCCAGTTGGGCTTTGGAATCAGATAGTTTGCAGCTGAAGTTCAAGTCTCTCATCTCCCCTGCTTACTTGCTGAAGAACTCTGGGCCAGTTTTATCTTCTCTGATCCTTAACTAGTTTTCTTATCTGGAATATAAACACATTTATTACAACCTGAACTGGACCCTAGTAGGTCAAGTGTTTGAATGCTTAAGCTGGTAGCATGGTTCTGAGCGGTTACAGAAACTCTTGGACATGGAGACTGCCTGGTGGCTACTAAAACAGACCTTTGAAGTACACAATTCAGCTTTACTTCTTTCTTACTTTTTCTTACTTCTACTTACTTCTTACTTCTAGTATTTGCTTTCTTTTCTGTAAGATGTAGTTACTGTGCTCTAAGCTCCCACTATCACACACTGAGCCTGTCCACTGTGTCTTCCCTACCATCATAGACTGAAATCCCTTGAAACTGTGAGCCATAATAAGGCCTTTTGCTTTTACGCTGTTTCTGTTAAGTATTTTGTACCAGCGATGATAAAAATAACCAATGCAACATACAACTTAGTTATACAAGCTATTGATGGGATAAAATTCATTAAGGTTTGCAAAGTGCTTCGGGCAGAGGTGGGCTCATGGAGCTATTGTTGGAGGGAGCAACAATGTCTTCTCGTAGACCCTTTGTTGTGACAGCAGAGCTAAGCTGGGCCAACTATGGGGCAATTCCAGAGATGGCACTTGTTAAACTTCTGAAAACTAAACTACCACACAGAGTGTATTTGTGATGGGAGAGTCTTTTTACAACACTCTGTATCTTAGTCCGTGGGTCTGAGGATTCTTGGCAGACAAAATAGGTAGTTTCTCATTCTGAAGGACTAAATATACATAGAGCCAAGCCTATTGGTTACAGTATGTGTTCTTATGCAAATTTCATGTGCTTTATTTCAGGCTAAACATCTGCTGTTCCCTGCAAGGTAGAAATAACCATGGAAGGAAAGTTGATTGTTCATTTGTTTTTGCTTTTTTTTTCCCTCTTATTTATGGGTGGCAGCTGATCTTTCTTCTGTCTTTCCCAGGTCAACTTACCTACCTCTCCATCTTCTGAAGGAGATTTAAAATCTAACTACTCAGGTTTCATAGTACACACACAGCTTGAAACACTCAGACGGCACCAAGTGCATTTGATGTGGGGCGTGTGCCACACTCTAATTGTCAACAAGAGGTGACACAGGACAGACTCCAGGGTATCATCAATGTCCCCCAAATGCTCGTGTGTTGAGGGCTTGGCTTCCTGTGCACAGGTAAGGCTTTTACCAACTGAGTATGAGGGATGAGATCTGACAGATGGGTCAACCCAGTTGTTTATAACTTAATTGGATGTTGGAACACAATGACCCTGTTGTAGAAGGCAGGTCACTGGGTGGGGCTTGCCCTCTTAGAGCGTGTTTTTCTTCTCGCCTTTCTTTCCCCACCACCATTTGCTCCACTACGTCTTTGCACCTGTTTACCACAACCCTAAAGCAGCAATAGCCTGAGCCAGACAACTGTGGACCAAAATCTCCAGTGCCCTAAGCTAAAATGGACTTTCTTCTTTTCAGTTAATTTTTCACAGCTGTTTTTTCACAGTAGCAGAGAGCTTACTAACATAATGAGTCACTGCAGTCACTTAAACTTTTTTTTGTACATATATCTTAATGTAGCTTTGGTTCCATGAGAATGCTGCTGAGATTTGCATGGAATTTTCATAGAAATATTTGCATGGAAGCCAACAGTGCTACAATTACACAGAAGAGACCCATCCTCCCCACCATTTGCTCTGCTTCCTCTAAGGTCCAGCTAATGAGCCTTTTTCTGGATTTTGTTACTTATCTCAAATATTCATGCCACATGGTTGCCATGGAAGCCATCAAGCAGTATAGTGTGTTTTACCCTATTTCATGCTGCCCCAATGATTGATGAAGGTGCCCACTTGACCCAAGGTGTATTACCTAGCATTTCTGTACCCAAATTAGGCTAGAATTCTGAAATTAGTCAACAACCCATTTCTTCTACTTAGATGAGTTAAGAAAACAGTGAGTGTATTAATGGAAGAATGGGGAGGACATACAGAGAGAAGGAAAAGGAAAAAAATTGCAAAAAATTCTACCAGAGTTTAAGAGCCTGATGTTTTTGAGAGTTAGGATGTATATAGTGTGTAATGTGTGTGAGTGTGTGTGAGTGTGTGTGTGTGTGTGTGTGTGTGTGTGTGTGTGTGTATAGTGACTCCTCTTCCTTACTACTCCATTTGGGTTGTTTCCATTGTTCTTACTTAGTGTCCTCCTTGTGAATCACTCCTTAACTCATCAGGAGTTTTAGAATGTTTCTGTCAATGGTCTTATACTAACCCTCATCTTAACTAACAAAGGAGTTTTTCAAAGAGTGGCTCTATAGCTTGAGAAGAATAAATTCCTTCATTTGATAACTTTTGGGATTACAAACTTGCTTTCCTGAAGCAGATATCTAGGCGGGAGAAACAATGTCAGGATTAGACACTAATATGCATTCAGAGAGCAGTGGAGTCTATTGAGCCAGCCTTCATGGAGATCTTTAATAGTGGAAATGGATGAGGCCAATCATAGTGAAGAGAATGAAGCAGAGAGCCTGAAAAACTGGGGGTAGGTAGTGTTCTTGAGATGGGTCAGCAGGTAAGAGTGTTTGCCAAACAACCCAACGACCAAAGTTCAACTATGGTAGAAAAGAGAGAAAATTTCTGAAAGTTGTCCTTTAACCTACACACACACACACACACACACACACACAGACACACTGACAGTTAAAAAGAATAGAAAGACACACTGGAACACTTTGCTGCAGTTAGAGGTAGGAGGCATCAATTGTGAGATGTTCAACTGTAAAGCTCATTCAAACACCACAAGCATCAGGGCAACTCTGAAATCTGGAGATGCTAAACGAGACAGACAACTTTGCCTTCAAGGTCCCACATTACCTGAATCCCTTCTAAAACCACCTAAAATTTTCAGTATGAGAAAAGCTTCCAAACACAACATTGGATGCAAGGACCAAATCTAGTCTGTCACCCACTGAGTTCTCCCTGCCTAATGCTCTCTTAAGCTCTGTAACAGCTGGCAATAGGTGAAAAGGGCTGACCACAGGACATTTTGAAAACTTTTATTTTTGTTTCCTAAAGAAAGAAATTTTAAGGGAGACAACTGCAAACCAAGACGCCTTGCTGGGCCACAAGTCGCAGGGAAAGGCAACATGATAAAGTGACATGTGAGTCCTTCAATGTGCAACTTTCTGAGAATACTTCTTTCAGAGTGGAACACTGTTAATTATCTTCTCTTACTACCTGAGCCTGTGCTAGCAGATGTAGATACATGCAGGCTACACTTGGAGAACTAAGAATCTAGGCTGTCAGATATAATTTTTAAAATTACTATTTGGTAAATCATTTGGTAAAAAAAACCCTGCTTCCTAGAAGCCCAATTTTATTTCACATTGAAACAAGAACTAAATTTAAACTAAATACCTTCCCTGGAAAAATTCCCTTTCTCCACAGAGTCTGGGCATGAATTACATCATAATGTATTTGCATTGACAGTATAAGGTGCTGGTAAGTCATAGTGTTCACCGGAAGGATCTAGTCAGCCTCCATTCTAGACAGCATGGAGCTGAATGCCATAGAGTCAGGAGAGTTTAGTCATGTAAGGAATTGTCTAGGCCAGATTCAGCTCAAAAGCACATGCAATATGATACTTGAATTTGATAGGGCTGTCATAAAAGAAAAACAAAAAAACATAGAACTGGGGCCTAGAGATGAGGTTCAGTAGGGCCCAGAGCTCAATTCCCAGCCTCCACATAAATGTCTGGGTGTGATTATGTGAGCTTGTACTGGGGAGGAAGAGCCAGAGCATCCCTGGTGCTTTCCAGCTAACCAGTCTAGTCATCAAGCCTCGAATTGCAACAAGAGACTTTGAGAATTGATCTCTTGTTTTCATGCATGTACACATACATTCACATATGCTTGCACACACACATATACCACCACACTTAGCACATACAGAACTACATGCATACATACATACACACACACACTAAATAAATAAAAATATGACTAAGGCTGAGGAGGGGATGTGAGAAGAAAAACTGGGCAGGCTTATTCACCTGCATTTCAGATCTGCTCCCCACAATTCACCACTGAGGCCAACAGATGGATGGGTTACGCACTGATGAAGGAAGTATTTTAAAACAATAGGCAATCACTTTTTTCTAGATATGACTTGGGTTTGCCAGCTTAAATTAATTTCACTTCTCAAAATTTTTGTCTAATGAGTCATTTTACTTTTTCCTTCAGACATGAATGCATTATTTAGACTCAAATCCACTCCTCACGCCAACTCATTCTGAGTAGCTCTCCCTAATCAGATCTAAGCTTCAGAGCTTATTTTTAAAGAACACACACACACACACACACCCTACTGAGTCCAACTAAACTTGTCTACATTCAGTGACTATACTTTTGACTATCCATTATAGCATGAGAATTGTACTAGAGGCACCACCTCTTGAGAACATTGACTTTCTCCAATCAGGGACTAGCCTCTCACTCAGGAGTGGAGTCCTGTGCTCCGTACCACTCCCTCAAACACCCATGCTAGAATACTGCTAGATTAGATTGTGGAGGTCTTGTATTGGCAACCAAACCTTAAAAAAAGTTCATCAGGTAACTGCTTGTCATGTTCAAAGATACTGTTTTACAGCTGTAATCTCCAACCTCTGGTACTTTCAAATTTTCTGTCCTTTCTTCTCTGTTCTCTGAGCCTTATGGGGAGAGAGCTTTGATGTCACCTCAAATTAGTCACATCATAGTCAAGCAACACAAAGAGTGATTGGTGGCTTCTTTGCTCTCTTGGACAGTAGTGTTTTACGGGTTGTCCTATTTCTATAAAACATGGTGTGTTAGCTTGAATTCAAAGTCAGATACTCTTTAATACTCTAGAGGGAGGACTTACGTCACTCACACTGCAAGCTCTTGTTGCCACTGTTCAGTTTAAAGTCCCCAAAGGGCTCTTGAAAAGCCCCTGTTCTGAAATTCTGCCAAGTGAAAACCTGTTGTTTCTCAGTGAAACTGGTTTTTATTTCATGTGTTTCTTTTGATTGTATTAATAGTCTCCTTGACTTTGGTGCTTCTGACAGATGTAAGTCTAAATTCCTGTAGTTTTGCACTTTAGACTATATCCTCGCTCTATAACCAGTACAGCCTTGCCCTTCATCTCATGAGGATACCTATGGCAGCCTTACAGTTGGCCGTGTAGTGCGGTAGTGTAGAATACAAGAAGGAAAGTCTTCATAAAGTAAGCACTCTATTAAGAGGTACTGACCAAGAACAAGAAAATATATAATCCAAACAATCTTATAACCTGTTAAATGCTCTGCAAAACATAAACAAGACCATGTAACAGGAAAGTGGGAGGGAACAAACACCAGCATGTGGATAGGTAAGGCCAGAGAAGCCCCACTGTGGGCAGGGGAGCAGGTGCATAAGCCAGGAGCCCCGAAAGGCATCAGGATTGACACTGAAGTGAGACAGGCGGGGATTCCTGCCAACATAGCAAGCATCAGGTGGCCTGGGACAAGAGGCAGGCAGAGAAGAAAGGCATAGGACTTTGACAGTTATAGTAAAAAGTCCAGATTTAATGTCATCCCACAGAAAACCACTGAAATGAATTTGGTTACAGAGTAATGGAATGAATCTATACTTTACAAACTTCACTATTATAATCTGGAGGAGTTAAAAAGGATAGAATTGAGGCAGAGAGAGAACATACATATATACATTCCCATACACACCATGCCATCAAGACACATAGTATTTCTATTCCCTGAAATGTTCCTCGATATCCTTTAGTGTGCATACCTCCTCTTCCCTTTCTCTCCTTGCCTGATGCAATGGTGCTCTGCTTTCTCTCACTATATATAAATAGGAATCACACATGAAAGGAATCATACTGTCAGATCTAATTTTTTTATGGTTTGCACTTCTTTTACTCTACATAATTTCCATAACTGATTGACTGAATGAACAATTTTGAGACATCTCACCTTAGTCTAGGCTGGACTGGCTCTCTTGTGATACTCCTGCCCAAGTCTTCTGAGTTTATAGCCATGAACCATCATGTCAGCTTGTTTTTTAAAAGTATTTCTTTTATTGTTGAGTTTATATTGTTGAGAAGAAGACTCTTTCTCCCATTTAGTATTTCTTAGTTGGTCATGACTCTTTGTGTACGATTGAGTACCTGTCTACTTCAGCATGCCTATTGCTGCTGTTTTTGTTCAGCTTATGTTTAAGCGTCATGTTCATGAGAAATTTATGGGTGTAGATTCTGAGTTTATTAGGAGACACAATCTCATACCAAACTGTTGGTGCCTCTGGATCTTTCAATTTTTCCATCCACTCCTCTTCTATGATCTTTGATCAGGAGTTGCATTGTTGATATAATTTGGAACTGAACTTTACAACTCTGCAATTTGATTGGTTGTAGTTTTCTGCAATCTTAGCTGATGGGTTTCTTGTGATTTATATGTGTTTTGGTGGTTCCTAGTAAGACACTGGAAGTGTATAACAGTATTATGATATATCATATTCATATATTTCATAGGTCCATAGATTATTTTTTCACACATACATAGGAGTTTATAATACCTGATGGACCAATGAAGTAAGACAGATAAGTTTGTTAATGTAATAGATATCTGTATAGCTTAATTATTGATTTAAGGCTTCAATTAATGTATTAAAACACAATGATTCAAAGCAACTTAAGGAATAAAATGTTTGTTTTATCTTAGAGTTCCATATCACAGTACATTACTGGAGGAAGTCAGGGCAGGAACTGAAACAGGGCAAGACTTAGGTAGAGACCATTGAGGAATACTGCTCACTGGCTTATTCTCCATGGCTTGCTTAGCCTGTTTTCATTTAATTCCTAGGATGACTATCTCAGAGTTGGCAGAGGCTACCATGATTTTGACATTCCCACATCAATAATCAATCTAGAAAATTCATTGCAAGCTTGTCCACAGGCTCATCTGATGAGAGCATTTTCTCCATTGAGGTTCTCGCTTCTAAAGTGACTCTAGCTTGTGTCAAGTTGACATAAGACTAGCTAGTATATTGATTGATAGGTAGATTTATAGATGATAGATAATAACATGGAGAGAAAGAGAGGGGTAAGAAAATGAGAGAGAGAGGCAGAGAGAGAGAGAGAGAGAGAGAGAGAGAGAGAGAGAGAGAGAAAGAGAGAGGAGACTGAGTAGGGATAAGGAGATAGACAGAGGTCCTAAACATATAATAATGAAAGAAAACTGAAGACAAAAAGGAGATATGAAAATACCCAGGGTTAGTGATGACAAATTTCTTAAAGAAGCAACAGTTAGACAGATAAAAAGTTCCTCATTGAAAAGTTTTATTTTAACAGGAAGGGTAATATGTAGGAGGAGCTAAGGGGGAAGGAACACCGAAAGGAAAAGATGGAGTAAGGAGAGGAGAAGATGAAGTAGATGAGAAGCTAGGTAATGAGAGAGAAAAAGAGAGAGAAAGAGAGAGGGGGCATGGAGGCAGAAGTTCACATGTCTCCACCAGTCAAAGGTAGTTTACATAGCTAGGTTGGGTATTAGGTTACACTTCTGATTGAGCATTACCATACTTATAAAGTCTTTGATTAACATTAAAAAATTGTATAAAAGCAAAATGGAAAAGGGGGCACGGGATAGGGGTTTTCTAGGGAGGGGAAATAGGGAAAGGGGTTGGCATCTGAAATGTAAATAAAATATCCAATAAAAAAAATGAAAAAAAAAGTTCCTCATCAAAATGAAGAAATTCGGGTTAATGTCTTCAAAGAAATGAGAGAAAAAATAAAAGAAATTTGTCCTTACAAGCACGAAGAAAAGCCAGGTATCCCTGGGTCCCCAGAAAACGAACCTGATACAAGCATTATACAGGGTGCTGCTGTGCACATACAGATGAAGGACACAATGGAGCAGAGAACAATCCAGGAAATCAGTGTACATGCATGAACAGCTATCATGTGAACTAGGGAAAGTGAGGCCTCATTCAATTATAATGCTAGAAAATTCATTAACTATATCGGAAAAATAAGCAAGAGTTTTGCCTCAGATAATTAATGAAACAATTCTGGATAGCATAGAGAAAGGTAAAAAAACAAAAGTTAAAATAAGAGAAGGAAATGAATTCAAATATCTTTATGACATCATGCGACAGGAATCAGCTTTTAAAATATAATTTAATATATAAATATACTTATATATAAATATATTTTAAATATATAATTTAAAATATAATTCAGATAAAATTAGCCTTAGAAGATAATATTTATAAATTCTACTTATTAAAGTAATATTATCTGTGTACTCCATGGTACTAAAGGTTTGCATATTCACACAGTGGATGTTTTAGGTAAGTATGGTCTTGAGGGAGGGATGGTTATTCACATGAGCATTGGTCAATCTTGGAAGTAGTGCTGACTCCAGGAGAGGAAGCTTTGCAACATGGCACCCAATGCTATTTTAACATCATGTGTCTCTGTAATCCCAGCACTGTTTGATGCTGGCCAAAAGAGTGAGCTCTGAATTCACTTCGAGACTCTCCTTCAAAAATAAAAAATAAATAAGGTGGAGACTGAGGGAGGAAGAAATCTGACATTGGCCTCTGATCTCCACACATGCACACATGAGTGAAAGCCCTGGGACAAATATAAAACACTAAGGGATAGTTTACACAAAACCAAACAAGACCGTGAGTTGAGTCTGGGTGTGGCACTGGCTCTGATGAGGAAAGCAAAGAGAGTATAGGGAAAGTTTGTAGAGGAAGTTAGTATATTCTGCTTTGAACACACTAAGTCTTAAAGGTCTATCTGCAGCAGTTCAGAGGATGAAGAAAAGCCCAGATGGAACAAAAGTATAGATTCAAGAGTCTTGTGGAATGCTTTCTTGTTTGGTTAAAAAAAAGTTGTAGTTCATGTGTATATTTTCTCAAATACATTGTTTAATTTACTTTCTTTTCATCATTTTAAAAATGGTATTACATGTAGAGTTATGACTCTCCATTCAATACATGTGACTATGCTGAAACGTGTGTGTTTTAAGTACTGAGAATTGGCCGTAGGTACTCTCAATGATAGGTTATTACCTTACTACTAAGCTATATCTGTGACCCCTTAAAGCCTTTTATTTCAATCAGGCTCTTTCTCATTTGCTCAGGTTGTTCTTGAACTTGCAATTCTCCTGCCTCAGTCTTAAGAAGAGGAGGAACTGCAGGTGTATGTGATCACTCTATGCAAAAGCAAAACAACTCCGCTCTTTTGCAAGTACATTAGAAAATGATGGTGCTTATGGTAGGAAAAGTGGGAAGACTCAGGTGTTGTGATAAATCACCAGGCTTTAAGCTCCTGTGGGTTAGCAGCAGGAACCATGCAAGTGATGCTGAGGGTCAGCGCTCCTCTTAGAATGCTGTGGTTACTGCTTGTGTTTATTGTAAATAGCAGTCCAAAGAAAAGGATGTCACAGTGAAGACTGGAAGCCACTAAGTCTCAGGACCTCTTCCCCTTTTAGACTAAAGAAGTAAGGAGACAGAACGAGGTGGCCTAGCTTTTATGCTTCTCAGATTACATATTATGATCAGAAAATTGAAGCAGAAACTATGAACATATTTATAACTTAACAGGCTTAGTCATCATTAGAAATCTCTATTATGACAGACTTTAAAAAATGTCTCCTCCCCCAATTGTTGGTATTATATTGCCGTACAGCCATAAAACCATCAAGAACAAATCAGCACCCACTGTGCACAGCAATTCAATATTTATGGGTAGTTGTGTGAACAACTGAGTTTTAGCTGCCTTCACTTTTGAAAACAGTTATTTTTTGATGCTCTCTAATCATTTTATTTGTTTATGTCAAGTTTAAGTCTCTTTATGTGAAGGAAAACTAGACTTCTCAAAAACAGATGAATTTGTGTTAAAATCAATTTATCAAGCTTACCATAACAAACAGTGGAGCAAATTCACCAGGATCTGCATAGACAGAAATAGTTCAATTCACTAGTGTTTAGCCACCAGGAGATATAAATAGGGCAAATATGGAAAATATACCAAAGGTACAAAATACATAATTAGCATGAGGTACAAATGGCAGTATTTAACCTTTCAACAAACTCAAGAAATGTTTTATATAGTTTAATTTTCCTGTGAGACTGAGGTAAGCTATTCTTCTAAAGCTCTGTGGTCTAATGCAGATGTAGGAGCCCTGATCCCTGATCTGACTCCACAGACCCCTTCTAAATACTGGTGGATTCCTACTGGCTCTTGTTTTATTTAAAATGGGCTGATTAGATTTTTTGATTTTTATTGTTTATAGTTAACGAATTTCATTCATGTATGCAATGAGAAGTCTATAGATCTCTATGACCTACTATGAGCTCCTTTGTACAAGTAGCTACTCGATTTTCCAGAATAAGTGAGTTTAGGAGGTTATGTTTATGTAGTTCTCATGTCTGTAAGCATGAGTAAACGGGAGTGTTTCATAACCATTTTCATATTTTCATAACCGTTGCTCTACCAAGAGCCTTTGTGTGTGGTTATTCCTGTGTGCATATGTGCATTAAAGAATGGTGTTTGGATCCAAATTTGCTGACAGCAGAGTGGCACAGCAGCGTGAAGAACAAGAACCCTTAAGCACAGGCTGGCATCAGGATGTATGTAGGTTTTTTTCTGAAAGGCAAAGACTGCTGGAGTGGTTAGAACTTTCCATGGGGTTCTAGAATTACATAAGAGAGTGTGACAAACTCACCCAGCCAGGGAACTGTCTTTCAAGATTTTGGAAATATGTGTGTGTGTGTTGTGTGTTGTGGTGTGTGTGTGTGTGTGTGTGTTGGTATGTGTCAATAAGCATTTTGAGTGTCAAGCAATCCAGAACAATAAAAGTGTCAAAAGCTTTTGTTCATATTTGCCCTCATAGTATTTTAAAATAAACATATATACTAATTTAATTTTATTTAGTGTTCAGTGTCTGTATTTATTTTAACCCCTTTCAAAACACTAATGATAACCTTTTACAAAGGTTATCTCTTTGTTGTATTTTCTTTATTTTATTCATTTTTTATTGGTTATTTTATTTATTTACATTTCAAATGTTATCCCCTTTCCTGACTTGCCCTCTGAAAACCCCCAATGAACCCTCTCCCTAGCTTCTCCTTTGTTGTATTTTTTTATCCCAGTCACTAGCTCCCTGTCACCAAACAGCAGTCTCATCTCTCCCAAGTACTTTTGTGACATTAGTGACAGAAAGGATAGCTCCTTGCTTAGGTCCATATCAGTACTTCTTGCATCCATCTCTCTTTTCCAGTGTCTTCTCAGGTTTGATTTATATTCCACTAGAGACATGCTTTACAAAGAAGCAATGCTTTAGGTTCCAGTCAAAATGGTTGAAGCAGTACTATGGTCAAAAGGAACTATAAAGTTAGTCAGAAGGCACCGGTGAAATGCATGAAAGAAAGATGCCAGTGGCTGTGAGCTCCGAGAAAAGAGAAACACACCAGCCTGAGCACCATACCGAGAGAGGTATTTTTCAGGGCAGGTGAAGCAGTTCTGAACACTGTTGCTTTGAAAGATTAAAAGAAAAACAGAAAGGGAAGGTTTTACCAGCTAAGGAGTTAGGATGAAGGTCAGGTGAGCTATCTTTTGTGAGATTTTTGGAATAGAGTTGCTGGGGTTTCGGGGAACTGTGTTATTGCCTGGCTTGGAGTATTAGAGAACACCTAACTGGCATATGCAGGGCACAGCACACCAAGAGGCTTAAATGGAAGAAGTGTCTCAGGAAGGATGGATTGCAGAACATAGATTTCATAGTCATGTTGGCCTGACACCCTGGCATCTGAGGCCATGTTGAACCAACAAGGAAAAGCTTTGAAACACAATGAGGCGTTAGCAGAGCCCAGAGAAACCATCTCAAGAGTGAGGGAAACACTGCAAGACTAAGAACAAACTGAGAGAGAGCCATCTAACAAGTCCAAGATGACTATGAACACGACAGAAGTGATTCACTGATGTTCCTTCACCAGAAGAAGCCTTGTCCCACATAGAAGGAATGACGTGAATATGCTTTCATAAATGGCACATACCTTTAAATGTAATTATAGTATTGCTTTAAAAAGGATAAAATTATAGAGAGGCAGAAATGACAGGATAGAAGAGTAGAGGAGAGAAGAAAGGAGAAGAGAAGATGAGGGAAGAAGAGATAATAAATAGTCATTTAAGATTAATCAAATACTGGAATTAAACCTACAAGAATTTAAAACCTGGTATCTTCACTAGTCTAGTAAATAGAAAAAAGTAGATACTATTTTATAAATAATCTAAAGATCCATCCATTGGATGACATTAGATTCTAACATCACATAGTACTTAAACCTCAACTCAAATAGGAGAGTTAAATGTTACAACCAGAGCTCTAGTGGATAACACTGAATGAAAGCTTCCTGGCATTGATTTTCTAGTGATTTTTCTTTTGGATGTGACTCTAACACAATGCACAGCAATGTCAGTAAGGAGAGGCTAATTAGATTACAGAAAATTGAAAAGTTCACAGCAAAGGAAACAGCCAATGGAGTAAGAAATAAACTGTAGAATGATAGCTAACCATACATCTGATAGAGGTTGATATTCAAAATACACGAGTAACTCATACAAGCCAATGGCAAAAAAGACAAATAGTAAGCTGATTAAAAATGGGCAAAATATATTCCTTAAAAGAAGATATACAAAACCCACTAGTAGTCATAGAAATGCAAAATAAAATTGCAACAATGTATCATCTCTCAGTGGCTGGGATGACTGCTGTCAAGGAGCTGAGAGGTGAGTGTTGTTGCAGATTAGAAGTGGAATTCTCACACATTGTCTGTGGGGATGGGCAGCAGACATTAAAGTGTAGCTACCACTGATCCAACAGTTCTGCTACTGCTTGTGTATGCAAAAGGGTTGAGATCATTATGTGTCCGAGGTACGTGTACGTTTGTGCTCATTGCTACGTTCCTCCCAACAGTCAAGACAAGGCATCAATTTAAATGCCTATCAATGAACAGAATAAAGAAAATACAGTATACATGCACTTTGGAATAATACTGAGTCTTGATGAAGAAGAAAGTCCTGTCATTTACAACCTTGGCGAGCTTGGGAGTGTGTGGGACTTATGCTTCATGAAATAAGCACATTTTCATATGCATGGTGAGATGACCCTCTATGATTTCACCCTTATGTGGAATCTGGGGAAGGCTGGAATCATGGAAGCTAAGAGGAGGGTGGTGATTACTTGAGGTAGGTTGGAGAGAAAGTTTTGCCCTTGGTCACAGAGCACAAAATTACATTTCTATTTCAGTATGGTGACTATGATTAAAAATGACATGCTCTACGCTTGACTATTGTTGAGAGTATTTTAATTTCTTTTATGAACAACTATTAATTTGAGAAACACATGTCAATTATCTCAATGTATGTATTTAATGATATATGCACATTTTAAAACATTATGTTATAATTCTTAAAATTTGTTGTATACTATCATAGAAACACAAAATGTACCTACCACCTTGAGTTTTAAGATTCGGTCTATTGCATAAGATACATGAGAGCCATTTCAAAAAAAAAAAAAAAAAAAAAGCAGGATCTTTGTTAGTCAACTGTATTCTTCAAACTGGATTTTTTTTTCTCACATGCTGCACAATCCACCTACAAGTGTACAAAACCACAGCCACTCTGAATCTTTTTGTTCTGTTATAGAAATGGATAGACACTTAGAGTGTTTTAACCAATAAAATGCTTTGTACAGAAAGAGTGCTTAGCATAATAGGTAGCTAATAAATATCAACCCTTGGCGTTTTATTGTGGTAGAAACCGATGGAGTGCTGTGTATTTATCTAACATCACTTACATCCCTAACCTAGAGGAAACATCATGCAATGACTATTTTTCTATCAATTTTTCAAAAGACAGAATGCTAATGATTACACAAAATGTCTGCATAATATGGATTAGTCAAAACTACAGTTTCTTTAAATCTTGAGTGCTGCAAATATCTGAGACAAGGCACTGGCTGTTACACATTGAGCTGCATGCTCTGGCTTGCCTTCCAACAATCATTCTTATTAAGTCATTATTGCTGACACATCTAATGAAGTCATGTTCACGATCTGCCTAAACACAAGGCACAGTATAGTACATATTTTGACAGGAAAGCTGTTTGTATAAACGGAAACATGAAGCAAATATATAATTGCATAAAATGTTCATTATGCTTTCAGTGTGACAGTCGTTGGCTTGAATCCTTTTATGAAAATTTGGTCACTTTGAGATAGATTGTTTGGGGTACCATTTTAACAAAAAGATTAGTTTCTAGCAAATTCCCTGTCATGCAGTGGGAGGGATGAACAGTGACACACACCAAACTCTGACCTGCATACTTTCTCTGGAAATCTTCAAATGCTGGAGCCACACTTATTTTCAGCTAAGTTCTGTGTACGTCTAAAACTGCAATTAGACATGAGCACATGGAGATAAGCAGGCAAGAAACTGCCTACAAATAGTACTCCCCTAGCATGCTAGAGAGGAACTCCAGACCCTAGCTAATTCATCAGCTAACAAGAGGCTGCATATTTTACCTGCAGAGCCTTTTGAAAGGGAGGCTATGACACTTGACTCTGCTGTTGTATTTAATCCCCAGACCCCAGTGTTAATTGGAAAGGGAACTTACATCACTCTCGTGACCTTCTCGAAGGTTGTATGTAAGGTCGTGCTGGATGTCTTCTACAAATTTGTGTGCGTACTCTGGGTAAAGGCCCAGCACCTCAAAGAGACCTTTCAGGATGATGCATTGTAGATCACAGTAGGTCAGCGCCTTCACATCAGCGTTGGTCTTGATCACTTGGTCTTTAATTGATAAATTTGCTCCAATTAAATCTCCCTTCCCTAAGAAACAGTTAAAAAAGAAGAGTCATATCATTTTGAAGAAAAGCAGAACAAACTGGAGCCTGGTCACTTTATCTGATTTAAAGACCCCATTTCTCTAAAATTATGTGAAGAAAGATTATCACCAGCTACTCAAGTTTAGCAGGACCGAGAGTCGAACTGGGGCTTAATTGCTATTTCATTGTGGGATTTAAGATGTTAACACCAACAAACATTGTTAGATGTCCTGTGGTAGGTAAAACTGTCACTTAGTTGTGAGCCCTGATCTCGAGAACGTAGCTGGATGTCTTAGGCATCAAAAATCACCCATAGGCTCTAATCAGATCTCTGGAAGGACTTGGCACATGATTTTGGACCAGTCAATTTGTCACAGTCACTTTAACAATGTAAAAGGGTAGTAATAATTTTTCTTGGTGGAAAAATTTGTCTTATCTTCTCATGTCAGTGCATCAGGAAGTACACTGACTAGAATCCAGGACTTTTGGTAATAACAGAAGTGTGACAGTTAACAGACTAAGGTTCCTTCATTTACCTGTCATCACAACTCCAAGATGGACAGGAGGGTGAAGTAGATGAAGGCTCTCTGTATCCCTCTTCTGAGTCAGGAAGAAGGAGCAAGGGCTGAACATCGTGGGCCATGGTTTGCATGTAGTAGTGTGTGACACAGGAACATGGGTCCCAACTGTTTTCTATGACAGCATAAGAATGTCCTTCCCCACCAGACAAGAAGTGAATAGACAAAAACTAGAATCTCAGATGACTACTCATGGGACCCATATGTCCCAATCCCCCTTGATGTCTGACAGCAGCACGGCTGTCTACAGTATTCCTGTCTACAGTAATTAGGATGCATTCTGGGAGCTAACCTGCTTGATAACACTTGTTGATGACCTAAAATGGACAATTTTATCTTTTAAATATTTTAAATGGATTTCAAGAGTTGAAACCAGTATCAAACAGGAGGAATAACCTCAAGAATCAAAATAAAAAAAATCACTGATGTTAACTTCTGATATAATTTTGACTCAACCACAAAGTCACCCAGAAGACAAGAAGAAACTTTTAATTATTAAACAAACTTGGGCTATAGGCTGGAGGAACGGGAGTATGTTCACAGACAGCACTAGGCACTGGAGTTAACTCTCATTTCTAGTGAAAGTCTTCTGAGTCTGTCCAAAGAAAGCATTATTCCCAGGTATTAACTATAATTATCGGAATCGCCTTTGTGCTATGTTGTAAGCAACCAAGAACAGCTGCATAGTCCTCTCAATACTGAAAAAGACACGCCACTGAAGATTATGAAGTGGGCTGGAGAGATGGCTCAGCTGTTAAGAGTATTGGCTTTTCTTCCACAGGTCTTGAGTTGAATTCCTGGCAACCACATGGTAGCTCAAAACCATCTATGATGGGATCAGTTGCCCTCTTTTGATTTTCTGATGTACATGCAGACAGAACACTCACATACATAAGTATTTTTAAAAGAAATGTTATCAAGTAAACTTACCAAGTCCATACTGAATTATATTTTTAAATTTCTAAATTTTTATCCTTTGTTATGCTCAGCATTTTTGAAACAAATTTCCTGGCAGGGAACTCTTAAAAATCCATTCTAATTAATTTATCAGTAAAAAGAAACACAAAATTAATCACATGTGCTTGAGATATCCAAAAATGTGTATGAAATTTAAAAATAAAGGCAAATTATTGAATTATGTCAAATGTTAACTTGAATTAATATTTTATTTAAAAATTAAGTATACTTTGATGGAAGAAAAAAAAACATACCACAGACTATATTTTTAGCCTGTGGAAGTGATAAAATAGCCACATTTTCTGGAAGAATTCAAGCCTGACTTACTGTTGTCACTAATATTGCTAAATTTGAAATTACACTTTCTGTAGATTTTGTTAAAAAAAAAAACTACACTGCTGCTTAACAAATGCAAGGCTGAGGAAGGACATGAGATATAATCCCGGCCAGAAAGTCATCAATGCGGTGACTCTATATTGTCTATTTGAGGATAATTCTCAAGACAGTGCCATATGTGGGATTCTGCTATGGCAGGGACATTAAGCGGAACCTTAAGGCCACTATTATTTCATATTTATGGTTTCTGTGGTATAACTATAAGCAAAAGAATACTGCCAGAGTCCAGCCACAGCAGGGGTTCAGAACCCAAAGGAGGATGTTGAAAGAAGACTTGGACCAAGAAGTGCAGTTCCCATACTCTGGCACTGAGACAGCTCAGCTCAGTACACCTTTGTGTGTGTGTGTGTGTGTGTGTGTGTGTGTGTGTGTGTGTGTGTGTGTCTTCACAGCTGAAAAGGTTTCATATTCATTTTCTCACAAAAGTCTCTTTTAAGAACTCCCTATGTGGCCGGGCGGTGGTGGCGCACGCCTTTAATCCCAGCACTTGGGAGGCAGAGGCAGGCGGATTTCTGAGTTCGAGGCCAGCCTGGTCTACAGAGTGAGTTCCAGGACAGCCAGGACTACACAGAGAAACCCTGTCTCGAAAAACCAAAAAAAAAAAAAAAAAAAAAAAAAAAAAAAAAAAAAAAAAACAAAAAAAAAAAAAAAAAAAAAAAAAAAAAAAAAAAAAAAAAAAAAAAGAACAAAAAAAGAACTCCCTATGTTTAACAATAATGTGCACACTGTACTTTCCCCTTCTTTCTCCCCCTCCATCTCCACAGTTTCTTGTTAAGGCTTGAAATGTATCAAGGAAGAAGAAACAGTTTCAGCAAGCAGTTAATACCTAACTGAGCACATTGGTATACAACAAAGTGACCATAGTTGGCAGCAATTGCAGTTAGAGTAAGGAGAAGTAACAGACTATGTACCCAGGAAATTATAATTCAATCATTGGCACCTATTATTTCTCGACATCCTAATCAGGAGGTCTAATTCCTTTAACATTTCCCGGGATCTCAGGAAATTAGTAACCTGAGTCAGCTCCTCATCCTTGCTCGGCTCACCTCTGAATGTTCCTATTAAGGCTTGGAACCAATGATCGAGCAAGACTGTTTTAACATTGTGACAATCATGTAGCTGTTTTTTGGAATGGATTGGTGGGAAACTTGTTATCAGAACCAAGTTCCCATCAGGAGAGAACATCTGGATGTTAGCTGAATTACCCAGACGAGGCCCTTGTGTTGGCTCAATCACAGCACCATTATTAACAAAAAGAGTAGTGAGTGATCTGTGCCATTCCCACAGTCCTCAGAGACAAACACAAATGAACCATGGCCTGAACTTTCATTTTCTGATTATGGGGAAATGGCTCTCACGGACAAAATGAAAGTAAAAACTGCTAATAGCAATACCAAAATTACAAAAGTAAGGCAAAAGCAAACTAAGCATTTCCTAGAGAAAACCCAGGAGACTGCACGAATATTCCCACATGTTCGGAACCCAACCCCTCAGGCCTTTCAATAAGGAGAGAAGCCTGCATTACACCCCTGTGCCTTTCCCAGTAGAGGCTTGGACACTGCAAGAACACCACCAACACATTGCTAAATTTGGCGCCTTGGAAGGAATTCCAGATTTGCTTTTGGAGTCAGTGAATGTTTATGGAGCATGCGCAATGGTGTCCAGACTCACATTGAGCTCTGGCTAGACATTCTTGCCTCAGCAACTGCCCTGTGGATTCCTCCTTTCTTTTGTTGATATTCCTGAACTAGTGTCTTAACAACTCCAGGTCTCAGTATCCTTATTTCTGAAAGAAAAGAATGATTTCTCTGCTTCCTATAGATCATGGGAAGTCTCCATGTTTGCAGAACTGGTTCGTCTTTGAGGATTAAGAACAAAACGAAAAAGAATGTTAAATTCCACAGGGGCAGATAAATACCATTTGTCAAGACACTTGCATGGCCATATTTTTTCAAATCAATGGAAAAAATAGTGGGGAGCACAGTAAAGTAAAAGATGAAAAGATTCTATCTTTGTAACAAATTCTCATGACAACTCTCTCCATACAACAGATCTGGGAAAACTTTCATGTGTTGATTGGGAGATGGTATTGCTTGAGTTGGGACATGAACACTTCTTTCTCACAAGACCACTAATTCATTTCAGTAGCGGAATGAACTCCTGTTAAGTAACTAGAGACCAGATTGAAGCTGTGTGCTTAGGTTAAATCAGCCATAGGTTAAATATGAAATAATATTGTGAAGAAAGTTACATCATTCCATTGACATGGCATCCTTGGACCGTCACTTGTGTGTGGCCCCAGCAATGTAACAGAGTTTAGAATGATCATGTGACAAGCTGAATTTACACCACTTACATATCTATGTATGGTGGGAGCAGAGAAGGGAAATATCATCATAAAGTCACAATTTATGGAGAAATTCGGCCAGGGAGCAAAGCAGCAGTGGAGTAAATCTTTCATCAATAATTAATTATTTCATTATGAGAATTATTACAATGTTTTATAAGCTATAACAGTCAAATAGAAACCACTACATTTGCACTTTTTTCTCTAATGTAATGAATGATGCATTTACCTTTCATTCCTAAAACTGTTGTTAGTTACTAAATTTGAAAATGGATAAGAATTAAAAAAAAAAAAGCCTAACTAATGTTAAGTGGAGTGTTATATCAGCTTGAATGTATGTCATATCATATGGTTCTGATAAAGTGGCAGATGCTCTCTCAAAAGAAGGCCATATCAGTAGGCAAATCATCAGTCTATAAAAGCTGCAACAGTGCTAGGGAAATCCACTGGAAAATGTGTAAGTAATGTTTTAGAAGTAAATTAGAAATAACTGTCAATCCTAAACCAGAATTACAAACTGGTAGAACGACTGTCCCTTACCATTGCAAATTGAGAAGAGGGAGGGACTGTTTTAGCATCTTCTGCACTTATATTAAGGAAAATATCACAGGGTGTATCTGAAAGGGAAGTCCCACCTTTCCTCTGTTAGAGAAACTGACGTCCACATGAAGCAGTGAAAGCCACAGGGTCTGCCAGCACTCAGACTCCAAATCTTCCCCTTTAGTTGAGGCAGCCACACTGCCACAGTCACTTATCAATGCTCTAACACAATGCAGCTAAGCTATGAGAAGCAACAGAAATTTATTTCTGATGATCTGGAGCTTTGGCAGGTTCCATGTCTAATAAGGGCCAACTTTCTATTTCTTACCTGTTGACTTATCATTGTGATATCATGGCAGACTTCTTTATAAACCCATTTTGGAAGGTATTGACCACATCCTAGGTTCCCACCTCCTAATTTCATCTTGCAAAAAAATGGATTTCAGAAGATGAATTTAGAAGGCACATGCAGAATTTAACAAGATGTCAAGACTCAATAGTGGAGCTAAGATACTAGGGACTCAACATTTATCACTTCTCTCTACCAAAATATAACCTATCCTGAAGCTTACCACCTCAGTAGCAGTGTTAACATGAAATGACATGTATTCCTGAGACCTGAAGGAACAGTGTTCTCCCATCCAGAATTTAGAATAGTATTATGGAAACAGAAAATCCATTTACATATTTGTCTACAGTCTGTGAAGGTTTAAATGTCCCATGTGTCAAAATACTTTGCAAAGATTTGTCACAGATCACTTTCTTAGAAAAACAGAATGAAAATAACTGCATTAATCATTTACTGACATGATTCCAGACATTGGTATAAAACATTGATTTTTACAACATACCCTGGATCCATCTGATGCTCACTCCTCTCCATCACCCTGTGTGAATTTTCTATTTTGTCATTGTCTTAAGTTGAATCTCTATAAGGGCAAAATTTCTAGCAATTTCTTTTCTGCCACATTTTTAGTGCTTAGACCTATGTGCAATAATGATTGGTTATATAAACAAGTGAGAGTGAGCTTGAAAAGAACTCAGATAAAATTGGGAGAGGAAGTTTTCTATATTAGCCCACATACTGTCTTCTGCCAGCTGCTCTTTATATTTCAGGGAAAAATAATTTTGTCTAGTATTTGAAGTCAACATCATGGCACAGAGTTTTCTTTGAGGAATTAAAAGGAAGCTGTGTCACCTTTGCAGTACTAGGTTAATGGCAGTGATCAAGTTTTTCTCAAAGTTAAAATCATTTGTGCTCTCTTTCTGGCACAGGTAAAACTTAATTATAATGTTCTTTGTACTGGTTATCCACAAAATATATAAAATTCTTCATGAAAGCAGAACTGGTGTTTCTTCCATAGGACACTGTATGGGTTGTGAGTAGAAGTTGGAAAGACTTATAATGTGTATGGAATCTGGGTATTTACTCACTTGTAAAATGATAATGTTTATACTCCCTGAACTTTGTATAGGAATAATGATATACTGTGTATAACATTTAGGCAAACTGAATCCAATATGGAGTCCATATCTTTATCTGTAATTTGCCAACTCCTGTTAACATCTCCCCCTTCCCTACTTAGTATTCTTTATACTCTAGAGTAACATTTCAGAGAAACATTTCAGCCGAAACCTACCTAGAATAGCCAACACCATGCTGTCTTTAAGAACCTCCATAGAGCCTGAGCACACAAAGTAGATGGCTTGCAAAGCATCTCCCTGGCGCAGCAGATACTCTCCTGGAGCACAAAATGAGGTTTTAATATGGAGGGACAGAGACCTGAGGCAGCCCCGGCTGGCACATTCAAACAGGGACAGCTGTAAGATCTCCTTGTTCAGATGCATTGTGATGTCAGAGCGCAGTTCGTCTGGAAAGTCTTTCAAAAGCTGTTGGGAAAGAGGGACAGGAGAAAGAAAATTTGGATGAGTCAGGTCTACTCAATGAGTTTGCAAGATATCATTGACACTCTTTATCCTTCGGTGAACTGCATTATACAAGAGTAAGCTGTCATAGTCTCTGAGATTTCCTCTGTACAATCTCCAGGACCATGTAGTGACTGTGACCTTAGTTATGTATCATAGAATAATCAGCTGATAATAAATCTGAAGCAATTTTAAATATTTCCAACATATACTTGTAGAAAAGCTTCCAACACTTCCATCAAGACTCCTATTGGGATAGATATAGGAACTTGGACACATTGTACTTTCTTAATGTGTCATGGTATATACAGAGATAATATTATCACTCTCATAATTTTGATTACTAAGTTTCAAATATGAGAGAAAAATGTGGAATTTGTCTTATAGAGTCGGCTTATCTCACTTAATATATTGATCTCTAGTTCTACCCATTCATGCCTCCAAAAGGTCCATGAGAGATGAAAGACAAAGAGATTTTACTTTTCTCTATGGTAAATAAAATTCCATTGAGAAGTTTGGGGAGTACAGTGCAAGATGAAGATAAATAAAAATACAGAATGTCTAAAACATTCATTGTCTAAATGTCATTCTTATAAATTAACTCGAAGAATAGTTGATTATATAGTTACTGCATTGTTTAATGTGTTGGTGGACTAGTCAGTTGATCTATACAGTGTCTTGCGCAGTGGCTATTTGGGGTTATTTCCTAATTTCTAAAGATATCATTTTGCCTGTATTTTGTTGCTTTTTTAAAAAACTGTGGATCCGTGTGACCAGTTTACATTGAGTATTCACCCAACATTATGACATTAAATTGTTATAAGGATGAATCCTTTAAAAAGCACAATGAAAATGAAAATTGTAGCAAATTGCTATGAAACTCTGACATCACAGAGTGGCACAGTGAAGACATCAGTCGTGATGCATAAAGAAAGGTAGGTTGCCAACCAGGCCGCATACAGGAACTGGTCAGAGACCCTGACCCATATACAGCAGAGGAATGCCTGATCTGGCTTCAGGGGGAGAAAACACTCATACCACTTGAGAGAGACTTGAAGCCCCATGGAGTGGGGAGGTCTGGTGGGGGAGGGGGACATCCTCTTGGAGACAGACGTTAGGAAGATTGGGATGAGGAACTGTGGGACGGTGTACCAGGAGGGGGACAGTGACTGAATGACTGGACTATAGAAAAATAAAACTACTACTACTACTACTACTACTACTACTACTACTACTACTACTACTAATAATAATAATAAAGAAATGTGGGTTGTAGGTCCATGAGGGATGAAAGACAAAAAATGAAGGTACTGGTAACACTGTCCCTCTCTTTTGCCTGTATTAGAACACCTTACTTTTACATGACAAGTGTATGCTTTTTGCCTGAAAATGTCAACATAAGAAATGCACATTACCTCATTTGAATCTATTCCATTGTTGACCGACCAAGTTGTCTGAAAGTACTCAAGCATCCTCTGCTTGAGTTGCTGGGGCAGGTGATGCACACGGATGAAGTCCTTTAGGTCCTTGGTTCTAGTGTGGTACAGGCTCCATCTAGAGTACATCCTCTGTATGATGGCGGTCACGTTCCCAAATACCAAGGCATGCATCAGGGCTAGAGTGCACAACAGAACACAGGCTAGTAAGGCTATAAGTCTATTTCATAAATCGGTCAGAGTAAAGCATGCTTATTTGGCCATACTGATATGATTCCGTTCCTGGGAGCATATGAGTACAACTCCTCAGTTATAAGGTGCATCCAGAAGCAGTCATGTGACCTCCACATGGCCTGATCAAAGTAACAATAGCTTTAATAACAATAATAATAATATATGAAGTAGCCCCTTTGGTACACATGTATTCTTTTAGCTGCCCTTCTGGATCTGAAAATCTTTCCTTTGAACTTTGTCCACATAAAGATTATTTTAGTAGTTATGCATACTTTAATAGTTACGATTCAGTTCTCTCAATAGTTCCATAAGATAGGCTACACATTTACAGTTAGCAATTATTCTATTACACTCACAAGTCTATTTTAAAAACAAACCTAATTATCATAACTGGGTAGCTACTGTTATAATTTTAGTCTCACAGTGCAAAATCATGACATTAAGGACTTGGGATACAGCTCAGTGGCCTAGCACTTGCTGAACTCACTTATGACCATGGGTTTGATTCCATGAACCAAAAAGTAAGTAAATAAAAAGTAGTTACAGAATGTTAATGAATGATGTGTTTACATTAATATTAATATTAAGACACTTGCTACAAATTTGATGATTCTCTGAGAAGTGGGAGGCTGGGGTGATAATAAGTTCAATTCTCATCCTCACTTCAGATTTGCAAGCACTTTAATCTTAAGAAAGACACTCAAAATTTGAGAACAAGCCAAACATAGAGGACTGTGTTGAAACACAGATGCTTGGTGTAGAGTCACTATCGCTGTCCTAGTAAACCAGTGGTCCTCTGTTCCAGTGAGGTTTCTCACTTAGTTGGCACTGTTTTGTTTTCATTTGTGTTCTTATGGTAAAACATCTTCTCCAAAGGCAACTTAGGCAAGAAATGAATTCACTTAAGTTTAAAATTCTAGATAATAGTTCAACGTTGTGGGGGAAATTAAAGCAGTTAGTCACATGACATCCACAGTTGAGAGCAGAGAGTAGTGGATACATATATCCTTGCTTCATTTCTGCACCCCTCACAGAGTTCAGAATCCCCTGCCTAGGGAATAGTACAATGTGGGCTAGATGTCCCCACATTGATTAACAAAACTCCCACATACATGTTTGCAAGCCAATCATATCTAGTCTTATTTGAGACTCTTCCCAGATGATTCTGGGTTGTTGAGTTGACCATCAGAGTACTCAGATTGGGAAAAAATTCTTTACCAACCCTGCATCTGGTAGAGGGTTTATATCCAAACCATTTAAAGAATTCAAGAAGTTAACTTCCAAAAAATCCCAAATAACCCAATTAAAAAACTGAGCACAGAGCCAAACGGCGAATTCACAATGAGTAATCTTTAATGTCAGAGAAGCACTTAAAGAAATATTCAAAGTCCTTAGTCATCCGGGAATTGCAAATCAAAATGATCTTGAGATTCCACCTTATAGCAATCAGAATGTCTAAGATCAAAAACTCAAGTGACAGCAAATGCTGACTGGCAAGGAGATGAAGAAGGATGAACATGCTTACATAGCTGGTGGGATTTCAAACTGGTACAACCACTCTGGAAATCAATCTGGGGGTTACTCAAAAATTTGGAAATAGTTCTACCTGAAGACCTAGCTATACCAATTCTGGGCATATACTGAAAAGATGCTCTACCATCCCACAAGGACACTTGCTCATCTATGTTCATAGTAGCCTTATTTGTAATAGCTAGAAGCTGGAAACAACCCAGATGTCCCTCATCTGAAGAGTGGATAAAGAAAATGTAGTTTGTTTACACAACAGAATACTATTCAGCTATTAAAACCAAGGGCGTCATGAATTATTCAGGCAAATAGATGAAACTAGAAAATATCATCCATGGCAACCCACACCTCAAAGTACATCCATAGTATGTACTCACTGATAAGTGGATATTAGCCAAAAAGTACAGAATACCCGGGATACAACCAACAGACTGTATGAAGTTTAACAAGCAGAAAGGCTCAAGTGAGGATGCTTCAATTTCTCTTAGAAGGGGAAACAAAATAATCATGGGAGGCAGAGGGAGGGAGGGAGCTGAGTGGGAGAAGAGGGAAGGGGAAAGGGAGGAGAAGGATCAAGTATGGGTGTGGACAGCACAAAAGCCCAGAGGGCCAGGAGAGTGAATGGAAATATGCAGCCTCTGGGGGTGGCAGGTGGGACCTTCTAGAAAATACCAGAGACCCGGGAGTTGAGAGATCTCAGGACTCAATAGGGGTGACCTTAGCCAAAATGTCCAACAGTAGGAAGAGGGAGCTGTCTAAGAGTTGTCCTCCAGTAGATAGATAGGGCTTCAAGTAGAATGATGGGGTTACCAAACCACAGTCAAAATTTTGAACCAGAACTGTTTCTGGCTAAAGAACTATAGGGACAAAAATGGAGAAGGGACTGAAAGAAAGGCAGTCCAGTGACAAGCCCAATCTAGGATCCATCTCATGGGTATACAACAAGACCTGACAGGAGCCTAGAGTTACTGTCCTCTCAGAGACCCTACCAGCTGTATCTATTAGCTGACTGATACAGATGCAGATAATTACTCTCAACCATTGGACTAAAGTCTGGGACCCCTGTGGTTGAATTAAAGGAGGAAGAACCCATAGAAAGGCCAGCAGTCTCAACTAACCTGGATCCCTGGGAACTCCCAGAGACTAAGCCACCAACCAGACATTATTCATGGGCTGGTCTGAGATCCCTGGCACACATACAGCAGAGGACTGCCTGGTCTGGACTCAGTGGGAGAACATAAGCCTAATTCTCGAGAGACTTGAGGCCCCATGGAAGGGGAATACCTGAGGAGAGCACCTTCTCAGAGGCAAAAGGGAGGAGAAATGGGATGAAGAACTGTGAGAGGGAAGATCAGGAGTAGGGACAATGGCTGGAATCAAAAAACAAGACAAAACAAAACAAAACAACAACAACAAAACAAAACAAAACCCCCCAAAACCACACAAAAAAACCCAAAAACCAACCAAGCCAAACCAAACCAAAGCAAAGCAAAGCAAACCAACCAACCACCCAAGCAAGCAAGCAAGCAAGCAAGCAAGCAAGCAAGCAAGCAAGCAA
>JANHMN010000017.1:51455060-51494366 GCA_030674055.1 Rhabdomys pumilio
AAGAAAAAAATCCAAAAACCCTTTACTGAAGGAAAGAACTGATTATGCTCCATGTTAAAAAACAATTAAACACAGATCTCAGGCTTTGCTAAGGCAAAGGCTTGGAAGCTCTGCCGTCTTTAACTGTGTGTAATAGTATTCTTCCAGAGAATAAATTGAGTACAGAGAATAAACCTATTTCATTTATTCTAACACTGCTTTTCTTAATTACATGTATGATTTTAACTTTGCTTTGCTTAATTATAATGTGTAAAGCACTTAAACTGAGAGAAGTAATGTGTTCAGACCATTTAGCATCCTAATTGTACATTATCAATAAAATAAATTACTGGATTAATTGTAGCATTCATAAGTGTTGTTGGAAGGAACTCATCTGTCTGAGTCACCACAATTTCGCACTCTTATTTCTGCATAGGAAACCACCTCTAAATTAATAAGTTAGAATAAAACTCCAGCTCTCATATTATGACGGCCTTCCCCACTGATGCTTATTCTGTGTATATGTGGGTTTTTTCTTTGTGTGTGTGTTTTACTCCTAGTAAAATATTTAAGCCTCTGAGCTATTGAGCTTATGAAATAACATAGAATAAACTACTCTTAAGAAATATTTTCCTTTAGATATTTTAGACGCATGCATATGCATATGTATGCATACACATATACACTCACATATAATTATTGAATGTTAGACCTCCTAAGTATGTTGGAGGCTCTTTTTCCTTTGTGTAGGATTTTTGCATAAAATCTTACAAATAAAACTTTCCAATTGTGATCTCAGAAAAAAGTAAACAGGTCTCAGAAGAAAAGAAAACCACAGTGCAGCCTGTATCTGGATCTGCCTTTGCTTTCTTCTCCTTTCCCTTCCATGACTCTAGGTCCTTCCCTGAACATGGGCACATTGCTTTTCCATGCATAATATTATGGCTGGATAACAGCTGTAATAGTTATTGTGCTGTGGTTGTCGTCTGTATAGGAGCTCCTTTCTTTAATAGGAAAGAAGATGAAGACCAGGGCTCAACTTTTGGGTAACTTTGTTCTTGTCTTTTCTCCCACCTCCTAATTGACCTGGAATTTTCCATTTTCCATTTTCAACTGTATACTGGGTTGTAAATGTCAGAATTAAAAGGACGTATTTTTTCCATTAATTTAATTATTTATTCACTTTCTATCTTTATCACACCTCCTCCCAGTCTCCTTCTCACATGGCCTTTCCTTCTGTCCCTCCCTCCCCTTCATCTCTGAGAAGGATTAGGTCTTCTAGGGTATCAGTGGAACTGCAAAACTAGGTACTTCCTCTCCAACTGAGGCCAGACAAAATAGCCCAGTTAGGGGGACAGGATCCACAGGCAGCCAACAGAGTCAGGGTAAGCCCCTGGTACAGTTGGGGGACATTTGTGAAGACCAAGATGCCTGCATATATTTGGCAAAAAAGAATTTATTAAAGGGTGAATTCAGATATTACAAATATGTCTTAAGAATGTCCTGAATTTAGAGGGTTATATCTAGGTTCAATTTGGGCTGGGAGCCCCAAAAGAAGTGTGAAAATCATGTTTCACTGGAACTAGACTTGCCTCAACGATGGGCCTTCTGCACCAGGAAGCATTGTCTGACCATCGAGGCCCATCAGCTGAAGCAAACTTATCAGACGACTTCAGGTAGTTAGTACAACATTTTAAAGAAAGACATTCAAAGATAGGAAAACTTATCTCTCTATATTGTTTGGTGTCAACAAAGATATATGTAGCTTTATTAATTATTTTAGAAAAATCTCCCTTGAAAAACTCCATTTTGGTTACTATGAATTTTTGTGTATCTATCTGGGTTTTTTAAAGTTGATATTACAACAGATAGCCACTCTTAAAGAAGCAGGTAACAGGCCTGTGATCTGCTTGAACACCATATCTATCACGAAGCTGTGAACTTGAAAGGCAACATTTGTTCTCAGTCATCGTTGTCTCCCAGCCATCTAGCATGCTTGGCATCATCCCCCTGCAGTATAAATATTTATTTGAGCTAAATGAGGCAGTTGCAGTTCTGTAGTATCTTTTTTATATAGTTTTATAACTTTAAACAAGAAGCTTAAAAATTTGTATTCACCGACTCAGAAAATTCATGCCCATTTTCCTTGGAAAAAGGAGACATTCAAAATGGCTTTTATTAGGTCTTTGTGGTTATCTTCAACCTGTTCGACAATGGGACTGCCTCCAATGATTCGAATCAACCATGTTAACACAAATTAAAAACAAACTAATAAAAAAATAAGAATTCGGTTCAGTTCCCTTCTCATTCTCATTTGATAGCTACACTATTTTTTAGCTTGCCTGCCTTCTTAAGTTTACAAGGCAACACACATACAGAGAGAGGGGGGGAGGGAGAGAGGGAGGGAGGGAGAGAGAGAGAGAGAGAGAGAGAGAGAGAGAGAGAGAGAGAGAGAGAAGAATGCTGAATAAATAGCTCAGTGAAATTTTCCCAAAGTGATCACAAATATGGAATGACGTTTCATATCAATAACCCAGATAATTAATGGCATCCTGGAAGGCTTTTGGCTTTCAGAGCCACCAACTACTCTTCTCACCAAAGATGGCCACAGTCACAAATCATGCACACTGCAACCAATAAGCTAGTATACTTTTGAATTTTCTCTACACAGGATCATATGGAGTGTACTCATTTTTGAGCTTAGAATTCTCAGCTCCACATTGAGTTTGTGACTCATTTACATATTTGCAGGATGGGTTCATCTTTATTCTGGTATAGTTCTCAGAGAGACAACTCTCAAAAATCACTTGTTCTGTTAATGGCATTATTCTATCAGACTGTTATTACCTGCTGGAGATTCTGAAAATAACTCTTCTCTATGTGGGGTCTCTCTCTCTCTCTCTCTCTCTCTCTTTCTCTCTCTCTCTCTCTCTCTCTCTCTCTCTCTCTCCTTCTCTCTCTCTGTCCCTGTATTTCTCCCCCTCTCACTCCATCTCTCCTTCCCTTACTTCCTCTCTTCCTCCCTTCCTCTCTGCATTTCTTTCCTTCTCTCCCTCCATGACTCCTTCTCTCCTCTCCTTCTGCTCTCCCATAGGATCTTGGCACCATGGTGTTCTGATTCATTGACACAAAGTAATGGAATCAGTGACAATGTATTGTCATTTCAATGTGTTGAAACCCAAGAAACCAAGATGCAAGTAGCATACATGAACAAGCATAAACATGTTTATACATATATGTGCACAATGCATTCTCAGTTACAAACACATATACAAGGAATGGAATCACTGGATCACTGAGTACAAGTGTATGTATGTCTGATGGATACTAATAACATTATTGCTTACTGGATAGAAATGCCCTTAACAGCACAGGAAGCCCAAAACATAGATTATCTCTCAAAGCTCAGAGGAAGTGTTTTCAAGCATCTAGTTCTCCTGAGTGCAAACATGGTGTCTGCTTCTGATTTTAGTTTACATATACATGAATGATACTGAATAGTGTTTTTGTAAGCCTACTGTATATTCAAATATTCAAACTCTTTTCTTGAAAAGAGTTTTTCAGATGTGTTTTTAGAGGGTTCTCAGTTTTCCCTTACCTTTAAAAAATATACCAGAAAGTAGCCTTTTGCTTGGTAAATGTTTGCAAATTAATTAATTCTTGCAATTTACTTAACAATGTCTTCAGATAAGGAGATACGCTGCCATTCAAATTACAATTCTTTATACAGACAATGAGGTATGTATGTCACATGTAAGAAACTTTTGTAGAATGCAGGTTCATGTGAATGTGCGGTCATGGTTTCTTATAGCTTATTCCTTCATGTTTTTCTCGAAATCCCATTTGGGATTATTTTTCATGTTGTTTAGTAGGAGGGCCAGGTTACTTTTAACAAGTAGCTCTACACATTGGACTCAGCAACACTTATCTTTATAATTTTTTTTTATCTACACACAGGCCTACCTGCTGCCACGAAACACACAGCACAGAGGACTTTCCCATCACCTATCACCACATGTGTAGACTACAGACACCTACAGGCCTGTTTGCTGCCATGCTACATAGCATGGGTAGAGGAGGTCACCTAGAGGCCAGCCTGCAGTGGGAGCCACTAGAATATTCAAGCATGTGGCAAACATATGGGAGAGAAAGAGAAGTAGAACAGTTTGAGCATTATAAAGAGAGATGAAACTGGAGCTACAAGGAGGGTGGAGAAGAATAACCTGTTGTGAGTAGCCAGCCTTGCCACCTGAGGCCACGTCTGAGTCTGTGGTCATGAAGCACCAAGAGTTGTTGTCCAATGCCTATATTATCACTAAATAATATAGATGGGAGCATCCCTGGTCTGCACAACCACCTGGGACCACATAGAGTTCAGGGGCTGTACAAATAAGCCCCCGCCCCTCATCGGCAGAGGCACTCTGGAGAGCTGACCCCCCGTCTCACTTTTAGTGTCATTCAAAGAGAGTGAACCCTGTACTTCACCTCGTGAGCAGGGCTACTCCTGATGAACTGGGCACAGGAAAGTTGGCCTGAGGGCATGAACATAGGAGCACTGGTCCTGCCATTCAGCATGAGGTGACTTGAGCAAGGATGTGATGTCCTCGCCTGCCATTGCCCCTTGTCACCTGAGGGAGTCAGGAGAGGTGGCCCCAGCGTCATGAGAGCTGGTGAGCTGTCCCTGTCCCTCACTGGTTGTAGCACTGGGGAGAGCAGGTCCTGCATCTTTCCTGAGTAGTATAGTGGAGCTGGCCTTCATAGGGAAGGCACAGGTAAGCTAGCCCTGAGGGTGTGAGAGAAAGAGAGCTAACCTAGTCCCTCGCTGGTTGCATAGTCTCAAGTGGGGAGTATAATGGAACTGGCTCTCGAGGCTTGGGTGCAGATGAGTCAGCCCTGTGGACATGACAGCAGGAGAGGTGGCCCTGCCTCTTGACCCATAGGCATTGGGTAGCCTAGATGGACCAGTGTTAGAGAGCTCACTCCAGTGGTACAGATGAGGGAAAAATGGCAGTCTGACCAGCTCAGCTATCACTCAAGCCGGTATCCAGGATTTTAAATTGGCACACCCCAAAACTACACCATATGTGAACTGATAGGGTGCATGAAAGGGCCGATCTTCCTGATCCAAAGCTGCAGGATTCCCATGATGCAACAGGACAATAACAGGATAACCAGGAGGAGTCCTGGTGAGGATCCAACTTTCATTGTAATGAACATTTGCAAGTGAAGATGAGTGGACTAAGGGGTAAACTGTGGGACAGACTGTGACAAATTACAGCCTCCACAATGAGATGTATTCTGTACTTCGTTTTTTTTTTATTTGTCTGGTTTTTCTTTTCTTTTGAGGGGGAAGGTTTCAAGGGCAAAGGGTACATAGATATGAGGAGATGGGCAGATGAGTGAGACTGGGATACATGTTATGATACTCACAAAAAAAAATAAAGATTTTAAAAAGAAAAACTATTTATTTATTTATTTATTTATTTATTTATTTAGGACATGTATGTGTACTTGTGTGCATGTGCATGTGTATATACTTGTATCTATATGAGTGCGTGTATGAATGTACCATGGGACATGAGTGAATGTCAGATGACAACTTGTCGGAGCCAAGTTGTTCTTCCATCCTCCATGTGGGTTCTAAGAATTGAACTCAGATGTCAGCCTTGGCAACGAGCATCTTTTTTTCTGGTTCCCAGTAATATTTATTGACCATGCAACCACCCTTGAACTGTAGTCTAGAGTCAGTCTTATCAAAGCTGAAGAGGTCATGCAGATTTGTGCTTCGTTCTGAACTCCTTTCTATGTCATCAGCTTTCTGGTCAGCTCTTCACCCAACATCCTATTTTCTTAATAACTGTAACTTCACAATACACAGAGTATTTTGAATGCAGTTCTTCTAATTTTGTGTCTATTCATGCTTTGCTTTGGCTACTTTCAGTTCTGATTCCCACTGCTTTTTATAAACACCTGCCCATTCTCAAGCACACAGACACTCGGCTGCTTTGACTCCTGTTACAGAGATCACATACACATACTGGGTAAAATGGGTATCATTACAACACTGAATGTACCACTTTGTGTGCCTTTCAACAACTTTAAACCATTTGTAAAATTTCTCACTAGTGTTTTGTAGTTTTCTGTGTTGTTCTGTAGAATTCTAGTTAAATTTTTTTCTATATATTTGAAGTTTCTGTATTATTTTGCATTTTGCTTTGTGATTATATGTTACTAATAAATGCACATACATTTGATCTTTTCACACTGGCTTTACTATTAACGTACAAACTCTAACAGCTATCTGAACCCTTTGAATTAGTTTTTTTTTAAATCAGTGCTTTTAAGGTTTTTGTAGGCTTTTCTTGGTATGAATTTTTAAATATTTTGGCTTAACATTTTTATTTTGCAGCTTAAAAGACTCTTTCTCTATATAAATTATGTTTACACTCCATAATTATAGGTACTTATATTGAATATATATGTGGATATAAAAATAGGATACTATGTATATTTTACAAAAAATTGTCAGGTCTTAGTGAGTCTTAGCATTTAAATTTTTTCAGTCTTTTATGGTCTTTAGTCTAATGGAATATTAATAATCTCTCTTTCATAATGCTATGGGAATTACATGAATAAAGTGCTTTATATTGTAAGTTTTTATAATTAGTTCTCAATGATGTTCAAGTAATTTCCTAATTAGGAGATACTAAATTAACACATCATTTCTTTTAGCCCAGGGCAAATCTCACAATAATATACCCACAAATCTAAATGGAAAGCTTTAAGAAATGCAAGCCACTTAGGTCATTTAGCTTGAAAGCAATGTCGATGCTGTTTCCACCCGCTGTTAGGTCACCTCAAGTCCTGATGCCAGTTACACACTGCTTTTACAACAGGAAATTTGTTCAAAATATATTTAGCAAAGAATTAACAAAGTAACATTACTAAATTATATTTCAAATATTTTGGGTTTGTGACCAATAATAGCTCCCATGTTCAGGGAGGAGCAGGGATTAGATGAATAATGCTTTGACAATTTCTGGTCAAGGATCACTTAATATGGTAGGTGGATCAACAGAGAGTATGCCTAGCTGTCTAGCAGCTCTCTCAAATGACCAAATTATCAGGCTTTTGCATTGAACATCTCACAACACTTCCATCAGGAGAAGAAGAAACATGGGCAACGTTAAATAAGTTTAGCTGAGCTTACTTGCAAAGTGCTTGTCATTTTGTTAGGCAGAAAAATGGGCCATTGAGGAGCGTGGGAATTACGTAAATCATAACACTGGGTGTGAAGCAGCCACCATGGGTTCTGGCAAGTTGTAGCTCTTTAGAAATAAGAATTCCTGTTTTCTGCTCTCTAGGCTGTTAGCACTTGGCATGGACCAAGAGCCTGTGAAATTGCTGTAGTCCCAGCATGCTGCTTCTGCAACTCTTTCCAAGGATGACTGCAGAGGTTGGCTCTTCTCCCTTATTGCTTCTCAGCTTCCTCACTTGACTTGGCACCAGGCAAGCCTTGCCTGGTACTGTCCAAATTCTAACTCGTGTTGGACTTTGGTTTTACTGTGTGGATAAAGACCTCTGTACATGGTACACGTTGTCTACATCCTAACGTCTACATCTCTAACAGATATTTGGGGTTTGGGGCAGTAAGGGAAGGTGGCAAAACAGGCTTTTGGGAAATACAGTGCTAAACTAACTCGATCGGGAATGCTTACTTCACCCAGGAGGACATGCAGATCTGTAACAGTTCCTTACAGGCAGTATACTGCTCTGTAAAGCTTACTTCTATGTTTTCAAAAGGAGAAATATCCAAGTGGGTTCAAACTTTGCCTCCTTATTGGCTATGTGTCTTATAAAGTTACTTTAATACCCAAAGCTTTAGATGATTCATTTGAAAGGTGACAACAGTAGTATCAACCATAAATCCATTCTGAAGAATCAGATTATGCCAAGTATTTTAGCAGGGAAAGTTATAGGGAGCTGTTTTTTTCTGGCGGCAGAGGCGGAAGCAGTAAAGCTTAAGTGTGGAGGTCCCTGGGTGCTCTGAAGGGAAGTGCTTCCCTCTCTGCATCTGAGACACTAGACAGCTGTAGCTGTGACTTGATGGGGTGGTAGCATTCCCAGAAAGCAGAGGTCTCTGTGGAGACTTGAAGGTGTAAGGTACCCCTGATATAGAGGGAAGGCTGTCTCTCTGAAGGAAAGCTTGCATGCCAGAAGTAAGCAGAGCCTTGCCCGTCTTTCTGCCTACCAGGCTCTCACTGGTGTTGCTTACTGGCAGAAGTAAGGAACCCCAGCTACCAAAGTAGAAAGGTTTGTGGAGTTAAAATCTAGACTTGTTTTTTTTTTTCTTTTAAAAAAAAAACTATTTTATTTATTTACATTCCAAATGTTGCTCCCCACTTTCAGTCCCCTCTCCCATAGTTCCTCAACCCATTTTCCCTCCCATTTACCTCCAAGAGGGTGCTTCAGCCTACCAGGCCTCCCCTTCCATGGGGGCCTCAAATCTTTCCAGGTTTAAGCACATCTTCTGCCACTGAGGTCAGACCAGGCAGACCTCTGCTATATATGAGCCAGGGGCCTCAAACAAAACCCAGACTTTTAAAGCAGATTATCAAAAAGTGAATCTGGGGCTTAAGGAAAATTGTGCAATGACATTGGTTAATAGAAATAATCCCAACCTCACTGACCTGTCTCAAGAATTACCCTGTGCCCAAGTATTCAAGGTTCTTCCTCACCTTCTCTTCTATTAGTTTCAGTGTGTCTAGTTTTATGTGAAGGTCGTTTATCCTTGGACTTGAGCTTTGTACAAGGAGATAAGAATGGATCCATTTGCATTCTTCTACATGTTGTCCTCCAGTTGAATCAGCACCATTTGTTGAAAATGCTGTTCTTTTTCCACTGGACAGTTTTAGCTCCTTTGTCAAAGATCAAGTGACCATAGGTGTGTGGGTTCATTTCTGGGTCTTCAATTCTATTCCATTGATCCTCCTGCCTGTCTCTGTACCGATACCATGCAGTTTTTATTGCTCTGTAGTACAGCTTGAGGTCGGGGATGGTGATTCCCCCAGAAATTCTTTTATTGTTAACAATAGTTTTTGCTATCCTGGGTTTTTTGTTATTTCAAATGAATTTGAGAATTTCTCTTTCTAACTCTGGGGAAAAGTTCCTGAGCAGAACACCAATGACTTATGCTCTAAGATCAAGAATTGACAAATGGGACCTCATAAAATTGCAAAGTTTCTGTAAGGCAAAGTACACTGTCTATAGGACAAAACGGCAAACAGATTGGGAAAAGATCTTTACCAATCCCACATCTGATAGAGGGCTAATATCCAATATATACAAAGAACTCAAGATATTAGACTCCAGACAACCAAATAACCCTATTAAAATGGGATACAGAGCTAAACAAAGAATTCTCAACTGAGGAAATTCAAATGGCTGAGAAGCACCTAAAGAAATGTTCAACATCCTTAGTCATCAGGAAAATGCAAATCAAAACAACCCTGAGATTCCACCTCACACCAATCAGAATGGCTAAGATCAAAAACTCAGGTAATAGTAGATGCTGGTGAGGATGTAGAGAAAGAGGAACACTCCTCCATTGTTGGTGGGATTGCAAGATGGTGCAACTACTCTGGAAATCAGTCTGGTGGTTCTTCAGAAAATTAGACATAGCATTACCTGAGGACCCAGCTATACCACTCCTGGGAATATACCCAGAAAATGCTCTAACATATAACAAGGGCGTATCCTCCACTATGTTCATAGCAGCCTTATTTATAATAGCCAGAAGCTGAAAGAACCCAGATGTCCTTCAACAGAGGAATGGATACAGAAAATGTGGTACATTTACACAATGAAGTATTACTCAGCTATTAGAAACAATGAATTCAAGAAATTCTTATGTAAATGGATGGGACTAGACAATATCATTGAGTGAGGTAACCCAATTACAAAAGATCACACATGGTATTCACTCACTGATAAGTGCATATCAGTCCAGAAGCTTGAAATGTCCAAGATTCAACTCACAGACCACATGAAGCTCATGAAGAAGGAAGACCAAGTGTGGGTGCTTTGGTTCTTCTTAGAAGGAGTAACAAAATACTCAAAGGAGGAAATATGGAGACAAAGTGTGGGACAGAAACTGAAGGAGGGGCTGTCTGGAGACCATTCCACCTGGGTATACATCCCAAGTGCAGTCACCAAAGGTAGACGCTGATGTGGATGTCAGGAAGTGAATGCTGACAGGAGCCTGATATAGCTGTCTTCTTAGAGGTCTGCCAGAGTCTGACATATTCAGAGGACGATGCTCACTGCTAACCGTTGAACTGATCAAGGGGTTCCCAATGGAGGAGTGAGAGAGAAGACTGAAGGAGCTGAAAGGGTTTGTGGCCCCATGAGGAGAGCAATACCAACTAACCAGAGCTCCCCAGGGTCTAAACCACCAGCCTGGGAACACATAGGGAGGAACCCATGACTCCACCTGTATATGTAGGGGAGGATGGCCTTGTCAGCATAGGTGGGAAAGGAGATCCTTGGTCTCATGAAGGCTCAATGCTCAGTGTGGGGGAATTTGAGGGTTGGGAGGTGAAAGTGAGGGATTAGATGGGTGCACGTCCTCATAGAAGCAGGAGGAGTGTGTATGGGATAGGAAATTCCTGGGTGAGGGGAAATGGGGTAAGGGGATAAAATCTGAAATGTAAATAAAATATCCAATATAAAAATTACCCTAGTATTGCACCAAAACATTCAGTTCAGATGATGGGACATTTAAAACAAGAAAAAATGCAAATTACTTATTCTTTTGAGGTTTAATTATATTTTTAACCAATGAGACATTAAGCATCTAAAGTTTACTATGCTAGTATGAATAAAATTTGGTAACAGTGACATTGTTGGAAGTTCCTAGTGTAAGACTATAATTCAGACTCAGGGAATTCCCAAGAGATAAATGGTACTTTAAAAACTAGTATTTGTTTTCCCCCAATTAGCCTTTCATCTGCACGGGAGAAGGACTTATCAGTACCACCATGGTCTCTGCTAATTTATGTGTACAATAAAGTACCCCAAACTGATTTCCTAACCAGTGTTTCTAGAATCTTCCAGTACTGAATAATTTATTGCTATGTGTTTCAGAAATGAACAAAAAAATAAGAGGGCATGTGGAGACTCAGTTCCCTTTGTTGCTCCTGAAAAGGGCTCCTCACCTCCAATCAGCATGGTGCAGATGGAGAAGATCTTCTCTGCGTCCGTGTTAGCAGACACGTTCCCAAATCCAACGCTCGTGAGGCTGCTGAGAGTGAAGTACAGGGCTGCGATATAGGCACTTCGGATGGATGGGCCCCCCAGTGTGTTGTTGCCATAGTATGGAGATTCCAGTCTCTTTCCCAGCTCATGAAGCCAACCTGTAATGGAGGGAAAAGAACATTCTTAGGACTAAAAACTAAGTCTCAGTTTAGCTGGTATGGATATCTACATCTGAACAATTGAGGCTGTGATAGTTTAATGGGAAAAAGAGTTAAAAGGAAATTAAAGGCATATTCTATATCATTTTTTTAAAACCAGAACTACCTTTTTTTTTATTCTTTGCAACACAAAATATGATAATTTCATGGTCCAAGTGACTGGTGCGGAGGATGAAATAGAAATTACCAACAATGACAAGCACACGTTTCATGAAACTCATCTCAGCTGTCATTTTTAAGGGACATAAAGGGCAGAATGGTGTTTTATTTTACTTCATTTACTTTGTCTGGCACTGAAATGCAAAGTGCCCCTCCTATGCTAGGCAGTCACCCCAAGGCTTGAGCTATACCCCGTTCCTGAGTAAAACCTTAAATCCTGCATGATAAACAGCTTCATACAAATGGGCTTTACTCCTGTCTGGTAAAGACCTCTCTGTTCCATATTTCACTGATACTTAGTGACCTTCTAAGTCCCATAGTCTAAGTAGCTTAGACCATGTTGCTTTACTCAGATCCCCTAAAACTTCACTCTGTGTTAGTGAGAGCAGGAACCCTGTACATTTAAGTGATACTCGAACAGAATTTGATGCTCCACAACTGTTTTAGGACACAGAATAATTTTATCTAGGGGTGATGTCTTAAATATGTCTAGCTTATTATACCTCGATTATATTGTTATTATGAATTTATAAAAATTTATATTAATAAAATGCCAAGAATGATATGTATAATACTGGTATCATCTACAATGGAAATACAACAAAGACCACTTTAAAATATTTTACTGACCTAGACAACTACCCAGGGCTAGTGAAGTCATGGATCTTGGAAGAGAACCTATAACTGACATTTTACTAAACCAGCATAATCCCCACTTGCACTCTAAAAAATGTGTCCTTAAAATACCTACAGATTAGTGTAGTACCCACTACTCATCAAGGAAACTATTCTTTGAAATAGTCATAAAGCATTACAGAGAAACATAACCAATTAAAATGCAGTTATGGAGGCCGTTCCCAATGGATATATCTACAATACAATGCCTGTACCTAAGGTTGAGGGATCATTGCAGAAGAGAGGGCAGAAAGATTCTATGAGTCAGAGGACTATGGAGTTTACTGTAAGACTGGGTCTTCTAGTAATGTCAGCAGTCTCAACAACATGACTGCCTAAAGATTGGCAGAACAAAGACAGCAACAATAGACATAAAGGCATAAATGGGGAAAGACAGCAAAACCTCAATTCTACACAAAGAACTATAGGCAACTAGGCAATGCTAGGAGTAGGAGAAAAAGTTTTCCCTGGGGAAAATCACACCAAATTGTCAGCCCTGAAAATATGCACACACATAAGTAATGTTATACAGACTGAGCGGATTGTATGTATGTATCTGAGAATGTATATGCATGTAACAACAGCTTAAAAGGGGAGGTACAAAATTGAGAGAGTATAAGGAGGAATGCATGAGAGAATTTGGAGGGAGGAAGGGAAGGGAAAATTATATAAATATAATCTCAAAAGTAAAAAAAAATACAGAAACAGAAAACATTTTAAAATCACAATTCTTAAAATGACAATTGGATAAATCAAACAATTCAGTAATCATAAAATATTCTATTTGAGACACTTGCCATTTGAGATTTTCTATTTTATAATTTTCTCTGTGATAAACACACAGGCTTCATAGGACTTTGGAATAGCATTCACAAACCACCAATTAAAAGCACCCCATTTAACTGCTGCCTAGAAAAAGATGGAATTCCATTACATTTATTAAAGTAGTAATAAGACTTTAAACTTATAGTTTGTAGAACTGGGTTAGGTAATTAAAATGCAAATTTGAAGGAGCTGGAGGATTCCTTGACAGCCAGGAGAAAAGCTTCTTGGGGAGTACCATTCTCCTATCCATATCACCAGAGAAGCCTTTTCCATCTCGTAGCTTGTATCAGAAAGGTCTCGGAAGGGCCTGGTGATCACCTCGCTGGGGGTCCCCCTCCAATCCCAGCTCAGCATTTCCTGTTCAGCAGTTGGGGCAGGCAGAGGAATTACCTTTGTAAAAATATTCCCAGTCATCCCTAGACTAACTACACTTTTTCTAATGAGGGCTCGTAAGCCAAGCCACAGCTGGGAAAGTGTCACAAGACTACATTGTCTATCCAGGTTCCACCCACTTTAACTGAATCAGAATAGCTGTGGGTAGACTTTAAACACCCCTAACAGGGTCTAAGGTGAGAAATGGACTTGGAGGCACCACATTTTAAATGTTAGCAAGGCCAGGAAGATGGCAGGGTTTAATGAAGATCAATTTATGAACTGAAGCATTAATAAATGTATAGCCAGTTGTTTTTATGATAATGTGAGACCTAGGACATTGCTGTAGACATAACAATGCGTGGACATTTGGGAATCTGTGCTACCTTTCTACATAAAGTATAATAAAAGTATTTTTTTTCGATGAAAGAAAAGCAATAGGAAGTAAGGATGACATTGCTAATGTATGGCCACTCGCTCTGTCTAGAAATAATAAATGGAAAAATATTTCGAGATTGAATCACAGATCTCAATCTGGACTCTGATATTTATATTCTATGGAAACAGCTAATCTATTTTCTCATTTTAAACATTTGATCTAACCTGAGGTATTGTATTTAATTTCCATTAAATGAGATGTCACATGAAGAAAATAACCACCCCTTAGCTTGCTGATGCTTAGTATATAGTGTCTCATTTCACCATCTTTTCTTCAGCAGGAGAAGGAGAAATAAAAGTTGCTGGAACTTCCTCACTTGGGAAGCTGGTTGAAGCCTTCTCTCTGCAGAGAAGCAAGAACTTCAGCATATTACAGCTTTCCTTTTCAGTTGTGAACCTGCAATTTTCCTTCCTTCCTTCCTTCCTTCCTTCCTTCCTTCCTTCCTTCCTTCCTTCCTTCCTTCTGTCCCTTCTCCTCCCTCCCCCTTTCCTTCTTTCTTTCTTTCTCTCTTTCTCTCTCTCTCTTTCTTTCTTTCTTTCTTTCTTTCTTTCTTTCTTTCTTCCTTTTCCTCCTTTGTTCTGAGACAGGGTCTCAAACTCACAGAGCTCCACATGTCTTCAGCTCCTGAGAACTGGGTTTTAAAAGTGTTCACCACAAACAAACCACATCTACAAGGAAAAGGCATGTACTCCAACTGTGTTTATCAGTCTAGTGGCTTTTGGTTTTATTTTTTCAGATTATAACTCCGTGTGATAGATTTCCAGAGCCACCCTATAATGTATCATATTAAAGAGATAAGGAAGATGAAAGTTTCCTAGCAAGTCTAGAATGTAATTTAACATCCACCAAACAATATGCATAGCTAATAAAACACAATTAACTGAGACTATCCCTTGAGAACTTGGTTATGTTTTACTTTCTATGAGTCTCTTTTAGAGAAATCCATGCCTACTCTTCAGAGTGTGTCTTATTTCATTCTAGGACATCTTTTTATTTTAATCTTCATCCTTAGGTCTATATTAACATCACGTTTAACAAACTATCCAGCTTTTCTTCCAAGAGGCTTGAATTCTTTCACAGTCAAAGAAAAAAAAACCCACTTTGATCAAAGTCTTCAGGAGATTAGGTAAGTCAGCTGCTGAAAGGGCAGCTTTGTCTGTCCTCACCACTGACAGTGTTACTTAAACTAAAACAGAGAAGGCATAAAAATTCAGAAAAGTAAAGGAAACCATAAAGCTATCAATGAACAAGGATGGAAAAAGAAGGGATTGGACAGTCTAACCCCCACGAGAACAGGTTGTATAGTGTACCATTTCCTAAATAAAAGAGCTCATCAAGAAAAAAAAAACAAAACAGTAACAACTGTTCTCAATATCTGGAGACTTTTGCATCCATTTGTCTATCTAAAAAAGGTGCAAGGCTTTTCAATCAGGACTGTGTGCATATGGAGATACACATGCAATTTTATGCATATTATGGCTTATGGCTTCTGGTATTTTTCACATACATGCTCAATCCAAGAGCTAGGATAAAAATTTCTGCTCTAGAATTTTAAGTAGAGGAAAAGAGGAAGCAGTGACGAAGTATGATTTAGCAAATTTTAGTTAACTGTCTTGTGAAACAAGATTTGAAATAATGACATTTTATTGAACAGTTAGAGATAAGGGAAATACAAATGTGCATTTATGCCCCACCCTTAGCTGAGAAGCTATTGGCAGTCAGTGGCTGTTAGCGGACGGAGGGAGAGTTACTTCAAGGGTGTGACCAGGGAAGATTAGCAGATAAACAACCATATACCCATGTGTGTATGAATAGTGGTGCTTGGATTCAGTGACCAAAAGGAAGAAGAGCAAGTTGGGAGAGAAATGTGGTGATGGGGTATAGAAAGATTTAAATGGGTGATTGGAAGGTGGATATGATCAAAATACATTGTATGCATAAAATTCAATTTAAAAAGAAATGGATAAGTATGTGTAGAAAGAAGACATTATACAATAATGCGGCTGCGTTTCTTATCTATCAAGGGTGTTCAGAGTAAAACAAGCAATATAGGTGAATAACAGATCCTGGTGTACTACATCTTGGTGCACTGTAGGAAGAGGCAGGGCACAGCAGTGAAGTTTGAGAACAGGATCTGAATATGGCTGCGTCACTTTCAGGATGATGCCCTCCACAGAGTTCAGCTCTCTGGAAATAGCAGTGGGAGACTGAATAGCTGGGGCCAGGCTCTTCCTCAGGACTCCTCCAAGCTCTGCTCCAAGGGAGCATCTCCTCAGCATTGCTTGGCATAGAATTGATTGGAGAAGAGAGTCCTTTTGCTGAACTTTGGTCATCTTTGGTAACTACAGGGAATTGGAAAGATGTCTCTGTCAAGAGACTATCACTCGATCTACTTTTGGTTCTCAGTTGAAACAAAAGGAGGAAAAGTGCTACAAGAAAACCTCCATACCCTGTCCTGGGCAAGCTGTATGGTCAGACCTGGACCATGGCACCAGAAACATCTGCTGACCTCACTTGATTTAGAGTAGTTACTAATTTACAGGACTGAGCCTTCTCATTAAGAATGTAAGGAACCCAGGCACCCAATACCTTTCTTTACTTACACGTCTTAATTTGAACAAGAGTGAAACATTAAGTTTCTGCAGTTCATTTCCATAGTAAAATGGCAGTTTATGTTAGGAGACATACACAGACTATACTTTCATTTTCTGCCTACTCTTACACATGTATGAGATTACATTTGAACAAGCAACACATCACAAGAGAACAGACCCACTTTTGTTGACACTGTATCTCTTTTCTGTCTAGCCAACTGTTTTTATCTATTTTGAGAAACATCTTGTTTTTGCACAGAGTTGCTTGTAATTGCTACAACTGACAGCAGAAGCAGTAGCCGCAATCACAAAGCGGGAGGCTAGTAGCTGGAAGGGAGGTCACACTCACAAATCTGGAGACTGGCACTGGACTAAATAAAACTTCACAGAACAGCTTGTCTGAAATGAGCACACATATTCTATAGTGGGACAGTGCTGTGCAGAAGACACTATTTAGCCAATTTTGATTCTGTTTTTACACCAGAGAAATTAATTTTTCTAAAGGGAATGGATGCCCTAGAACAGACTGCCTGCTTCTGCCTGGGTTGGAAGAAAACAAGCATATACAGAAAGGCATAGAATCTAAATACATAGAACATACTGTCATGTGTTAAAAAACAAAGATTTACAATAACCTTGTTGTTAAACAGAGTAGATGAAGAGCAGAGATTTGTGAAATAAGCAGGCAGGAGATCTCAAAGACAGAATGATTCTTAATGAGCAAGCCTAGAAAAGCTCAGAATCTGCATGATGATTCAACATGCCTATATAGCTGTGCACTTGCTGTGGACCCAGTGTTTTCCTTAAATATCTACTTTTAACTCTGAAAAAAAGGTTTGTTTTTTTTAATGTTTTTCTCTCTAGGGTTCTTACATTAACAGCCACAGCCTTACTGTTTACATGTAGACATTCACAATCTGCACAAGAGGCACCCACTTTACACAACAAATGTATCCCTAGTAGTTGGCTTATATTAGCATCCAACAAATGGTCATACATTATAAGCTTGGCGTAAAAATATGATTTATAAGAAGACATAATACGAATCTCTTTGGCTTTGTAAAAACTGCAAGAATGTGAGAAACAATTCACCAAAATGTAAGCAATTTAAATGAGATTTACATGTGTCTTTAAATATGTGTCTACAGGGAGAGAAAGAGAGGAATTAGCCAACAATCAAACCTATAATTTAAGCTGTGCTCTACTTAAGACTGAATCATGTTGTTATAACAGTAAGCTAGAAGCAGGAATGAAGCAGACTAGGGCATTCTTTCAGTTGCTGTGTGTGTGGTTAACTTTTTATCAGCCATCTCTAGAATTCTGGGCTAGAGAACAGCTTGGATGGTGCTGTTTCTGTGCCCTGAAGCACAGCAACCCTAGAAGAGAAGAACAGCTGTCATCCAGTTTTTCATCCATTACTTGACTAATGACTGCAGTCTTGGAATTGTTATCTATACTTGGAAGATAAGGACATTAAGGTTCAGAGGTTTTAAGTAATATATTCAAAGTGATATTTTAAGCCAAATCTGTGCTGCTTGGCCTAGCAAACATTTTAAACAAGTCAGGAAGGAGGGACTCAGAGAATGGGCGGCAGACAATGAGACATGCACACTCAGGAAAGTTTTCACTATGTGCACCTGGAAACTCAGTCCTACAGGGGAGAATCTGAAGATTGCACTGACAGTGGATCGCTCCTGGTAATTAGTGAGCATTTTTTGTAATTATTAGATGGCTTTCCTGACAGAAGGCAGCACTGGGCACTGTATATCTGCAGTGAAATCAGAACAGATGAGACTTTCTCAGTTTGGACAACATTGGAAGCACCTAGACAGGGAGTCTAAGTATGGGACTCGCCTAATGGAGGGACACTGAATGATGCTGCATCTGTGGTCCTAGCAGGCATTGTTTGAATGCTAACTGCTTTGATTAACATTCACATGTCACTTTTCTTCAACTTTCACAATAACTAACTTTTTGGATTTTGGGTGGATCTCAAGAGATAAGGTATTATCTTTATCTCTTTTAAGTCTGAGGTGCAAACCTATAACTTTTTAATTTAAGTAGCCCTGCTCCTGTGGTCACAGCAGAAATAAAATGGTAATCATTGTATTTGTATTTTTTCTTCTAGTCTGCTTTGATTGCTTGCTTCTGAGACATTGAGGTATAATTAACAAATAAACATATATGTACTTATATGTGAATATATGATTCTGTTCATATGTATAACCTTTGATAGACAACATAGTGGCTTAATGCATACACTATGAAATGAGCAGCATAAGGAAGATCATTAAAATGTCTATGAACCCACAAGTGCATCATTTTTGTGGATGTGAGAATTTTAAAGACCAGTCTTTATAATTCTGCAATTTACATGTTTGTATTAACTGCATTATCATTAACTATATTATTTACCTCATCAACTAAAGTGATCATGCTCTCTACTATGTGATCTCAAATTCTGACTTACAGTTGTGCTGTCCTGAAATAGTTTTTGAATAAATTTGCACTTTCAGTGCCCACTGTTCTGAAAATAAGAAAAACATGTCCCCAGAACTTAGTGACATATCAAAAAATAATTGATGTTTTATCTGAATGCAAATCATGTTGTGAATACAACATATATACATACCTTGATATTTAGAATTCAAATTCCATTATAACTAAGATTGAACTTTCAAACAAAATGTATGGACTAAGCATAAAAAAAACCCAGCATTGCTCAGTTTCTTTGGGTCTGAAATGGGGGAGGGATTTGTAAGCGTGGGACTGGGAGAAGAGGAGAGATTCAGTCTGTAATTGGGGTATAAAGTGAATAAATGAATTGATAAATGGAAAGGAACCCAGCATTGCAATTCAGATTCCCCCTCTTTTCCTTCTGAGGACCCAATAGCTCCCCTTGTATCTCATTACGAGGAAAAGTACATTGTGGTTCTTGGGATTGGACAAAAGGCAGGTTACTGGCTGACTGAGAGGCCTGGAACTGGAGAAATGACTGTGAACTCATGACTGAGCATAGCATGTGGGCTGTTACCCACTCAACCTTCCTATCAAGGGGCTGAGGGCTGACAGAAACCATGCAGAATTCAGAAGTGAGTGAGAGATATTGAGATAAGGGTTCAATATCTGAGGGTGTGCAAGTTCCTATGTGTGCATGTGTGTGGAGGAAAGGGGGTAACTGAAATCAAAAGCATTAGTTCAGTGGTCTATTTCCTGCTACAGGTAATATCTCTCTCTCTCTCTCTCTCTCTCTCTCTCTCTCTCTCTCTCTCTCTCCTCTCTTGCAGTGTTTGAAACTGAATTCAGCTCCTTAGGAATTCTAGGCAAACACTTTATTACTGGGCCATAGCCACAGCCCTGATGGCCACAGATGTAATACTTAAAAATGCCATGTAAACAGCTCCCTCTACATAGGAACACATAGAAACTTAGGCAGCATGTATGCACAGGTTGTAGTCCTAGCAGGTTATCTGAAAAGTTAACATATTTTTTCATTGACTGAAGGCTCACTGGCAGCCACTGATAAGATAAAGACGAAGACTATTGCATTTTGAAGCACACGACACACCTGTTCTATTTCCACGATGAAACAGTCTTTTAGACCAGGGGATCACATGTGCTCTTATACTCATCAAGAAAAATTGAACAGTTGTTGTAAAACTACTCCTGCGTTTGCCTGTTCCCTGTGGTGTGCTGAGAATTAAAAACAAAAACTCTAACTTTTGATTGGGGGTGCTTTCCACTTAAGCACTGTGTGATGGCTAATGCTGTCTTCTAAAAACACCTAGAATACAATACTCTACTGAGGCCTGTGGTTGTCTAGATTAAGTTTAACTAGGGGAGCTGCACTATCCCATAGACTGGGACCCTGAACTGAATTCGAGGGAGGAAGTGAGATGAGCACTAGCATCCACTCCTCTTTGCTTCCTAACTGCAGAAGCGATATGACCAGATGCTGCCAGCTGCCGCCACCACGACCTCTCTCCCATGATGGATTGTAGCTTCCGTCTGCTCATCCAAGTATACCCTTGCTTACTTCAGTTGCTTGTGTTAGGTATTTTATTACAGCATCAGGGAAAGTCACTAATACTCTGTGATTAATTTAAAGATTACACTGTCAAATAGGTCATTTTCACACACACACACACACACACACACACACACACACACTGCCACCACCACCAGCCGCCCCGACATAAACAATCCTAGGAGGAATGAGAAGCATGGGATGATCCGAAAGCACAGTTGAGCAGCTACTGTGGAGTTTCCTGATTGAGCCTGCAAAGAAGCAGAGCGTGCCATCTGTTTCCAGCTAACTAGGGCACTTCCAGATGCTTCCCAAATCTCAACTAAAAATAGAGGAAATTGTAACAAAGATTAGGCTCGTGGCTAAGTTGGCAGAACACAGCGGATGAACTGCTTGCTTCAGCCTTCTTACATAAAACATGTACAGTTTAACAGCACTTTTAGAGGTATGCTCCAACACGAACACTTCTTCCTTAGGTCAGTTGCTCCAGTGGCTTAATCAGGTGCTGGGATATACGTCTATGACTAAACTTGGTGTGTTATTTCCAAAGATTACTTCTCATTCAGCTTCTCATTCAGAAATGTCTTAATCTAAAGCATTTGGTACTTGGTACTTGCATTGGGCCCAAAGGTCTTCACGAAGAATATTGATTTGAATAAACAACCGAGGCCAGGCACATCACTTTATTTCATTGTTTATACACTAAAGAGTCCATTATCTGCTACTGATTTCCTTGTTGACTTTCTCTTTTCATGAGGATTTAGAATGATAAAAAGCTAGAGAAGAGAAATTCAGGGATGTATCTTCAAGAGATAAACAATTTTCCCACTGATCTGCCCGACTGTCTGGTAGTTATTTAACCTAAAATGAGAGAGATCTGCCATCTGTTGAAAAGGAGTCTTAAGTTAGCCTGGTAAGTAAAACTTAAAGTTTTGATAATATTTGTTTCAAGTGAGTAGAGGGAAGAACACTACCCCATTACAAGAGGAACTCCAAAACATAGCAAAACATGCAACATACTTGGATGCTCTACATAAGGTTCATGGGGTGTTTACCACAGCTCAGTGTCACACTCTCCCCAAGGCCTTCCTTTCCTTCAACTTTCTCAGAAAAGTCTACATATGTTTGGGATGCCAGCCTTTATTCCCTTTCAGAAGGGTAGATTCTGACTCTTACATCTAACAACGCACCTCGAAGTGTACAAAGAGCTTTCTCACGACTTAATGGGTTATGGTATAAAACTGGGGAGAGCTGAAGGTCTGAGGGGATACTCTTAAATGAGATACACAGTGTAAAAGAATGGGCACCATGAGGAGAAGCAAGAAATATAAGAAAGATAGATGAGAAGCATGAGTATAAAGTGCATGTCAGAGCACGGGCTGTTTTGTGGTTGAAAGATATAACTCATGCAAAATGCCCAGAGGAATGCATACAGCAGCACACTCAAGCAATAGGCTGCTGCTTCAAAGGCATGGCAGTTTTGTTGAACTAAGATTCATGTGGACTTAAATTATGCTTTATTGTTGGAAACATACAAAGATCTGTCCAGCATTTTGATAAGTAGAAAAATGGCCCTTGGGAGCCAATGACTTGCTAGTTATATTTACAATGTATGACACTTCCTGTCACACACACACACACACACACACACACACACACACACACACACACACACACAAATGATCAAGTCAGAAAGAAGTTTTCTGTAATTGATGTGCTTTGTGGCTCCTCAACACCCTATAATACAAATTGTGTGTTTTTATATTTTCACTTGTGAACTCCTGATGAGATTATGCACTGATCAATAGAGGTAACTATAGATAATTTTATTTAATCCTGTACCATGTGTGTTAGTATTTTTAAATTGTAAGAGCTAAGTGATTCAGTCCTCATTGTACATATTAGAGTGGTGGTGATTAAGAATGTTGAGACAAAACCACATGCAGAGGTGTGTGTGTTGGAGAGACAGATCTGTTATTGAACCTGAATGTGTCAAAACTGAAAGAGAATATATTGTTTGGTATACTGTTCTATGTCTCCATATTCTTTTGATATCCATCAGTCCCCTGAAGGACTCCATCTCTATCATGGAAATTGTGACCTTATAGACTTTTCTCTTGTATCAATTTTCTCTTCTCTTTGCAGATAGGAACATTTCATGATGTCATCTCCCCCCTGCATTCTGTTAGCATACCAGGACATATGGCTTGTGGCCTTTGTGTTCTTTCTGTGGATGGAAAGTTTTGCGAGGTGTCTCTCACTTCTTCCCTTGGGAGCCGTAGCCATTTTTCCAAAGGTAGAAAGGGATGTGTTAATGTTCCGTGGAGGCAGTCGTGGGTAATAGAAGAGCTTTTCAGAACCACAGATTGAACTCCAGCAACTTCTTGATGCTTCAGTTTCCAGGAACAGAACTCCAGTTACTCTCTTATTGACTTCGCAAGAGATTTTTATATAGGTCAGATCTACACTGCTGAGAAATTAAAGATCTTACTACTGTTATTTTTCTTATGAGGATCTATTTTTTTCATGTGATTTCTTTGACACCATTAAAATTATTAGATAAATTAGGCATCCCAAGTCACCTGTTAACCATGCCACTAGTTAGCACCTGACTTTCATTTTCAGTCACAGACACCAGCTGTTTGCCTATAGATCCATATGTGGCCATGCCAATACCCTTTTAAAAGTGTAATAGGGGCAGAGAAAAGGTGATTTAATATTCAGCCTGGCACAGAAAGGCTGGTTAACTCACAACGTAATACAAGTGAGGCATATTGTTTTATCAGAAGTCTAATCAGGATCAATGGTAGCCTTTGCAAAGCATTGGTGGAGCACCCTCTTGAGCATCTACAGCCCATCTCTCCTTGAGGCCCACACGTTTGCTTTTCCTGTTAAGTGTTCGTGTATCTCTCTCTCTCTCTCTCTCTGGCCATGTCCACTGTACTCATTAGCCCTTTGCTCTTTGTTGTTTATGTGTGATAGTGTGTGAGATGGAGCCTGTCATCATTCAAAACCATAGAGATTTCTGAAGCAACAACTCAAGACAAAGTGGAAAACGGAGAGTCCACAGAAAGAAGAAAGGAACCGATTTGGAAGAAATGCAAATGATAAAAGAGGTCCAGGAAAACATGTTGGTGATGAAGAAAATATCTACTGGCCCTAAAGCAAAAGTAAGTTGACATAAACGGAAGGAAAAGCTGATGGATACCGCACAGCCTCATCACTCACTGGCAAAGCCAGTTTGTGCGAGGTCAGCCGCCTTTTGTTCAAGACCATTCCATTCCATCGGAGGCTCCGAGGACTTTTCAGACCCGCTACTTTCGTAATTAACCTCCAACACTGAACCAAGTCATGTTAATTCTCTGACTGACATTTCCTTTTCAGTTGCTGTGATTAAAATTACTTTTGAAAACAGTAACTTAAGGGAGAAAGGGTCTTTGGGGCTCAGAATTACAGGTTTTAATTCATGATCATGGGCAAGGCGAGGTGGCAGGCACTTGAAGCGGTTAGTGGCATTATACCCACTGTCAAGAGCAGAGAGTGATAAATTAATGAGCACACACTGGTAATGAGCAGTCTCTCTCTCTCTCTCTCTCTCTCTCTCTCTCTCTCTCTCTCTCATCCCCTTCTCCCTCTCCTTCTCCCTCCCTCTTCCTCTCCTTCTCCCCTCTCTTTCTTTCTCTGTCTCTCTCTCATTCAGTCCAGGGATCAGTCTGCGAAATGATGAACCTACAGTCAGGGTGGATTCTCCCACTTAACTCAACACAATCACAAAAGATCCCTGGGAGCAGTGGTTCTCAACCTGTGGGTGCAACCTCACCCAGATGGGTCACATATCAGATATCCTATATATCATAACAATTCATAACAGTGGCAAAATTACAGTTACGAAGTGGCAGTGAAATAATTTTATGGATGGGGTCACCACAGCATGAGAAACTGTATTAACGAGCTGCAGAATTAGGAAGGTTGAGAAACACTCCCTTTGAGGCACAGCTATAGCTCAACTTAATCCAGACTATTGTTCCTTGAGACTGACTTCGCAGATGATTCTAGATTGTGTCAAACTGAAACTCAAAACTAACCACCATATATTCTATGCTGAGAACGAATTTACTCCGTGTGCTAGTGCGCCACAACACTTTTGAGACAGTTCTGATGATCAGAATCTTCATTCTGATGTAGTGAATCTACAGGGTGCCTATGTGAATAATTACATCCGAGCTTTAGGGACACCAGAGCCACAGGAACCAACAGAAACCTTTTTAACTCATTTGCCTAAATCCTGTTCCACTGTATTTGAAACAAATGTGTTGTTTATGTTACCATGTCAGTTCCTCCAAAAGCCAGAGCCTGACTTTGAGAAACACGGGTATCATTCAGCATTTCTAATAAATAACACTTGGCAGCTGTCAGCATCTCAGCTTCAAACTGTCCCTGTCATGGTCATCTTTTAAAAATCTCTTTAGGCTACTTCCCATGTTCGCGATTTCCTCTTTGAGCATTCTACAATCTTGTAGTTTGTCGAAGTTTCCTTTGGTGCTTTGTCTCAGGCAATGGTGGTTTGGTTTTTCTTTGTTTTGAGTGGTGAGGTTTGTTGCTGATGTTGTTTAGGGCTTTGGCAGCAATTGCCCTTTCATGACAAGACTGATTCCTTAACTCTCTGTTCTGACAGCTGGTTCCTAACCAGTTTGCAATAACCACAACTCCATTTGCTTTTCTTCCAGTTACTCCTGACATGGTTCCTTGTAACCAGGGAAAATGAAATTACCTTTAGTGTTTCCTCTGTCCAATTGTCTGCACACTTTAGATAGTTGACCATAAACCACGTCCTTTACCATGCTGTGTAAAAGGCAGGGAGGTAGATGCACATTATCCTATTGGGACTCTATACAAGCATAAACAAGAGTCATATAACTGAACTAAATGAACTGCTGGCTGGGGCAATGAGAATAAGTCTTGCAGAACATTATGTCATCTTCTAAGAACAATGTGACCCTTGACCCCATGAACTCTGAATAGCTATGACGTGTGAATGAATGAGTTCATTAATGTTCCATTATGGTGTGGGGAATGGGGTTTATAAGGGCTTGCCTTTCTCTAAAGACATAAAGTCAGTAACATTTGCTGGGCAGGGGGAGTGGGACTCAGGAAATTGACCTCATTCTGGATATATATAAATATTTAGCACTTCCCAGGAGGAAAGATGTTCTTTCTTCAGTGGTGTAGCCACTTACACCTATTTCACGCTTCTGTAAAAGCAACCCCTCAACCATGTTCCTATTAGTGACCCCAAGTTACCAGACTGGACTAGAGTAGAATTATTTCTTTTTTTATTATTTAATTGTTGGTATCATTTCTGCGGTGTCCAAATATTTGCTTATCTGAAAAGTCCATCCAACAGTGGGCTTAAGGAAGAGAGAGGAAGACCTTGCACTGTCCAAGATCATCAAGATGTTATCTGCAGTGGAAGCAAAGTGTAGCTAAGATATCTGAAAATACGTGAGTGGTGGGCACCAAGCCAGGAAGACAGGTGTAAAACCACACAACAGACTTGAACACAATGATTTGACCTAATCATCATGCTGATTTCCTTCCCCTGCTACATAATCCATACCATAAAGGATAAACAGAAAATCATAAGATATTCAGCCCACATTTCTAGCGGTGGATGCTCACTCAGATTGCTTCTGGACCAGTGTGCTACACTTTCTTAGAAGGTGCATGCCCAGTCGGTCAACAACCCAACAACTGCCTTTGTATTGCATCTTCTGCTGGGTGGTGCAGATGCAGGGATTGCCCTGTCTTGCTGCCACCCAAGACATACTTCTATCCATATATCCCTGGTAAGTGTACTTTGTACAATCTTGGATTTGTCTGTGTCTCTGTTTCATCATTAACACCTTCTGCCATTGGCAGCTGGTTCTCAAAGACTGTTGTGTCAAAGTAGTGTGGTGCAAGAAGTCGTGTCAAATATATTTAACATACAAGTTCATGGGTTTAAAAATAGCTTCCTCTCCTTCAAAGGTATCAAAATGAGAACCTACAAGAAAATATGGAAATATGGAATTAAACTGCTATAGCAAAGACAGATCCTCAACATAATGGCTGACATCCTAGAAAAACTCTGAAGAAACCTAACAGGAAATAATGGTGAAGTAATGTTCCCCAATGTATTAGTGAGAGAGTGTAAGAGTGTGTGTGTGTGTGTGTGTGTGTGTGTGTGTGTGTGTGTGTGTGTGTGGTGTGTGTGTGTGTGTGTGTGTGAGAGAGAGAGAGAGAGCAAATAATGGGGAGGTTGGCACAATTCTCTCTAGCATCAGGGAGTTCACTAAACTCTACCTTGATGATAATGAAAAATAAAAGTTAATACACATTTTGTTTTTTTCAACTTAGAAAGCTTAGAACAAAGTTTTCCATAAATTATAAGGCAAATGACATTGAAATGTGGGGAAGCTGTGCAGAAAGCTTATATATAGGTGGTTTGGTGTAACTGAAAAGCCCAAATACTGAAGCATGTGACACCTTTCAGTACCCAGAGAGGCTCAGATAGAACATTTCATATTGCTGAGATTTAACTCTTATGCTGGATTTTAGATTCATCATCTAATGATGAATCGTTGTGATGCAGTTATCATACACACTTTGAGGCTATTTCAACATACTGTACTTTCTTTCATCAGAAGTGATCCTATTTAAGAGAGTATTTGTCTTCTCAAATTTCAGCCTCATAAATAAAGAAAGTGACATATTACTCACAGCAATCGTTTTCTTATTGGTTGTGCTGGGCCATTGTGACCTTCCTAGGCAGTCCTAGGAACACTGAAGACAGACTCCTGGCTGGCTTGACTCAGTAGGCATTATTATCTAAAACTAAAATTCCCAGTGTGTGTGTGTGTGTGTGTGTGTGTGTGTGTGTGTGTGTGTGTGCATGAGACCAAATATCTAAAGAATAACAAATTTTCTAAAACAAATAAAGAAAATTATATTTCAAAACATATCGTGGAGAAAAATCTCATTGCAGCTAAAACAGGAGATTTACAATGTTATGAGTTAAATCCTTGCTGTAAAGTTATCCAGAAAAAAAGTCACTCTAACAAATAAAATATAAAATTTAAAAGATTATGCAAAAACTACAAGCCTCCTACAAATATGTAATGTAAAAGTTAGATTAGCTCAATGAAATTCTGCCAAGTTCTCTGTAGGTAAGAGGTCATAAATGTGCTTCCATGTAAATGAAAATGTCTTAATTAGTGCACACTAAGAAATGTGCTTAGAGATTAAGAGTGTGGAGACAACACATACAGGTTAAAGCAAGAGCTTCAGCAGGAGCTAATCACTCTGTATACTTAACCAAAATCAATTCACTACTTAACCAGTTATTGTTTAGCTGTCAAACGAATAATTTCTGAATTAGAGACTAAAAGAAAACTGAGAATTATACAAAAATAATTTCAGTAAGCATGCAACTTAAAGACAGAATATTCTGCCAGTTCAGCCAGGTCTGATGAGAAACCTGTGATCCTAGAACTTGGAAGGCTGAAGTAGGAGGATCAGGAGTTCGAGGTTAGGTTACTTGTTGAGAGCCTGTCTCAAAAGAAATAAAATGTCTACACTATGGCCGTGATCTCTGGAATAGATGACTACCACACCATTATCTGTTTCTAGCAGTTGCCGCATGTACTGGCAACAAAAGAATTACATGGCAACAGAGCATCACATGATCTCAGTTGACATCTTCATCAATGAATAAAGTTGACATTCATTTTCTGAACCTAATGGCCTTATATTTTGAATGGTGATGTATCAGTATTTGTTGTGCATAGTTTTGTATGAAGCTCATTGAGTCTCTGCCCTCAAAAGGGGTGTGGCACCCTAACACCTACAGTGCCACTTCCTGGAGGATGGTATTCTATATTCTTGTGAAACATTGGATCTTGATGTGATACACTTGCTAACGGACTGTTTGGAACAGTTTCCCCGAATCATTCCCCAGGCTATCACAAATAGTTTCTGCATTTCCCAAATTACCTTGCTTCAGCCACAGAACAGTCTTGCTAACTGTAAGCCTAGACAAGTACACTTTAAAAATCAATAAAATTAGCCTGCACTAAAGCATAATTTTATGGGTAGATGATAAAATTAGAAATACTGCCCTCCTTCTGCATGCCATGCTCCAAAGAGTCAACCTTGAATGAATTCCATTTCAGTCTTGAAAGACTGCTAAAAATAAGCCTGTAATCCCTGACTATGGCCAGCAGGTGGTTGGTACAGACTGCCAGAAGTTTGGGCATTGACTTCAAAACAAGTTATGCAGAACTTCTTAGGAGGCAAGTCTAGGTGTCTGATCAACAAGAAGGGTCTTGAACATAAACAAGATGATCAGTAAACCCTTTTGCATCACTTAACTCTCTTATGCCAATGACATCACCAATATCTTTATTTTATAAGTTGTATTTTAGACGTACACCACTCGTACATTTGTACACAGGAAGTAAAGAAGCCACACTTAAAGTCTGGATTCTAAATGCACATTCCGTAAAAATAATCTGAATTTTTGTCCCCGCAGGTACCTATCCCAGGTTCACAAAGCGTTTCATGGTCAAAGGTGAGCTGTAAGTCATACCTGAATAGAATATTAAGAAGTACTAAAAGCTTCATGAAACAAGATAGCAAAGTTTGGTACATTTGCCCTTACCGTCTCAACTGGCTAAATCTTCTATGACCTTTATGCCTTTCTCCTCATAGTATAATGAGTAAGCAGAGTATCATAAGACTTGAGTTCACCAGTAATGGAAAGGTGGGACTCTTTGAGCTGTGTGGGATTCTGGGCTGTGAAGTTTCTGGGAAATTAGACTTGAGTTTTGCCTGTCTTTTATAACTAATCTCAGCAGTAAAAGCAAAGCAAAGGAACCGATTTTCTCCCACAGACTTTAGGACTAAATAAAGGTCATGTCAGCAGGAGATTTTGACAGTAGTTTCCTTAGAGCTGAAAACTATGACACACACTTAAATTATTTCTTATTTTTGAGCATTTTTGAGAAAAAAAATCCCTTTAAGTGCAAAGGGATTTGCCACAGTGGTACACATGACACGAAAGAAAGAAGAAAACAAGTGCTGAAGCTTGTACGCCAGATGTCTAATTAGTTCCAATGAAAGAATTATCTTTCCTATCACATGTCTATGCTCTATGTTAAGGTTTGTTAAAATTTCATACTGGGGAAGGACTGAACTGGAAATGCTTCATTCATATAAATATTTCCATAATTTGGGTGGGAAGGAAGTTCTTCCTAAGTTCAAGTCTAAGAAGTGAGATCACCAACCCTCAAACAACACGTCTGCACATGTTTGTGATGGGGACAGACATAGGAGGTGCTTGGGAGAATGCTGGAGGACAGCTCTCTTCAAGTTTCTTTCTCTCCTGACTTGAGATTAAATTGCTAATGTTGTCTGTTACTCAGCAGAGCCGCATCTCTGACTTCTGCTATCTTAGAGTCACACTGCACTTTTCTGCTCAATCCCTGGCCAGTTTTGGTAGTTTCAGCCATGTGTTTATTCAGTCTCTGTCTGAGGTTGGGTTAGTGACCGATGGTCATGTCCCTGTTCTCCGGTCTTCAGTGCTTACACACTGACTTTCCTCTTCATTCACTTGCCACTGCTTATGCATTAGAGATTCATCAACACAGTTGGCTTTCCAGATTTCTCTCAGAAATCAGTCAGATGTAGCTATACAGCATCACCATCTGTGCAGCGCTGGAGTCTTCCCCTGATGGGAGTTAACACTCCCCACTTCTCCCAGAACATAGTTCCTCAACCTACTGCTTGATCCCAGTCTTCTTTGATGTGAGGACCAGTGTCATTTTTTCTGCCAGGTACTGGATGTTGTCACTGCAGCTATTAATTAACTTTCTATACTAAACAAATGAACTTTGCAGCACCTTCTCTAGCTCGCTGTGATGGTTCCATCTGTCCTGTCCTTACACTCAACCTCTTACCCGAATAGTTTCTAATGGATGCTCAAAATCAAACCAGCCTTTTGAGTCTCCACTCAGGTATTTCCTTTGATTTAATTGGCGTTACCCACCGTTTTCTGAGCCTTTAAGGAAACTTTTACACATAACAACAAATACCAAAATAGATATTTTTGTCTTGTTCATTTGTATGTTTGGTCTCACCCTTTTTGATGCTGAGCATGGTAACCTCTCTACCACTTGCTATATACTTAGCTGTTTCATTTTTTTCGTCTTTTAATTTTTAAAAATTTGTTTGGTGTGTGCACATTTCTGCAGTCTTCAATTTTTCAATTTTTAGTATTGTTCACTGTCAATAGAACTATATCCTCTGAGAGAGTCAATAGCTCCAGACTTCAAAAAATATGGAAAATCTTGTACGGTTTAAATCAAAGAGTCTCACCCCTCCTCTCACACACAATTCTGTTTTTCTCTGTAATTATTCTCTCAGAAACATAACCTCAACTAAGTAAAATTGTTACACATTTCATGAAGTCACTGTGGTGCATACATGAGCTAGAAGAAATGATTTTACAGAAAACGTTCTGAGGCTCTCCTGTCATGACACCAGAACCATTTATGTTCTTGGTAACTGGAAATTTTGGTTTGAAGGACTAGAGATTTGATGTCTAAGTTTAAATAATAATAAGTTTAAATGCTTTCTCCACAAACATCACTCCAAGGGGCAGTAAATTCTAGAATTTATCATATTATTTATATAGCTTCATTCTTATATTTCAGGAAAAAGACAACAAAATTTATAACACAATTTATGTTATATTATTTGGAAATAAATTGACACCATTTTTCTAACAAAATCATGAGGATATGCTAATCCATTCTATATAAACACTAGCAAGTTGTGGAAGAGTGTGTGCATGTGTGTTCTCTCTCTCTCTCTCTCTCTCTCTCTCTCTTTCTCTCTCTGTGTGTATGTGTATGTGCATAGGCATGTTTGCATTGGTCTAAAAAGAGAAGGAAAGCATTCACACACAGTAATGAGAAGCAGGAAGTTTATCACTTGCTGGTGCCGATATGAGGGACAAAGATGGATGGATGGACAGTTATTCACAGGTGAATGTCTATGGGCTTAACTTTGTACACCTATGGGAGAGACACTGAAGAAAACATTGAAATTCTACACACATTGGAACCTGGCATAAAACTTGGAGACTCACTGGGGTACATGAAGTGAGGAGGGTAAATATGGCTGTCACACCAGTTACAGAGGGTAACAATGAAACTCTAGTTTCTATTGAAAAATTTTAATAATCTAGCTTTGAGATTTGTATGCATATTGTCTGATAAAAAATTGAAGCTAAAAAATATTATTTGATTCTAGGTCAGGTAATCATTGGCAGAAACAGCCAAAGCACAGAGGAAGATTCAGTGTATTTTTTTTTTTTTTTTGCATACCAGGCTGCACAGGATTTCCCCCCAAAGAAGCCCTATTCAAGTCAAGTTGACTATAAAAATGAGAAAAAACTGTAAAATAGTCTACCTTTCACAAGTCATTATTACACAATGAATTGGAAGTAAAAAATAAAAACAAGGAACTATTAGAATGTCTTCTTTAAAATTTCATATTCAATTCAGGAATTTCATCTAATGGAAATGCTGGAGACCTTAAAAAGCAGACTACATACTGTGGAACATAAAGGTATATGAAAAACTACCAAATAGAATCTATATACATGATTTTTTAAAAGTTACTATAAAGGACCTTCAATATGTGTATAACAAGATTCAGGACTTCAATCTAATAGACAGATATGTACAGTGTTTTAGATGTTTTCCATTGGTCTCCAGTTGGGGGCGCTGTTTGGTGAGGTTAGGGTGGTGCAGGCTTTCTAGAGGAAGCACTTCACTGGGCTTGGTTTTTGAGATTAGAGGCCACTCATCACTCCTAGTTTGTTCTGTTTCATGCCTGCATTTGAAGACGTGAGCTCTCAGTTCCCTGTTCCTGCCTCCATGAGTGCTGGATATTACTATGCTTTCTTGTCACAATGACCTCCTATCCTTTTGGTTTCTTAAGTCGGCTCAAACATGTTCTTTATTATTTAACTTGCACTGGCCGTGGCATTTTATCACAACACCAGAACAGTAACTAATATGATACATAAATCCTTAAACTAAAAACTATAAAATGTGTCTCAACAACTATTGAAGAATGAAGGCTTTATAGACTAAGTTCTCTGATACCGATGAACACAGTAGAAAAATGCATCATACAAGCTATATTATCTGAATAATAGTGTCTAAAGATTTATTTACTTAAAATGTATACCACTAAATGGATTATCTAAGAAAGCATAGAAAGTGAATATAAGTTATCCAAGTGTTTAAATTCATCAAAAGAAGCAGAACCAACCATAACAATTCACTAAAGGGGTTCTATCTCACCAAGGATGGGGAGGAAATTCAAACCCAAACGTACTCTTTATTATCCCTGAAATTTCATATCTTGAAAAGCAGTGGTGAAAGCTACTAGTGAAGATGTGGGGAAGAGGAAGACCTCATACTATGGACTATTTCAGAGGGGGATTAGCAATAGATGTGACATGAACAGAGGCACAACATGCCTGCCGGTGCATCACATTCTACCCAAGTAAGCTTTGTATAGGTAAGGAAGCTTGTACTTATTGCTCATTGATCATTATCTGTGTAATAATAGTGCAAAAACCTGATATTATCTCGGTGGAAGGAAAATAAATCAACCAAGAAGAGTTATTGTACAAAGAATTTCATCAGTTAACAATAAATACACAGAGTTTATAGTCATGTAATGAAAACTGAGGACAAATGTGAGAGAGAAGTAAAAGGCTAAAAGAAAAGACAGTGCAGGTTTGCATATCTGAATTACATATTAATAATAGTGAATACCATTATTACCACGACGACCTTTTACATTTGTGATGATTCACGTAGCACCTGTATGACAAATAGTCGTACACATTGATTTCATAATATACGTTTTTCTTTTAGGCACAGTATCTAAAAAGATTTTTACACAAAATGTAGAAGAGTGAACAGGAAATGGGAAGAAGGGAGGCCTGAACTCAGGCAGGTAGGCCTGACAGACAGCAAGTGTGACTGATTTCATATCTTGAAAATCACTGGTGAAAACCACTAGTGAAGATCTCGTGGCCCAATGAGCCACCATGCCACTGACATAGTGGTCACATAGTTATATAGATGGAAACAAATTCTTGAATCAGGATTATACCTTTAATTTCAAGGCATTTTTCTTTAGAATGAGATTTTTTTGATAGAAAGGAAAAAAATCAAGGTTTTAGAATATCTTATAACCCTTTGACATCAACAGCTGTGGACCTATGACTCAGACTTGGTCTACATGAAAGAGTGACTTAAATGGAGACAACCCAGTTTCATAAGACTATTGAGTATACAGCTAAATGGAGCCCTTGGACAGAAGGGCTACTTTGTACAGGATCTCAACCACAGGACATGTTGAAATGCTGTCCAAATGCCAGACTCAGAAGATATTAGGAGACATGTATTGCTCTTGACGATCCTTTAGAGACTGAATCAGAAAGTCTGGAACATTTGAGTCACAAGTGACCAGGATGCCCAGAATTGTTTTCTCTCAGCTTAAGAAGTAATCCCATTTCTCAAAGTTACATGCAAGGTGAAGCTGCAGGTTGGACAACTATGCCTCACATAAATGAAAGCTTCCTGCTTGCAGGTATGACTAAAACTCTACAGGACTGACTCCATGAAAGCAGATTTACTGTCAACAAAATACACGTCAACCTCAAGATGTCAGTTGTTCCACACAGCTAAGCACTTAAGTTCAGGTGCAAGACAATTTTCTTAAAGGTCAAATCTTTACACTAAAAACAATCTGAGGAGTCAACTACTTCTAGAATGTTCTTTAGTTTGTTTATAAGGAACACATGAATGAATATAAAAAAATAGACCAGCAATTTCTAACTTCATGCACAGTATTATTTATATGTGTGTATATAAATCTGTCATGACAAATGTTCTACAGTTCTTATTTTTTCAAAAGAGTTTATGACTCAAGAAAACCTCAGATTCACTAACAATTAATTAAAAATCAAAAATTAAAAGATAATATAATTTGGTGGAAAGTCTAAAGCCATACAGCTACATAGTGAAAGGACTTGGCTGGGAGATGCCAATCTTCAGGGAAAGAATTATCCCAGCATTTCCAGTTTTTCTAAGAAACATACGAATATAACTGTATATTTATTTTTCCCTTTAGAAATTAAAATATAATTGAATCATTTTCCCTTTCCTCCTTCCAACTCTACCCATGTACACTCTCTTGCTTTCTCTCAAATGTGTGGCCTCTTTTTCTTTAATCCATGGTGCGTGTGTGTGTGTGTGTGTGTGTGTGTGTGTGTGTGTGTGTGTGTATTCCTGAATATAAAAGCAAAACTTACTCAATCCATACAATGTTACTTGTATATATATGATTTCAGGGCTGAACACTTGGTATCACATAAGCAATCAGGGAATTCTTTCCCTGCAGAAGACTATCTCTCCCACTCTCAGCATCATACATGTTCGGGGGCGGGTAGCTGGGGGACAAATGGATGATTATGTTGGACCCACATGGTTGAAGGAAAGATTCTCTCTTGACAGTTGTCTTATGACACAACTAACTAACTAATTAACTAATTAACCAAATAAATAAATGTAATGAACTTCTTAAAAGTATTGAACTCTTCTGGATTATCAAGTAGCAGCAGCAGCAACAACAACAACAACAACAACAATAAAAACAGTATGATAGTATGTCGGTATTTAAATCATTTTCTGTGAATCTCTTAGTAGTTAACAAAGTAAATAACTTCCTCAAACTAACAGATAAGACAAATAAAATTTACTAGTATCTATAGATGAATTGATTATCTTCTGAAACTACACGGAATGATTGAAAGTTTACGAAGCACAATTAGATATGTATTTTTTGCAATTTCTATGAAATAACATTTTAAAACCCTCAAGTTTTTATTCAGTCATGATTATAACAAAATCAATGGAAAGTGAAATTCACTCATAGAAGCACAAAAATCTAACATGGTTATAAATAAATAAGAAATATATTAGTGAGCGCGCGGTGGCGCAGCGCTTGGGCGTCCGCTGGCAGAGGGCGGGCGCGCCCCTTCCCCGTGCCGGTTCGAATTCCGTGAGTACTCTGTTGTGGCGTCTGATGGGGAAAAAAAAAGTTTGCCGGGCAGTGGTGGCGCACGCCTTTAATCCCAGCACTTGGGAGGCAGAGGCAGGAGGATTTCTGAGTTTGAGGCCAGCCTGGTCTACCAAGTGAGTTCCAGGACAGCCAGAGCTATACAGAGAAACCTTGTCTCAAAAAAAAAAAAAAAAAAACAAAAAAAAAAAAAAAAAAAAAAAAAAAGAAAGAAAAGAAAAAGAAAAAAGAAATATATTGTGCAATAAGAAAAACTTGTGTGAAGAAACATGCATAATTTTACTTATTTATATTTTTAAATAAATGGAGGCTGAATATCACAACCTTCTGCCAAAAATATCTCAGTGCTACAAAAGAACTATTTTCAATCTTGTTTCTAAAATGAACTCTAACTCCAATCCCATTTGGATTTTCATGGAAGTAATTTTCTTATAGTATTGATTTAAGTAAAAGGGCAGATTAGAATGGATTCCACTCTGCTTACTCCACCAAGTTTTAAATAGCACAATAATTAAAATGCTGAAATAATAGTGCAAAATTAGACTCTCAATGGAAGACTGAAGTTTAATAATGTTATAAATCATTATTAAATATGATTTAAATACCACATTTAATTAATGAGACTAAATGAACTATTCCAAAAGCTATATTAAGAAACTAGGGGAGGGGGCATATGAAAATTAATTAATTAATTAACCAGTAAAATCTGAACTTCAAATAAGCTAAATCTGACTCACTCAGACCAAGCTTTTGTTCTTCCTAAGCACAGCTTGCTTTTGTAAAGGCCACTGTAAAATTAGCATTTTCTATGTGACATAGGTCACTTTTGAGAGCCATAATCAGTGATCCTAGAAGTAAAAGCACTCAGGTAAACACCATAGGATAGAAGGGAAGAGGCCAAAAGCAGTAACATGTCCAGGGGGCGCTATCATAGGTATGTCATAAAGAAAAGCAGATTGTGCAGAATACACTTGAAGATTCTCTTCTAAGTCAGTCTGGGGTGACATACAAAAGTGTTTAATATCCAAGCGCATCTCTGAAGACTGAGAAAGTATCTTTGTGGGTGAGATCTCTGGATTTTAAAAGCTATGGACTGTGCCAAACAAAGGATGGACCCATGTTTGGGCCACTTACCCTAACAGGAAACACAAAAGGGGGGCAAACAGGATAGCGAGTGAAGGGGGCCCTTACAACGTTAACTCCATATCCTGGTAAGGTGCATATGGCAGAAACCATTGCTTGTAATTTTATGCCTCAGTTAAGCCACATAACATGAAATTACATAAAAGCGAGGAGAGGGTAAAGAGTTGCAAAATGGCATTATTTATATCCAATCCTTGCACTCCCAAACTCATAACTCCCTGTACTAACCTAACCTCACACAAGACCAACTAATCATTCAAGGAAGAGGGGACTCACATGGCCCTATTCTATCTCTAAGCAAAATTCTAGAAAATATGTAAGAATTTGCTCTTGTTAGATGTGTACACAGTGCCAAGCCCACCAGATTTCAGTAACTAATGCCAAACTTATGGTAACACAGATGGCCCTGTTTAATCTCAGTAGGTCAAAACAAAAATGAATAGAGATGAATGGGAGCGAGACTAGTGGAGTGAAGGAGAGGAGATAGGGAGGTAGGGTGATGAACGGTGAGAGTGGTCACTCTATAATATGTGTAAGTGGTACAGCTTTGGAAGGATAAATATTCTGGTAGGTGAGAGCCAAGGAATACTAATCACACAACTTAACAATGTTCATACAAGAGATTTATTGACAGGGAAGAACCCAAGAGGGTGTCTAACTCTGTTCAGGCAAAAAGCAGCAGGGAACTGAGCAGAAGGCAAAGTTTATACAGGATTTCGTGTGCATGTACGTGTGTGTGAAGCTTTCCAGGGTGGGGTATTGGTGGGATTTCAAGTGCAGATCTTGGGCTTTTGTACTCTGTAGGGTGGGGACTGTGTCTGGCTGTTAGGACAGATAGAGTGTTCTATGGGTAAAACCTGGTGGTTAGATGTCCTTAGGTGTGGAACCTGACTACTGCCTCACCTTGAGGGGCTTGCAATATGTATACGTGAAATGTCTAAGAAAAAATTTAATTAGTAAAAATTACAATAGCAGTAAACAAATAATCAAATTCAATGCAGTATCAAAAATATAAAGATATTAAGGAAAATCAAAATTCATAGAAGGCATATTTGAGAAATAATATAAGAATTTTAATAAAATATATACCACACATTTTAATCCATCTTAGGTAACAATGCCATCACTGGAGAATAATAATAATAATCTGAATTACTAATCCTAGCTTCTTAAGACTCTTTTATCCTCAGGGTGGTAATTTGGATATTCTAGATTTTTGTTCTACCATTAAGGTTTAGGGGTCTAAAATTGTTATAAATTTTAAATGTTTCCAATTTTATTTATACATATGTGCATGTTTGTTTCTCTCTGTGTGCATGTAACTTATGAGGTTCCAAGGTATTCTTCCTTGACTGAAATAGTAATTGAAGATTTTTCTTTACTAATCATAAACAGAAGGAGTGCGATACATATAAGCTTCCAAACAACTCAAATTAACAGATGAAAACCCATTAATAATTTATATTAAGAAAGAGAAAATAATTTATGTTAAGTGAGAGTTGAAAGTAAGCAGTTGTTTTCATGGAGTTGTCAGAAGATCTGAGGATGCATAGGCTGAAAACCAAGTTGATTAAGAGATCAACCCAGACTGCCTTCATCCCTTTGGGACTCTGTCTTTTGGTGAAGACACAGAATCTCCCTCATAGCTGTTCCCTGATGCACCTTTCAGTCTTCCATTATATTCCATCTCCAACCCTTTGTGACTCCTGCAACCCACAGCACCATTCTCTACAGTTCTCCAATCTCATACTAGACTGGAACTCAGATAAGAGCACCACTCATCCCTCATCAGAGAAGCTTCTTATTTTAGTAGATGGTCATTAACACAGAGATCCACAACTGGACAATGTGCAGAGTGAGAGCGCATTAGTCCTAAACAGGATGTCTTCATTAAACCATGTTCTTCAACACTTAGGGAATCTATGTGGAAGAGGAGGCAGAAATACTGTGGGAGCCACAGGTGGTGGATGAGTCCATGCAAGACAGCAGCATCATTCAGACACAACAGGGCTGAGGTACGTATGATATCAGAGAGACAGTGATGGCGTTCACAAGACGAGCATAGATTCTAATCACAAAAATGCCAGCACTTAGAAGGGAATGTGAACACAGAGTCCTACTCCTAACCCAGAAACCACTTGCTATTGATACCTTATGGAAAATGGGGAAGAACTACTTTCTCCAATGAGATGTCAACCACCCTCCACATCAGGCTTCATGCCCAAGAATAGCTGGCCAACAGAAAACAGAATCTATGGTTTTTGTGCACTTTTGTTTTGTTTTAGCATTTTTTGTTTGCTTGTTTTAAATTTTGTTCTTCTGTTTCTAGGGTTTTTTCTTGAGAGAGAGAGAGAGAAAGAGAGAGAGAGAGAGAGAGAGAGAGAGAGAGAGAGAGAGAGAGAGAGAGAGAGA
>JANHMN010000017.1:51500347-51512919 GCA_030674055.1 Rhabdomys pumilio
TGCTCCTACATGGTAATACAAACTCAGGATCCCCGCACTGCACAGCAAGCCCTGAGACAGCTCCTAATCTGCTTCACATATGTTTGTGTGTTTGATAACTTAATACAGGCAACCCCAAAGAGACTTATAGCACTATTTCCATTTTACAGTCATTGGAGAGGAAACAGAATTAATTGTTTCTTCCTGTATCCTGCTGTTCAGCTTATTTTTATAAGGCTCGTTAGTCTTTCTGATCAGTTCAACCTTAGCATAAGCACAAGCTGTAGAAGTAGCATAAATAGTTTAAGGTTCTTCTCTGTGATATCCAATATATTAGTTTTGGTAGACAGAACCAAGCACACAATGGACACCTAAAAATGTTATTTTCAGACAAATGAGCCAATTCATGATCAGTCCGTTTGTTCTCTCTTTCTTAGCCAGAAAAGGTTTTCCAAACAGACTTTCCTTATAATTTTCCTAATAGTCAAGATATAGAAAGACTTCTAACAAGTTTAGGAGTCTAGGTTCCCAAATCATGAATACCACTTAGTAACCTAATGACCATGACTACTGATCCATCCAATTTTGCCAACAACTATATCCTAAGCAGAAGCTACAGTAGAGGAAAAGCCAACATTTTCCATATAGGGCTTGCATAATCTACACTTTGATTCTTTTCAATTGATAAAAATTGGATTTAGGTCCTTCTTAGTTTATTATTTATTATTTCATAAATGGACAGCCAAACCTCAAAATTGTCTAGATTACACATTCAAATATATGAAACTATGAAATGAAATAGAGCACCAGACAAACCATTTTACAATGAGTGTCTGATCTCATAAGCCAACAAACACAAAGTATCTATTCTAAAAAAATAGACACCTTATAAAAATTGGTATTGGCCAGGTTTAAAGATTAACTTGGGTTTGTTTAGAAACAAAATATCAAAGCGCATTAGCTGCCAGTATTGAACTTGCCAAGGACAAAAGAAGAGTAGTTGGATAATTGACAGTGATTAGAAAGAGATTTATCACTCAGACAGATAAACCTTCTCTATACCTTATACACAAAGGTAAAGAACAATGTGTTCTCTAACAGGATTTTATTTATGTGATGTATTTATTGATTTATGGTTATTGGAGCAAATAAAAACAAATAAAACTTAGCACTACTGAAAAGAAATTACACAATAAAATGGACAGACAGAAAACCTCTGATTAGTATGAAGACAAACCTCTGCTGGCATATGATTTAATAAGTGTACAAATTATACAAGTAATTTTAGAAGGAGGAAAGTCCTTGTCCATACCTTGTCCAAACATATTTATAGGTATAATGAGCATACCTCCTTCCTAATCACGTCCCAAGGGCCGTATAGACAGGATATCTAATTCTCCAAAGGGAATTACTTTTACCTTATCTGAGTAAAAAGGAAAAAAAAAAGTGGTGATTCTGTGGCAAGCTATGATCTTAGCAAAACCTACAGATACACCCTCATCCTAGCAGATTATGGTGGCTACAGAAATTGGTCAAGGGATACTAATCTGTGATGAGAACATATATTCTATATATTCTTAGAAAGCATACAATTTTGTGTTTTCATGAGAACATATATCCGTACATCCTGGAATCCGGTAAGACTTTTCAGTTGTTTAGTGAAGTTCTTATGCTGGGACAAGGGAATTCTGTGGTTCATACTGCTAAACTAAATTAGTGTAAACCTAACAGTTAGTTAGGAGGGCAAAAGAGGTTTACAGATGGGAGCTCCAAGTCTTCCTACCACTGTAGTGTACCAATCTTCCTTTGCCTGGCTAACACCAGGCTTACAACCTCTGTGTTGCACTAAACTCTAACACTAGTGCAAAGATCATGGCTAATTCTGGTACACTTTAGGTTGCTGGCTCTCTCTTTCTAAGGAAGAAAACAGCTCTGCATATTTTAGAGGAGAAAGATGAAATCTAGATTGGATGTCTGTAACACAATTGACATGGTAGAAGTGTAACCAAAAGGATTTCTCATCTAACTTGAGTTGAGAGTGTGAGTAAGCTGGATTTCCCCCAGCTAGACTCTCTCAGATGACAAGACTTACAAATTCATATCCGTGTATAGGTCTGGGGCCTGAAGGATATCAGGCCAGGCCTAAACTAGTACCAGATGTTCACCAGAAGAGAATGTTAATATAGACTGAAAACAAATGGCAGACACCTATCCTGCTACTCACTGAACTATATTGGGACAACACAGAAGCACCTGGGGGAGGCAAATGGCATAAGGGACGTCACATTTGATTCTCCCACCTATCTCTTTCCCTCTCCATCTTTCCACAGATGAATCTCACTTTTTTTTAAATTTAGAACATCTTTGCTTTCCACTTTACAGTGTTATTTATGTCCTTCCTTCATTTCTGAGAATCCAAAACCATAGCCAGATATCTAAAATGTGCTTTGCAAAGAAAGAAAAGCAAACTCTATTCAGAAGGAAATCATAGGTGTCATACATCAATTGCTTTGTGGAGCTCAGTTGAAACATGGTCATATGATTTTTTTGGTTGTCTTGTTTCGTTTTTAAATAACTTGCTAAGGGAATTAACATTCTTCAGCTTGTTTCCTCAAAATTTCCAGCTTGCCTTTCAGGGATGTCTTTTGAAGGTGTTGTACACACTCTGTGGTGAGAGAGGGTTGTTTGGGACAGCCATCACAGGATGCTTTGAGCACAGTTTCCTTAGGAGTGGGACACACTTGGCACTTCTCTCTCTGGAAGTCACCTATGATTAAGCCCTCTGCAAAGGCCTGAGCTTCTTTCAAAACTTCAAGATTGACTTTTGGTGGACACTATAAATGAAAGAATTTCAGCCAACTAAAAAAATAGATTTTTTTGATTAGATATCAAAACAAAAATAAAAACAACAGCCCTCCAATAAAGGGCACTGGGGTAACTCTAAAACGTGGGGCTATATAAAATTGGTGGCTAGTTTAGACTAGAAGCTATCTACTTCTTTAGACTTCTTATTTTCTATAAATTTCTTGAGGTTAACATGGGTTTAAAAATGTGTTCCTGTGCTTGGTATTTCACATTCATTTATGCAAAATTATGTAATTCTTGAAAGAGAAATCCCAAACTTTTATGGATTGTGGAACTACTGAATGACCAACAATTCCCTTAACCAACAACTGGCACATCCTTGCCAGACATTTTGAGCAACTCAGATCTTTTTTAAGTTTCTTTGGCCTAGAAGTTGAACCTAACAAATATTGCTAACAATGCAAGGCTCTTAAACAAGACTTTATCGCTTGCATTTTAAATTGAAAAAGGAGGAAATGTCAGTAAGAAGCAAGGTATTTATAAGATTATGTAGAAGACAAAGAAGATTGAAAGGAGTGGAGAAGGGTATGGAATAGAAGACCGGCAGAGTATTAAAAATGTACTGAATATACATTATATACACAGAAAAAATGGCCTATGTAACATAGTATAACAAAAATTTAGTACATAAACAAATAGAATAATATATACACAAACACAACTTTTACTTTCCCCAAAGTCGACATAACATTCCCTTTTAGCAAACAGTGGAAAATGTGACAGAAGCCCTTACCGACTTCCCACTTGAGAAGGCTGTTGTCCTCCCTCTCCATTTTTCCAATGACATACCAGATACATGCCATCCAGTGTGCAAGGAGAGCAAACATGGACATGAGCAGGGTAAGGACGATTGTGCTGTGCTGAGAATAACGGTCCAGCTTCTGCAGGAGGCGCAAAAGACGTAGGAGCCGAACAGTCTTCAGGAGATGTACAAGCGACACCTGTGGTGGGACAGAGCAACATAGCTTGGAAGTCATATCCACAGCACAGCATTTTCTGTTACCCATACCCAAGGTGGAAATTTCTGGAAGGAAGAATAATGGTGGCTTAACTTCTGTGGACGTGTTGATGTGTTTTGGCTCCTCGGACACTGTATCAAGAGGCGAAAGGATGAAGTAATGTTGGCTAAAAGTTACAGAGCTTATTTTTTCCTGCAAAACCTTAACTTTATTAACTATAATTGACTTTGTTTTCTACCCGACTATACACAATTTTGTATACACTGCTGTACAGCTAAGACACACCAAGTGTAAGATTTCTTTGTTACCTTGGGCATTTTTTTGTGTCAGTTTTGCTTTCCTTCTACAGATAATATATTTGGGTTTTAACAGTAATCCATAAATATTGAATGGAACACAGAAAGCCACAATAAAGCTAATTTTAACTTAAAACTTTTGTGGTGTTCATTTTCTGAGGCTAGGTTTTCATGAAACCCACATGGACCTGGAAAGATTGATTTCCTTAAGTCAGCTGATCCATAAACTTGAGCAAGTACCAGTGCTACCTGCTGTGTCAATTGGTAACCTACCTGGCTTCTACCATTATCAATGAACAGAGAAAACATCCAAGGTAGACATTCCAAACCTGAGCTTCTCTCTAGAGTCTTATAAAGCCAAAATGAAGTAGACTTCAAACTTTTGCTGTATCTCCTATGCCCTGTCTTTTCCAACAGTTAAATTACAGACTTTGAACTAAAGGACTGTTCTCCTAAATTTAGGCATTAATTGAAACACCCTTGGTGAACAAAGGCATGGTCAGAATTAGTGTTAAAGAAGGGTGCAGCTAACACATGCTCTCTGACCACCTTCACAGAATTTAGAGGACATTAGAAAACACAAAGTATAACTAAAACAGAAAGGGAGTTTGGTATACTCTTTGACCATTTAATTTCTTGGAGGGAACTATAAGTAAAGAAGATGATTATAGCTTGTGGCTATAATGTGTCTTCCTTGTACAGAATGTAACCATAGATGATGTCAATGTCCTCACGGGGGGGGAATTGCCTACAAGTCAACAGGTCAGTTGATTTCAATTCTCTCCTTGTTTACTCATCTTCCCTCATCTCTAATATATGTAGAACATTATCTAGTATTTGAAAGATGAGCAATTAATTGATACAAGAACAAATGAAGAAAAAAAGAATGAATAGACAGATGATTAAGATATACGATACTCAAATCTCAGCATATAAACAGATATTCAAAAATATTATTTCCTTCCTGTTTCATTTCATTCTCTAACCTTCCTTTCCCTCTCCATGCTCTCCTCTCCTCTCCTCCTCTCCTCTTCTTTCTGTTTCTTCCTTCCTTCCTGCCTGCCCACAAGTGCACCTATTGTGTGGACATTACAGAGAAACCCTTAGGAGTGGGTGGGTTCTCTCCTACTATGTGGAAACTGGAGATGTGACTTATGTCACCAGGCTGAGCAGCAAACACATTTATCTGCTGAGTCATCTCACAGGCCTAATAAAAGAGAGTCTTAAAGGCACCTAGGAACCTGCTCTTTTATTTCTTCTCTATATTCTTAATGGTCAAGTTTAGCTCCCTCTCTCCCTTCAGCATCAATATTTCATCTACCATGTACCAAGATGGCGTGGATCACAGGATCACCTGCTAGGGTTTTATAACCATGACTTTGTCATCTGGAGAATTATTGTGAATGAATTTTTGTTTAATAGGTAGCTGAATTTGATACACAGATGAAATTTTTTAAGTGAAATGAAACCTGGTATAGAACTCTCATCTGAATCTGACTCTGGTGGTGAAGGAGATGCCTCATCTTATCTGGTCTCAAGGGAAGTAGTTCATGGAAGAACATGGGGCTTTGCTTCTGTGGCCATTACCACAAGCAAGCCATGTGAACTCCAGTTCAGGATGACATAGCCTGGTGTTATGCTTGGACATTCCAAACAAAAATGTAATTGCTCACATCAGAGTTAACAGCTTCCTGCTGTGAATGAGGATGCAGGCTGTGGATGAATCTTAGTGCTTTTTGAGATGGGTATCATAAATTTGTCATAAATGAGAATTTGAGTGACTTGTGGACAAGTGTATCTATTCTAAGTCTCTAGTAGCAGTTTTCTTTTTTACTAATTGGACTAGACTGTGTCCTGGCTATCAACCAGAAAAGCAGAATTATGAGAGAAAAGATCTTTCCCTATGTCAGAAATTAGATAATACATTAGATAAACATGCTTTCTTTTTTAGTCGCTCAAAAACTGTAAGAATTTTTTGTGTGGTCATTTTGTGAAGTTTTGATTTTTTGCTCAAATGGGAAATAATCCATAAACTTGCCTCACCACTTCATCTGTCCTTCCTAATTTTGTCTCTGTAAGAACCTTTCAGGGTAAGGTGCACAGTAGATTTCTATAGATAAATCTATGAACGTACAGAAAACATTTGCCAAGGGCAATTAATAGCAGGCAAGGCCTAAGCCTACAGAGTGCTGTACTTCATTTTGAGTTTCTTCTATGGAGATGTATTCACTGGACACATTTTAAATCTGGTAGGAACAGGCTTATTTTTAGTTTCCATGTCTAAGGACATTTCTTCTTATAAATTGTTCTCATCACATGTTTTGTTGGAAAAAGAACAGAATATCTTGAACAAGCTCTTCTGTTCAAACAGAACATTTTATACTTACTACCTTATTTAAGGACAGCAAATCAGTACTGCTTTTTAAGTGATCTGGCCCATAAAAAGTAGGACCAGTATCTCTAGTAGAAAGTTCTTTGCCTTTTTCCTTTCTTTTCTGACTTGCATTATTCACAAAGCATTTATTTAAGATTGCCAAGACACTGAGTAGAAATGGAAAGGGATTGGTGAAGTGGTCACCAAGTAAGAGGATCTCATCTGTTAATTTAGGCAACAATGAATAGCATAAAAACATACACTGAATATTTCTTGTATATATTTATTATTGTATATTACATGTACATATTTAAAATTATCCTATTACAGTACCCAGAGAAAAATAGACTACAAAAATTCTATTAATATTCAGTAGCAAAGCAGCAAACTAATTTATAATCAGATTGTGTTAAACAGAATTTATTTGTTAATTTGGCCAGAAAATTTAGAGTACTTTAATAAACCTTTGGTAGCATAAACTCCTTTTAGATTATTTTGAAGCTTTGTAAAATCCTTGCTTGAAGTCACTTCATTTTCATTATGGTACTTATGCAGACAAATTCATTCTTAAAACTTTTTTAGAAAGCTCAAGTAACTATTCAGTATCATGCCAACTGATACTATGTGCTAGGTTTTTTTTTCTTTTTTTTTTTTTTTTTTTAGCATTTGCTCCAACATCACCCTCAGTCTCCCAACTCAGGAAAAAAAAAACAGAAAAAACAAAATTTTTACAGCATAGGCAATTAACAAATATGTAAGTCTGCATTAAGAAGGTGGGACAGAGCAGATCCTGGGCAGCAGCTCTTCCTCCAATCTCACAAAACTCAGAGGAAGCAGGCCTACCAGAAACTCTGACCCAGGCAGTATCTTAAGTAAAAAGAAAGCAGCACTGGCCCCAAACAGGGAGTAACTGGGACCCACTCAGACCCAGAAAGTCACTCCTGGCCTGGAGCAATTGTTCCTTCCTGTCTTTGCCTGAGCACTGAGCAGATCTTGGGACCCAGATCTAACCCCAGTAGTAACACCCATCCCACACTGTTCTGATACAACCAAGACAATAGGAAAGTCAGAGACAGGGCAGGTAGCACTAAGGAGATTCACATGGTGAATGGCAAGTGCAAGAACATAAGCATCAGCAACTCAGGGTACTTGGCGTCATTAGAACCTAGTTCTCCCACACAAGAAAGTCCTGAATTCCCCATATCACTAGAAAAGCAAGATTCAGAATTAAAATCACTTCTAATGAGGGTGATAGAGGACTTTAAGAAGAACATAAATAACACTCTCAAAGAATTTGAGGAGAATACAGGTAAACAGGTAGAAGTCCTTGAAGAGGAAACACAAAAATCCCTTAAAGAATTACAAGAGAACACAACTAAACAGGTGAAGGAATTGAACAAAACCATCCAGGACATAAAAATAGAAGTAGAAACAATCAAGAAATCACAAAGGGAGACTACCCTGGAGATAGAAAACCTAGGAAAGAAATCAGGAGTCATAGACACAAGCATCACCAACAGAACACAACAGATAGAAGAGAGAATCTCACATGCAGAAGATACCATAGAAAACATTGACACAACTGTCAAAGAAAAGACAAAATGCAAAAAGTTCTTAACACAAAACATCCAGGAAATCCAGGACACAATGAGAAGACCAAACCTAAGAATAATAGGTATAGATGAGAGTGAAGATTCCCAACTTAAAGGGCCAATAAATATCTTCAACAAAATTATAGAAGCAAACTTCCCTAATCTAAAGAACGAGATGCCCATAAACATACAAGAAGCATATAGAACATCAAATAGGCTAGACCAGAAAAGAAATACCTCCTGTCACATAATAATCAAAACACCAAGTGCACAAAACAAAGAAAAAATATTAAATGCAGTAAAGGGAAAAGGCCAAGTAACATATAAAGGAAGACCTATCAGAATTATACCAGACTTCTCACCAGATACTATAAAAGCTAGAAGATGCTGGACAGATGTCATACAGACCGTAAGAGAACACAAATACCAGCCCAGGCTACTATACCCAGCAGAACTATCAATTACCATAGATAGAAAAACCAAGATATTACATGACAAAACCAAATTTATGCAATATCTTTCAATAAACCCAGCATTACAAAGAATAATAGCAGGAAAGCTCCAATCCAAGGAGGGAAATTATACCCTAGAAAGAGCAAGAAAGTAATCCTCTTTCAACAAATCCAAAAGAAGGTAGCCACACAAAGATAATTCCACCTCTAATAACAAAAATAACAGGAAGCAACAATCACTGTTCCTTAATATCTTTTAACATCAATGAACTCAATTCCCCAATTACAAGACATAGGCTAATTGACTGGATATGTAAACAAGACCCAGTATTTTGCTGCATATGGGAAACCCACCACAGTGACAAAGGCAGACTCTACCTTAGAGTAAAAGGCTGGAAAACAGTTTTTCAAGCACATAGTCCTAAGAAACAAGCTGGAGTATCCATTCTAAAACCTCCAGCCCGAGAACACAAAGGGAGGGACTCATGGTTCCAACTGTATAAGTAGTTGAGGGTGGCCTTTTCAGGCATCAGTAGAAGTGGACAGCCTTGGTGCCTGAAAGTTTGGATTCCCTACTGTTGGGGAATTTCGAGAGCAAGAAGGCAGAAATGGGAGGATGGTCAGAGTACACCCTCATAGTAATTGGAGGAGGGGAGATGGGGTAAGGGGTTAGGCTTCAGTGGAAGTGGACAGCCTTGGTGCCTGGAAGTTTGGATTCCCTAGTGTTGGGAAATTTGAGAGCAGGGAGGCAGGAATGGGAGGATGGTGGGAGCACACCCTCATAGAAACTCCCAAATTATATGGATTAGACATGACAGAGGCAGGTCGCCAGAAGACTAGATTCCAGAGTTCAAAAAAATTTTCTTGATACTAAAATTTGTTTTGAGAATTGTATATTGCAGAATACACAGCTTCGGTATACCTACCCATCAAGCAAGCTGAGCAGACCTGCTTGAACCTCTGATGTCCTGGAATTCCAGCCGGATGCAGTGAAGACACAGAGTCAGAGGCTTATCAATTTACTCATTCCCCTGCCCCTCTTCTAATATCTCAATGCCCATAATCAGCTTGAAGAAGTTAATGAAGATTTGGCACCTCTATTCCCTGGGTTTGGGGACTGAGGTGGTTAATATTGGGCTGTCTTTCTAGGGAAAAGTAGTGGTTTTGTTGGAACAGGGAGGATTAGCTAGGATTTACCGCATAGCCATAACTTATTGGTATACATATGTATAGTTGTTATTAAGATGGTTATAATTTCTTAAATTATACAAAATTTACTTTGATTTCAAATTTAAAATTTTCATTGGTATGAGCTTCTTATTAATATAAAAGTGAAATTAATATTGTTACTCTCATAGGCATTGTGCCTATGTAACACATTTAGGAATACAAGGCCTAGACCCAGTCCTTCTTTAACTTTTCTAACTGATTTGTGATGATTAGCCTGTGAGTTAAGGACCTACAGCAAATTCATGGCTCTGAGTTTATTGTTAGGATATTTTCTGTATTTTATTTAGAAATAACTGAGAGGAGTTAACAGACAACAGTTCAGATTGCCTTACGTGGATAGTTGGTTTTCAAAACATCAGAAGTCCACAGAATTGACATTACAAACACTTCTGTATTAATGGTCATTTTGATGAGAGACCTGTCTGCTCCTGACAGCTTCCTGTCTTGGATTCTAAAAAGAAATAGAGCATCTTTGGAGTTACTCCAGTTGTGGTGAGACAGCCACTAGGCAAGAATTGCCTCTTATCATCTACAGACAAATTACTGTCCAGAAAAGGACACACTCGCAGAATAGTTGACTGATTATATCTGCCAAGACAGAGTAATCAGCCCTTAATAATTCTGCATCACTAAGTCTGTCAGATCATCCTGGGCCAGAAGGCTGAAGATCGGCTGCTCTAACATTTTGTATTATAGGGACGGTCCAGGTGTTCAGTGATCTCTATAAGTTGACTAAGTTTTAGAAGCTATGCTTTGTGCTTTCCATAATTTCAGTTAACTCAGTCATTCTGGATTTCTGATGGGGTTGAAGACTTATAGTCTCATAGCCAATCCCAGCTATTTACTTTGAGAGAAAAGATTTCAGAGGATGGTTTTCAGCTGACATTCATCCTAAAGCCAAGAAAATAGCCAGGTTCAGAACTAAGTCTTTTAGTTAGGACAAATGACAGAGGTTCTGGTTAGTCAACAAAATGATGGACTGGGTATTAGGTGTATCTTGTACCTTACTGACACAAATTGGTATAGTTATGCTCTAATTGTATTTTGAGAGAAAAGTTTTATTTTCACAGGAAGGGTGATATGTATGAGGAGCTAAGGTGGGATGAGTAAGTAGAGGAAGAGGAAGAGGAAGGAAAGGAGGAGGAGAAGAAGAGGAAACAGAGGAGTAAGGAGAGAAAGAGAAGGAGTAAGGAGAGGAGGAGAAGGAGAGGAAAAGTAGGAGTAAGGAGAGGAAGAGGAGGAATAAGGAGAGGAGGAGTTAGGTGTTGGGGGGGGGGCATGGACACGGATGTGTCTCCACCAGTCAAAGATAGTTGATATATCTAGGTTAGGTATTAGGTTACACTTCTGATTGTATGGGTATCTTGTTATTGAGCATTACCAAACTTATAAAGCCTTTGATTAACATTAAACAAAATTGTACAAAAACAAAAAAGAGAAAAGAACATGGGATAGGGGTTTTCTAGAGAGGGGAAATGGGGAAAGGGGATAGCATCTGAAATGTAAATAAAATATTTAATAAAAAATAAATAAAAAAGAGAAAAAAAGAAGTTGGGACAGAATATGTATATTCACCTGGAAGCCAATAATGTCTGAATTTGAAAAGCTGATTACTTGGCTACTCTTGGAAACTAGTCATTAAAGTTTTCCAAAAGAATGTGATGTATAAAAGAGCTATCAACTGATAAAGGAATTTGTTTAATTTGAACTAATGTTTAATATATTTGTTTTTACAGTTTAATGTTAGTTATTATAATAAAAACAAAACACAACAAAACAACAACAACAGCAACAAAACACACATTTGTCTTCCTAAATATCTCTCTAGCTATGAGGAAGCACTTGACAGTTTTTAAAAACTTCCATCACTGAATGTAAAAATAGTTGCTAGTACAAATGGAAGACTTCCTTCCCTGTGAGGAGACATGATGATAAGAGACTCAGAAGAAGAAAGGGCAGAAAGTACAAGTGTCAATCAACTCAGGAATCTCATTTTATATTGGGGTTACATTATTTAAGTGACTGAATACCCTTACTCTAATTCTAGCATTCTTGTCTGTCTGATCAGCCTTCAGTTAGCTTTGTTAATCAATAATAAAATTATAAAGAGTGACAGAGATAAAGATCACAAAAAGAGAAATATATTTTGCATTTCTCCACCAAATTCCCCAGCCAATTTCCTTTTAGAAATCTAAACTGATGATTTTATTCCTAGACATGGTTTGCTATCAAAAGATTTGTTTAGTGAGTCAAAATTTATGGCAGATTTAGGCTTCCTTTCCGTATAAGGTATCTCTGCTTCTGAGTATTAAAGAAAGAAATCAGAAGGAATTCATATCCTCAAGTCAAGAATCTGGACTGTATGTCAGTAAACATCTCCACATCCTTATTATACAGGTCACAAACGCCAGGGAGTATTTAACAGCAAATATATAAAAATCCAACACTTCACTTAAAGGCCACATGGAAGATGTCTACTTTACTCACCACTGTGACATTGAAAGCATACAGGAGGTCAAAAGGCAGGGCAGCGATCAGATCAATGATGAACCAGGTAGTGACGTAGTGGATGCAAATGGATCTTGCTTCAAAGATAACTTGGCCAGATTTGCTGACATAAGTTGTTCGGAAATTTAGAATAATATCTGCTTGGGGAAAAAAGACAATTGAGAAAAAAATGAGAAAAAGAGGAGAAAAAAGGAAGAATAAACAATAATAACACTTTTAAAAAGAAAGAGAAAAGAAGAGAAAGAAGGGAAGAAAGAAAGAAGGAAAGAAAAATAGAAGATAGAGAGAGAGGGAGAGGGAGGGAGAGGGAGAGGGAG
>JANHMN010000017.1:51513319-51526338 GCA_030674055.1 Rhabdomys pumilio
GGGGAGAGGGAGAGGGAGAGGGAGAGGGAGAGGGAGAGGGAGAGGGAGAGGGAGAGGGAGAGGGGGAGGGAGAGGGAGAGGGAGAGGGAGAGGGAGAGGGAGAGGGAGAGGGAGAGGGAGAGGGAGAGGGAGAGGGAGAGGGAGAGGGAGAGGGAGAGGGAGAGAGGGAGAAAGGCAAACAGTCAGGAAAGAAATGTGCATAAAATTATATAGAAATCAAAGAAAAATTAATTTAAAGCTATTTCCAATTATTACCTTCATAGTTTCAATGTAAATGAGATGTTTTCAATGTAATGAGAAAATATGGAGGAAGGGCAAAGGACACTGGATACTGTGTTGAGATGCTGAGTAATTCCAGCCATTGAGTAGTAGTAAGATTACCAAGTACCTAGTGTGCACTATTCTAGAGCTTGTTGGGAGATGGTTTCACCCCATGGTAGAGGTAGAAACAAAGCCATCCAGATCCCCTTGGCCAACAGCCACCATATGTGTAACACTTGTAATTTTATGCACAAAATTTAACAAATCATTGTGTGAATATGAAATTTACCTTTGACACTAAGTCACAGCTCTCACCAAGTTCAGCAGTTGCTTTTTTATATTTATTGCTAATCTTTATCCTTCTGTTCTTGTATTTTATGAAGCAATTTTCAAATTCTATCTACATAAATTTTTGGCTATGTGTTTATTGAGCTCTTTACCACAGACAATACCCACAACCAAGTATGCTTTCTTAAGTTGAAAGTTGTCTCTATACAAGTGAGTATTTCTCAGGCTGACATCTTGCTTTCTGGGTTAAGTAAATTAAGATGTGTATTTTCTTTACAACAAAGTGCATGCAGGTCTCAGAGAATTTCACGATGGGTACACACATAAAAGGATGGCACATGTGGGTAGCTGACTCTAACAGACAGATTTTAGTCCACAAGCCTTATTTTGGGCCAATACATTGTTTCAACTCCTTACAAATCAAATCAGGATACATGAGCAAAATCAGTTCATGTAACTAGGAACTAAAGTAATTACAAAACAATGGAAAGTCTGAGATGCAAAAAGACATCAAAATGAACAAGAAGATAATTTGTTAGGGGAATTGAACAGGTAGATAGAGGTGATATGGTGATATGATAATATTTCATTTTATTTATGTATGAGATGCTCAGGAATAAAGAAAACATTTAAAACTAAATGAAATATTTAATAAAGTATTAAAAATAAACAAACCCTCAAAATTCATAAAATTACTCATGGTTATGGTCATTATTAACTTGAGAATACAAAAGAGAATTTTCTTTGTCTTGTTACAGGGGATTAAAAGATAATAAGAAAACAGCAAATATATCACAGAGAGAACTATATAGCAGGGTCAACAGGCAGCCTCTAGATGCTATGAGAAACCCAAGGTGCTATGATGTTTGCTAAGGAAATCTCTATTATGGTGGAGGCACAAGAGAGTAACTGTAGTTGATGAAATTAATTAAGTATTTCAAAATAGCTAATACAACTGCATGTTCTTCGAATAATGACATTATGAATATTGAAAGTAGAAGTTATGCCAGCTATCCCTGTGCAGCTACTATACAACATATATTCAGCCATTATACAGCACGAACTTATACTTAATTATATGTTTTATATATATATATATAATATATATATATATACACATATACACATATACATATATACATATATACATATATACATATATACATATATAAATTAAAGTGATGGATCATAAAAGATGACTCAGCAGGTAAGGCTACATGTTGTCAAGACTGATGACCTGAGTTAGATTCCTGGAAGCAATGTGGTGGAAGGAGAGAACTGATTTAACCAAGTTGTTCTAGAACCTCTTTGCATATGCCATGACACATACAAACACATGCACCAAAACAGGTTATGTTTCCATATGAATAGCCACACAGAAGTATGATCATTAATGTTTGTATGCAACTTTTCTTGGTTGTACTTATTAATGTGTACACTTATCCAAGACAACACACACACACACACACACACACACACACACACACACACACACACACTATAGTATACTTATGACATTTCAGGGTTTGATTGCTTGGTTCAGACAGTGGTACTCTTTGGGACTTACATTCTGGAAATGTAAGGGGCAGAGCAGAGCTAGATGAAATAGGTTATTAGGAGCATAATTTCCCTTGAACCTTGCATGTCTCATTTCCCTCCATCAAAGCCCTAAATAGGTCTGATCTTGCTTAGCTCCTGCCATCAGTGATTGGCACACTGAGGATGGTATGGTTACAGACCTGTCTCACTCTGAATCCTTCCCGTCATGATGTGAACAGATATGCTCTGTCATAGCTTCAGGACTACGATGAACTAAAACTTCCGAACCCATGAGCTAAAAATAAACATTTCAAGTAGTCCTTCTGGAATTCCATTCATAGCAATGCAAAAGTAGCAAACACACATCGTTTGAGCTAAGGAAAACAATCCCAAATCCTTAGCAAATTAACTAATAAAGAATTTCCCTCCTCAAAACCTTTATATTCCCATGTGTTGACATCTAACACATCATCCATTGTGTTCCGTGGTACAAGGATTCTATTTAATGATATCTAATGCCATTAGTGGAGAGACAGAAAATTATGGAAACACTGTGGTTTACACCTTTTAAAGGGCTGATCCTAATCCACTGCACCAAAATGAAAACATAATTGAATTCTCTGATGATGTAGATCACAGGTAATTAATTACACTCTGAGATAATTTGCTTCGTTGTCTTCATGCTTTATATAGCACAATTAAAGACAAACAATAAAGAAACATCAGATGTGTTGTTTTCCTGTTTTGAGGCTTCCAAAGTAATTCTCCCCTCCCACTGACTATGTGACTGAGCTGAAAAGCAAAGAGGTTGAACACATTTCCCTCTGAGCTTTATTTCCTGTAGAGCTGTGCCATTAGAATGTCCATAGTCCTAAATAAGAGGAAAGGGAGGGGGTACATTTGATACAGGGTAAATTAGCAGATTACTTTATTAGCCTTCATGACAGGTGGGAAATAATTTAAAAGTCATATTGGCTTACTTGTTAAAAAGTAAATTAAAATATAATGATGTGCACAAGAGCATGTGCACTGCATATAAATAATTACTAACTTCATTTAACCATTTCTTTAAAAATTAATTGATGTGGTATAGCACGGGTGGAGAGACATTTAAGTAAACCAGCTCTGGCTGACGTTCTAAAGATACTCTGAGAGTTTCCATTGCTCACGAGACACTTCTTTTAGCATAGCATTTTCCCCAGAACATTTGGTCCAAAAGGAGTGGGGACAATAAGCAGAGAACACATTGATCAAGAGGCTCAGAGGATAAATAATCCTAACAAGGATTAGAATAAACCATTGGTGTTAGGTATAAAATTCCCTATGACCTGACCCCTGCTCAGCATGTCAGTATCAGTCTCTCTTTCTTACTCTGAAGTGAATGATTTATGGAAATGAAAGAGCAATAGAGCCAGTCGGAGACAGCAGCATGTAAGAACAATGGGACTCACAACACAAGATTAGGGGAGAGAAGACTAGATGAAGTGAGGTGGAGCCATGCTAATACTTGTTTCTATTTCCTGTAGGTGGAGCCACTGCAGTACTGGATACTCATAGATATGGTAACCTTCACCTTTGATATATTTCTCCATTTCAAGGGAAGGTACATAAAAGTCCTGTATCCTAACCGTTTTACTTATGTAGGAATGCCATATACTGTGATTTGAATGAGAAATGTCCCCTATGGGCTTATATGTTTGAATATATGGGTCCAAGATGATTGCACTGTTCAAGGAGATTGCAGAATCTTTAGGGGTAGAGCCTTGATGGGAGAAGTATGTCACTGGGCATGGGTTTTGAGGGTTTATAGCCTCATCCAACTTCCTTTCTTGTTTTCTGTTGCTTTTGTGTAGAGAAAATGTGATTTCTCTGTTTCCTGACTACTAGGCAGGCCTAATGTTTCTGACACCATACTCTAGTTTGCTATGGTGGATTGTATCCCTACTAGAATTGTAAGCTAAAGTAAACTCTTTTTTTTTTTTTCATGAATAGCTTTTGCTTAGGGCACTGCATCACAACAATGGAAAGGGACCAATTCACCATCTAAGTAATCTCTGGAGTTTTTGTTTTAGTTTGGTTCTGAGACAGGGCCAGGGTATGTAGTGCAGGCTGATCTTGCACTGATGATGCTTTTGCTGAGATGGAAGGTCAATGTCAGCACGACCTTCTGGCTCTCTCATGGCTATCAATGGGCAGTTCTTTCAAGTCAGAGTGCACGGCTGACTCCCTGTGACTCCCTTTCCTTGACTCTAATTTTACAGTCAGCAACAACATAGAACACACTGTTCTCACCAACCAAAAGATCCTCTCATTAAATATACCCGGTTGTGGCCTCCTTTTGTGGCTGTGACAATGAACTATGACTGAGGCAGCATATAGAAGAAACCTTATTTGGGCTTATGATTCCGTAAGGTTAAAGTCCACAATGGAGGAGCAGAGGCAATAGACAGCAGGCATGTTGACTTAGCAGAAGCTGAGAACTCTTGTTTGAATCATAAGCACAAAGCAAAGATAATGAATTCAAATCTGCCTGAGTCTTTAATCTCTCAAAGCCCACCTCAGGGATATACTTCTACAACTCCACAAATAAAACCACCAACTAGGGACCAAGAATTCAAATATCTGAGACTATCGGAGACATAGCTTTCACATTATCAGTTACCAAGCTGAGCTCTCAGTTCCCTGGTCTAGGGACTGTCATTCTTTCAACTGCATCACTGAAGCAGGGTTGTCTTTCTCTTCAAAAAGAACAAAATATGATCTAACCTCCAATTTGCTGGATTTCACAACAAAATACAATGAAAGAAAGACTCTTTCCTGTGTTCTTTTTTCACTGTAGGAACCAAGATGCCTCCTTTATCTTTAGACAGAAATGTTAAATATCTTAATATAGTACAGAAGAACACTTTTGAATGTAATTACTCTTCCTTTAGAGTCAATATTAGAGTTAAACTGACCATACCAAAGTACCCCCAGTGTATGACTCAAGCATACAGGTGTCATATGTTCTCAGAATCCAATTACCGTACAACCTTCCAACTGAAATGATTCCTTTCAGTGTTCCAACATATTTAAATACTGCTTCAGAGGGTCCCTGGATTTTCACCCTGCATAGAGTCCTAGGGGTTCAAAGAAAAGCAAATCACCTAAAATAAGCATGCTTTTGTTTTTAGCACAGGCTTTTATCTTCTAATGATCTTATGCCATTTCATCTTTATAAGCACAGTGAAGTATTATCAGTGAACTTTATATTGGGTTAAAGTAGACATTAAAAATATTGAGTACATCACCATTAAAATTCTTCTCTTATTATCCATAACTATTCATTTGTATAAGGCTGACCTTGTACATGGCTGCCACTGTATTATGTAAGTCTACCATATCAAAAGACTTGTGTATCACGCACAAAAGTACTGATTTGGGCTCTCTGTAACATACTCACTTTTTCAGTGATGTTTAAAGCAAAATTAGACATTCGATCTTTGATTTAAAATACTTTAATTGGAGCTAGAGAGGTGGCTTAGAAGTTAAGAGCATTGGCTTCCCCTCTCGAGGGCCTGTGTTAAACTCCCAGCACCCACTGGGAGAGACCATACCTGACTTCCTGTGAACATGGAGCAGGCTTGGGTCACAAACTCTGCTATATCCCAGTGGGATACTGACTGTGCTTGTTATAACACCTGGACTGCCAAGAATTTCTTAATAATCATACAGTATAGTGACTAATAGTATAGAAACAATGGTCAAATTCCTTGTTGTGAGTGTCAGGCTACATGTTTCAGTCACTGTTGCTGTACTTAAAGGCTTTTAAATGAAGACACAGGATCTAGGATTGGCTAATCAGAGTTGCCTAACTTGTTCGTGGTTATTTTCCATTTCTATTTCATAGATCTGAAACATACTATACAGTCTTGCTACCATGCCAATAAAATACTAGTAATAACCAGCATTTACTAAATCATTATCTTATAATAGAGCTGTTTCCACTACTTCATATGTGTTCACTGTTTTTTTGCCTCATGAGGTTACTGTAAAGCTGTCCATGTGTCAGTGATGTGTTTGGAACAATGCGTTCCAAACTCAGATCACCTGTGAAGATCACCTATCCTGGTGAGGCTAGGTTTCAGAGTTGGTACCTTTGTTTCCTTCCATCACTGTGAGAAGAAAATTCTTCTAGTGATTTCTATGAGGTTTTATGGGATTCAGGTGAGTTTTAGAATCATAAAAGTAGTGTTTAGCACTTTAATTATAGATTGCCACATAAAAGATATTAAACTTTAAAAAGTATAGTTTAAGAATAGCATATATACTGTAAAATGAAACCAGAATGTGAAGAATTTGTCGTGATCCACACTGATTACTTCCTTCCCCCAAATAACCAGCACATTTATCACCGTACAAGAATAATACATGAATCATTCAGATGCATGATATAAAGAAAACATTATAGCATTTGCTTTTGGGTATAGAGGCTTTCACTAGGAAACAACGTATTTTTGCTGCTATAGAATGATTCATTTACTTACTATGCAGATGTACATCTTTTAACTTCATTGTGATAGACTATGGGTTCATTTGAAAGTGGTATATCAGTGTTAGTTCTTTGAGACATACCCATGTACACATCCATACATAATACACATACAAATTAATGTGTGTATACATATGTAGATAATCAAATATGCACATACATATATTTCCTTGTAAACTGTTAGGATGACTATTGACTTTAAGTCCATCTTTCTGAGTCACCAAGTATCCATCTACTTTAATAAAGACTGCTAAAAATTTTAATAGAAAGAACACACTTTATTTTTTTAGAACACACTTTATTAATATGCAGTATATGACTGCAGTATTAACGTGTAATATATGATCTTTTTTATCTTACTCCATATCTTTCCTGAGTTAACTATAATTCCGATATTTCCTTCCTTCTAGTGATATTTTGAAAGATATTTTATGGTGGTAAAATTTTTATTTTCCCCATGGTATGTGACTCTGAACGAGCACTGTAACTACATTTGCATTCCCTTTTTTATTAGGTACCCACTCAGGACTTCTGCCCAGTGGAAATCACCCTTTTCTCTTCCTCTTCTGCCTCAGAGCCATTGTGTGTACTCCTATGCATTGTGTTCCATTTTTGAGATTATGTTCATTAAGAACATAAGGTCATTAAGATACCCCACGCTCATGTCTCTTGGTCTTTTTTAACTCCTGTGTTTTATTAACAGCTTACCTGCAATTGATTTTGTACAGTGTGAAAAAGGAGTCAAGATTCATATTTTCTAAATGGATATCCAATTAATCCAGGATAGCTTTTGAAAGCATCATTTCCTGGCAGCATCACAGCTGCACCTCTGTCATACACAGTGGTTACATGTGTGTGGATCCGATTGTGCACTCTGTATTTGCCTGATACCCAATTTTCACCTTCCTAGCAGAGGCAGAGGCAGAGGCACATGTGTTCAACCTAGGCTTCCGAATTTACAAAAGTATTTACAGTAGAGTTAATGCAGTTGACTCTTGAAAAACATTTCAAGTACAATTTAATAGAAATATGAAGCATTATATTAAAAATAAAATTGAGTTAAAATTTCATGTTTGAAATAATGAAACCATGCTTAATTAAGAGGGAAAAAAGATTCCTGGTTAAGCATATTGTGATTTCTTGGCTACTTTTATAAATGCCACCAATAGAAATTGTTCATATTTTAGTGTTATGCTATAGTTGCTGGAGCTTGTGGTTTCCATAATTTAGACTATGCTCAGACACTGTTCACAGTGTAAACATGAACATCAATTTTTCTAAAACAATTTATATATAAGCAATACCAGCCAACCACCCTAGAGCTGGAATTCAATAATCTAGTTACATCTTAATGAAGGTCATTGACACAAAAAAGGTAAATAGAGAAGCAAAATGTTTTTATTTTTTTTCATTAACTGCCCCTTGTATTGTTTGGGAAGAGAAAGTTAAGCCAGAACACTTCAGAACTGGCAGTCACATGGAAAAGCAAAATCCAAAGTCCAAACAATTGTATGTAGGAATTAGCAGGAACAGTAGGGACAGAGATTCCAACAGACTCCCAAGTACAGGGTCATAATGCCAGTCAAGGTGAGTCTTGAAGGAACCTGAAGTTGCAAGATACTTTGATTTATTTCTATTCTCCACTGAAGAATTCTCTCCAAACTCTAGCCAGATCAATTTTGTATCAAACCAGCACTTCCCTGTTCTCAGTGCCCAAATGCAGCAAAGCAAGACATGCATTCCAAGGTCAAGCAGCTTTGGCTGAGACCTTCAAAATGATTGAATGGAACTGGCTCAGCCTATGTCCTTTGAGCCTCCAGTCATTTCTTCCCTGGAACACTAGTAGCACTCCAAAACATATACTTTTCTCATCTTTGTGGTTGACTGAGAGTCATATAGAACAGGTGGTGGTAGACAGACCTACTACTAAGTGGCTAGCTCAGTGGTCTGCAGGTGTCCCTGTTTTTCAACCCTGCCATGAGGAATCCAAATAAATCACTTCATTCTTCTATGGGTTCCTGAGTCAAGTCTGAGGTCAAGTTTATTTGGCATGTCCCTGAGAAAGTCATGTAGTAGCTTTTTCTGAGCAAGTTTGTCCCTATGTCATATAGTATTTCTAGAGAGAATGGGAGAAACAACTACCTGTTCATATCAAAATACAGTTTTTAAGACTTTTCAGAATTGTTTTAGATAAAGCAAAACACAACGGTCAAAATATACCAAATACTTGAAGAAACCACAGGGCACAGGTTACCAAAATGTAAAGATAAATAACTGATTCTTGGTAAAACAAAACAAAACAAAACAAAACAAACAAAAAAAATACATTGTGGTAATCACTGTGTTTTATGCTGTGGATAAGTGTGCACTGCAATCTTTACTGGGAAGAAGTATAACACACAGAGTTCAGTACTCAGGACTGAATACAGCCACAAACTATAAGGCTAAGTCTTTGTCTCAAGAAGTTGTTTTCTGAAACATCATTTTAGCCATCAAAGTACAGCTACCCTGTCCCCCTCCTTCCACATACATTGATTGTGTGTATCTTTGATAGATATTATTACTTGTGCTCATGCATAGTGTTTCATTAGCAATTCACTAGTCTTTCTTAGTGAGGCTCATCTAGAAAATAGAAGCCTAAAGAGAGGTCAGGTGAGATGGCTTAGTGGGTAAGCAAGCTTCATTACCCAAGCCTGATGACCTGAGTTCAATACCCAGAGCCATGAGGAAAGAACCAATTCCTGCAAGTGTTTGCCAACCTCCACATGCCCAAGCACATCCACAGCATCCACACTCAGAATTAGATAAACAAATGTGACTTTTAAAGATGGCAGGATTAGCATCTAGATCAATGGTTCAGCTGGTGTGGTCTTAGATTTAAGAGCCAGTATAATCAAGCAATGGTCAGACAATCAATTCAAATTGATAATCTTCTTATTCTACAGGGAATGTAAAAGAAGATCAGCTCAGAGTACCTTAGAATATGGTCACTTATTTCAGTTCTTATTACATATTCCTTTTTAGTTCAAAGATGAGGAAAATTGCATCTAATATTTAAAATTGCTTTTCTTCTCTTTCCTTCTGTCTAAAAGCCTTAATGTGACTCTAAAATGCGACAAGAAATACGGCTAAAAATAGTTGGCTCCTTTTTTTCATGAGTAATAGGATTGTAGCTAGGATGATGCTACCAGCCCCCTTTGCTGCTGATGTGGTTTCTTGTCTGGGCTGTTACAACTGAAGCTGTATGTGTGGCGTTCTCAGTGTGCTTATGAATTCACACACGTTTGCTTTTCCATGCTTTTGTTGACTTGCTCTTTGTTGCTGTTGATGGGTACAAAGACAGATGAAGTGACCTTAGGAGCAACACATTCAAGATGGTAGATAAGCAGTCAGCTTTGACTCCAAAATTATTTTGTAAGATTTCTGTCTCTCTCTTTCCTCCTCCTCCTCTTTCCCCACTTTGTTCACATATACAACCACCCAGCTCCCCCCAGATCATTCAATGTTAACTGCCCTCTTTTCTACCAACCTCTATGGCAGCTTTTCCTGGCACACCGAGAAGAATGTCTGGCTCATTAGCCTCAGGATTCTTTCACCATCATGAGAGAACAATACCCTCACTCCTTAGTTTTTTTCTGTAACTCCATATCAGGTGAGCAGCAGCATCCTAGCACACATCATTTCTGCAGCTACCCATGGTGCTGCTTGGTGAACCAAGTCAATGGGGGCTAACATCTCATGACTAATAGATAAAAAAAAAAAACTTTTAGAATTTATTAACAGAACAGCCCACTAACTTCCACTGATCCAAAATGTAAGACTGTCATCCGATAGCATCAGAGGCTATGGGAGCATTTCCCCCATCTTGCTATAACTACCTCTCTGATATTTTCACCAAGGTATTGTTAAATTGATTTATAATTTTCTTTATTCTGCTACTGTAAAACTTCACAAGGCTGCTTCCATGTGGGAACACGACAACCACAGTAACCTAGCTGCATGTTTTCCAGGCCATGATCACTCAAATTTAGCTCCAGAATAAATGTTTCTTTCCTTTAATGTGAGAACTGTGTTTTTATAATTGTATGATGTGCACAAGTGTCTGATATGGATGTGTGGACCATCTTACAGTATGCAGGTGTGGATGATTATATGACCTGGATGAGTCTTACAGCAAAACAGTTTGTTCTCATGTCACACATATGAAATGCCATCTCCTTTCTGCCTCCCTGTAGCAGAATACTTATTCTGCTACATTGTATTTGCAGTGGAGCTAGGTGATTAGGCAGTAGAAAAGGAGGTGAAGCTGGGAAATAAAGAGAGGAAGGAGAGGGGAGAAATAGGAGAAGAAGGAAGCTATCAGCCATGGAGAAACACAGAATGTCAAAAGCTGTCCTGGTTACCAACTTCTATCAAAAGGCTAGCTATTGGGTAACAACTCTAATTGTGTGGACATCTTCTTGATTAAGCATTTCTAAATATATAAATCCTTTATATAATCATTAAGCTTTAAGAGTCTCATTTCTACCGGGTACTGCAAGGATGGCAGATATTGTCTGGGGTTTCAGCTGAGCTTTGTGGATGCAGTGTAGCCATCCCCGACACTGACATCGTGTGGGTCTAGTTGTGGCATGCCTGGCCTCTGGCTGCTTCTAGCTGTGGTGTGCATAGCTTCTGGCCACTTGTAGTGCAGAACATGGCAGCCAGAGCTAACCAGAGTCACCCCACTGATTAGATAGCTGACCCACACCATGGCATTTTCTAAATATCACCTTTACACCTCCCTGCCATGACCATCTTTTAATTCTTTGAAAGTGATTCATTTTTTGGCTGTTGAAATTTCTAATTTTCTCATTTCTTGACAAATTGTCATTGCCTGGTACATCTTTTATTTTCTTTATAATACAGCTTTTCAGTATAGTTTAGAATCTCCATTTTATTATAATTTAAAGCAAACCATCTTCCCCTACCTTTTCCCATGCACTTTCTTGGTTATGCACTCAGAATCATCACCTTACCAGTTTACATAAATGTCCTGTCTCTATAGATAGACTATATGTTTTCACATTTATGTTTTTACAACATTCACTTTAGATATTTCTACTGTTCAACTAAAAAGTGAATAACAGTTTATTATTAACTAATAAAAAATATTTTGAAGTTTCTGTAGAATCAAAAAAATACTGATTTTTATGGAAATCAAAATTGATGATACTGTTAGCCCCATATTTGGAATTTTAAAATATGCATATATTCTTTGCATGTTAATATTTAAAATCATAATCTCTTGTTTTGGTCATATGTTATCATAGGACAAAATGTCAGGTCCCTGTGGGATCAAACATGGGTTTATACTAAAATGTGACTGGGTTTTGTCTCAAGCTCTACCACTCTGTGTCAATGTATCATTTGGAATGTTAATTATCTTTTCTAAGTCCAAATTGAAGAACTAGCAATGTTTGCTCTTCATGGATATACCAGTATTTACTGAGTATATCTTCTTCTATTTGTTCATCAATATGACTATTTATGCTAGAGTTTTAGACTACAGTACAGTGAATACTCTGCTTCATTCAAAAAGTTATATACCTATCAATGGCACAAATGAATAAGCTAAGAAATATAAAGTCATTTGTGAATATTTTAGAAACAGTACAAGGGATATTTCACATAGATTCAGGTGAAGAACGAGATGGGTGGGTGACAACAGATGGGTGACAACTGATCACCATGATTAAGTAAAGCAGGAACAACAGGTGTGCATTTATTTAAAGGTTCAGAATAAAAGGTGACAGTTTCAGTAGAGCCATGCCATGACCAGTGATATACTTGATTAAAACAAGAACAGGATACAAACTCTAGCTAAAGCATGGTGTGGCAGTTTGAATAGGAATAGCCCCCACAGACTTATGTGTTTAAATGTTTGTTCATAGGGAGTGACATTATTAGAAAAAGTATGGTCTTGTTGGAGTAGGGTGTTCTTGTTGGAGAAAGTAGGTTACTGTAGAGGTGGGCTGTGGGCTCTCTTATGCTCAAGCTATGCCCAGTGTGACACACAATTTCAAGTATCAAGATGTAAAACTCTTAGCTCCAGGACTATGTTTTCCTGCATGCCATCATGCTTCTCACCATGTTGATAATGGACTAAACCACTGAAAGTGGAAGCCAGCCTCATGCTATGGTCATGGTGTCTCTTCAAAACAATAAACTCATAAGCACATGGTAAGCAGATACCAAGAGTACATGGAAAGAAGGAAGTGAGGAATTACAGTAAACTAGCCAGAGCTATTGCCCACCAGCTCAAGTGTGTGAACATGGCAACAGAATAACGTTCAAGATACTGTTTGGGGAGCTATCAACATGAAGCCAACAGGAGTAAGTGTAATCAAAAGGAGTGTGA
>JANHMN010000017.1:51532786-51543386 GCA_030674055.1 Rhabdomys pumilio
GCTTGTGTGAGCACTGCTGAGGTGAGCACTGCTGAGATGAGCACTGCTGAGATGAGTACTGCTGAGGTGAGCACTGCAGGAATGAGCACTGCTGAGGTGAGCACTGCTGAGGTGAGCACTGCTGGGGTGAGCACTGCAGGAATGAGCACTGCTGGGGTGAGCACTGCTGGGGTGAGCACTGCTGAGGTGAGCATGCACTGTGAAGTAATCTTTGTGTCTGTCACACAAATACAATTCTGGGCATAAATAAGAATGATGCAAAAATGTTGATACTGTTTTCTCTAAATGAGTCTGTTAGTTTAAATCACTTTAAAATACCATTAAAAAATTCAGAGAGAAGCAATATCACCAAGAATTTCTCAATATGATCATTACTAAAATAAATATCATGGATAAATTACGTTTCAACGAGAGCTTTATTGACCAATAAATACGACTAAGAATAGTTTGATCTAAAACAACTTTTACAAATGTATTAAACGCATTTGTATGTATGTGTACTCAAACTAATATTTTTGCCCAATAATTTTGGTCAGTATCTTATAAAAAAATCACTCTAAATTGAGAAGAAGTCTTCTGAACCTACTTTTCTCTTTGCATAAACTCTTATCCATATAATCATACAGCTGATTATTTTATTTCCTGGCTGTTTTCATTTACATATCAAAAACTCAATTAACACTTTCCCTAGCCATTCCTCAAAATCACAGCCTATTCTTCCTTCATTCTTTGCTTCATTTTTCTATATCAAATTACCACTATCTGGTATGTGTTTGTTTTACTTCCTGATTGTCTCCTATTAGGGTATAAATTCTAGAATGTCAAGGGTCTCGTCTGTTTGCCCTGGCTTTCAGGTTGTATCCAAAACTGTGTTTTGAAAAAATTACCAGCACTTAATATAGATGCATTTAATTAGTGAGTAAATGTGTTTTTAGAGAAATGGTTATTATAGATTTTTACTTGAGTGGCAAAGTCATCTTAGATTTGTAAAATTAAAGTATAGTTAAATAAACAATTATACATGATACAATATTATACAGCTATAAGGGTATTTATAAATATTCATAGAATAGGGAAATGTTACCATTAAAATGTTAGAAGAAAAACAGTTCCTAATTAAGCATGGTCAGAAATAAAGGGAAGGAAGTAGAGAAAGAAACCAACAGAAAGTCAGAGCAGAGCCTTAACATAGAAACAGTAAAGCAAAATAAGCAAATGGTCTTCAGTCATATGCTTTCCAAACAGTATTAAAGTTTATAGAAGCAGACTAATGCACGGTCAATTTAAATCAATCAAAACACTATACTGTTCTTGGGTGTGCTGGTGCAAACTTAGAATCCCATCATTCTGGAAGGAGAGATTCCTGGGTTGAGGACGAACCTGAGCCAAAAAATACTTGGCCATGTCTCAAAACACGACAAAACAAAAACCAACACCTAAGGGTATATCTCAGCAGAAGAGGATTTCCTCATCATCAACGGAGGCTCTAAATTAGATTTTCAACACTGAAGAAAAAGTTTGATTGTTACTGAGTATAATTTTGTTCACAGCAAAGAATGCTGGGATTGATACCAAAAGTTCATGGGTTAACTAGTAGGAACTAAGGCAAATAAAATACTTTTAAGGGCAAACATGAATCACTTACATTTTGCTCAAGAAAAAATATTAATTGTTACGTTTAGATCAGTTATAAAAAACAAATAAACAAACAAACAAACACTGCCTTGCAGTTTCATTTGGTTAAGGAGTCCATGCAGGCTGCCAACATTGCTAGCTCATACACCATAATACTTCATCTTCCCATAGCAAGTCCTGGAAAGGCTAAGGTGGTAATACCTGAACAATTCTGCAAAATAAACACTCTGTAGAAGAGCTTAAATAGGCATTTTTAAGGTAGCTTATTTGGCAGCTCTTAAAAAAACAATCATGGAAATAGTGTTTTTCTTTTCGATGTCCTTTTTCCTACAGGAGTCCTGACACAGACCCTCTCCCATTTTGAAATAAGGCACTGTGTTACACTTTAATGGGAGTCTGGCATGGTGAGATAGTTTTTCCTCAAGGCTTTTTCCTGGATTCAGAAGCTCTTTATTCACCAAGTGATCATTGCTTCATTTCTGGCCAGGAATTGAGGCATGCTCAGCATGATTCATTCACATATCAAAATTCAAAATATACAATCTTGGAAGATGGGCACTGTTGATTTTCTCAGAGTTGGCTTACAAATAGCCACATGGGGTCAAAAGTCAATGGTAGGCCCTGACTATGAACACGGCTATGAGTTGGTGAAGGACTATTACTTAACACACTTTCACTGTGAGAGGATGTCTGGACGGCTGAAGGGTGTCTCTAAGCCTGCTTAGGGTTTGGATTGTTCATAGCAGAGGCTAGGCTGACTCCATGACAGGTTTCAAATTGGCAGTGCAGGAGACTAAGCCTAAATCTGTTTCCAAGAACTGGGCAAGTCCAGGGAAGCCCAGGCAAGTCACTTGCTAAAAAAAAAAACGAAACGAAACGAAACAAAACGAAACAAAACAAAACAAAAACAAAACAAATAAACAAACAAAAACCAACCAACCAACCAAACAAACAAAACAAAAAACAGGCTTCAGGCAGCTATTGAGAAACTGCCCAGCAACCAGAAGGTACCCTCCTCTGGCCTGAGGCAAGGGCAATGGTCAGCAACAGTTTCCAGACTTCACTAACAACAATTTCCAGACTTCACTAACAACAGTTTCCATGTTCCCACATCCCAGTAATGGTTCTGGAATGTCTCTAGAAATAGAACTAACAGATTAAAATAGAAGTCACCTACTCCTCTCCAGAATTCCCCTAATGTATTTTAAATCAGGCCTGAGAGGTCAATGGGGTGTCTTCATCTTGGTAGCAGGAGACCTCAGCACGCTGGACTTGTGCAGAATAAAAGGCTCTTTACTTTTTCATACTGTTTGAGTCTGGACTATCATTCTTTGGTGAATCATGGACCCTTACAGTAGAAAATTGTAGGGAGTACAGAAGGAACGGAGAGACTGAAGGAGGAGGGGCCAAGGAGGTCCCCAAATGATAAAAGTTAATGAATTTTAGGAAATCAATGTTTCTAACTATCCTGTTCTCTGATCCACTCAATGGTAAAAGATCCCCAGGCACTTGTATTCCTGAAGACTGTGAGATGGTTTCAACTTACTGTTCTTTAAAACCAAAATCCTCTGGTTGATTCAGAATGTGTGCCCAAGGTAAAACTGAATTCCTTTATCACCATACATTTTTTACTTTATTATTAGTTCTAAGTCATCATCACAATTGTTAGTTCTAAAGGGAAAAAGCAATATATCTTTGCAAATGTCAGCAAAGTCACTGTATGCAATACAATAAGTCAAGAATACATTTATTCTTTCAGGTTCCCTTGAGATTTGAATAAAAAAGGACACATGGGGTTCATGGTAGAAAGACAGTCCTTCTTTGGGATTCAATTTCCAATAGAGGCCATAGCCCTGAGAGGAGCTGGATAGCATAAACAGTTCCACATAAGGTAGGAACAGCATAGTTACAAAGATGTACAATAAAGAGCTCTGTGCAGGGAGAGGAGGTTGTGAAGGAGCCTGCATTTATATGTGCTAATAGGGGTTAAGGGTTAGATTGAACCAAGTATTTCCTTGAGGCCCTGATAAATGAAGAAGGACCATAGCTCCCTAAACCAGAAATGTATTTGGTAGACCCAGTAATGGCTGGTACTATGATATTGGGAAGCTGGACTTTAAATCCTGAGAATCTAACTCTTCCCACTCAGCTGGGCTATGGTTATCAGTCCCAAGTCCACTGTGTGCTCAGTCTCTGATGCCTTTGAGATATACTATATTTTCCCTTGTGGAACATTGCTTGATTACCTTCTGGTTGGCTTCATCCACTGGTATGACACTTTTGCACTAACTCCCCTCCACCCCCATTCCCCCCACAAATAATATGTAAAATACTGTACTTCTTAATAAACTTGCTTGGCATAGGACATAGCTTGTGTTAGACCTCCTGACCTCAGTTTTTCTTCATCTCCTGGCTTTCCTCTATCGTTGTTCTGTTACTGATGAACCACCTCAACTAGGAGAAAATTCATATTCAGCAAATGTCAAAGTTGTTGAATAGACAAGTCTCAGCTATTCTAAAGTTTGTGGTTAGGTTTTAGATCATGATGCCTTCTAAACTGCATTACAGGAAGCCGAGCTTTCACTTTCAGACCTTATCTGGATAAAAGGGATAAAAAGAGCTTAGATGAAATCCAGGCCATCCTCTTCTTGTTTCTAGCACTGCTGATGGGAAATGGGATTGGGGTTGGGGGGGACTCTGGATTGAATGCTTCTGGTCTTTTGGTGTTATTGGAGTTACTCAAAGCAAGCCAGCCTCATGGCACACACCAAATCTAAATGAAGTCTGCCTACACTTAGATGTAAGATGGTGGCATTTCAGGGACCTTGCTCTCTATTCTTAACAAAGGATACTAAGTAGATTCTGTATCAGTAAATGAGAGCCCAGGTATGCTATACCTGAAAACTGTGAGGTAGGAAATGCCCATTGTTCCTCAGGCTCAGAGTTATCTGCTTTATTCAGTGTGTACAAATGAGCTCTGGTTTTTCTCTTTTTTTCTTTTTTTGACAATTCTGTTATTAAAATGAACATAAGATATGGGATTAATAGCATCGATGACTTCAGACTTGTCACTCCAGGAGGTACCACTTCTGGCATGTTGTTTTTAACAGAAGGAACAAAAGGCAAAGCAAATACAGAAAAAGTCTTTTGTTTTCCCCTTTTCTTCCTATCAGCAAATCCTAAAGTTCCTCAGCAGAAGAAGCCCTTTACCCTCCCTGTCTTAAGAATATTTTATTTTTATTTTTTTTTTTTTACCACTGAACGCAGAGTGGATGCTGAAACAGAGCTGCATATATTAAAATATTTCTTATCTTCTACTATATCCACAGTATCTTTCCTAGACATATCATCAAAATTACCATCCCTGACCCAAGGCCTCTCTGTTGTTATTGCTTTATTACTGTCTATTATTCTTTATTTAAAAAGTGTGCAGGACTGGGAGGACACCTCAATCACTATGCGGGCACAGGGACCTGAGCTGTCACCCTCAGCACCCACATATGATAGAAGCTGGTCATGATGGTGGGTGTTAATCCGAGTGCCAGGGGGCCAGGCAGGTCCACCCTATAGCTTTTTGGCCAGACAATCTAAGCAGACAATAAGATGAGAGCTTAGGGAGACACCATGTTTCAGAAAATAAAGTGAATGGCAACTGAAGGAACAATTTTTGTTTTCTCTGTCCTGCACATTCACATGATCTACTGAGAGCTGCTGCACACACACGTGAGCACATGCACACACACGTAAAATAGATAACTAAGTAAGTTTTGGGCCTTACAGCTTCTTTTAGCTCTTCCTTTTCTTTTTGAGGACTCCTGTATAAACATAGAATCTGGAACAAAGCTTGCATGTGCCTTTCTTGCTAATCTGTTTTATGTTACTGGATGCATTTGTTAGATCAGTGTTATTGACAACTAAACAGTGAGTGAGCCTTCCCAATATAACAGCACCAGAAATCCACATGACCTTGCCCATTTTCCAAATGAAAGCTTTCAGTTTCTAGTCTGGCTTGAAAGTAATGAACCAGCTGTGCATAAACTGCTTGTTTCTGCGGTAGCAACAGATAGGTTTGTGTTAATTATACCCAGAAGGTTATAATAAAAATTAGGTGCTATAAAAAGCAGACTCTAAGAGAGCAGAACATCATAAGTGAACAGAAACACTGGTTAATAAAAATGCTATTAACAAAAATAAGAATAAAAAAAATCAGATACAATAAAGACAGGGATCTAAGTTTAAGGAAATATTGTTGTTATGTTAAACCTGTTGAAATATTTGTAATAAAGCCATTTGTGAATATGTAAATTATGATTAAGTTGACATTGATATCATTGTCCTGATGGCTGAATCAAAAACACATTTCTAGCTGTCCCTTGTGTTTGTATGATACAACCCCACTGAGACTTCAATCACATGACTCGTGTGATTGAAGGAGTCAATCTCACGAGAAACAAATTTAATTTAACTTATGACCAGGGGGAACAGTATGTTTCTTAAGCAAGTAGGGACGCCTAGAACCCAACAATGGTCATGGGTGCCACTGGGCCAAGATGCTCATGTTTAGTCCTGGACAGGAGGGTCTCACAATGTGACTGCCCTTCTCCCACCATAGAAACTACCCTAGTGAACTGTAGGACTCCAGTGTATTTTGTCACTTCCTTACCCCAGGTCTGGTGCTCATCTGTCTTCAATCTCTACTTGAATTACCTGTGTGTCTCAATCTCTGTTATCATGTACAATGTGTCTGTTCTTATGGATACTTAGTCATGTACTTTATATTATCTGACCCCCAACTGATGTTCAAAATTTAGATTTACTTATTATACTTTAGTGTAAGAATTTGACTCTTTCTGATCTTGAGTATTGTTATGCTACAGACATTAAAAATTTAAATATAGAAGAAATACCACAAATGACATATTTTACTATGTTTCATATTATGATTAAAGTGTTGCAGTGTTTTTTAAAGGAAGACATTACATAATATGCATTATGAAGAGGGGCACTTGGTGAGAAGCCAGTGTTTTGGACCAGATAGCATTTGAGGGAGGTGTGAAGGGTTTAAGTGTAAAAAAATACATTTTGTTGACACACTTAACCAGTCAAACTTGATGATACAATGTGAAAGCGGCAGCTGGGACAAGCAAGGATTCGAGCATCCTAACACTGCAGCGAACATTGTTTACTCACAATGCTTTGGTTTGAGGGACATTCGTACTAGACTCCTTTTCTCATTAGATATATTGTAACACCATAGTCTGTGCTTGTTGATGGAAGCCTAGTTTGTTTATATCATTTTGCTACTAAATAGTAAGTCCCAGTAAAGCTATAGCATGTTTTCTCATATGCATCTGAAGGCAATTCTCCACATGCTCAAAGGTGTCTAAATGCTGCTACATGCTCATTTCCAACCTCAGCAGATCTTACCAACCTGTTCTAGATTCTCTTTATTACCTATAAAACATTAGTTTCTAACTTTTTCTTCTTCACTCCTCCTCTTTTTCCTCCCATTCTTCCTTTCCCTTGTCATGTGCAACTCAGGCACAGTCTTGCCCTGTAGCCCAGACTGATCTCAAAATCACAATTCTCCCAACTTGAGTATTGGGCATATAGATCTATGGCATAGCACTAGACTTTCTCTTTTGTTTCTTTGTTTGTTTGTTTCATTTTTCTCATCTTTTTCAAATTGAGTAGCAACTGTATAATTGAAATCTACATTTACATTTTAATTTTATTAATTTCTATTTTTATTCAGCAGTATATTGCTCGAAATTAAGGAGACTACACCAAGGTAAGCAATATATTTTGTCACTGTTCTAAGGACACTTTCTCTCTTGTGGCACAAATAATTATACTGATTTCTGTAAGCATTTCCAAATGAATGTATCCTGACGATGCCCTCTCATGACTTTTATATGAATGGCAGCATGCTGGAAGTGGCCTGCCAGATTCTGCTTGCATTATTTAATAATGTGTCCTGGAAATAAAAACAACAGTACATACTGGTCATTTTCTCCCTCTGTCCCTCTGCCCTCTGTCCCTCTGTCCCTCCCTCCTTCCCTCCCTCCCTCCTCCCTCCCTCCCTCCCTCCTCCCTCCCTCCCTCCCTCCCTTCTTTCTCTCTCTCTGTCTTTCTTTCTTTCTTTCTTTCTTTCTTTCTTTCTTTCTTCCTTTCTTTCTTTCTTTCTTTCTTTCTTTCTATGTAGCCTGCACTGGCACTGGCCTGGAACTCACCATGTGAAACAGGCTTGCCTGGAATTCAAATCCACAGAGATCTACGTGCCTTTTCCTCCTCCTGAGTGCTAAGATTAAAGAGGTGCACCCACTATTCCCAACCCTCACTTTTCTTTATAGCTTAATAAAATTGTATGGAAGGACAAGTGAGATGGCTTTGTGGGTGCCTGTTGCCAATCCTAATTACCTGAGGTTGATTGCCAGGACTTGACAGATGCCTACATCTTGTCCTGTGATCATGTATGCAGTACCATGCCTGGTTCATTTCACATTTGTTTACTCTCTGCACACAAAACTCATTCATATTCCCTCAGTTCCTGTTTTCTGAGTGGTTTGTATCTAGTATATCCAAAAATCCATTTTATTATTGCATCTTTAATTAATGAGCCCCCATTAAATGTCTTACCTTTTAATAAAATCACTCCTATATCTGACTTCCTGTTCCTCATTCACCATTCCTCACTTTGCTTTTACTCACTATTTTTCTTTGGATTCGTTATGCTTAATATTTTATTTTTCTTCTTTGTTTCAGAATCATTGATAATATTCCAATTTTATTTTTTTAGAAAGCTACCTAATTCTTTAAATACCCACAACTTATTCCAGACTTTTCTAACAACACTGCACAGGTTCCAGCTTTCACATTTTGAACTATAGTGTTCCCAAAAGTGACATATTGCTGGGTTACTTTTATCTGGTCACCGTTGTTTAAAAACTTTATCTTGTATCCAATTAAAGACATTTAAAACACACCGGTGCTTAATTAACCTCATTTGCATCATTATCAGCATGTCCATTGTAACTTGATTTCTTTTTTTGTTCCAATTGAACAGTATCATATTTCCCCCAATATGGTAAATTAAATTAACTTCTTTGTTCAATTTTCATCATAAGCTTTCTTTTCTTTGCTCCTTTCTTTTGAGTTTGTTCTGTTTTTGGTAAAACAGAACAACTCGCCTCCACACTCCAGACACACACATTTAAAGAGTTCTTTTAATGAGAACTTGTAAGTGACAAAATTGTATTTTCCTCTTTTGGAAGGAGAGGAAAGTGAAGGAGAGGGATGGAAAGAAAAAGGAAGATGAAGAGACAAAGAAATGAAAGGGGAAGCAGGATTGAGGGTGGAAGGGGTGGGCAGGAAGGCAGAGGGAGAAGGAGCTGATATTTTTCTAGTCACCTATCACCTTCCACCTCCTACTAAGTCAACTTTAAGTCAATTAGTACCTATGAAAGTCAATGAATTGTCTTCTTTCTCTTTCTCTAGGGTCTTTGAAGATTTCCACATTAATACTTTATATTTCACACTATTACTGTGGTGTGTTTAGAATTGAGGACATTTTATTTACTCCATGTATTCATCTTACAGTTCACATAGTCTTTCTTTGCTGGAAAATTCTTGACTCTTAACACTCCAGGTCTATCCTTCAACTAGTTTCCCTATTGTGATGTTCCAGGGCTTTCTTACCCAGCTCTGTGATTGATGGCTAAGGTGAACACACAGTGTACAGCTGTGCTATTACACCCTTATTGCCAGGGAACTTTAGTTTTCTAAGATATTCTTGAAGATACTACGTTGGGTGCTAGAGTCTTACACTGTAGCCTACAACTCTAAGCCTCTTAGGTTAATTGGTAACCTCCTTGCCTCCTATACCAGATACCAGCAAAGTGGAATGAAACTTGCACTGGCTGAGACAATTCATAGCTCACTCCCATGTCTGTGCTTACTGCTGCATGCACTGCTTTTGGCTCTGTGATGGCTATTTCCAGTTTTCAACTTGACTATATCTGGAATGAACTACAATCCAGAAATGGAAGGCACACTTGTGACCCAGATCTTGAGACTAAAAGATATAGGCTTTTGTTCCAGATCTTGATAAGTGATTACACACGCATTTAATTTGGATCTTGAAGCATAGTGGCCATGAATGCTTAGGCCCAGGCATGGTGGTACACAACTTCAATCCCAGGAGACAGAGGTAAACAGATCTCTTTGTGCAAGGCCAGCCTGGGACAGAGCAAGTTCCAAGTAAATAAAAGCTTAGTTCCAGGCATGGTGGTACACACCTTAGTCTGGGCCATACCTTAGGAGACCTGCATAAGGACAATGGAAGAAGAAAGGCTTCCTTCTCTGCCTGCTTGTATTTACTTGGCAGCACATGTGTTGGAACCTACATAGTTGGAATCCTACTTCAGGATTCTAGCTTATACAGAAGACCAGCTGAAACACATAGCCTTGTGGGACCGAGCAATTACTAGACTTTTAGATTTCTCATTCACAGCTGCCCATTATTGAAATTTACTGCAAACTGTTAATCATTTCAATAATTTACCTTAATATACCAAGACATTTCAGATATTCTGCGATTCTAGAGAACCCTCACTAATACAGCTCTTTGGAATTTTTAGGATGGATACGGAGGAGGAGATGCCTGCTGAGCCTGTTTGTATTTAACAATCGGTAATGTTCAAAGAATGGCTGGACTAAAAGGTTTGGAAATAAAATCACCATTGTATGAAAACTATCACTTTTGAAAGGGCTACTGATTCAAATGCTACAGAAATTAAAATAAGTGACTTAGCAGCAATTTGTTAATTGAATGAAGTATTACTTTATAGTAAGGTAGCAAGCCATAGAAATAAGTAACAGCAGGGTCAGGTCTCCAGGGCTACAGCAGGTTGAGAGGTTTAGTCAGGATGAGTCTGTCTTATGAAATATTCTGCTCCACTTGGTT
>JANHMN010000017.1:51543396-51558921 GCA_030674055.1 Rhabdomys pumilio
AAGTCAATTATTCCTTAATTCAGTCAATTGCTTGAGATATTTCCCTAACATTCTTTTGTGTTGCTCTTTATCACCAGGATCAGGTAAAGACTCAGTACTTGTAGCCAATGGTGGCTAATCAAACAGCAAGGAGTTAATCTGAACTTATAGAAAACCAGAATTTGGTCTAGATGGACAAACAAGGAACAGGCTTCATTCTTAAAGAAATAAAGATTTGGCAGCCAGGAAAATAGAAGAAAAAGGGTCCACTCAATCAAGCTGGTATCTGCCAACTGAAATCCTCGGGGTTCTGGAGATAAATACCAGGAGCAAACATCCCTTGGAGTCTCCTTAGCTAAAATCAGATACTGCCTCTCTTGATTATTATAGGTAACAAAGCCCTATGCTTTCTTTGCTTCTGTAGGCAGGCCACTTGCAGAGCCTATTTTAAACACCCTTAAAGAACAACATACCCAGGACATCATGGACCACTGTCAGAATTCCATTCTACTGATGGACTTTTGTTAAACTCATCTCTGACTTTGCATAGTTAATATTGCTAAGGATGTCAGAGTCCAAACACACACACCAAGTCTTCCTCTGATACATTTTTCAATAAAATGAATGAGGAAAACTGGGACATTTGTTTAGATGTTTCAGTGCAGGAACAGTAGGAAAACCGGAAGAAGCAAATTTTAGAAATTCAGGCATGCGAGGCTCCAAAATTTGCATCAGAACCTGAAACAGATTCTTGCAAATAGACCTCTGTTCAAATTTTCCACGGAAAATTATGGAACATTGCTCACTTCCCACATGCAAATCTCTGAGACGTGAAGCTATGGGATCTTACCTATAATGAACAGAATCTCCACTGCAATGTCACTGACCGTTGTGCTCCGAGTTGTGGACAGATCCTCATTGCCAATGAAGCACACGTTATAAGGGACTGTCACAGCAACATAAAACGTTGCCAACAAAATGAGCCAGTCCCAGCCAGCTTTAAAAGTACTGAAATGCAGCAGGATGAACTTTGACTTTTTTGCATCAGAAACCTTATACTCTGGAAACGCTGGTTTATCTACAAACACGTTCTGTGGATAAAGACACAAAGAAGAGAAGGGATAAAGAAGTATGCAGTTAGAAATGAAGACGGAACAGCTCTAAATGCACACTTGAGGAGCCTGGACTATCCACACATTCAGCATCAAATACCTTACAAGTGACCTGTAATATGTAACATGAGCCTACTGTCCTGTGCTACTCAACTGTGCTGTGCTCAACCACAGGCCTCTTTGTGATGCTAGTCCCACAAGATTCCAAGTGAAGTGAAAATCTTGTCACATAGGGAAGATGCAGGCTACTCTAATATCAGAACCTGTCTGTGATGCTTCTATATAGAAATTTACTGAAATTTAGTCATGTATGATTATACCATAGATAATTATGTATAGTATACAATATTGGTATTAGTAATAAACAACTGTTACTGGTTTGTGTGTTTATAATTTGCACATCTTACTATTATTTCAGAGAGCGTTTGTCTATATTTTAAAAGCTTACTGCTAGCATTTTGTATTATATAAGCTACAGGCTCATAAATCTTCTGGTAAACTCATTACTGACTGGCACATTGGGTGAGCGAACAGCAATGATATTGGCTTGTACAAATAAACACATGTACTCAAGAAGGTCAAAAGAGTGTGTTGGATCTCTTAAAAATGGGGTTACAGTCATTTGTGAGATATCTGACATGGGTAATGAAGACAGAACTCAGCTCCTCGGTCAGAATGATATGTGCTCTGAGTCATATTAACCTCTGAGCAATCTCTAGCCTAAACCCGCACTGTTTATTAGAACCGTCTCTATAGGATTCCTACAACAAAGAAACTACCCTAAATAGCACACTTCTTAGAATGTCTCCTGCTCATTAGTGGACTAAAACTAAACAATGATTGTTGTTATGTGCACAGTATTGGGCTGATTGTGTGCGTGTGTGTGTGTGTCTATGTGTCTATGTGTCTATGTGTCTATGTGAGTGTGTGTTGGGTGAATAGTCTAGAGTTTGGTCATTAAAAAAAATAAAAATACTATTATCTCAAATGTTATTGAAAAGCATCCAGTTGCAAGTGTCATTCTATAAGTAGTATAACAAGGGCATGCTTGTACACTCATTAGTATAGCACAGTCTGCACATGGGTGGCTTTCAGATAAGAGTCATTACCCAAAGAGCTCTGACCTGGGATTCTGCTGATGTCAGCAAAGATAGCTTCCCTCCCCTCAGAAAGTGTAGAGATGTGTTTTTCTTTCACATTCTCCTGAAAACTGTCCTTTCCTTTTCTGTCAAAATACACCGGGTGGCCCATGCATTTGAACACTGTGGGTGTTGATGTGTCTAATTGGAACCCAAACCTCATTATTTTGATTAATACGCATATATTCTGAAGCAGAGCAGTCATTAAGAAGGAAAGAAGGAAGCAGTTACTTGGGGGTTATTATTCAAGTCATGGAGGAGGAAGACAACCTTCACCACACAGGTGATTATACAAAGACTAGCTAGAGTTTTTTGATGCCTGATGAAGCACTTTGCTTTGAAAGCAGTCCAAATAGATGAACAATTCCCTCAATTCCTTTGTTACTATGAGACAAAAGGAAGCTCAACAATAATGTGTGTGGAAATTCCACAAGCCTGTAATCAAGTACTTATAGACTTTGTTTTGGCCTCAAATATGAGAAACTTTAAAAAGGTAATGAGAACCTGAAGAGGAAAATATTCTGGATACACAGTGCTTGTAGGTCATAGTGTTGTCTTCTTGTTTCAGTCACTAACAGGAAGGCAGAGAAATATAGTGTGCTTAGGAAGGCTCAGGGCCATTGGATTCCTGGGATGTTCATAGACATAGCACTTTGATCTGTTAATTTTGCTCCCTGTCTATAAAGATAGGGTTTCTCAATGTAAATATACCTTCTGCTAGTAAGTCTACTTAGTCTCACAAGTATGTCATACCCAAGCTTCATACTGGGTCACTGCTTCACTTCTAGATGGTTGGTTAGTACCACAGAATTGTTCCTTCAAACTACCTACTTGGTTGGTAGTTGAGGGACAAGTTCCAAAGTGGAAATCTGACCTAAAACTGTGGTAATGAATGACTTCCTATGTTTGTGGGGTATGTGTTGGGGGAAGGGGTTAAAGTTCATTCACGAGCAGAGAAGAGAGAGTTCAGATCCGAAGACACTTATCTTCCCAAGGTTGATAAGGTACATTGAAGTTATCATGGTGTATACACTACTTTTAAGGTTTATTTATTTTGTTTTATGTATATTAATGTCTTATCTGCCTGTATGCCTGTGCACTACATTCATGCCTGGTACTTGCAGAAACAACAAGGAGGTACTAAATTTTCTGAAAAAAGAGGTACAGGTGATGGAAACCAAACCCAGGATCTTTTCAAGACTAGATAATGTTCTTAATTTATGAGCCTCTTTAGGAACACTGCCCATGATAGGCTGAATGATATCTTTATATGCAAGCACTTACAATTAGAAATTATTGTCATTTACCAGAAGCATTTTATGTTTCTGTCCAAATAGGTAGTGCCTTTATTATTTTGTTACAGAGTCTCAGAATGTACCTATTGGCACTCATGGGAAGGTGTTTGCTTCGTTTCACACTGATTTCCTTAAACTCTGTAATGTCAGACAAAACCTGAGCAACACCTAATCAACTTGAAATGCGAACTGTGTAGAGTCATTTTCATAGACCGTTTCAAGTGTGTACCTTAAAGTTGTTGTTAAAGTAATTGTTATTATAGCAAGGTATTTAAAACAATTATACTAAGAATACAATACATAGCATGGTTGACTTAACTTTCGAAGCGTCAATAATTCCACCCTCCACACATCATTACACAGTGAGTAATTACACAAAATGACTGTACTACACCAGAGTCTTTAACAAAATCCTCTTGAATCAAGCAAGTTCTTAAAACCACAAAAACATGCACGTGCATAAAACTGTGTAAGAGATGGAAACTGTGGAGAAATGTCATAGTATTGATAACACTTGAACACATGCAGCTTGTCCATGGAATAAGACAATGTTTAAAATAATAGCAATAGATCTCGAGCAGCTGTTACTTATTAATTTTGAGGGTCATGCTCTAGGGCTGATAATGCTTTAGTCTATTAATTTTTATCTGATGAATTATCTAAATGAACTTGTTAACTCCAAAACCTAATTAAGAATTTTTCCTAAAGTATTTTGCAATATTTGTTTGAAACTTGTCTCTGAATCCACAAGAATGGCTGGAAGATGTCTTTATCCTGGGCATACCTAACACAGTCTGTCTTTGATGGTTTTATTAATGAGTTCTCTTGCTGCTGATATTTAGTCATGGTTAACATCCCTCTCTCAGACTCCTGAGGGGCTCTTTCCTATGACCTGTATAGGGAACCCCAGACTTTGGTCAAGATAACCTGAGACAAAGTTCTCAGCACAAAGACGTATTTGTCCTAGAGGTACAGAGGGCAGGAATGAGAGACAAAGACAGGGGATAGAGGAAGAGGCAGAAGGAGAAGGAAACAAGGGAAAGAGGAGAAAAGGGGCAAGAGAGAGGGAAAGGGGGTATTTATTCTTGGGGACAAAGGACTGACTAGATAGAGAGGAGAAAGACATGGCCTATAGGCAAAAGGCAGTTTTTAAAGGGAAAATCCCATGTTAAGATGAAGTATTCAATTTTAATTGGCCATGTTAATTAGGTGAGCCAAAGGGGGCTTTTGATGGTTGAACTTCAATACTTGGTAGTCAGTCCTCAGAGGAGGAATTAGCTATATAAGGGAATATACCTTGGGGGTAGCTTTAGGAATCTAACAGTTTTTAGCAAGGCAGAGGGAATAGGAGAGAAGGACAAGGCCTGCCAGAGCCATGTTTACCATGCTCAGGCTGGCTAGAGTTGCTTCAACATTGATTTCTGCTGGACAGACTTCTCATTTGAGTAAGCAATCAAAAAATCAAAAGGAATTAAAGTCTTTTTTTCTAGCAACTTCCAGACAAACTTAGAGCTTAAGTTAAAGGTATTTCACACCACCCTCAAACTGGGGCACAAACCTAAAAAGTTTTGTTGCCTGTCATTGCAGAATAGAATCAGCTCTGGGAAAACCAGCTAAAGAACAAGATAGTGATTTGAAGAATAAAGTTAAGTTAGATTCTTTTTGTGTGCATCCGTTATTGCAGCTCAGATTCCCCAAAGAGCATTTTGGCTGTAAGTGCATGACCTTTTCTGTCCTTCCTCCTCTCTTCCTGCTGTCTGATCATTAGCTTCTCTCTATCCTGCTGGAAAGGGCACAGTAACTGAGGCCAGTGCGGACCACACCTGGCTTCTGAAGCTAGGGCCTCTGTGATATCATTGTCTCTGAGCTGACTAGGCATTCGTAATACTACCCTCCTGTCTGAAGTTTATACTTCTAAAGTGAACAACAGCAATTAAGTAAGTTGCTAAGGAATGGAAATTATGAGTTTTTTTTTTAAAACAGATTTTAAAGTAATACATTATAGTTTGTTAATCTAGAGGGGAAACCAGCAAGGCTCAACAACTGAAGTTTAAGCTCACTGAGACATGTAGTGACCTAAAAGTTTCACAACTGAAGCAAGAAGGTAGTGTGAACTTTTGGCATAACCAGATTTCTACATATAGGACACACACACACACACACACACACACACACACACACACACACTGTCGTAATAAGTTAGGACAAAAGCCCAAACCACCACCCTCCATCAAATGTGTGTTGGATTCTCCACAGGAGTGAATGTCAGAGCAGCCAAGGCTCGATGAATAATCTTGGGAGCATGAGTGGACTAGAACACCAACTGTGACTTCCAGAAGGCACGATGTAGTCAAACCTCATTCTCAACATGCTCAAGTAGCTCCGCACACTCCGTGTTTATACACTTTTCTTTTTTCCCTATAAACACAGAAATTGATACTTTGTACACCTGAAGGAAGACTTGTTTCGTGAAGACATTGGGTCTAAGAAAAGGTAATTGTAGTGCTGAATCTGTAAAAGTAGGTTGGAAAGAATCCCGTGTCCTCAGCTCCCAGGACAATTGGATCAATTCTATAGTTCCAAAGGATTTCTACTTGCAGGATGTTACTGTTTCTGTTTCCTGTGGCAAGTTAGACTGAGAGTTCAGTCTTCCACCCATAGTCATCCTTAGTAAGTAGCCATCGTAAGTAGTCCTTACTTTAATTCACTAAAAGTTAAACTTTTTGCATAACCTAATCAGGGTACCTTGTGATTTCTAGTGTAATGCTCTATTGTCTTACAGTTGCAACTGTTTTGTATAGAACATGATGGTTTAAATGGAGTGATTACTTTTATTGGCTTATGGTTGCCCTGATTAAAGGTACTAAAGGGAATGAGAACAAATGTAACATTGACACTGAAATTAAATGTAAAAAGTTGTAACTAACTGACAATAACTGCAATCAGGACCTATGACACTGTCGTGTTTCTCAAAACATGGAATCTGTCTGCTGTGGCATTCCCCAGGACAACAGAGCACTTACCACACCAGCACTGTAATCTTTGCGCTGTGTGAACACGATTGCACACTTTCTACAGAAATACCTTGTACTGCTGATGTTTCCAAGTCTGTCCTTTACATGCAGATGCAAGCCAAAGTGGGAAAAAGAAAGCTAAGAAATTCAATAAAGGAGTAATTGGAACCATTCTTTAGTGGATCAAGCATTGCTCTCTAGGGGAGACTAATGTCCACAATGTATATACAGGCCACCTACATTATTTATTTTCAATTTGTTCTTTTCTCTTCTTTGCAGGTGTCCTGAGATGTGATAAAGGACTGCTCGGCTCCGTCTCCGGGCTGAATCAAAGTGGTTCCCTGCTCTTGATCTTCCTTTGGCTCTGTCTGGAGGGAAATAAGACTCATAAGACAACAAAGAATGCAGCATTTCAACTCAAGGATGCCAAGTTCTCACAGGTCATGCAGAAGAACATTCAATATTTTATGTATTTTCAAACACTTAAAATTATCTGCTGGCTTTAGATGACATTTAATTTACTTTTAGATCGACATAATTTTCTCGTCTTTCATCTCTACACTAACCGTATTGTTACTTAAACATCAAAGTAAAATATGCATGAGAAGAGAAGGGTGGTGAGAGATGCAACAAGCACAGGACTCTGCCTCCACTCTGCTCTTTCACCTGCTTACTGCTAACTCTACTTAACACTTAGAAAAGCATTTTTTCCTAGACAATGCAAATGTAAAAGCCACATTTATAGTTCTTTTGGTGTCAGTAGAAAGTTTATATAGTAAAACTCTTTACACATTTTTCTAGTTAGCATTAATTGTCAACTTGACACAGCTTTGTGAATTTTACTATCTCTCCATTGTGAATTAAAAAAAATAATTCCCTGAGAAATCATACTACTTATTTTGATCACATTCACCCCCAAAGAATCCCTTTAACTCCTATAGTTTGTCGCCATCTCCCTAAGCCCTCTAATTTTGTGTTTTCTTTTATTTGTTTTGTTTAATAAACTAGAGACTTCCATTTGTGGTGTTAGTTGTATTAAGTATTTCATCTCAATTGGGCATTTCTACTCCATCTTTTATCATTCAGTTCCTAGATAAAAGACACACAACTATTATATTTATAATAAGCCTTTAATACATTAGAGCTGGGCAGATGTCTGTCCTCTAAGCAATTAAAATCTACTTCTCCATCAATAACCCTAATTTATAACTTTCCATGTTCCATTTGGGCAGCTTTAAATCCAATTGACCTTCATGGCCATTATTTTAAGAATCCTACTCATGTCATCTTGTCCTCTCTCCATCTTCTCTCCCTTCTCTGGCCCTAATCCTGGGAATCAAAAATTCCACCTATCTCTCTTCTGTTCAGCTATAGGTTGCGGGCATCTTTATTTAAACAATAATTTTAAATTAAGGAGTAATGTCATATTGTGCATGCAGATTCTCTTGTCCTATGGACAGCAAGGTCTTTGAGGCCAGTGTTTAGCATTACAATACATAGCAAAAGACCAAATCTCAACAGTTGTTCATATACTTCTGGGTGTGGGACCATTCACTGGAATATGGTCAACCTATCAGGAACCATAAAGGAGCCTCTCCCAAGTCTTGGACCAAGTAAAAATAAAGATTTTTGAAACAGCAAAACGAGAGAGAGAGAAAGAAAGAGAGAGAGAGAGAGAGAGAGAGAGAGAGAGAGAGAGAGAGGAAGAAGAAGAAGAAGAAGAAGAAGAAGAAGAAGAAGAAGAAGAAGAAGAAAGGAGAGGAGAGGAGAGGAGAGGAGAGGAGAAGAGAAGAGAAGAGAAGAGAAGAGAAGAGAAGAGAAGAGAAGAGAAGAGAAGAGAAGAGAAGAGAAGAGAAGAGAAGAGAAGAGAAAAAAAAACACTTACTCTTCCTTCTCCCCGGAGCTAACAATACCCAGAGCTCCTCAACTAGGAGTGAAGGCTCACGAACTGCTTCCTGTTCTATGCGAGAGTGTTGACTGGCTTTTTCTGTGCAGGTTTCATGCAGGCAGCCATTGCCACTGAGAAATTCTGAGTACAATGGTCCCGTCATACCCAGAAGACACTGTTTTACTATGCTCCTCCCTCATCTTCATTTCTTACAATCTTTCAGCCTTAACTTCTGTCCCTTATTGATGACCCTTTAACTTTGGGAGTAGTAATGATATCTGGTTTGTGGCTGAATGCTACTTAGATGTATTCTAGGCAATTTGAGAAATTGTGAGTTTCTGCATCAAACACTGTCCAGTGCACAAAGAAATGTCTCTGGTGAGGTGTGAGAGAGGCACTAATCTATAGTTAGAGAGATAAGAACTTTGAGGACAGTTTAATTCTGCATCCTAAGTGGGACAAAATAATAAATAGTATTAGGTGCCCTCCGGGGACCCAGAGCTTCCCAACTACGTGTCCTTTACCAGATTTTCAACATTAAGCATGTGTTTCATTCTCAGAAGCAGGTTCAAAGCCAATAAGAAAGTGGTTGGTCCCCCTATGACATTCATGTCTCTCTTGGATGCATGGGTATATCTTGCCACCCTGGTTGTCATTGTAGTTCACAGGGTTCACAGCTGGATAAGACTATTGATGACTGCATAGCCTGCATAGCAGTACCATATAGCCTAGCATCCTAGACAGCAGGAAGGAAGCTTCATGGAGAATATCAACTTGGTTAGTTTAATTTCTTCACGTTCAAACAAATAACCATTTCTTATCATATTTATGGCTGGAATTTCACTATTTGATTTTATTTTTTTTATGTAATTACATTTAAAATTCTTATGCTACCAAACTTATCAATTTACTTGTTTTTGCTGATTGGGCATTATGTTTTGAAGGGCCAAAATCTTTTCACAAAAAAAATATTTTTAAAAATCTATGCATGTTTCTTCTGATGTTTGTCTTTTTGCTCTAGAATTTGAATTTTTAAAAAATAAAATATACTATATTACTATAGATTCAAATAACTACCAGAAGATTAAAACTCACAAAAGGAAAACACTGAATTACTTATTGTAATTGTTAACTTCAGATCAGTTTTTCATGTGTTAACATGCATTTTACATGTCCCACTTACTATTGTTAGTAAGAGTAACTTAAGTGTAATTCAATGTATAAACAATCTGAATTTTGGGACAGTGTCTATAAAAATTTGCAAAGACCAGCAGGTGTCTTATAAAATGTTAGTTGGTTGCAAAACACTAAGCATACTTATAGTGCTATTAAGAATCAACCTGAGTACACACTTATAAGAGTCAGTTAGCCGTTATCTTCTTATGAAGAAATCTAATTATTAGCTGAGATTTTTCCAAATCAAACATCAATAATTTCATCATCTTAAGAAAGGTCCTCAAAGGAAAATGTCAAAGAAACACGTTTGTCTTAGTCTTGGCTCTAAGTGGAAGCAAAACATATCCTCTGAAATCTGTCATTACAACTAAAGCCTTCACCCAAGCCTGGCTGGGAAAACCACTCCATTTATAGGACCTAAAATCTCCCTGCTTAAAATGGTTTTGGGTTTTGGTTCCTGACCAAAGAAACAAGCAAAACTCAAAATTAAAATAAATTACAATGCAGCTTATTCTTCTTTAATAATATACGTACAAAATATTTTAGAGATATTCATAACATATACATGTGAACATATGAGTAGACACCTATGTAAATAATATGTGTATATTTGTACAAATAACTGCAAGGAAGTCAAATATCCGTAAATAATTGTTAGGAATTACAATCCAGACATGACAGAGTGTCATAGTCCCAAATGACTGGATTTATGCGAATTAAACATAAAATGAAAGAAACTACCTGTCTATTACTACAGAAATATCCCATGAACACAGATTTTAGAATACAAGCAATAGAACATTCACAGACATCATGGCAAGACTTGTTTGTGTTTATGTGGATTCAAAACTACAGTATAGTGTTTAATAAAATGTAAGCGATGTATGCTACCACATTGACAGGAAAGTGCGAACGTGGCTGGCCTATTACAATACTTATTAAGTGGTATGAGCCAATGTAGTAGAATGACTGTGCAAAGTGGATGTGGGGGTGTATGCTGCTTTTAAAAAATAGTCTATGGTACATATATTTTGCATTTTAATTTTGAAGTCTTCTGTATCAAAGCCCACCAAGAATTGAATAAACATCCAGTCACACGGTGTTTGAACACAAACCGTGATAGTCTTGGACAGAAAAAGCTCAGTGTGTGTCTGAGGACACGAAGGAAATCAGAAAAATACAGGAAGTCAGGAGAAGGTAAATGCCTGTAGGTCACCTGGGGCCTTTGCAGCTTTATTGGAATCTACTTTCTGGCACTCAGTCAGCTGTTCTTGACCTTCAGATCCAGCAACCCTTTCACAAAGGTCTTCTAAGACCTTAAACCATTGGTTTAAGTATTAGTAAGTCACAGCTTTAGCTCGCCTACAGACGCACATGGGCACAGACAATATTTTGACCTTCTGTGTTTCTTCATAAGAGGCCTCCTTTTGAATGCAGAATGTCTTCTCTCTAGGAAGATGAGAGAGGAAATAGATGGAAGAGGACTCTTCCAGGACAGGAAGCCAGAGAGAGCACACTTCACTTTCACTTATGGCCTCCTAGCCATTGAGCAGTGGTTTTCACCTTCCCTGATGCTGCAACCCTTTAGTTCAGTCAGTTGGGACTATGACACTCGGCCATGCATGGACTGAAAGTCATAACAATTATCTATGAGCCTTTGACTTCCTTGCAGTTATCTGCCACAGTTCCTCATATTGCAGTGACCCTCACCCATACAATTATTTCAGTTACTACTTCATAGCTGTAACTTTTTTACTGTTATAAATTTTAATGTAGATCTCTGTGTCTTCAGATATCCTTAGATGTGCGATTCCTGAGAAAAAAACCTTTTGACTCCCAAAGCGATTGCAACCCACAGGTTGGGAAATGCTGCTCTAGATTATATGAATATTAAGATATAGTAAAAGTTGAGACGCATTCACCCAAGTGAGGAAGAAGAAGAAAGACTGCACCATTCACATTTCTTACCACCCATCTTTTTCAGACATTTTAAAGGCCCATGGTATGAAACTTGAAGTTAACAGATAATTCTTCTCTGGTTATTTTTCAGTGGTGGGAGTGAGAGGGTAGGGAGTAAGGTCTCATACCACTTAGGCTGAGCTCCAAATTCTAATGACCCTGTTTCTAGCACCTGATCATTGAGTTTACTGTTGTGTTTCATCACACCAAGCTCAGGAACAAATAAGTCTATTAATAACTTTCCGAGAACAATTCTGAAAACAACTAGTGTCCAGATTAGATAAGTAATATACAACAGGGAAACCATGTACCAATATTTTTACATATGCAGAGAAGACCCTAAATAAACCATTTGCAAATTGAATATAAAATTTAATTTATAATTATATCATATTCATTCAGGTTTGTGACCAGAATTGTCCCACCTCAGGGAACCTTTATATATTAGCATGCATATTTAATACAGGGTCACATGATCATTTCACTAAATATGGTTGTGGAACTCAATAAATATTCCTTTTAAAAGGCCTGACAACCAACAAGTACAGCAATTATCTCTGATCTGGTAAAAGAAATTTACTAGTCAAGAGCAATATATATATATATATATATATATATATATATATATATATATATAACAGGGTTTTATAATTTACTAATGAGAAAAATAAAAAGAGTGAAATGAAAAATAAGTCATTATGGAAAAATCACAAATATATAAAAATTTAAGATAAAGAATGCTGGGTGCCCTCCATATGAACCTTCATGCATTTCCTCCTATATTTTTCTGCATTTATCCACTATGAACTGCATTGTGGTAGAATAGTTGTGGATGTTAGTTCCTAGAATATTAAAATAATACATTTTTTTTACCAAAGCTATAAATATCAATGGTGTGAAACAGGAAATGAATTCTCTAATGCTATCACCCAGGTATAACTACACATTTTGATGATTTCTGTTCGTTTTTCTTGAACTTTTTCTTTTTGTTTTTGAATCTCGGACCTCATATAAAATAATCAACATGGGAACAATCAGAGATCACAAGGTATAAAGGCAGTTTATGAGGAAAATAAGTCATACCAGACAAGAAGCACAAGACTGAATTCATTCAATATAAATTTCATGGTTTTAGTTCTTCATTGTTGAAATGCTGAATGAGCATTGGCCCACCCAGTAACCCTGTATTTGTGAAGAGGATAGAAAGATTGGGACTGGGGCTGGAGGGGCAGCTCAGTGGTTATGGAAAGAAGACTCAGTATTAAAGAGTGTTTGTTGCTCCTCCACAGGACCTGCATTCAGTTCCCAGCACCCAGGGAGGCACTCATAACCTCCTGTAAGTCCAGCTCTGTGGCAGCCATCATCCTTTCTGGCACCTGAATGCACTACACATATGGGCATATACAAATAGAGACATGCATACAACACTTAAATAAACAATAAATATTTTTTAAAATTATAAACAGAAATTCCGTGACAGTTGGTAAAGCCATGAAACCTGCTAAGCCTCTCTGCCTAGATGATCTAAAGGATAAAATAACAGGAGGACACAGTTGTCATTCTGCTTGCCCACATTCCTCATCCCTTAGTTCTCAGTCCAATCTGAGACCAAAAGGGCAACATTTCTTTTCTAGAATATCCTACATTTAATGTCCAGTCCACATGAGAGTGTTAGAGGTTCATCATGGAAGATGTACTGGACCAAAATTAAAAAAAAAATCAAATAAAAGTTGCCTAAGGTGATTCAATTTCAGCTGGTGGTGAATGAATGTAGACTCAGTAAAAAATCTTTTATTCCATTGCAGTCTAACCTGGTCCTCCATCCAGGCTCCCAAGAACTCTCTCCACAAGTCCCTGAGGTTCCCACCACCAAGCTGTTTAACTGAGTGCCGATATATACCACAGCATCCCATCTTAGCTCATGCTCTCTGTGCAGATACACAGACAACTAGTGTTCGAGTGGGGATGTAGAGTATGCTAGTTACTATCTGGACTGTGGCGTAGAGAATATACTCCAGAAAAATGTACCATCACAGAGATGACCAGAAGGAAAAAAAATATTCAGAAGAGACTTGACAATGGGACTAGTCTAATTGAAGTGGCTAAGGAAAGGCAAATTGTTATCTTCCATATTTCAAAAGTTAAAATTTTGTGCTATTTCTGCTACCTGAAATACATCACTAAGTAATAATTCCTGGGGAGTTATGTGAGGTATGGATTTTATAATTCTTGATATATGAAAATTTTAACAGTACTGAAAATTGTTAACTCTGATAACGTCACAAAATCTATATGTGAGAATTAAAAAAAAATCATGTCATAATGCATCTGGCCAACTTATTCTTACCACTATGTGCTAGCAACTCTAAACAGAGAAAGTATGGCCATGGTTACTACTGGATTTTGATAATGTGTGCAAACTTCAAAGTGTGATGTGTGCTACAAATTACACACCGGGAGACAGCATTTCTCTCATCTGGCAGATGCTTCTAAATACGTGAAAACTTTAAAAACTGAGTATGAGGAAAGTAAACACAATTGGAAAATAGGCAAGAGACCCAATCCCTGTGCACAGGCTTGGAGATATGAATCTGGAGAGCACAAGAAGACATCAGCTCATATCTGCTGCAGGAGCTGGAGGAGAGCAGACTGTATCATCCCCACTCAAGCCTGCATCTTTGCTGCATTGTCACTGTAATGAAGTCTAGGGAATGGCTTGGTCATTTTTAAACATTATTTGTATTTAATTTTGCTGCTGTCATACATGAATGCAATTTATTGTTAATGTATTCACCCATTCCCTTCTCTTAGCCCCATTCTACCTCTGCACAGCCTCTTCCCGTGTAGTCAATGCCTACAGTGCCATGTTTTATTTGGGGATACAAGTCCCCTGCAAGAAGCCATAGTTGCTGTTCATGATTACATCGCCATATTCATCAGACAAGTTTTGTTGGAACTATCCACATGTCATCTTTTACAAATAAACCTTAAGCACTATTTCCATACAAACCAGCAATTGTATCACTGGAAACTTAACCTAAATAAAGGCATGTGTTATACTCTTCAAAAACTTGAAATAACTGCACTATCCCTCACTTGGGAATGGTACAACAAGCTTGCACAGCCACATCAAAGTGCACAAGAGAGGCAAACTCTTGAGTCAGACAATACTAGAGATGGGTCTTTAGTGAACCAAGTCCCTAAAAGCAATCACAAAGGTAGGAGGTGGACAGCCTGCTGGCAGTCAGAGGGAGACGAGAGGGTTTGTCTATCAAAGGTAGCAAGGGGAGATAAACACAAACAGAAAGTGAATAACTGAATGAATAAGGCAAATAAAATGAGTCTCCAGTGTGGACTGTGCTTGCTCCCAATAAAGAGGAGGGGAAGGACAGCTCGGGGTTGTAGGTTCAAAAAGAGTTCATCTGTGTCTGCATGGCCCCTGGTTTCATCATCAACACACACACCCCGACACACATAAACACGGACACACAAAGTCAACATAATTAAATAAAAAAATATATAAAAAACAATTACCAATTAAGAAAACTGTCAATGTTCTGAAACATCCAAAAATTAAAATTTTTTTTGTTTCTTTTTTATGTGGCGTGACTGTACATACTTCTAATCCTAACATTCAGGCTGTAGATGCAGAAAGATGAGGAGCTCAAGACCAGCCTGGTCTACATCGAAACTCTTTCTCAAGACAACATTTGTATTTGATGTGAGTTTTGTTTTAATACAAGTGTCATCCAGCTGTGGTGGCTCACTCTTATATGTAATGCCAGCATGTAGAAGAAGCAAGAGATTTGCTTTGAGCTTTTAGGCCAGCCTGGGTAATCATGTAAGGCTCTGTATCAAAAAAAAAAGAAAGAAAGAAAGAGAGGGAGGGAGGGAGGGAAGAAGGGAGGGAGGGAGAAAAGGAAAGGAAAGGAAAGGAAAGGAAAGGAAAGGAAAGGAAAGGAA
>JANHMN010000017.1:51568821-51579000 GCA_030674055.1 Rhabdomys pumilio
AGGAAGGAAGGAAGGAAGGAAGGAAGGAAGGAAGGAAGGAAGGAAGGAAGGCAGGCAGGCAGGCAAATATATTCTACATGGTAGATATGTAGGTGGCAGATACTAGATGATAGACACATCCATATACATAATACATAGGTGGATAGATACACAATAGATAGATAGTAGCTGTTAGGTGGTAGATACACAAGACAATGCCAGTCATTCTGCCTCCTTTAGGAAAGATTTCAGTTGGGGCAGCTGATATTTGAATGAAGTCTCTAAAACACATTCTAGCCCCAGCCAAGCTCTGAGGTGATGGCTGCTACATGCATGATGCCAGTTGATCATTGCAATGAACCTACAGAATCAAGAGAAATAATTAACTTTTTTTCCAAGTTTTAGGAATTTTGTTATATAGCAAAGACTAATAGATACAATTAGTTTGTGGTCCTGGATTTGTAGAAAATAAATTATTAAGGAAATGTCAACAGAGCAGAAAACAGCACCATTTTAGTTTCTGACTCTACTAAAACTATTGAGCTATGTCTGACATAGTAGCAAATCTATGGATATTGTCAGTACTCCCTATACTAGTAAGAGAGTTTGCCTGATATTCCAGAATATCAATCCAGCTCAGAATACTAATGTTTCTACTTAAATCTGACTCTTTGGACCTGAAAATGTAGAGTTAATGGCAAGGTCATCTCCAAATTATCTCTAGTTAGAATTATGTATTACACTTATCATTAGGACCAACTTACAACTACTTACATTATGCAAATACCACTCTAGGAGGCCCTGTCTCTACTTTGTTATTCGCCCTCTTAGACAGACCTCAGCCCATTTTTAGAGACAATTACCCAAAGGCTCTACAGGCTTTTAAACTCACCCATCAGCTTTAATATGACCATTAACATCAGCTTTCTCCTTGTCTTTCCTTTGGATTTTATCCTGAACTTTCATCCCCTTCCCTTCTGTGATTAAGTCTGAAAGATAATTAAGTTCTGTAGAAAACTGGTCCTTGTTGGAAGTTTTAAAATATGGTGAAAATTATTTAAAACGAAAAGCCAATTTACAAGAATTAGAAAAATCAATTAAAGTTAAGAGTTGAATATGCTTCCTTAATCTCTAGGGGCAGTGGTTTTTATTAATACGACATTAGGCTCTGAAATGACAGGTATTTTTTAAACTACTGTCCTCAGTTTCCTACATCAAAACTCTTTGGTGCTAGTTAGTTCTAAGCTCCTCTAAGATTAATAAAAGTAACAAAGTCTTGACCATACTGTGACTGGATTAGAGCAGGATATCTGTGAAGGTATCAAGCCAGGGACACAAGAAGGAGGAACAGAGGACGGTGATGTTCTAAAGCACACACCCACCCCTTACTGTAAGATCAAGAACCAGATCCAATCTATTCATCCAGTTCTAAAGCATCGATTTACCCTGAGATAGTCACAGGGCTGGAAGGGCAGTGTGAAGTATAGGAAACAAATCACAAGGAGAAGTATACAATTTGATTTACTCAGACTAAAGGCATGGTAAGAAATGTGAAAATGGCTCTTCTCATTCATGGGTTTCCCATGCTATCACACAATACATTTTTCACTCCGAATGTGTGTCTATTGCTCTTGGTAGGCATGGCATGGCAAGACGGAGACAGTTGGTACAATACTCTCACTGGAGCCTTAGTATGCTGTAGGCAGCATAAGTAAGAGTTGAAGGGGAGGAAGAAAAATTACTTTATAATTGTCACATTAAAAGTCTAGCATTCCTTATATAGTACTGTATAATAGTGTACTACTGGAAATTTTTAACTAAAGCAGCATAACTTACTTCAGTACCAACATTAACTTGTACCAAACTATACAATTTTTGATAGGGTTAACCACTTATAATATAGGACAGATCCACCTATTAACCCATTTATGTTTTAACAAGATCCCTCTTGGATTCTTCAGTGTTACATGATTGGGGTGATGGCTTGTTTAGTTTCTGTATACCAGCATTTCTCAATTGTGAGTGAGGACAGGTATGCTTATCAATGGATACTGATAATGTAGGGAAATAGTCTGGATCATGAAAGTTGGTATAAGGCATTGATCAAGAAAGATTCATAAAATTCTAGGCACCTGACAGGTCCCTCACAAAAATGGACTACCTGGCACAAAAAGTCAACAGTGATAATGTTGTAAAATTTCACTGTGTGTCAGGTTGACATGATAGAAATCTTTTTATATAGTTTATTCAAAAATCAAAATGATGTCATTTATCATATGCAAAAGATAAACTACTTGTAAAAAATTATTATCTTGCTGGGCAGTGGTGGCACACGCCTTTAATCAGCACTTGGGAGGCAGAGACAGGCAGATATCTGAGTTCAAGGCTAGACTGGTCTACAGAGTGAGTTCCAGGACAGCCAGGACTACACAGAGAAATCCTGTCTCAAAAAATCAAAAAAATTATTATTTTGTTAGCATTTATTTTCCAAAATTGGAAGTCAAATGTTTTGAAATTGACATGATTCAATTTCCTTTAAATTATTGAGCCATGGATCAATAATTAGAAAATATAGTTATGGTGGCATTTTGGATGAATTGGCTTCTACTGATTTGTGATTTTTCAATCAACATTAGCAAGCTACAAGATCTGAATAGAGATGTTTCTCTTGAAAATATCAAATACATGTTGACAAAATAAAAAATACTACCCTAGTGTGTTTCTTTCTTTTCTCATCTTCCATAGCTTTTGAGACAAGATCCTATGTATATCTTTGGTTCATTGGAAGAAAAGACAACAGGAGAGCAGTTGGTCTGTGTTTTCAGAACAATTGCAGAAAGCTCAGGACAACTCCTAGTTCTCATCATCTTTGATGTGAGCAACACTTGGGTGGGTTCCGAATACTCTGCAGTTTGAGCTGTATGGTATCCCTCCCTGGACTCTGTGCAGACCTGGGTGCCTGGCCATGCTTCTTGAATAAGAATCTGTACTGCTGATTCTACTGTATCTCACTCCTCAGTCTTTACTGGGCACAATCCTGCGCCATAGTCACTATGACTATAGAATATGAGCACACCCAGAATCACACTGGAGAAGATCTGTTCTTCCTTCTCACCATTGCAGAACAGAAGCACAGTCCTCTTGATCTGAAATTTAAACCAAGCTATACTTCTTCAGGCTGCAGAAATGTCAGTGTCCAAATAGGACAAATATAGAAGACATACAACACGCCCACCAACAATCAGAACTTTGTAGAGAGAAATGCACCAAAGAATTTCGTCTGATATTCTGGCTGTTTCTGGCTGCTTCTGCTGACTTGTGCCAATTCCTCCGAGCCTTGCAGTTTCTTCTAGATCATGCCACAGCTATTGATTCATGTTTGGTGTTTGATATTGGACGATAAGGAGTAAAATTGCCCCTAAAACCTACTTCTAACCAGGTTGATAAATCCTTTTTCCTATTAACCTTCTTTCTCCCCTACCTCTAGTTGGTGGGATAGAAGGGAAGTTGAGGCACTTAAGAAAACTAAATAAAGTAGGTTTAGAGAAACATAACAGGCTACAGTGCTGGTTTACCAGCTCTCACAGCTGTAATACTGCCTGTCTTTTCCCCATTCATCTTGGGGAGCTTCTGAAATAAAGCAAGCACACTTTCAAGAATGCAGCCCAGGGTAGAAGCTCATCTGGTTAGGAATATTTTATGTGGCAAATAGAGTGAGTGTTCTCCTGATGTGGTGAACTCAGGTGGAAGATACAAACAGCATCTTGTTCATACACTATAAAGGTCCAAGACCCAAAAAACCACAAGTTTTCCCAATGCAACTTGTCTTTGCTATTTTAGTGATTCTTCTTTCTTCTACCCTTCTCCATTCCCTTTATTCTACACTTTCAAACTCCTAACACTAGATAGGAAAAGAAAAATATCCCTAAATAAAGCCAGGAGTCAGAAAGGAGGCAATGCTATTTTTAGACTACTTCCTGCTGACAAAGGGTATCAAGTTTATTGTCCCAAGTTTGACCTTCACCTTTAGAATATGTAATTTCTTCTGGTTATTTCTTCTTTGCAAACAACTACTTAACAAACTGCAACCAACAGCAACCAACAACCAACTGACCAGCAAACCACCATGCCCTTGGGGCCCTAGCATTATATATCCTCAGAATTTCAAACATCACACAATTGCACAAATCTGTTTACAGCTGGCAAAATCACACCCTTGTTAGATCACAAGGCAAATCATAGTCAGCTGCTGTGGACAATCGGAAACAGCACCAAACCACACATGTGGGATTAAAACAAAAACATATGAAAATATTTCTGTATATTTTAAAGAAACCAAAATTGCACAACTACAACTCTATAACTACAAAGTTCTAGATCCTTGGAATAAAAGAAGACTTAGACATGTTCTAATTGAAAAATTCTAACCTACAGCTGAAAAACTGCTTGGGCCACAGTTCTGAGGGGACCGCTCAGATCACTTGAAAAGAAAAAGGCACAAAGTACATAATCTGCTGTGCCTGTAATCACAGCATTCAAGGAAAATATGAGTTGACGGAAACTTGCAGGTCAGTAAGAGACCTTGAGCCTAGGTGTTTAGAGATAGTGATAGAGGAAGACCCCCAACATCCTCTGGCTCCTTTGTATGTGTGCATGAGCACATACATTTGCATATACCCTATACACACATCATATATATATATCCTATATCTCTATCTCTATCTATCTATCTATCTATCTATCTATCTATCTATCTATCTATCTATCTATCTATGATATATCTTATACAATATATACTTGGCCTGAAGTCACATTGCACAATGGTGACAGAGGTACTGTTAACTGTTAACTTCTGAATCTTTTTCTTCTTTAACAGAGCTAGTAGCACACTTGCTCTAGAGTAGGTTAGAAAAATAACAATGTCATCCTCCAATAACTAAATAAATTCACCTTTTCGGCTATCGGCTTGATCTGGAACATTCACTCATTACTGAATGAAGAATAAAGCAGACCCTCCCACCTCCAGTAGGAGGCCAGGGCTGTACATGCTCCTTGGTGAAACTACTAGTACTACTGGAACTGAAACGTTCATGCGCTAGGGGCCATGGTAAAGCTCCAGCAGCCAAGGGAAGATCGGAAGGGACAGCAGCTCTACAGACCTAGGACACAGGAACTCATCCAGTCCCAAGGAATAGACTTTAAGGGCAAAAGAAAAGTCATTATATGAGAAATCTTCAGTTTGAGTCCACTAGGCACTCTCCTGCTTACTCATGCAATGGCTGTAACTGAAGAAGCAGCTAAAACTGGCTAGGAATTGTGCACCTAACCAGTGAGCCAACTGCCCAGCAAAACAGTGAAGAAACAAACGTCTTGACTTATTTAACACTGTCTAAAAGTGTTTGTTCACTGTAGTACTCATAACACACACACACAGACACACACACACACACACACACACACACACACACACACACACCCCATATCATAAATATAACTGTATCTAGAATAATACTTCTTAATATCTCAAGACTGTATGTGCTCATTAGATATCGATGACCTCAGAATGAGTCAGAAATGGCACATAGTTACTGTTATTGTCCTTTGTAATAAAGTGGATGATTTAGTCCTATTATCTAAAGATGGAGGAGATGGCCCAAGGCCAAATCTAGAATGTAATCAAGTCTGACCCAAGCATACATTTCCCACTTGTATATCAGTGCACACTTTACTAGTGTATGCCCTTCTACAGCACGAAATCTCCCATAGAAGTTCACAAAACTCAACTTTACTTATGTCTAAAATGAGGCAAGAGAGAGGAGAAGTTTATCTACAGACATTTATGGTTTTAGAGTTGAGGATCTCAAGTCAAGACATTTCCATTGAACTTGTTGCAGAGATAAGTTTAAGTTGGTGCAGAATTTGAAGTATAATCATTGCTGAGAGTCCTACAAAGGCAGACTTAATTTCAATGTCATCCCAGAGAATCTGTCTACACTTTATCTGTTAGAATGTAGATATTGTTGTTGTTTTGCAGCCATTTACAGAAAATTTTGCTCAATTTGACAAAATGAGGAGACAGAGCTTTTTAACTGGGGTTGTGTTTTAACTGGTTCTCAAAAAGTCACAGAATCTGCATCTTGGGTTCATCCGTCTGTGTAGCATTGCTGGCATCATTTGTCTGGCTTCAAAGGAACCTCTAGCTGTGTGTAGATAATGCCACTTGGTATATGATGGAGAGAATGATTTCCTGGCCAGAACTATGATGTAAACATGGAAAATTGTGCCCCCCCCCCCTCTTTTTCTAACTATATTTCAGAAAGTAGGAGAGATAAACACAACAAAGTGACCAGGTCACACAAAGGGTGAGAAATTATTTAACATATATCTAACATGCAAAAAAGTAATGAAAGGCAAAATTGAAGAGCTTATGCTCTCAAAAAAGCAGTGGTTTAAGTCATCACACCAACTATATGATCTTAGGCAAGTTACCATCTATAGGTGACAATTTAAGTGGTTAAAACACTTGCCATACAAGTGTGAGGACAGGAAGTTGGATCCCCAAACATGCATTTAAATAGCAAACAGGTGTGGTGGCCCAGTGGGACAGACATAGGGGATTCCAAGAACAAACTAACAAAGATAACCGTATAGGTGAGATGTGTGTTTGAATGAAATACTGCCACAGTGAATAAGGTAGAACAATGATTAAGGACGATTCCCTGTATCAACTTCAGGCCTCTATATGTGCACACGGATACACACATATACCCTGCACAAACATATAAACCATGCTTACACACACATGCATGCATGACAAAGAAAAGGGTGGTTACAGCATGAATAGTCAGTGATATCTTTATGATAATTAAATTAGATAGTTAAAAGCCATAGAGCGGTAGTCACACATAGTGCTCCCTAAATCAACACGAGATCATTGATGTTATTATTAATGATAGCAGATGTGAGAGGCAACAATAAATGTTATAAAATATCAAAGGGTAGACTCTTAAAATGGAATGGGGGCAGAATGAATTGTGGCCCTACACTGAATCTGTAAGTGTGGGTGGTTGTGAAAGCTAAGGATAAGGAGGAGAGACAATTCTCCACAGGGATTGGAATAATATATTGCAAAATGTGACATTTTGACATGCCAAGGTCCCAGGAAATCAACCAATTTGACTAGAGTGAATAGAAAACTCATGACAGGTTCTAAAATGTCAGCCTTTTTTCCCCCAAAAAAGCTTCCCATTGGTAATTCTATCAGTCTATGATGGTAAAATATAATTGAAAACATTTTTCCAGTACAAATACCCATCTCTGCTTGCAAAATGACCTTAACCCCCTGTTTGATTTAATCCATCAACTAAAAATAATTTCAAAAGCAGAGACCATTATATTATTTTTAAAATAAATTTATCAAATTACTCTATTAAGAAATCAGTTGTGGCAATCAACCCTTTGAACTCAGAAACATCAATTGATCTTGCCAATAGAAATAGAAAGTTAATCTAGGAGCAATCCCGCTTATTCAGTAAGGCCTGCCTATTGCTTCCCATCTCTTCCAGACTTGATAAACTTTTTTCTCACAGCCTCTGGTCATAGCATCATAGAAACCATATTGTACCATTCCCAAGGAATAAAAGTCTACAAATATTATAAAAGAAAGCCATAGTTTGCCTGTTTACATTTCATGAAATTTTACCTCATTCCCTAAATAAGACCTAGTAAAGTTTTCTAGAAGGGAAGAATTCCACACCAGATTATTTCATTTTTTTTTTTTTGCAAGTTGTTTCATGAGTAAAAAGCATCATTTTTCCTTAAGTAGAATGAAGAGGTACAAAGAAAGGCTTTGCGTTAGCCTCTTCAGGGCACTAGGATTTACCCAAATAAGAAATAAACATATCTTCCATCTTAAACTCTTTGGCAATCACTATATGCTACTGCTTACACATCTAGGTATTCAAAAACACATTTTGTTTTGTTGGGTTATTTTTCTTTCAAATACGGGTGACTTCTATATGTAGCCACCATGCAAAGTTGTCATACACGTTGTAGTAAGGCTCTATCAAGTCTTCCTTATCATCTTGATACAGTTTTCTTCTGAGAAGAAAACCCGATTGAGGAATTGTCTAGGTCATGTTGATGTGTGGGAATCACTGTAGCAGGCTTCCTTGTTTGTTAATTCATATAACAGGACCCAAATCCATCATGGCCAGTGTCAGTCCCTAAGTAGGTAGCCCTGAGTTGCATAAGAAAGCTCTCTGGGCATAAGTTTGTAAGCAAGTTGGCAAGCAGCATTTCTCTCTGGTTTCTATTTCAGGTTTCTGCCTTGAGTGCCTGCCCTGACTTTCTCAATGATGGCTGGTGACCTGAAATTGTAAGCCAAATATGTTTACACACATCTGTGTATGGGAACACTAATTTTTTTTTTGTCCCTAGAGTTCCCTGCATGTAGAAAATCCAAAAAAAAAAAAAAAAAAAGCAACTGAACTTAGCTGGAAGGAAGTCCTAACAGAGAGGTGTATGTGTGTATGTTTGTGTGTTCGAGGGAAGGTGTTAATTTAACTTGACCCACCAGTGAACTCAGCCCCATGTCACTTTAGGAAAATGATGTGGCTCTTGATATGTCATCTCCACCAATGACATGAGCCAATTCAAGTCAAATTAAAGTATAAAGTCAGGTTTATTACGGGCAGCTCTAGGGTGGGTTCACTGATCACACAAGAGGTTCAATGAAGTCGCCACATAGAGGAAGACAGAGCAGAAGGGGAAGAGAAGGAGAGAAAGCACCCATGCAAAGAGAGAAGAGAGATGCAGACAGAGCGAGGGAGGGAGAGAGAAAACACACACAGAGAGAGACAGAAAGACAGACAGAAGAGAAGAGAGAACCAAAATACCTGGATTATATGTGGAAGACCCACTGGGTGAAAGTAATCCAACACCCTGTGTTGCCTAGAGGACAGGGCATGCCAGGCACACCCTGTATCAGGCAGGGACTGAGGGAGGCTAGGAGAACCTAGAGGCAGATCCACTTTTTTGTGGTACAGATGCACCTTAGGTGCTTGTCTGGTGTCTGAACCCAAATACCTCTCTGTCGTGGGTGATGTATTTTCACATGAATAGTTTGTTTAATGTTTTCATGAACATTAACATGAGTTTTTTATTCAAAACTTTTATCTTTGATGTGTTTTCTATCATTACTCCCAAACGTTTTCCTTCTACAGATATCAAGAGCTATTAAAAAAAAAAACTTCCCTCAATAATTTCCCTCATCCTCCTCCACTGCTGCCTGTTACTAGCTAACATTATCCCTAAAACTTTGTCCTGCACAGGACACTGTACGTCAGTGGGCAGACTTTGCCCCTCCGGCATAAATGTTGGTAATTCATAGTTAAACAATGTTTTCATCTTCTGTTGTCTGGATGTTTGACTAATCGCCACTGGTCAATTACTGCATTCAAGAATCTGTGGACTTAGCACTTCAGCTCAACTCAAGCACTGCATTAAAAACTATAAGCTGTTCTGTGTGACTTTATAAAATTCCCATAAAGTCTTTACGTTTTTTTTTCATCTAAATTATTTTGTTATGTTAGGCAAGTCTTTCTTCTTCTCTTCTTCACAAGCTGTCATAAAATAAAAGTTGACTAACATGCTGACTAAATATTCAATCCCTCCTTGACTGCAGGGAAACCCCAGAGTATCTCAGGTAATATCATTTCCTGCATCTGAGTCACTTGAGGTAAAACAACACAGCAGCCACTGGAAAGGGAACCACTGGCCAGTTACATAAGAAACAGACACCAAGCATGGGCAATCTAAAAGAGATTTAAGAAAACACAGATTTGGCTTATGTCAAGTTTTATTTTTTTTTTTTTTTGTCATATTCTAGCTCTTCTGGAATGTTAGAGAGCTATGATGGGTTATTTACAGTTTGATACTGAGGCTCACAGTATTAATTGACATTTGATAGAATCACTGGAATTTACATTAGATCAAACTGCCTTGATCTCTTGGGAAAAAAATCACTTAATATAGTGATCAGTTTTCATTTTTTTTGTGTGTGTATGTATGTGTGTATGTGTATGTTAACGGGTGTGAGTGTGAATGGGTAGGGGCAATAAATACAGAAAGAGGGATACAGAGACAGAAACACACAGACACACACAGACAGACACACACAGACAGACACACACAGACAGA
>JANHMN010000017.1:51584998-51645890 GCA_030674055.1 Rhabdomys pumilio
TATATATATATATATATATATATATATATATATATATATATATATATGTATATGCCTACTATAATCAGGAAAGTATTTGGAGAATCAATATAGCTCTCATTTTGACCTACCTACCCTTGCTTCTCATCCTGATTACATTCTCTCATGCTCTGTCCTCTTGTACCTTTGTTTCTGAAATCACCAATGTCTTGTTTTGTCTTAGTTTGATGAACCATTGCTTGTAGCAGATCCCGAAGGAAAACAATTGAAAGGTAAATTTGTAGCGAACTCCTATGTGTATTAAAGTGTATCTGTCTTGTCCACACTTAGCTGTCTGGGTAATTTGGCTGGGTTCATCTTCTACCTTAGACAGTTCACTTATCTTGACTTTTAAGAAAATGTACCACCATTTGCTAGCTTCTAGGATTCCTCTTGGGAATTTCAAAATCTTTTCAGTTCTTGATCCTTTGTGCTGTCTGAAATCCAAACACTTTCTATTTTATTTTTAATGTCCATAGAACTTAGAATTCTTACTTAGAAACCTCATGTGTTTCAGTCTGAAAACTTTCAACTAGTTTATGTATGTATGAATTTCTCACCTTTCTCGTTTCACATACTCACCCTTCTTATACATCTCTCTCTTAATACACTTAGCTATTACATTTGCTTATTTATTTACTTATCTCTGCAAACTGTTGTAGCACCCTGTGGTGGAAATTATCAGGTCTAATATATTTCTTTTAGAGCTTAGTATTTAAGAATCTCAGAAGTTCATTTATTTCCAGATGCAGAAAGACAAAAAATTGTACATATTTGCTTAATTGTGGATATTAGCTCTTAACTCAGTAATGCTGTTATGAATGTAATGTAAATATGTGATATACAAGATATCAGTATTATCAGTATGCAATCTCTGTGTGAGCTGCAACCACAGGTGGAGAATCACTGGACTAGAGAATAAAATGACTCCTAAAAATATTCTGCCATGCTCATATACTCATAAACCAGTGCCTTGCTCACCCATCTTCAGAGAAACTTCTTGCAGCAAATGTGAATAAATACAAACACTCAGAGCCAGATATTATGTAGAGTGAAACCTTGAAATGACTACACAACTCTAAATGGGTGTCTCTATAAAATCCCTCCCTTCAGAGCTCAGGAAAACACACAGAAGAGGGGGCAGGAAGACTGAAAGCACCAAAGGGGTAGTTCAAACGCGCACACACACACACACACACACACACACACACACACACACAGACAGAGAGAGAGAGAGAGAGAGAGAAAGAGAGAGAGAGAGAGAGAGAGAGAGAGAGAGAGAGATTGATTCAAGGCTCTTTAAATCTACATATGCAAAGCTCATGTGAAGCCACAGAGACTGAAGTGGTATGCACTGGGTCTGCCTGGGTCTCCACCAGGTCCTGTGTGCTTACATTATGTCTTTCAGTTTAGTGTGTTTCTGAAATTCCTGAGTGTGCAAATGAGTGGTTCTCTGATTGTTGTACTTCTCTAGGGCTCTTTTCCTTCTGTTGGTTTATCTTTTCCAACCATGACGTGAGTTTTTGTTTTATTATATTTTATTTTGTTAGAATTGCTTTAAAAACATGAATGAAAGAAAGAAAGAAAGAAAGAAAGAAAGAAAGAAAGAAAGAAAGAATGAATGAAATACTACCCAATGCAGTAAACATTGAGAACTGAACTGTCATTCATACCTACAAGGAGAAGGAAAGTCCTTTTTTTCCAATTGACTGATACTGGGTATATCAACCACTCCAGGATGTATCTTATGTTCAGGAGTATTAAAGCAGAATAGAATAGACTCCATAGTTCTTGGTATGCATTTATTTGGTTATAGTTTTGTGTGTGCTTTGGGGAGGTGTGTTTTATTTTGGTATCTTGGTTTGGAGGTGTTGCTGTTGTACTGAGTTTTTGTTTTGGAGTTTGGTGAGTATGGAGGATCTGGAAGGACTTGGGAGAGGGGAAGAATGTAAGGAAAATGTATTGTATTACATTTAAAACTTGTTTCACATAATAAAAATATTTAAGAATTAAATTTTGTATTTCTTGTTATATATTTTATATCTGGAACTTTAAAAATTTTTATTTGCAGGTCATATTATACAGTAAATGGGATTATTCATCATGAAAGTGTCTGGATTGCAGTAACACAAAAAGAGAACGAATAAGAAATGTATCTTGAAATATACATTCTTGAGAAAGTGTGTGGTCAGAAACTATCAGAATGAGGCTCATTGTGGGTGGAGTTAAAAACGGATTTGTAATTATAGAAATATGAAAAACTAAGTACAGATTAAAAATGGATAATCCCTGAGCATGGGAGAGCGGGCCCTGACCTTGCCTGGTATGCAGCGGTGTGAGAGAAGAAAAGATGCACCTTCACCTCTTACTATATGAGTCAGGAGGGACAGCTGGCTCAGAGTCATGAGAGCAGAAGAGATGGTCCTTTCCCCCAATAGCTGCAACTTGGAAGAGCAAGTAGTCTCTGCACCATGCCTGCAGCACAATAGAACTGGCCCTGCTGAACTGGGCGGTAGTGAAATGGTCCCGAGTGCATGCAGGACAACTGGTTCTACCCTTATCAGTTGTGATATTTATCTAACTTAAAAGAGTGGGCTTAGCACATCTGCAGAAACTGATTCTAGTTCAAATAATATAGCGAAATTTCATTTTAGTTTGGTTATTTTCTGTTTAGAATTAATGTTTGAGGATACTTCTATAGGACATGGCTTGATATTAATATCTTAGATGATTGAAGGAATTGTTTAGCTTTATTTATGTGTAAGTGGCTTATTTGCATGTATATATAAACATCATGTGTGTACCTGGTGCCAGCGGAGGTCAGAGAGGGCATCAGATTCTTTTGAAATGGAGATACAGATGGTTACAAAACATCATATGAGTACTGGGAACTTAACCCAGGTCCTCTGCAGGAAGTTTACTTATTTACTGAGCCTTCACCCCAGTATCCTTGGGTTATTATTGCTATTTTAAAGCCCATTCAGTATATTCAATAATTATAAGGTACTTGAAATTTTCTATCTACCCAAGTCAGTCACTGAAAGATTTTCCAGAAACATTCCACTTTATGTAACTTTTTATAATTCTTGACATAAAACCTGGATTCTACCACCTCCTAAACTTCTACTACTTTTGTCACAGTTTTGTCCTAGGAGTTTAATTAAGTCAAACATTGTAGGTATTTTTCTGGTTTCTGCTAACAATACAAATGTATATAAACTTGGATCTTATATTTATATAAGGTCACTTCTCTAAATTTGCTTCTAAGATCTTATTTCATGATGTATGCTTAGTGATTTACTGGTCTTTAGTTTCTTATCAACATCTTAAATTATATATTTATATACTCTATATTATATCTAAATTATCTATGTATAAAATAGGATATATATATTCCATATTTTATCTAAATTATATATATATAATAGGATTATATATATGCTATATTATATATATACACATATTATATATGCACCATTTTCTTATATATCCTATATATATATATATATATATATATATATACACACACACACACACATATATATATATGGATATATCTATATACACACACATATATATATACATATACATATATATGTACATGTGTATGTACATATACATCATATGCATATATGCACAATTTTTTCCTGTTTAGATTTGTTGGACTTTTAAAATGTGAATATTAGGTACTATACATTGTAAAAAAAAATCTTAATTGCTTATATTTTATGTTTTTCTCTGAAATTCTAAACCTATTTTGGGTCTTTTTTCTCTGACTTGTATTTTACTGATCTTTAATGAATATATGTCTATGTTGATACAGGATAGTAGCATTTTTTACTTGAAATTGATTCTTTCTTATGTTATGACCAAGGTTTATCCTATGTAGTAGGTCATTTTTTTAAATTTTACTGCTCTCATTTATATGTTTTATTTTATTCTTTTTTTGTAAATTAACTCCATTCATTTTGATATACTTATTGATCATAGTTTTTTTTCTAGACATATACCAGGTGCCAAAGTTAAATCAGGATCAGATAAACCATCTAAACAGTCCCATAATTCCTAAAGAAATAGAAACAGTCATTAGAAAATCTCCCAACCAAAAAAGCCCAGGACCAGATGAGCTTAGTGCAGAATTCTATCAGACCTTCAAAGAAGATGTAATACCAATACTCTTCAAACTATTCCATAAATAAAAACAGAAAAAACACTACCCAATTTGTTCTATGAAGCCACAATTATGCTGATACCTAAACCACACTAAGACCCAACAAAGAAAGAGAACTTCAGACCAATTTCCCTTATGAAAATTGATGCAAAAATACTTAATAAAATCCTTGCAAACCGAATTCAAGAACACATTAAAATAATCATTCACCATGATCAAGTAGGCTTCATCCAAGGGATGCAGGGATGGTTAAATTTCCAAAAATCCATCAACATAATCCACTACATAAACAAACTCAAAAAAACCCCACATAATTATTTCATTAGATGCTGAAAAAGCATTTGACAAAATTCAACATCCTTTCATGTTTAAAGATTTGGAAAGATCAGAAATTCAAGGCCACTACCTAAACATAGTAAAAGCAATATACAGCAAACCAGTAGCCAACATCAAACTAAATGGAGAGAACCTTGAGGCAATCCCACTAAAACCATGGACTAGACAAGGCTGCCCACTCTCTCCCTACCTATTCAATATAGTACTGGAAGTCCTAGCTAGAACAATTAGACAACAAAAGGAAGTCAAAGGGATACAAAATGGAAAGGAAGAAATCAAAATTTCACTATTTTCAGATGATATGATAGTATACTTAAGTGTCCCCAAAAATTCCACCAGAGAACTCCTAAACCTGATAACTTAAGCAGAGTGGCTCAATATAAAATTAAGTCAAACAAATCAGTAGCATTCGTCAACTAAAAGGATAAACAGACTGAGAAAGAAATTAGGAAAACAACACTTTTCACAGTAGTCACAATTAATATAAAATACCTTGGTGTGACACTAACCAAGCAAGTGAAGGGTGCGTATGATAAGAACTTCAAGTCCCTGAAGAAAGAAATTGAAGATCTCAGAAGATGGAAAGATCTCCCATGCTCATGGATTGGCAGGATTAACATAGTAAAAATGTCCATTTTGCTCAAAGCTGATCTACAGACTCAATGCAATCTTCATCAAAATTCCAACTCAGTTCTTCATAGAGATAGAAAGAGAAATTTGCAAATCATGTGGAATAACAAAAAACCCAGGATAATGAAAACTATTCTCAACAATAAAAGAACTTCTGGAGGAATCACCATTCCTGACCTCATGCTGTATTATATAGCAATAGTGATAAAAATGTATAATATTGGTACAGAGTCAGGCAGGAAGATCAATGGACTAGAATCAAAGATACAGAAATGAACACACACACCTATGGTCACTTGATCTTTGACAAAGAAGCTAAAACCATCCAGTGGAAAAAGGACAGCATTTTCAATAAATCGTGCTGGTTCAACTGGAGGTCAGCACGTAGAAGAATTCAAATTGATCCATTCTTATCCCCTTGTACAAAGCTCAAGTCCAAGTGGATCAAGGACCTTCACATAAAACCAGATGCACTGAAACTAATAAAGGAGAAAGTGGGGGAAAAGTCTTGAACACATGGGCACAAGGGAAAAGTTCCTGAACAGAACACCAATGACTTATGCTCTAAGATCAAGAATTGACAAATGGGACCTCATTAAATTGCAAAGTTTCTGTAAGGCAAAGGATACTGTCAATAGGACAAAACAGCAACTAAGAGATTGGGAAAAGATCTTTACCAATCCTACATTTGATAGAGGGCTAATATTCAATGTATACAAAGGACTCAAGAAGGTAGACTTCAGAGAATCAAATAACCCTATTAAAAATGGGGAACAGAATTAAACAAAGAACTTTCAACTGAGAAATATTGAATGTCTGAGAAACACCTAAAGAAATGTTCAACATTCTTAGTCATCAGGGAAATACAAATCAAAACAACCCTGAGATTCCACCTCACAGCAGTCAGAATGGCTAAGATCAAAAACTCAGGTGACAGCAGATGCTGGTGAGGATGTGAAGAAAGAGGAACACTCCTCCCATTGTTGGTGGGATTGCAAGCTTGTACAACCACTCTGGAAATCAGTCTGGCGGCTCCTTAGAAAAATGGACATAGTATTACCTGAGAATTCAGCTATACCACTCCTGGGCATATAAACAAAAAATTCTCCAATATATAACAAGGACATATGCTCCACTATGTTCATAATAGCCTTATTTATACTAGCCAGAAGCTGGAAACAACCCAGATGTCCTTCAACAGAGGAATGAATACAGAAAATGTACATTTACACAATGAAGTACTATTCAGCTATTTGAAAACAATGAATTCATGAAATTCTTAGGCAAATGGATGGAACAAGAAAATGTCAACTTGAGTGAGGTAACCCAATCACAAAAGAACACACATGGTATGCACTCACTGATAAGTGGATATTAGCCCCAACACTCAAAATAACCAAGATACAACTCACAGATCATATGAAGCTCAAGAAGAAGGAAGACGAATGTGTGAGTGTTTTGGTCTTTCTTAGAAAGGGAAACAAAATACTCAAGGGAGAAAATAAGGAGACAAAGTGTGGAGCAGAGACTGAAGGAAAGGCCATCCAGATACTGTACCACTTGGGGATCCATCTTATATATAGACACCAAACCCAGAAACTATTGTGGATGCCAAGAAGTACATGCTGACAGGAGCCTGATATTGCTGTCTCCTGAGAGGCTCTGCCAGAGCCTGACAAATACAGATGTGGATGCTCACAGCCAACCATTGGACTGAGAAGAGTGTCCCCAATGGAGGAGTTGGAGAAAGGACTGAAGGAGCTAAAGGGGTTTGCAACCTCATAGGAAGAACAATATCAACCAACTAGACCCTCTGGAGTTTTCTGGACTTAAACCACCAACCAAGAAATACATATGGAGGGACAGAGGGCTCTAGCCACACATGTAGCAGAGGATGGCCTTGTCAGTCATCAATGGGAGGAGAGGCCCTTGGTCCTGTAAAAGCTTGATGCCCCAGTGTATTGGAATTCGAGGGTTGGGAGGCAGGAGTGAGTGGGTGGGTGGGTGGGAAAACACCTTTATAGAAACAGGGGGAGGGAGGATGGGATAGGGTGTTTCCCTGGGGGGTGGGGACTGGAAAAGGGGATAACATTTGAAATGTAAATAAAGAAAATATCCAATAAAACACACACACACACACACACACACACACACACATATATATGATATATATAACACATGTATATACATATATATGTGTGGGTATATACACACACACACACACACATATATGTATATATATATATGTGTATATATATATATATATATATATATATAAATTATCTTAAGAGTAGACACATACTTACCCGAAAACTGCATTTTCTGCTGCTATGTCCAAAGATTGAAGTTGTAATTTTTTTTCTGGTGATTCTGCTAAGTGTCATTCATCTTATGGTATCATGACTGTTTATTATAAACTGATATTACTTGATAATTTTGAGGACTATTATAGAACTCTATTTGGAACTGTTAAATAGGCAATATTTGAATTTTATATTTTTGTACACAGAAACATTCTTGAATAGAATTCTGAAAATTAAAATCCCAGCTTGGATTACTCAGCTGAGCCATGAGCAGAATCACCAAGAAAAAAAAGAAGCAAATTATACATGGAGTCTTTATATGTAGCAGACAATGGGATCTTCAGTTAAGAATATATCTACACTTAAGGTATTTAAAATTAGTTGTGGTAAAATACGATCAGCAATTCTATCAAAAGTAGTGGGGTTGATTTGCAAAGAGTCAAAGAACACTGATATAAACGCAAACAGGTAGAATTAAAAGATAGTGACATACTAAATACAGTAAACATTGGAATCCAAGCTGAGTAACCCAATCTCATCATAATCAATATGTACTGTGATATGGGGACCTTGAATGACTAGGGAAATGTGAAAAATTAGTAAGAAATCCCTCCTTCAAGTTGTTAGATACTGTACAGTATTGGGTACCTAACTACATTACCTCAAAAGTTATTTCTACACAGCATTTTAGGCACAGGTCACCACAGGCATGGCATTAGGTCACATAAAAAACTCCTATTTCTCAGTTTCATCTCACTCACCATCATCACCAGATTTGTTTTTTCACTATTATCACTTATTTTTACACATTAAACTTAAACATTTTCATTCTAATGACAAGTGATTATGTGAGAATGATAGTCACTCTAGAAAGACAACAGCATATACCAGCAAAACACGTTTCAAACAAATGACGGATAAAATTCTTGTCTCCAAACAAGGAGAGAGCTGCACTGCCTAAAAGGCCGGCCATAGACAGCTAGTGGTCTCATTAGATTATGATAGGCACTTGTGGCTTCCACTGTGTCTGTTTGGCCTCTTGTTGAGCAGGAGATGGGTGACTGAAGAGAGATCACTGTCAGGTCTTCCAGAAGCCTTAAGCATGTTCCAGGAACTGGTTATGTGTGACATTTTAGACACTATCTGATCTTTTCAGCTTCAGCAAAAGCCCATGTGTAAGTAAAAACTTTGCAAGTAGAATGAGGACTTGGAGGTTGATCTGAGGTACATGACACTCTCAGCAAACACAGACTTGAAATTTACCTTAGTGTATTAGTAAGTATTCCAGTGATGTGAAGAGAAGAGATGCTATGATCATAACAAGTCTTTTTTTTTTTTATATAGTTTTTCGAGACAGGGTTTCTCTGTGTAGTCCTGGCTGTCCTGGAACTTACTCTGTAGACAAGGCTGGCCTCAAACTCAGAAATATGCCTGCCTCTGCCTGCCAAGTGCTGGGATTAAAGGCATGCGCCACCACTGCCCAGTGATCATGACAAGTCTTATAAAGGAAAACATTTAACTGGCTTACAGGTTCAGAGACTTAATCCATTGTCATCACGGAGAGAAGAATGGTAGAATGCAGGCAGACATAGCACTAGAGAGGTAGCTGAGAGTTCTGTACCTGGATTTGAAGGCAGCAGGATGAGAGAGCGGGCACACTAGGCCTGGCTTGAGAGTCTTAAAGCCCATCTGCAGTCGACAACACACTTATTCCAGCAAGGCTACACCTACTCCAGCAAGGCTATATCTCCTAATAGTGCCATTCCTTAAGAGCCTACAGGGGGCATTTTTATTCAAACCATCACACTTAGGTATAACAGACTTTCAGATAAAATGATGAAACATCAGCAGAAACATTTTACTAAAACCTTAATTGACTCTGCCAATCTTTCAACACAAAACTACAACCTGTATTCAGGAAGTCATTCTCCAGTGTTTTCCTCAATTTTCTTAAAATACACTATAATATTTATAAATGAGTGGTCAAAATATTTTCTTAGTTTCATGATCAATATATTGACGTTCTGTGGAAAATCTATTACAAGATGAAATACAGTTGAAGTCACATTTAATTGAGTCCTTTGAACTTTTATGGAACCCAAGAATGTCAGAGACTATATAGCTGAATCATCAAATCAAGATGTACAGGAACTCTAATGGGTGCTTGTACTGGTGTGCTCTGGTGTGATGAGAACTCTGCCCTCTCTGTGCCAAGCTTCTTCATTGTTTCTACATGCCCTGGAGTACATTTTCTGTAGTGACATTATCCCCGAGGATTTTCCTGAGAAACCGACACTCAGGTTTAAATTTCAAATTATACTGTATGTATGTGTGTATGCATGCATGTATGTATACAAGTATGTATGTATATGTTTAAGTATGTATACATACCCACATATATACATATATCTACATACATGTATGTATATACATACATATGTGTGTATATATATGTGTATATATGTGTGTGTGTGTGTGTATGTATATATAATGTTTGTTTTCATTCTTGATTGGAATGGGTAGGTTTTGCCAATTTTTTCCTCTAAGAGTTCTATTAATAAATAATTGTTATGTATGCAATAAACCTGGGTAAATCTAATACTAATTAAATAATTTCCAGTTGTGTATGATATTAGGCATAATAATTTACACCTGTAATCTCGGCACTTTATGGGAGCATTTGGGAAATGAGGATTAATAATTTACAACTAGTCTGAGCTAAATAATATGTGGTGTCTTTGGCACTTTTGACATTTTATCAGGAGGACATCTATTTACTAAAGACACATATGGCTGGTATTTTAGCAAATTCAGTTGCAAATAGTGTCAACATATTACACACACCCTTGTTCATAAAACAGCAGAATGAGCTGGACATGGTGATACCCTTGTTCCAGCACTTGGAAGGCTGGAATAAGACAATCTAGAATTTAAGGTTAGCATAATTCATACATTGGGAACCTATCTCAAAAAGTAAAACCAAACAAAGCAAAATAACAAAAATAAACCCCAAAGGAAAAACAAAACAACCAGCCAGAACAAACAGGTTTTACTTGATAAGTATTTTGTCCAAGATTGTAAGCTGCTACCAATAGGATCAGTTTAACATGGATGTGTATTTTGATTGGCTGACTGTAGAATATCTTCCTTTTCCTTCGGAGTGTTGACCTGCGAAGCATGCAGTGGCTTTTACATCTCAGGCCAGGTCATGTTCCTTGTCACATTATCCTTTTATCTTAAAAGGCAAAACTTTGAAGTATGAGTTTTTTAAAACTATGTGTACTCCACCAGGACATGTTTAAAAGAGAGCTGGATTGGTAATTCTAAGTGAAATCAGTCTGAACAAAAGCATGCCATATGGCTATAGGCTTGAACACCTGAGATATGTATCTTTCAAAATTAGAATCCAGGTCTTATAAAGCAGCAAGAATGTTATAATATTGTATGCCACTGAAGATCTCAGTTTTCTAAACTTGAGTTTGCACATTTAATATTTATCTACCATAATTCATCCATCAAACACTTAATGAGCACATACTATATGCCAGACACTCACTCTGTAAGTAAGCATGGAATTAGGATCCTGCTGAGCATAAATTTTAATAGAGGAAGCAATTAAGAATGGAAAATAACTTTTGAAAGTTATTTTAGATAGGCATAAAGGCTGGGAAAGCAGAGACTAAAGTGACATATTTGAGTGTGTGGAGCAGTTACTTGAGTTGGGATGGTCAGATGTCTCTCTTGGGCTTATGTAGGGCACAGGCCTTCTAAGTCTTGTTATGTATGTGATTCTCTGGGACCTTAGTGAAATGCATATTCTAACTTATGGAGCCTGAAAGTCTCCATTTCTAGTTAACTCCCAGAAGAGCTAATATGCAAGGCTTCCAAACTACATTTGAATACTAAGGACTCTAAATAAAAGCTGGAAATTAGAAAACAGCAACAACAGAAAAGAATGATCCCAGGAAGTTTCTGTTGAGGACAAAATCCTATTTAAAGGTTTAGAAAAAGAACTCAAGTCCAACCTTCTGCTCTACTTATTCCTGTTTTCTTTCCTTAGTTTCACAGGAAGCCCATGGTAGAAAGTTATGAACTTGGGTCAGATGGCCATGGGCTTCTGTGCTTTTGCTTCACACACTGGGGCCATGGCTAGCACATATGCTTTTTCTGACACTTATTTTCCATCTGTATGATGCTTTTCTCAGACTTGTATACATAGAATCATGAACACAGGGTAAACTCGAGCACTGATTGGTTGACTTAAGTTCATTTCAAGATTCTTTCTCTTATGCTTCTTTATTAAGATATTTGTTTTAAATATTAAGATATATTTTAATATATTTTATTTTAATATATTTTAAAATATATATTTTATATATATTTTAAATATATATAATATATATATATTTAATATAAATAATATATTTAAATATAAAAATATATATTTAATATATAATATATTTTAATAAATATAATTTAAATATTAAGATATTTGAAAGACTAGACCAAAATCCAAAGAAGTTTGATTTTGTAGCATCTCTTGCAGCTAGAAATGACTGTGGGTATGGGGCAGAGTATGGTCAATGGTATGGCAATGAAATAGCTGGGTGAGACAGGAGCATTCTTTCCCATCAAGAAAGACAAGGTAACCCAGACACAAAAGAACACGCATGGTATGTACTCACTGATAAGTGGATATTAGCCCAAGAGCTCATAATGCCCACGATACAACCCACAGACCACATGGAGCTTAGGAGGAAGGGAGACTAGGGTTTGGATGCTTCAGTCCTGCATAGAGGGGAAAAGAGGATGATCTCAGAATGTGGAGAGATGGGGGAACTAGGAGAGAGGGGGGGAGAGAAAAAGGGGCAGAATCAGGTACTGGAGGGGATAGGAGAGAGGCACAGAGGTTCAGGAAACTGAATAAAAATATATAACAATGGGAGATGAGGAATTGGGGGTAGCCACTGTAGGATCCCAGAAGCCAGGGAAGTGAGAGTCTCCCAGGACTCAACAGGGATGACTTTAGCTGAGGAGGGAGATAGAACCTGTACAGACCACCTCCAGTAGATAGGCATGGCCCCCATTCGAGGAGTGGGACCACCTACCCATCTCATAGTTTTTAACCCAGAAATGTTCCCATCCAAAGGGAAGACAGGGACAAAATAGGGAGCAGAGACTGAAGAAAGGACCATTTGAGGACTGTCCTACCTGGGAATCCATCCTGCCTACAAACAAAAAACCTGGATACTGTTGTTCCCAAGAGGCCCTTGATGACAGGAGCCAGATGTGGCTGTTCCCTGGAAGGTTAAAACCAATGCAGATGTAGATGCTTACAGCCAACCATTAGACTGAACTCAGCAACCTTGGTGAGAGAGCTGGCAGAAGAACTGGAGGAGCAGAGGGAGAATGCAACCCCAAATGAAGAACAATGTCAGCTGACTGAACCACCCAGGGACTAGCCCACCAACCAAGGAGTATACAGGGAGGGATCCATGGCTCCAGATACATATGTAGCAGAGGATGGGCTTGTCTGACATCAATGGGAAGATCCTTGGTCCTGCTGAGATTTTACGCCCCAGCTAGGAAGATGCTGAAGCGGTGTGTGTGGGGGGAGACCCTTCTTTAGGCAAAGAGGAGGGGGGGAGGGCAAATGGAATGGGAGATTGAAGAGGGGTGACTGAGAAGGAGAATATCACTTGAGATGTAAATGAATTGAATGATTAATAAAAAATAATAATTATAAAAAGACAAAATCATAGGGGAGAAATGCTCAGTCCTTGTCCTCCACTCTTCTTACAATCTCTGTCACATAAAGGCTTTCCACAGGTGTAACAGACTTATTTAATGAATGAGTTCACAAGTAGAACTAAACCAGGATGCAGAGCACAGCACAAGAGAAAGCCCACAAGTTGCCCAGAGCCACTGCTCCAGCTGGGGGTAGCTCAGCTCAGGCATTCTGAAACATGAGAATAGTAAGCCCTTACTGCTTAAGCTTGTGGTGATGGGGCTTTCATGACATCATACCTGCACGCAATGTACACTTAGCATTCACCAAGATCATCATTATTTATTCCTCCCAAATCCATTGAGTAACAGTTTCAGGAATAGGTGCAATGTCAGACTTTAGTCACCGTACTTGACTATGGCAACTTATCGCAAGTTCCTCAACTTATTGCCATAGTTGAGCTATGAATGACACTGTATTTAAATCTCAGTTTGTTTCACTACAGACAAAAAAGAAAAGCCTCATTCATCCACCCAGAGATTCTCAAAACAAATTTGAAGCCCTCTCCACCCCTGTTTTAGAAACTGTAATTTGGATTGCCTGATTTGGTGCTAACATCATTGCAGGGCGAATGTGGAACTCCATAAGAAGTAAGTGAAAATAATGTCAGTGGGCCTTGTGCCTCGAAAAAAATGAAGCAGATATTATTAACCTTAACTGCTATGAATGGAAAACCAAATTAGGATCATGAATTAACTGCTGTGAAAAGAAATTTGTCAAGTTCAATCATATATAAATGAGCTGGGAGGAAAGAAATTTTTGAAAACACTGGCATATAAGGAAAAACAATCTAGGAAAATCAGCCATTCGGTAAGTACTGACTCAATGTCTATAATGTATCAGACATCATGGGATGGGCAGGGACATGAAGCACAGTCAGCCTGAAGTAAGTTGGGAAAGCTGAGGTTGTTGGAACATGGTCCAAGAATGGAGTCACGCGAGGAGATTTCTGAATGCTTGTAAGAAAACTCCAAGAAACTAAAACAAGAGACTTGTGACATCAGTTTCTTCAAGAACACGAAAATGTTCTTGGACTATGCTTTTGAGCCACTCCCAAGTATAGGAGATGGGAGTGAGTTTACTTTAGATTATTCATTACAACTAGCTACGTAATGTTTATATGCCTCTATGGAAAAACATGCCCTCAGAATGCAACTCATCCAGTGATTCAAATGAAGCTGGCTAGTGCATGAGTCTTTAGCCCACTTCATTTATCATCTCATTATCCTAGGTCCAACTTCCCTTAGGGAAACAGAGATAACCGGGTTGTACACATCAAAACAAAAAGGGAGGAGAGAGCAGCAGTACAGGTGGTTCATGGAAGGTTGCTCGCTATAAGCTAAGGTTGTTTATTAAAACAAAATTAAAGAAAAAAAATAGAATTTCTATGAGAAATAATGGTGATGGAGATAGCACAAGTGGGAAAAAAATCAAGGACCAAAGTAAGCAAATAGAAAGGAATAAGGTTTTCCTGAGAGTAATTAGGCAATCTTGTCTTAGCCAGAAGCCTCAAGACTGTTGAAAGATGACATGGAACCAAGTAAATGTTTTGGTTTTGTTTATGTTCTTATTTATGCTTTATTAGCTGATGCTTAAATAATTGAACTTAAAACCAGCTCCACATGAGCCAACATCATGTGATGAAGCACTATGGTTGTGTCTCCTTGGTTCTAATGTCATGGTTTCAAACATGAGGGAGTTACTAAAGTTAGTAAAAACAAGTGGGAGAAATGTCTAATATTTATCTCATCACTCTCTGGATGCTGTATTGCAGAATCAGAGCATCAATCTCTTCTTTACACACTCCGATGGGCACATCTCTGCCTTCATTCTTCTTAGCTTCCCTACAAACTCTCTTCAGTGCCTCATCATGGTCTCAGGCCCCTTCACAGGCCCCTCCTCCTGAATCCACATAGCAATATTCCTTTCTCTCTACTCCTCCTGTCTGTGGCTGGAAGCTGCTGGATTTGAGCTGAGATGTGGTTGATGACATCTCAGATGCCCACTTTTCATGCCGACAGACACTATTTACTGTACATTTATGGAATTATTCGATCCACTATTAATTTCATACTGTTATGTTAAATGTTGAATATAATGTTTAAAATCAAATTATGTATTATTTTATTATATTTATTTAATTATATCCAAATTCATTAACAAAATTAAGTTTCAGCATTTGCTGGATTCACAAGTGCTTATCTTTCAACCCTAAAAAACAACGTTAACTTCCCTCCCATTTTTGAGAATCCTGTGACAGAAAGCCTTTGTCAACACAAGCTACTTACATTAAGATAGAATTATGTTTTTATTTTCTTTTCAGAAAATATAACTGGGAGGAAAGAATTGAGACCACCAAGAATCTAGGTTGTCAAATTCATGAATATACAGACTCAAATTTTATATTAAACACATTTTATAGATACGAAATAGAGTAAACAGAATTGCCAATTAAATTCTCCTGACATACAGTTATAGACATGGACAAAGACATGAAAGTTTTAAACTTTGTTTTGTGAATGGGAGGTCTCTGCTGATCCCTGCACCAGGCCTTCCCCTGCCTCCACTCCCCATCACACACACTTGGACATAAGTGTGTACTGGATCACAAGTTGTAAACTTTCCCAGGTTCCCACAGTGCTGTAGTTGATGGCTTGTCTCCACTGCATTCCATACCAAGTAGCACTTTCTATAAAGCATGATTTCTTACATTCCAAATAAAACCCCAGCAATGTAGCAATTAATGATTCAAGTTACTTGTTCAAGTAGAAGTAACACACTTGTCAGTTTTTAAATGAAGTCATCAAATAAACTTCTGTGGGGAGCTGACTAATCAATACTTAATTTATATCACTTAGATGGCCTGCCATGTTACAGATAAGCTTGAGTGGGCCACACCTTATTAAGAGATATTCTTAGCACTATCTAAAACCAAACTCAATATCCCTTCCCTTGGATTGTTATTCTGTGAGATACTATATAAGAAACACTCATACACACATTTAAAAGTGGAGTCCACTCCTAAAAGCTAGGGTTGAAACATCAAGCAGATGATTCTAATAAATAGACTACTACATAGCAATCTACAGAGCAGTATCTTTTCCTCTAGTTACTAGACCACATTTCGGCTTATAACAATATCAGGATTTTCTCACTGTTGACTTTTGTTAGAGAACGTGAAATACATGCACGTTCTTAAGAAACAAAAGGGCAGACGGTTAAGAATATAAGCTCTTAGAGGCCTTTAAAGGTGTTTGCTGAGATCATTCATGACTATGAATGAACTTAGCATATGGTATAGTACATGCTATATGGTACAGGGTGCATGGCTGTCAATATCATTTCCTCTAACAAGCACACTGCACCTTTACCTACTACACACCAAATGACATTTACACTTCTATGTGTCTAATCACATCACTTTAAAGCCATTCATCCAGTCAATGCTTCTCTTTCCTGAAGAAGTGAAGAGGGTTGAGACATACTGTGATGTTATATTTTGTCCTCATGTGAGTCACAGAGGTATTTGACGTTTTCGTTCCTGTCAAGTGAGAGGTCACAACAAACATGAGATTGTAAATACACATTTCCATGATTTTCATATATATACCAAATATTGACTGAGGGCCATCAATACTTATCAGTTGCTGGTATCCAAAAGGTAATTCTTTTTTTCCAAATTTTTGAGTGATTTCAGTATGCTTTGCCAGATCTGTTTTATGAAAACCGTACGCACCTTCTTTTTTATCTTCTGAAGTAATCTTCACTTTCGTGTCTGTTATATCTTTGAATGAAGCCAGGAAAAGGACTACATCTCCTTTCTCATTCTTTATAGGAACGATATCCAACAGGCACCAAAACGGAGCTCCTGCAAAGGTGATAAAAAAACAAGTCAGCCTCTTGATTCAGCTCTGCAAGTCCAATTTGGAGCAAAAGTACAGTCCTTCCCATTTCCATCTATCTTCCAGTCTGCCATCTTGAGAGTGTCAGCTTTCACAGCCTGACTATCAAGTCTGTACATCTAAGTCTTGGTTTGCAGATTAGATGCTTTCCAGAACATAAGACACATTATTTAGGAAGACACATCTGCCTGTGCCCAAGCCCTTCTACTTCTGTCACTGAAGCCACATATTTAATCTTGGTGTCAAAGCATACATAGGAAACTTCATGTGCCTACAAAGTTAGAGGACAAAGTGTAATCCCATTGTTTCCTGCAGGACACAAAGGGTATCAGTGCTACCAAGCAACACTCTTGACACTTAGCCTACCCTCTTCTCCTTCCTTTTTGTTCTTGTCTATATTTCTCTGCAACACTCTCTGCAATATCTCTACGACAGTGTCTTCAACCTCCTATAGCTCCTGTAACTTGAGTCTATTCCAGAGTGTGGATTTTCTTCCTCTACTTGAACAGAAAATGCACAGTGGGCAACTTCTTTATAGCGAGAGTGACCCAAGCCCAGACTCATACTCTCTAGGCCAATGCTGGGAGTTACTAAGTCAGTCAGCTTTTAATTCAAAGATGCAAGTGATTCTAAACAAGAGGCTTAGAAAGCAGAAACTCTGCGTCAATTTTAACTCTGGCTGCATATAGTAACGGTAATTACCATGTAGGTCGGAAGTGCCAAAATAAACAAGGCTCTGCCAGGATTCCAGTTAATAATACCTTTAATTTCCAGGGATAAATACAATTGACAAAGAAAAGTAGAGTTTATACCTTCTATGGTAAAATATATTTTAGAATTGAATAAACAGTTACCTTGGGACACAAATGTGTAGAAGGGAATTCAGCGTGCTACAAGAGAACTCATTGTGTGTTTTCTGTAAACCCCATCATGGTATGAATACAGAATATCCTTTGGAAGCTCCTGTGCTTAATATCTGGTCCCTGAATGGTGGTGTTATTTCGTGAGGTTCTGGAAACTTTAGAAGGTGACCATAGTTAGAGGAAGAGGATCACTGTGGGTGGTCCTTTTAAGGGTGAGCATGGACATTTTGCTCTACCCTGCCACAGATCCAGAACCTAGGCAGTCAGCCATCTCTAAACTGTGAGCTTAGATAAATCTTTTCTCTCTGAGGCAAAATGGGCCAAATATTCTTTTCTACTCAGGCAAATACATACTCCAGAAGATAATACTTACAAAACAAAACAAAACAAAAAAAACCAACAAAACAAACAAAAAAACCCTCAGGATAAAGTACTAAGCATATGACCATGCTTTAATTACTTCATCCACACAGATATAAATATAAAGGCTATTGAGACATGAGTGATTTTGTTCACTTTGATCTGTATGGTCATGTTGAAGAATATTTTAGTTGCTCAACATAGCACAATACTGTATGTAGAATATGAACAATGCTTAGTCTTTTGTTTCTATTTTAAGTAAAATCTTGGATAGAATTTCATAATGACTAGGTCAGGGTTTTTTTTATTGTAATTACACATACAATATCCTGAGTGTCAGCAACATCAGTATTACATCCTATACAATAAAAGGACATCTGGAGGTATCCTTATCCCTAATTTCAAGTTGTACTACAGAGCAATAGCAATACAAACCATATGATATTGGCATAGAAGCAGACATGCTGACCAATAGAATCGAATCAAAGACCCAATATAAATGTACAGACCTATGGATGCATGGCAGTGATTCATGAGAGGAAGCCTGGTAAGGTTGAGCTAAGGTTAGAAGCCCCAAAGACCCTGAAGGAACAGTAGAAGCTTTGCCTGCTCCCAGAACCAGGCCCCTTTCATGTAATCAGAGCACTCCACAGTCCCCTATAGACAGGTTTGTGGTTATCAGTCACATAGAGGCAGAACCTCAACCACTCCCCCAAATAAATGAGGTATCCCCGACCTCTCAGACCAAGCTAATAGAAAGCACCTACTGTCAGACCCTAACCCACCCCAAAACTGTATATAGAGATCCTATCCAGAAGGACTAAAGGTGTGTGAGAATTATTCCATCATCTGAGAGCTTCTGTCATAAAAGCTGTAACACCACAGCAAGGGAAGAGACCTGTTCTCCCTAAATGCCACCAGAAGATCCCCTACACCCCTCACTGGCTAGTCAGCTTCCCACCAGCTCATCCCAGCTCGACTCAGTGCAGAGCAACCAAAGCAGCTTCCTGGAGTGACAGATGCATAGGTGGAGGAGGCAATTTCCCCTCCCTGCTTGAGTTCTTTCCCCTATGCCTGAACGCTTGCTCCTGGCCTGACCAGAGATCTTCATGGAAAACTTCCAGTACATGGGCCCACATATGTACACCTGAGTTTTTTTTTTTATAAAGAAGCCAGAAATATACAATGGTGGAAAAAAAGCATTTTCAACAACTAGTGCTGGTTTAAGTGAATGCTGGCATGCAGAGCAATGCAAATAGTTCCATATTTATTACCTTGTACAAAACTCAAGTCCCACTGGATCAAAGGCATCAGCATAAAACCAGATATACTGAACCTGATAGGAGACAAAGTGGGGAATAGTCTTGAACTCCTTGACATGAGATAACTTCCTAAACAGAGCACCAACTATTCAGGCACTAAAATTGACAATAAATGGGACCTCATGAAACTGAGAAGCTTTTGTTAAGCATAAGACACTGTCAATAGAACAAAACAGCAACATCCAGAATGGAAAAAGATCTTCATCAACTCTACATCTGACAGAGGGTTGATATCCAAAATATGTAAACACTCCTTGTTCTTTTGATGGTGTCCTTTGCCTTACAGAAGCTTTTCAGTGAAAGAACTGGGAAAGAGAGAGTTGAAATCAGTGATGGGAGTTATCCTTGGGACAAGCTAGAAGTCTAGGGTAATGGAAACTCCCAGGATTCTATGAGGATGGCCCTAGCTGAGCCTCCTAGCAATAAGGAATATGGAACATGAAAGGGTAACCTTCTGTAACTAGGCAAGACTTCCAGTGGAGGAATGGGAATACCAACCCAGTCACAAAACCTTCCGTTGACAAGTTTTCCTGCCTGCATGACGTGCAGGGGCAAAGAGAGAGCAGAAAGTGAGGGAATGGCCAACCAATGACTAGTTCAACTTGAGTCCCATGCCATGAGAGAGCGTTTACCCCTGACACTGTTGATAATATTCTGCTATACTTGCAGACAGGAGAGGCTTCACCCAGCAGCAGATGAAAACAGATGCAGAGACCCATAGTCAAATATTAGGCAGAGCTCAGGGAATCTTGTAGAAGAGAGAAAGGAAGGATTGAAAGAGCCAGAGAGTTCAAGACCACCACAAGAAAACTTACAAAATCAACTAACCTGCACACATAGGAACTCACACAGGCTGAACCACCAGAGAGCATGCATGGGACAGACCTAGTCCCCCTACACATATGTAACAGAAGCACAGCTTGGTCTTCATGAGGGACTTCTAACAGCAGGAGTAGGGCTGTCTCTAACTCTATTGGTTGCCCTTGGATTCCTTACCCCCAATTGGACTGCCTTGTCTAGCCTCAAGAGAAAATGCACCCAGTCCTACTACAAGTTGATATGCTAAGTTGATATGGCATATCAAATTATATATGGATACAAGTTAATATCTCTGGGAGGTCTCCTCTTCTCTGAGGATAAAGAGAGGGTATAGAGGAAGAGGAGGAGAAATGGAGGAAGTAAGAGGAGAAGAAGGAGGGGAAGTTTCTATAAAGATATAAAATAAATATATAAATTAATGAAAATCAGCTATTGAAAAAACACAAAATATATAAAAACTCAAGAAACCAGTCATTAACAAACTAAATAATTCAATTTAAAATTGGAGTATAGATCAAAACAGAGAATTCTCAACAGAAGAATTTTGGATGGTCTAGAAACACTAAAAGAAATGTTCAACATCCTTGGCCATTAAAGAAATGCAAATCAAAACAACGTTGAGATTCCATCTTACTTATACCTGTTAGAATGTCTAAGATAAAGAAACACAAGCAACAGCTCCAGATGTTGGGGATGTAGAGCAGCGAAATACTCCTTTATTGGTGGTGGAAAGGCAAATTGTACAGTCACTTTGGAAATCACTATTCACTTTCTCAGAGAATTGGGACATCTACCTCAAGATTCAGATATACCACTCCTGGGCTATACTCAAAGGATGATTTACCCTACCTCAAGAACATTTGCTCTTATAACAGCTTTATTCATAATAATCAGGAACTGGGAACAGCCTAGATGTTCCTCAATGGAAGAGTAGATTTTTAAAAATGCAATATATTTACACAATGAAGTATTACTCAATTACTTTGAAAAATGACATTATGAAATTTGCTAGCAAATGGATGGAACTAGGAAAAAAAAACCCCTCATTCTAAATGAGGTAACCCAGACCCAGAAAGACAAACATGGTATGTACTCACTCATAAGTGGATATTAATTGTAAATTAAAAGATAATCCTGCTAAAATCCACAGAACCAGAGAAGCTAAGTAATAAGGGGGCCTTAAAGAGAGACAAAAATATATACCTGGGAAGGAGAACAGATTACCCAAGAGGATTTGGGGCATATAGGGATGGGAAGAGATGGGATCAAGTTGGGGTGGTAGAGGAAGAAAAACAATTAGAATTGGGGGACCTTTCAGGAGTGAGTACAAACCTAGTGTGATGCAAATTCCATGGAATTTTTGAGGGCGACATTACTGAAGACTCCTAGCAATGGGAGGCTCAGAGCCTGAACTGGATATCCTCTGTAACCAGGCAAGGCCTCAAGAAGGGAGATTGGGACATCAACCCAGCCATAAACCCTCCAAACTACAGTTTGTCATGCCTACAGGATGTGTTGGATTCAGAGCCTAGCATGATTGTCATCAGAGAGAACAGAGAGACATTATCCAGCAACTGATGGGAACAGATGCTGAATCCCATCAAATACTATATAGAGCTCCTGAAATTCTCCAAAAGAGGAAAAGAATGGATTGACAGAGCCAGGGGGATCAAGGAAACCACAAGTACACAGTCCACAGAATCAACTGATGGGGACTCAAGTAGGCTCACAGAGATCAGGGAGACTGTATGACCTGAACTGTCGGTCCTCTGCATATATCTTATAGTTGTGTAGCTCTTGAGGAATTGCTAACAGTGTGATCAGGGCCTGCTTCTGATTCTTGCCTGCTTTAGGAACCCTTTTTCTTCTACTTGGTTGCTTTATTGATCTTTAATGTGAGGCTATGTGCCTGGTCTGATTGTACCTTGTTATGCCATATTTGGTTGATGTCCCTGGGAGTCTGTTCTTTTTAGAAGGGAGATAAAGTAAGGTGATGAGAGGAGTAAGGAAGGAGGGGAGAGAGTCTGTGGGAGGGGAAGTGAAACTGCAGTCAGGATTGATATATAAGAGAAAAATAAATACAAATGCTGAAAAGGAACTTATACAGAGGAATTCTGAATGCTTTAGAGGTTAAAACAAGAGATGAAAGAAGTTCAAAACTAGATTACCAAGACAAGTGGACCCCATCTCTGTGCAGGCCACTTCTTACAATGCTATTCAAAATTTCACAAGTTCAAACACATATGTCTGGTCAAACTTTGAGAAAAGTTTTGTTTTTATTCAGGAAATAATATTTATTTGGAAAGGGAGAAGAGGAAGAGGAAGGAAGGAGGGAAGGAAGGAAAGAAGGAAGGAAGGAAAGAAGGAAGGAAGGGAGGGAGGAAGGAAGGAAGGAAGGAAGGAAGAAAGGAAGGAAGGAGGGAAGGAGGGAGGGAGGAAGGGAGGGAAGGAAAGAAGACCTAGTGATGTTTACTTGAAGCTAATGTGCTAAGAGTTTATTTTATGTTGCTTGTTTGTTTCTGTTTAACTTCAAATTTCCTTTGTCCTTAAATAAGAACCTATGGCAACAATGAAAGGTCTATTCCTTTTTAAGGAGTATGTATAACCGGCTCTTAACAATTCTAATAATTAGGAGGAAGAAGAGTTGAGGAACACGAAATCTTAAACACTCACCCCTATGCTTCTTAAATCAAGAATCCCAGCATCCTCATTGAACAGAACATTTTCCAAATCATAGATCAGCAGAGCTACTGCTTGCTTAAAACCAAGGAGGAATGTGGATAATTCAGTATTAAGTACACTTAAACATTCATTCAGCACAAATCACAAGGAAAGCTGAATTTACAATATATCAAAATGTCTTTAGAATTATTTACTAAGCTTGTACCACAATGTGGGTACTCAGCCACATGCATTACATAAGTCCTGGTTTAAGTTCTCACAGGCCAATTCTAGCCAAATCTTACCAAAATTGTGGAGGTTGAGATGTATACTATTCCTTCTAGTCACACAGAACAAGTAAGTACCAAAAAAATAAATAAATAAAAAATAAAAATAAAAGAATTTTCACACAAGACTCCCCACGTTTACGTTATTTTGGTCTTCTGATAATGATTCTATTTTACGAATAACACTTTCAGGAACAAATTTCACTTCCATCTCATTTACCTTTCTTTGCAATAAAACAGATGCTTTTAAAAATGTGGCACTGTAGGAGGAAAAGGAAAGTCTTCATACTATCAACAAATTCCACGTTCAGCCTCAGACGAAGTCTATGCCTTCTTTGTGCAAAATTTTTGCTGTTATAGTTTAGGGTTAGAATTATCCTTCGTTATGTGCACACAGTTTTAAAGCCTGCATTTGTGTATTTGAGGAGATAGTAGGATCAGTAAAACCAATACTGGTGTAGCTTCAAGGCAAGGCGCACATCTATGAATCAGATACCGTGTTTGCTGGTCCAGAGTGTAGCTACCTAAGCGGAGGAGGTACACAGGCCATCATTGGAACATCCATCTTAAAAAACACTTGGCCTGACCCCACGTGTGATCCCACTTCTCTCGCTTTGTGGAAGCTTCAGAAACATTGCTCTGCTTCCCAGGGTCATTGTTCATTAGATACAATGCAGTGCTCCACTGTATATAAGATATACAGCTACACTCCCTGAGCGTCTAAGACTGAATGACAGGGAAGGAAGCTCTAGCCCAGACTGGAACTACAGGCCTGTCTTATTGATGATGCCCTGAATAAAGGCTCAAATATCACTCAGATATATTAGTGAACAGAAAATGCTTTACATGTTTGGTTCCACAGCTGAGAACAAGCCAGTGAAATGGACTCACTCCCTTGATACTTGACTTTAGAGAAACAATTTAAGATTCCATCCAACTTGTAGGTCCTCTGAGTGAGAATTTGGCTTAAACAAGTATTGGAGGATTAATTTAACCCTCTTTAATTGTACAAAGCTTTGGTTGGAGGAATCTATAGTTTTACCATAACTAATAATTGTTGGTGCCAAATAAACAGGCATAATGCCTGCAAAAATGCAGCATAGAAAAGAGAACAGCATAGATGAGTCTCTGAGGGTTTATATTGTTGTGAGGAAACACAATGACCATGGCAACTCTTACAAAGAATAATATTTAATTGGAGCTGGCTTACACTTTCAGAAGTTTAGTCCATTATCATCATGGTGAGAAGCATGGTAGCATGTAGGTAGACATGGTGCTGGAGAAGGAGCTGAGTTCTACATAGTGATCCTCGGATAACATAATGAGACTGTCATATTTGGAATAGCTTGAGTATATGAGACTTCAAAGCCCACCTTTACAGTCACACACTTTCTTCAAAAAAATGGTACACAAACTTCTACACAAACTCCGAGGCCACACCTTCTAATAGTGCCACTCAATGGTGAAGCATTCAAATATATCAGTCTATGGCCATTCCTATTTAAACCACTATAAACAATTATGTATTTTTAGAGGGTCCTAATACTACAGCCCAAAGAATAGGGCAAGATGACAAGATAAGACACATGGGTATATGCAAGAATGTGCAATAAATTTTTCTTTGTATGTGTATGTATGAGTGTGGAGTGTGTGTATGTGTGTATGGTATGTGTAGTGTTTGTGTATGTGTAGTGCATTCATATGAGTGCTTGGGAATAGAAGCCCAAGTAGAATATTAGATATCTATCTATATCACTCTGCCTTATTGACTTGAAAGACAGTCTTTCACTGGAACAGCTAATTGTTTTCAGCTAGGCAGGCTGACCAGCAAGCTCTCAGCATCCATCAGTCTCCAATCATCAGTGCTGCTTACGAGAATATTCAGCTGTGTCCAGTTTTTGTTAGAGGGAAAGATTGGAGATTCAATCTTAGGTCCTCAGACTTGCAAAGCAAATACTTATACCATGAAGATATCCTGCCAGCCTCTGTCAATAACTCTCAAGAAAGTATTCACAAATGAGTGATTTAATATTGCTTTTGTATATAAACCACTGGTATGCTATACCAGGTCCTCTCTGAAACAAGTCTTGTGAAGACTGGATGTGTTTTTTTAAGTCAAGTGAGAAAGAAGCAAGGGAGTAAAGATGGATAATAGTATCACTGATTACAAGGCAATTCTAAGATACTGGGCAGACCCATTAAGAGCTATATTCTGATGCACAAACCTACACTAGTACCCCCATTTCACTCACTGACATTAATGGGAAGCTTGCTTTCTATGCCAATAGAATGTGTTTTAGAGCACAGTAGCTGGAACTGTCAGACAACTACTGTTCCAATCAGCAAAAGAGTTAAATTCTCATGGCTGCCAGTTAGTATGGTCGACATCTCTAATTTTTGTCAGAATCTCATCCATGTCCTACCTTCTTCCACAGTACCTCTAAATGTCATTACAAACCCATCGTCCTCCATACACGCAGCCTTTATAGCAACATTCAACCTGGAAATCTGGGTGAAACTACAAATATGCATAAAGCATCTGTGTTGGATAACTCTTCCTCCTCCCAAGGCTAGCAGGTGAAATTTTATATTCATTCAACTATGAAGGCTACCTGATGCTTCATGCTGTTTCTACTGCATACTTCTCCTACCATCTGGCCTCTCTTTAACTTCTTCATTATTTTATTCATCTCTATAGGTTGTGCCATATGGTTCAATAAATTAGTATTCTGTATGTAATAATCAGAGCCAATTTATACTACTTATAAAAAAAATTCTAGCTAAAAGAGATACGGTTAGATGAGGGAAGTCAGATGAAGATGTGCCACATGTGTCCATGCTTTGGGGGGCTCTGTTTAACTGCTAAGTAGTCTCAGGCATTATTTTTACAACTGTCACAACACATCTGCATGCTGCGTCAAACAGCTATAGGAAATAAACTGCACTTTTAGTCATTAAAAGTGTCCACCGAGTGCAACTCTGGCTCAGTGTCAGTAGTTTTGAAAGTTGGTGGTAGTGTAAGCTGAGTATTGGCTGTTATCAGATCCACCTTTTACACAGGTGAAATCTTTTAGGATAGTGTTTTCTACTTGTTAGGGAAAGAAATATAGGTCACACAAACACCCCAGAGAACACTGAACTCATGAATACTTAATCTGTGGTGAAATATGAAAAGTCATCTGAGTTGGAGTTAGAAGTGACCTTAGAGATAAGGATATGGAACTCAGAGGGCTTCAGTAAGGTTGTTATTCTCAAAGTGTTAGTCACTATAAAAGCTGAGACTGGGTCTCAAACCCTGACCTTCAAGGTCATGGATACTTTATCAATACACATTGAGTTTCTTTGTACACTAAAAACAAAAAAAGAATAATTACCAAAGGAATGAGCTATTTACTTCTGATACCTTAAAACGGAAATTATCATTTCATCCATTATTTATAAAACATATTATAGAATAAGCTAGGATATATAGAAACCTAACATTTCATTCAAATCCATGCTTTCAAGCTTGAGAAACACAGCATAAAAAAGTCAGACAGCAAGTAATATGTAAGAAACATAAATGTCTGATGAAAATTGGAAATAAGGAAGTAAACATTGAATTGAAGTGAATAAGAATCACTTATTGACTCTCTACTATATAAATATGTAATTACTGTTTTAGGTGGCATTTAGCATGCTCCAAGAATATGCTGACAACAACCATACTGAATGTTTGTTCCACTGTACAAACTCAATTCCTGGTGAATACTAGGAAATGCCTTGCCAGATTGCCCTGAGTCACAACTTGGCATGCAGCTAAGACAGAATAGTCATGTGTCTTCTCAACTTCCAGTCTCTCCTGAAATGCAGAACGCACTTCTCTAGAACTGAAGGTCTAACTCGATGTCTAGAAAAGCTTTGTTCTATCATAGCATTCTGATGACCTTCCCACCAGATTCATTATCTGACACTGAGCAGACAGTTTTGCAAGAAACAAATTTATGGATAATATTTTCTTTCTGATTCCAGTGTTTCTTCCCTCAGGGAAAAAAATCCAATATATAATTGACAAGAGAAAATAAAGAGCTGTACAAAGCAAAGAAGGCTCCATTGGATTGTTCAACTTTAGAAAAGTGGTTATTTACCCATAGAGGTCAGCAAATATATTCCATAATGTTCCAGACAATCAAAACTTCATTTACACAGTTTACCTGGATTCTCTTTCAGATACTCGACACAGCTATTGAAGACGAGAATTAGCTACAGACAATATGGAAGCCGTGAACATGGTTGTTTTCTAGCAAATCTTTATAAAAATAAGCAGCAGTCCAGATACTAGCCATGATTTGCCAACTTATGATATAGACACCATCAATAATCTCGACAGAATATAGGCTACATTTTTGACTTTGGAAGGTTTTGAATAGATCTAACTGCCAAACTATTTAAGGAGCACAAGAAATTGCTATTCTTTTTGACTAGAATAATGGACCTTCAGGAAGGATCATTTTATCAATTGATTTTCCTCAATAAAGATGGGTGATTTCATTTCACATTTAGTAAAGAACATTCTTAACCACCTCACGTAAGAAACAACAAGCCTGGCTACCAGTCACATGGGGGAATCCCTGGCTGGGGTTTCATGCAAGTCTATGAAGAGAAAAAAAAAAAAAACATGATGCGCTGAGTCTTTATAAGCTGCACTGTGTAAAGCAAAATGCATCTGACTCCCAAGTCTAAGCATGAAATACAGGTCTCTCTGGCCAGAGTCTAATCTAGGTTTACAGAATGAAATATGAGTTCCATCCTACAGAGCAGTTCTTAGCTCATGGAACAAGCTGAGCTAGGAGGGGAAAAGATTGTATCAGCTAGAGGTGGGGTAACTGTAACTGCCTACAGAAGACTTGCATAGATCAAACCAATCATCTTTCAGCATCTCTGAGGTGGGGACTCATGAGGCTCCACCATGAAGCAATAGTTATTGGCAGTTGATGGCTGCTGAGGAAGGAAAAGTAAGTTTTCCTCAGGGGTACAACACCTGGAAGTTTGAGGTTACGCCAATGATGCCCCCCCCACCCATGTAGCATTAATTGGATTCAGTGTCCAATAAAGAAACAAAGAAACAATAACAAAGCCAAAGGCTGCGAAGATGGAAACAGGTTATAGGGATCCTCCTTAGAAGAATGTAGGAGTAGGTGTGATCTAAATACATTGTAGCGATTTCTCTCTCTCTTTCTCTCTCTGTTTTTTTCGAGACAGGATTTCTCTGTATAGCCCTGGCTTGTCCTGGAACTCACTCTGTAGACCAGGCTGGCCTCGAACTCAGAAATCTGCCTGCCTCTGCCTCCCAAGTGCTGGGATTAAAGGTGTGCATCACCACTGCTCAGCTACGATTTCTCAAACAATACATTTTAAAGATTGAGAAACTGCCTTCTGATAACCATTAACAGCATTTCATGTCATTCTCCTATGCTTCTCACAGTTTGTAAAAAACAAATAGTAGTTGAAAACAATATTTCAAAGAAAACTTAGTTACCTCCAAAGGGAAATTCTGGGAAAGAGAAAGTTTTAAACTGTTTTGCTTATAGCAGAGATTTACTCTCCAGCCCCAGCTGAGTTGGATGGCTGGTCATGAAAGTTATCTCAAGTCGTAACACATTCCTTTGCACACAAGTTTTTTTCCTAATGATGTTTCTTACAGCCTATCTATGCCCCTGTAAGCATGATTCATAACACACACACACACACACACACACACACACACACACACACTCCCAAGAGAAACCCCCAAACCTTGCTGTAGTCAAATTTCCCTCTTATTCACAAACAAACACAAGTGGACACACGCACCAGCATGAAATTAGGAGGTTTATGACTCAAGTGCACACCTCAGAGACTTTTGATTCATTTTTCTTCCTCATCCCAACCAGAAAAGATTAGCAAGTCTTTCAAATTAATTAGCTGCACCTTCAAAATAAGTCTTCTATCCATTCTTAAATAGTCACTCTTCAGTTTCCCTGGCCTTGTCCTAGGACAGCCATGGCTTCCTCATTTTCCATGTGCACCATAGCTTCCTCATGAGCTGAGAAAGCTCCTCACATTTCTATCCCATATTCTTAACTTACAATGCCTCTGGAAAACAGAGCCAACCTACTTGGTTACTTTCCACATGCAGAAAGATGTTGCTTTATCAGCCCATCACAGAATCCAGAACCTTACTCTATACCTGGCATAGGGTTTGGAAAAGAGTTCTTTAAATAGAATAAAAGAAAATATTCTAGTAATGGAAATATATATGTAAAAGATAGTGTTACAGTTCAAACAAAACTTGAAAGGAAAGCCACTCATGAAACTGAGGTGGGCTTTCTCGGAGCCGTGATAGTTTTGTTAGCTCAGTATTAGGATGTTATGAGGCGGTAGTGAGTAGAATCTATCACAGGGAGAACATCAATGCCCATTAAAAGCAAAGGCATATTAAAATTAGAACATAAAAATATAGATAAAATAATTAAGCTGAGGATGAAGTAGATTTAATTGGGAATGATGCATGGATTTGTTGATTGTTTTATTACCATGGCTAACTATCTGACAAGCAGCAACTTAAGAGAAAAAGAGTTTCTTTTTGCTCAAAATTTGAAGAAATCATGTAAGGGACAACATGTCAGAAGGAACGTGAGTTAGGTCATGTGACATCAGCAGTCAAGAAGCAGACACAAAGTGGACTGAGGCTACCAAAACTTCAAGGCTCACACTCAGTGACTGCTTTCTTCAGTAAGACGCCACCCTGTAAAGCTTGCTCAACTTTCCAAAAGAGCACCCCCACATGGAGAAACAAATCTTCAAACACATGAGGCTATGGAGGGAGGGTCTTATATTTAAAATGCAACAATGAGGCATGGAGAATGGAGGATGGAGAAGGGAAGAATGAGCTTAAAGAGATAGCCTATGGACTAAGACAAGCTTGTGAGTGGCTTTAGGCAAGCTTGAAGAGTTTGTCTTTATCTACGAGATAGGAGGGATCCCCTGAAGGCTTTGCTATAGGTACACAGCATCTGCATTGTAGATTGGGGTCTTAAAGACAGTGAGGGAAGAGGATTTCGGAGGGTGCATATCTAGATAGTGATTAAGATGAATTATGCAACTCAAGCTCAATATTAAGAGAATCTGAACAAACAAGGATGCAAGAAGGATAAGCCTCAGACAACAGTGATCTTCTTGTGAGATTAGGCTACGGGCCTCATCACCTAAAAACAAATCACAGGTGTCTTTAAAGTGCAGCCATCTGATTCTGCATCACCATCCTGCTGTGTATTCTTAAAGGATGTCATTCTTTGGTGTCCTCATTTGGTAATCTATCACGAGAAACAAAACATCATTTTCTTAAAATTTATGTATGCATTTATATCCCAAATTCTGTTCCTCCTCTCAGTTCCCCCCTCAAAGGATTCCTCCTTCCATCCCTCCTCCCCTTTGCCTCTGGGAGGGTATCCCCCTCCCTGAGGCATCAAGTCTCTGCATGATTAGGCACATCCTCTCCCACTGAGGCTACACAAGGTAGCCGTCTGTTACATATGTGCTGGGGGGATCAAACCAGCACATGAATACTCTTTGGTTGGTAGCTCAGTCTCTGGAAAGTCCCAGAGGTCCAGGTTTGTTGACACTGCTGGTTTTCCTTCATGCTCAGTGTCTTCAATTGTTCCCCTACCTCTTCCTTAAGGCTCCCCGACTTCTGTCCAATGTTTGGCCATGAGTTTCTGCATCTGACTCAGTCACCTACTACGTAACACCTGTCAGAGGACAGCTATGCTAGGCTCCTGCCTATAAGCATAACATAGCATCAATAATGATTGGGCTTGCCCATGGGATAGGTCTCAATATGAGTTGATTACTGGATGGTCATTCCTTCAGTCTCTGCTCCATCTTGAGACAAAACATCTTAGTTAAGTCATCATTGTGGTGGTTGGAATATGCTTGGCCCTTAAGAAGTGCTACTATTAGGAGGTGTGGCCTTTTGGAAGAAGCGTGTCACTGAGTAGATGAGGGCTCCTAGTGGTCAAGCTCTGCCAGTACAGAAGTCAACCCTCTGGCTACTTTTGGATCAAGATGTAGAATTCTCAGCTTCTTCTCTAGTACCACGTCTGCTTGCATACTGCCATGATGATAATCGGCTGAACCTCTAAAACTATAAACCAGCCACAATTAATTGTTTGCCCATAAAGAGTTGCTTTGGTTGTGGTGTTTCTTCAAGCAATAAAACCCTAAGTCAATCACCAAACCTTTATACAGTCTTTGTGATGGTAGCTAAATAGGTATGAACTAATGATGAGGTACTGGCCCACAGACCAGGGCAAAAAGTAGCCTAAAGTAATGCACTGAACCCCAGAAAGAGCGTTGTGAGTGTTTGGCACACTAGGGAAACACGGTTCTTTCTAGTAGAAAAGGCAGCTCCAAGAGGAAACTGGATACTCATTAAATAGCTATTTTACTCAGAGCTATTATCACGGACCTGTAAACCTGTGCAGTCACAAAGGCCCCACGCTCAGAAAGAGCCATGCTTCTGCTTGATCTTCTCTTGTCTTTAAAACTTTTAGTAATCCATGAACAAAGGGGTCTACACTTAAATTTTGCAGTGGGCCATGCAGATTATGTATATTTATGTTAATATATGCTTAGGCTTCTCTCCTTCAGTTCTTCATCAGACACCTATGATGATGGCAACACATCTCAGTTTCTGAGGCAATAAGCTGAAGTACAGATAAGAATTGCTTAGCAGGCAGTGAATCACTGCGTGATTGAGAGCTGAGATGCCGCCCTGAACTACCTTGGTTCTAGGTGCCCATTTGCTTTGTAGACTGTTTCTGAGCTAATCTGCAGACTAGACCTGGTAAATGTGGCAGGAAGACCTTTGTCAGGGTTTGAGCCTTCAAGTTAAACATAATTCCTTTCTACTACAGGGACAGAACCTCTCAATGAGTAAGGGTCACTGTTTACAGGAATTCCTTTAGCATTGGCCATTCTTGCGTACTCTTACTAGTTACAGCTCCTTCTGAGTTCCTAGTGGTGGAGTATGAGTGTCTACATCTCCAAGAATAAAAACCAGATGGCTGAGACCTGGATCTTAGCCCTTCACTTTGCTTCTGGAAGAACCATACTGTGAAATGGGTTGCTAGTAGGATTAGGTTCAGAATGTTGAGGAAAGGTTAAGGAACTTGGCCACACTGAACAATTATTGATGCTCTTTTATGAAGCCTTCTGTGCTAACCCAGGAAGTGCTAAGGGTGACTCTGAAGAAAACTGTGCTGGGATAGTAAGCCCTCAGAGTCACAGCTAAGTATCAGCTGCAGTTGCCACGGTCAGCATTTCCTGGTGAATGCTCTTTAGCCTCATCTACTCAGACATCTTGTGTTGTAATCACCTCAAGGTCAGCAGTGAATACTCCAGTAACTGGAATGACAAGTGACTCCATGTTCATTGTCCAAATACTGTAGCCTTAGACAGAGCCATAGAGGAAAAAGTAGGCTTTAATCAAGTGGTTTGTTCAGATAGATGTCTGAGTGGACCTGGAAAGTCACCTAATTTATATATACAGAGGTTGAATGAACAGAAGCAGGACAAAAATTTACAAGGCCCCTCTCCTCACAATTGGAAGTAATACAGCTCTGAGGGAAAAGGTAACCTGGCAGACGGGATCCAAGAAATATCACAAGATCACAACACACACAAAAACCCTTATACAAGAGATTAACTGAACCAAACAGAATAGAACAGAACAAAAAACAAAACAAAACAAATAACAGGTAGCTGGCTGCTTCTGCTTGGGAAAGAAGCACCAAAGTGAGGAGGACAAGCTTATGTAGGTTTCTATTTCCAGGGTAGGGATTGGGGAATTTCAAGACCTGATCTTGGGGTGAGCTGAGGGATTGGTGGGGATTCAAACCCTAGAACAGTTTGAGTTTATTACCCTAAATGTCCCTCACCCTTTATGCTTATCAGCGATGAACAGCCAGGGCTCTAGAATAAAGGAAACATTATCATTAAACAACTTCCTGGTGTATGGGGTTGTCGAGGTCAGAGGTCCATGAGGCAAGCTTGGTCTTAAGCGTTAGGGTATAACTGAGTGTGGTAGGCCTCTGGTTTTTATAGTGACAGGCTAATAATCCTGTAATAGCAACTGATTAAAGATATGGGCTAGAAATATTTTGGATCTGATGTTCAAGAAACATGAACAAGAAATTTATGAGACAAGGTATAACGGAGGGGAGAGTGGGTTGAGAAAGGCAGAATCCAGTTCCACATTTAAAGGGCTACAATCCATTGACCAGTGACATCAAGTTGTTCCTTATATTTTTGGAGATCTATCTGGAGATGTTGAATCTTGTCTTTCACTATATCCCGTCGATTAACATAGAAGCAACATTCCACCCTGAGGAAGAGACAAAGGCTACCCTTCTCCACTGTTAGTAGATGTAATCGTGGCTGATTGTGTAGCTCCATGGCAGCTAGTGAGTCTATTTGGCCCTGAAGATGAGGACCATCTGTGCTACCAGTTGGAGGTCATGGATTATCTGGAAGGAAGACTGATAGTATATCTTATTTATTTATTTATTTATTCATTCATTCACTCATTCATTTTATTTATTTTTAACTCCAAATTTTATCCACTTCCTGGTCCATCTTCTGACTGTTCCACATCCCATACCTCCTCCTGACCTTCCTGCCTAACTCCCATCCTATTAGACCTCTAAATTCCCTGGAGCCTCAAGTTTTTTGAGGGTTAATTGCATCTTCTCTGGCTAAACCAATACCCAGCAGCCCTCGGTTGTATATGTGTTGGGGGCCTCATATCAGCTGGTGTATCCTGCCTGGTTGGTGGTCCAGTGTTTGAGAGATCTCAGGAGTCCAGTTTAGTTGAGACTGCTGGTCCTCCTAGAGGGAGGACCTCCTCCTTCTCAGCTTCTTCCAGCTATTCCCTAATTTAACCACAGGGGTCAACAGCTTCTATTCATTGGTTGTGTGTACATATCTGCATCTGACTCTTTAAGCTGTTCATTGGGTCTTTTGGAGGACAGTCCTGATAGGTCCCATTTTGTGAGGGCTCCATAGTCTCAGTAATAGTGTCAGGCCCTGGGACTTCCCCTTGAGCTGGATCCCACTGTGGGCCTGTCACTGAAACTTCTTTTCCTCAGGCTCCTCTCCATTTCCATCCCTAAAGTTCTTTCAGACAGGAAGAATTATGGGTCAGATTTTGACTGTAGGATGGCAACCCTCTTCCTCACTTGATGCCCCGTCTTTCTGTTGGAGGTGGGTTCTATAATTTCACTCTCCCTACTGTTGGGCATTTCATTTAAGGTCTCTTCCTTTGAATCCTGAGAGTATCTCATCTCCCAGGTCTCTGGTGAATTCTGAAGGGTCCACCCCAACCTCCTACCTCCCAAGGTTGCCTGATTCCATTCTTTCTGCTGGCCATCAAGGCTTCAGACCTTTTCCCTCGCCCAATACCAGATCAAGTTATTCTCTTCACTCTTTTTGCCTCCATTTTCCCTCCCTTGTCACTGCCTCCCTCCCTGCTTATGATTGCTTTTTCTTCCTCCCAAGTGGGAATGAGGTGTCCTCACTTTGGCCCTACAGCTTGTTGACCTTTTTGAGTTCTGTGGAGTCTATCTTGGGTATTCTGTATTTTTTATTGGCTAATATCCACTTTTTAGTGAGTACATAACAAGTATGTCCTTTCTGTTCTTAGTTACCTCACTCAGGATAATATTTTCTAGTTCCATCCATTTGCCTACAAAACTCAGGATGTCCTCACTCTTAATAGCTGATTAGTATTCCACTGTATAAATGAACCACATTTTCTGTATCCATCCTTCAGTCTTGGGACATCTGGGTTACTTCTATCTTCTGGCTATCACAAACAAGGCTCCCATGAACATAGTGGAACACGTGCCCTGGTGACATGGTGGGGCATCTTTTGGGTATATTTCCAAGAGTGGTATTGCTGGGTCTTCAGGTAGATCTATTTCCAATTTCTGAGAAACTTCCAGATTGATTTCCAGAGTGGTTGAACCAGTTTACAATCCCACCAGCAATGGAGAAGTGTTCTTCTTTCTTCACATCCTCACCAACATATATGGTCACCTGAGGTTTTGATCTTAGCCATTCTGATTTGTGTAAGGTAAAATTTCAGGGTCATTTTGATTTGCATTTCTCTGATCACTAAGGACTTTGAACATTTCTAAGGTGCTTCTCAGCCATTCAAGATTCCTCTGTTGTGAATTTTCGATTTAGTTCTATACCCCATTTTTTTATTGGATTTCTTTTTTGGTGGTTAGCTTCTTAAGTTCTATATATTTTGCTCCATATATTTTGGATATTACCCCTCTATTAGATGTGGGATTAGTGAAGTGAAGATTTTTCCCAAATCTGTAGGTTGCCTATTTACCTTATTGGCTATGTCTTTTTTTTTTCCTATAGAAGCTTTCCAGTTTCATGAGGTCCCATTTACCAATTCTTGATCTTAGAGGATGAGCCATTGGAGTTCTGTTTAGAAAATTTCTTCCTGTGTCAATGAGTTCAAAGCTCTTTCCCACTTTATCTTCTATTAGATTTAGTGTATCAGGTTTTACATTGAGGTTCTTGGTCCACTTGTACCTGAGCTTTGTGCAAGGTGACAAATATGGGTCTATTTTCATTTTTCTACATAGTGACAGCCAGTTAGACCAGCACTATTTGTTTAAGATGCTTTCTTTTTTTCCATTGTATATGTTTGGCTTTTTTGTCAAAGATCAAGTGCCCATAAGTGTGTGTTTTTATTTCTGGGTCTTCAACTTTATTCCATTGATCAACATGTCTGTCTCTCTACCAATACCATACAGTTTTTATCACTATTGCTCTGTAATAAAGCTTGAGGTCAGGGATGGTGAGCCCCCTAGCCATTCTTTTATTGTTTTTGCTATTCTATTTTTTTTTTTTTTTTGCCTTTCCAGATGAATTTGAGAATTGCTCTTTCCATGTCTTTGAGGAATTGTGTCTGCCTTCACACTGCTATGCTTCCCACAATGATAATGGACTAAACCCCTTAACAGTAAGTCAATCCCAATTAAGTATTTTTTTTATAAGAGTTGTGATGACCATGGTGTTTTTTTAACAGCAATAGAAACTCTAACTAAGATAGTATTACTATGATGGGGTGTGCAAGAATATCCCTAAAGATAAAGCTAAGTGCTGGGGTTTGGTGAGGCTGCTAAGACTGTCCCCCTACCCCAATAATAAAAAAAAATAAGAAGGAGACATGGGTTCCCAAAACTCCATCAGGACTGAGTAGGTTGCTTGGTGTTAAGAAGGAAGGAGATTGATATCCTTGATACTATTTTGGCTACTTGAGGGTCCCTGTGGGAGTTCCCTCTTGGTCAGGCCAAGGAAGCCTCAGTTGTCTATGGCTAGACATATGGGGTTGGCTGGAGAGCAATCTGAGCTTGTGTCCTCAAACCATGTGGGACAAAAGGAAGCAATTAACAGCTCAATTTCTCCTTGATGGCACCTTGGACATAACTGAGGTGGTTTATGTAAGCTCATGCAAAGCCAGGCACAGTGACCCTCCTGAACACATTTGAGTTCTGGATATGAAGGTCCTCACATTTTGGAAGACAAAGGAGCTTGGAAGGTTGCTATGGCTTGCTAAAAGGCCTTAGCAAGCATCAGGTACTTTCGTTTTCAAGTCTTTTTCATTTCTCACATGGTACACATGGACCACCACTAAGATTTCTGCCTGTGAATTTAAGGGCTCCATTTCTAGGTCTCTAGATGTTTAAGTTTGCTCTAACATCATGAAAACACTGGGAGAAGGAGTAGTACTATAGGGGCAGGCTTCCAGAGACAAGTTGGAGGCTTGTCGCCTGGACTTCAGCTATGTGTACTCTAGCCTGGACCTAGCCTGGTCCTAGACTCACCTGTGTTCCTTAGGAAAAAGGTCATGGAAATACCATTGAAAGTCATGGAAAGACTGGGGAGAAGGACAGATGAATGTCATGGAAAGGTTGTATGTTGAAATTCTTCAATACAGGTGGAAGAATTAACAGTACAGGACCACAATTCGTTTCTATTTGAGAATGCTTGATGACATGTACCCTTCCCAATCAGTCCATCCTGGCGACCTACTACAACAGGGGAACAATGACCAACTGAGGCCAGGTAAGAGGAGAAAAAGGGAGTCTCATGGCAAAGCAGGTGTAGCAGAACTAAGGGCTGCTGGTTAGTAGAAAGTGTGTGCCTGAGAATTGATTTTGGTAGCCTATTGCTGAAGAAGGAGATGCAGAAAGAACAGAGAGGGAAAGGACTGTGAGTCGAGGACAGTAAGGGGAAATCTCCTTAGCATGACCAGAAATAGTGGAGGAATCATGAAGTTTGGGCTTTATAACTAGGAGGAGTTTTTTTTTTTCCCCTTCGTTGGTTTATACCATGTGGTCATTTTTAATCATGATGGGAATGAAGTCACATGGTAAAATCCATTATTTCCTAGTCTAGCAAAGATGGCTGTCGGCCTTGTGGCTGCCTCCATCTTGAAATGAGTACAGCAGCCGAGGTGACAACAAATCATATATATATATTTTAAGATTGACTATGTATTAATTTTTAATTATCAACTCTATTTTAATTTTTATTTTTTTAATCATTTTATTTGTTTACATTTCAAATGTTATCCCCACTCCTGGTCTTCTCTCTACAATGTCCCCCCCCCCCAGCCCTTCCCCCTTTCCATTGTGATTTTAAGTTTTAAATTAAGCATTTTGTTACAGATTTTACAGATTTTTTAATCATACCAAATATACTTACTTACAAATTTAATGTCCAGAAAGTTTACACAGTAGTCTTACAAATCCTGAGATGAGTCTTCTTACCTTAACAAAAGTTTTAGAGGGTTAAACCCAAATCAAAAAGAGTGTGAAATGAGTAGTGATAATCCCCACTGGGCATAGTCTATCATTTTGTCCTACTTTGTTCTCCTTTCTCTCTCACATAGTCAGGATGCTCATCTAATATGGAACAGAGATTTAGGAGTAAACCTATAAACAAATAAGCTTGGAGCTCTAGGAGGGAGAGCCATACCCAAACTCCAGAGCCAGCTTTTATTTGAAATGGGATAGCATAAAACAGCACTCTAATGCCACTCATACATAAAAGACAAACAAATCCTATAAAACTGAATCTAGTAAGCTGAAAGCAAAGAAGGCTTGGAGATTGAAAATTTCTGAGTCCTGTCTATAGTCAGAGGACACTGCAGGACGGAGCCGAGAGAGGCACTGGCCACCTAGGAGTGTGTACAGTGTGTGCATGTTGCATCTGGACTACTCCTTTGCTTTCTCCTCATCCTGCTAGGTCTCAGAGCAGATCTCACTTTACAACAAGGTTACAGATCCATGGAGCCATCAACTGTACTTAAAAGACCAGACATTTATATAATATGTTGGGACTAGACAAAAACCCAACAGGATGTGGAGTGAAAGGAGGAAAAACTTAAATGTAGGAGATGGGAAATCCCTTTCCATTTTTCTGATTGCTCACAGTATTTGTAAAGGTTCCCAATAGTATTAGGATGTAGGGTACCATTAGGCAGTCCTTTGGATTGATTGGCTGAGGGATATTGAGACCAAATTTGATTGCAAAAACAAATAAGTTTATGGATCTTCCAGTCGGGTGCCAGCTATTGAGGCTGGAGGCTTTTTAAAAGGCATCTCAAAGTGGAATGAATTGATATGGAAAATACTGCTCTCATGGATGAGAAAGTGGACAAGGAGGTGGATTTCAGGGCTGTGAAAGGGGTCTTGGTTTTGGTCGAAGGGCTGGCTGGAAAGCACGGAGACCCAACAGGTGTCCATTGCCTGTAAGGGATGGGCATTTATTCTGCCAGGCTCCCAGAATCTAGCCTCCTAACACGTGAAGTGGAACTCCACTGACATGCACTGTTCAGTCACATTTAGGACAATGCAGCCCCATCCTAAGAACACAGGTAGAGGGCGTAACTACAGGCCTCAGGCCCTAGATAGATTTACATACTAATGAGATGCCTGAAGGCCAGAGGGAGGAGCCAATTAAGTATTCTTCCCCAGCCCCTCCTACTTCTCTCCATCCCTGTTTATCTCAGTTCTGCCCTGAGTTTCATGGAGGTGAGCATCCAAATTCAACCATCATCCATCATGCCAATAAAGCCGTTTTGGAAACCCAAGAACTTTCTCGTGTCATTGGGGCTGTGCTGTGAGGAAATGTGGAGAAGGCCTTTAATGAGCCACTGTAGCCACAGCCACCATGCCTAACTTCCCACCTGGAGGAACTTCCAGCATTCCCAGCCACACTACCCACAGTAGATGGGAAAGATGAGTCTGTTGCATATGGGCTGGAAAAGGGATAGGGTCCCAGTGCAGCTCAGACGCTGAGGGGAAGCACAGGCATCAGGAAAGCCTATCCAGTCACAATGCCAATGAAAGTGTTACAGCTCCGAGGGGAAAGTTATCTGGCAGGCAGGATCCAAGAAACACAACAAAGGCAAACAACACAGCTAATTTTACACTAGAGATTTATTGAGGGAAACACAGGAGCAGAGGCAGGTTTATATATGGTTTCTTGAGAGGTAGGATGTTTTTCAATGTGGGTTTTGGTGAGATTTCAAGTCCTGTGCTTGGGGAAAGCTCAGGGTTTGTTATGATTTCAAGTTCAGAGTTGACAGGATTGTAAGCCCTGGAATTGAGATTGGGCTTTTCACCCTACAACAAGTCCTACATATATGTGGTCTCATATATGTGTGCCCTCTGAACTTTTTCATCCTCATATAAACCCTCTGAAGTTTCCTGTATTTGCATTTCTGAAATTCACCTCTTGAATATAAAAGACATAAGAGAGAATATAAAAACAGTAACTCCCTATCAAGACTGAAAAGTTACACTGAAAATCATTTCAAAAATTTTTAGCTAGTCAGGTATGATGGTATAGTCTCATAGTCTCAGTACTGAAGACATCAAAGCAAGTTAGAAGCTTACGGTTAATAATGGAACGATGCCCAATGAATGTCAAAAGCAAAAACCTACAAGATTAGAATATTAACCCAAAACATAAAGAACATTATGTTTGCACTTGAGGGAACTAATTTGCAGGGTCCAGAACTACTTTACTCAATGGCATTTCACATAGCTAATCTGAAAATCTAGTTGTCAGATGGATAGATACTGGATAAAATACTGATAGGTATCAGGGCCAAACGTACATCATAAAGTTGGCAAACTCAACCCTTTATTCTTACACTTTGACTGGAGACAAAGGCATAAAGACCTAACAGGCATTTTCTCTCAAAGTAGGACCTCTCTGACCCTGCAGATGGACCTGTCCAACAAGCTCAAGGCCTGATCATGATTACCCCTAAGGTGTAGGCTTACGATGATTTCCTATCTTTGTTCAAACTGTAAACATTAAATTAGGAGATAAAGTCTCCTCAAGGACCTTCATTCAAGAAGAGACTATACTGGAGGCTTTCAGGTTCCCCCTCTGCTCTGTGTGTTTCTTCTCTGCTAATAACAGCTTTTCTTCACTGACTTCAGCTTCTGAGATTCTCCCTGCTCCATTTATTATGCTGGAGAGTTTTCCATCTTTTAACTCTTTAAGTACCAGAGAAAATGAACCTAATTAAGGCCCCTAGAGAGTAACACCTCTCCTACACAGGAAAAGCAACTGCCCAAGCCAGCCCAAAGTGTTGACTCACAAGATTGCAAGACAAGATAAGGTATTTAAAGCAACCAAGTTGCAAATGGCATATTATAAGGCACTGGATACCTGGGGCACTGCATAGATGTTTTTTTGCCTTAATCAGTTTGAGAGCTCTAACCCTTTCACAGAAAATAGCTTTGAAAATATTATTTTTATAAGTTTTTTTTTTTTTGGGCGGGGAGGAAGGCAACTCCTTGAATACCACCACAAACACTTTTAAATTTCAACAAAAATTTCATCTGCACAGTGTAGTCTCCTTGGTTCTAGCCATGTTTGCATATAAGCACATTGGTGATGCCACAGGCCCATCTAGACCAATGACCTTGTTCTAGTGATTGTCACAACTAGACTGCCTTCTTTGTCCTGGTTCTTGTGGGAAAACCATCTTCTCTTACTCAGAAGACATGTTTCCTCCAGAGGTTCCTCATTCTTAGAATACACCATCCTTTGTCTTCTCTCTTGGGATTAGTTTCTCAATCTCTTGTTGGAGATTCCCAGGCGGCTTGCCTTACTAATATCTCAATGAAGTATTCTAACTTAACTACAAATTATGACCAGGCTGGGAACTCTAACAATCACATCAGGTACATTGTAGAAACTATGATTTTCCATAAAACTTGCATTCTTGTGATTCATAACATGACCAGATGAACACAGTACACTTTGTTCTGAATTTTGGCTCTTGTGCAAGACTAGGTACGAACCCGTCTCTCAGTAGTCAAACTAGAAACACTACACATAGTGCACATTTAAAATGTTAACGTTGAGAATAATTTGACATTCTGAAACCCCATTTTTCCTACTTTCCTATATTGAACTCCAAGTTTAAAATACCTACAGGGTGTAAAAAATATTCTAGAAACCTGTCACATCTTCATATTGAATAATGGAGCATAAAACTCACTCAACAGTCTTATGCATAAGCTTAGTGTCAGAGGAAGGAAAGTAATAAAATAGACAAGAGCTGTGTACCGACAACTTTGAGACACTGATAAAAGAAGGTAAAGAGGACACAAGCCAATGCAAACAATGGAGAATCAACGTGGTTGAGGTGTCCATTTTTTGAAATGCAATATCTACATCTGACATAATTACAATAGGCATCACAATGACACCCTCTAAAGCCTTTTCTTAAAAATTAGAAAGAAACATGAAAGAGCTAAAATCGTTAAGGTCTTTATGAGGAACAAACCCCAATAATGTTGGAATGTTGGGGATATCACTCCACTCGGCTTGATGCTATATCGTAAAGTCATAGCATACAAAGCAATATGATGCTGTCATGAAAAGAGACACAAAGTAGGTTGGAAGAAATGTGGAGGCTGGATGTAAAGCCACATGTGTGACTGACCAATTTTCAACAAGGTCATCCAGCAGAAAAAGGCCTGAGTGACAGTTGGCTCAATACATGAAGATGAGGAACCTGAATTTCTATATGCAAAAGAAAAAGTTGATTGCTATATTACAAAAATTTACTCATAGGAAAAAAATCAACTCCAATGACTAAATGGTCAGGTATAACAGATATAAGATTTGAAACCATAAATTTTTCAGTAATGCACACAAAAATCCAGGCCTCAATATTATAGCTTAAAGCAAAGTAAACGTGGGAAAAAAACCAACCATAGAGAAAGAAAACAGGCACCCTCCAGGCTGTGAAAGTTGTTTGAAAGCCATACATCATGTAAGGGCTTAGGATCCAAGATCTATAGACAAATCACATAATCCAAGAGCAAGAAGATCTATGATCTAACTGAAAAAAAATGGGAAGTGAATTTGAATGAATAGTGCACTAGCTATACCCATATAGCCAATCATTACTGAAGAAATTATAAGTCAAAATCACCATAAATTATAAATCAAAATCACCTCTTCTCATGCACATGTTAGGATTGTTGCTGGGACATGTGCATTGTGGGTGCAAGTGTAGTCATTGAGGAAAGGAGGCAGCAGTTCCTAAGAAGCTGGAACTCCTTTGGGTCAGATGACCCACCTTGCACCTTCCGGGAAGGCACATAAATGAAATGACATGCCCACTCGTATATTTAGCAACACCCTCATGTTCCCAGCAGCATGATTCTCAACAGTCCAGGTAATTAGCACTAATGTCCATTCATGAACAATGCACAGTGAAATTTCTGTGTATACATACATGGGACTCTACCTTCCAAAGTGAGTTGAAATTAACCCTCTGTCCTTGTGTTGCTCTTGTCTGGTGTTTTATCGTGGCAGCATTCAAAGAAACAATGTAAGTGTTGCTAGAGTTGAAGAGAGAAACTGAGGAGGTGTAGGTCAAAAGATAAAAAGGAGGATCAAACGACTAATGTATAAGAACAGGAAGGATGTGGTATGTCTACAATCTTAGCGATCAGGAAGTCGAAGCAGGGCAATTGTGAGTTTGAAGTCAGCCTGGACTACACTGGGAAGCTCACTTTCAAAAAGAAGAAGAGGATGGGGAGAGGAAAAAGAGAGGAGGAGAAAGGGAGGAAGAGAGAGAATGGGGGAAAGGAAAGACAAGGAAGTGGAGGAAGAGGAAAAAGAAGCTAAGAAAACTATCCTGACAATAAAGCTTTGCCTGTCTATACATGCTACTTTCAGAATATATGCATATGTGTTTTATAAACAGTAGAAAAGATGATTTTGTTCATAGTAACATAGGTGGGGTCTGACCAGCTAGAGCAGATGCGCTAAGCTGGAGGTTAACTGGGCCAACACATGGGAGTCTGTGCAGGCACCACCTCCAGATCCAGAAGCCACCCAGCTGGGCATGTTCTATCAGTGGCAGATACTGGGAGTCAGTGGATGTCCTGAAACAGTGACACTCTGAATAAAGGGAAGTTGAGTCTTTCTCTTACAAGGAAGTTTATATTTTTGAAATTTGGTGCTAGTAGCACTTTGTGCACTCAGGTAATTAGAAGCCAACATTTTACTGCTGGATGGTCTTACAGGCTATTTGAATACCATTGAAGACACTGAAAATATCAGTAATTTGTTAATCACCTTGGGAAGAGGCATTATCTCCAATTTATCACAGAACACGGGGATTTAAAAGCAAAGACTCTTTAGTAAGTGAGAGTGCTTCTGTGTGATGTTTTTTTCTTTACTAATTTACAATCTTGAGTGTTTGAATTAACTCCTAATCTAATGTGAATTTAACTGAGGTTGGTTGATACTCTCACTTCTAAAAAGGATATATTGAAGTGAAGTACATTTCCCTATACCTATTAAATAACCATATTTGGAGATGGCATCCTTAGAAAGATAAGCTAAAGTAAGTTTTCAAAGCAGGGTATAATTCAAAGCAAGTAGGGTCCTTATAGAAATGGAAACTTTGGGCCAGTAAGATGGCTCAGTGTTGAGCCTACCTTGCAGCGCTCTCTAGACTCTCTAGGCTGCATATGGTAGAAAGAGAGAATGGACTCCAACAAGTTGTCCTGGGATGTGCACATGTGTGCTGTGGCTCATGTGCATATATATGATAAAAATGAATAAGTACATGAACAAGTATAAGTAATATAAAAACAAGGAGAAAACGGGTGTTAGGTACTCATACTGGGTAGGTCCTATGCAAGGATGAGGGAAGAGATAAGGATAGTGCTTTCTCAAGCTAACCAATGGCAAAAATTGCCACAGAGCCACCAAAGCAGGTAGAGATGGAAAACAGACTTCCTCACAGTGCTTGAAAGGAGCCAAGTCTTTAGACAAAGGGTTCTTGGACTTGTAAACTCAAGAATGATGAAGTAATGAACTAGCCCTCCTTAAGACCCAGATTTCAGTACTTGATGGAATAGAATCCTGAACAATATGAACTACCAAGAAAGCAGTCTGATAAAGTTACAGAGAGCAATTTTAATTTCTTTCTTAAACCTTTGTCCTAAGAAACATTCTCTATTTCTGGCTACCATGCTTGCCTTTCTTCCAAGGAAGGAAAGAAAAGGAATGTTATTGGATCTATGCAATGCAGCTTCTTTAGAGAGAAGATATATTTTTTATAAACACCAAGGGCTAGGATTGGGTGCTTCAGTCAGAATGACCTTTTGTAATGTACAGAAAACACAAATCACTGCCAAGTTAATAAAGAAGCTGGAGTGAGGCAAATATCTAGGTGGCCCCTACTCAGCTTGTTGTCTTTGGGTTAAAGGATTTTGAGGAAGAGCCAAAGAGGGTCTCAGTTTGAACAGCTTTTTGCAAAGACTGAAGACAGAAGTATCCTTTCTCTTTGTTGTAGTGGGACTCAAGAGAAGCTACGAGGCAGGCTGACTTTGTTTTAAGATGGAGGACACACCCTATGTGTTTTGAAAATGTGATCGCATGAAGGACTGAGCAAGTTTGTTTACTCAAATTCTTCATTATTTATGAGGGAGGGGGTGCAAAAGTTACACTTTCACACTGGAACAGAAGATGTGAGAGAATAAACACTGCTTTGACCAGTTTCCTCATGAAGGAGGGGGGAAAAAAGCACAAAATTTATAAAGCCTACAAGACAGAGGTCATCTGTGGACCACTGCCAGCTACAAAACTTAGTTATAAATGATCAGTGGGTCATCTGATCAGTCATGAATCAATGGCCCAACACGGCTAGAAATAAAGCATTTCCAGAGTTTATTTAGGAAGGAAAAGGTCCTAGAAGAGGAGAAGGAGGACCCTTTGTGCCAAAAAGCAAACCTAGCTTCATGTATCCATTCTATGAATCAATTTTTATTTCTTTGCCCAGGCATTGATTAAGGAACTATCAACTGACAAATGTTCCTCGAGGCTCCAGGCTCTAAGCTCTGGGGATGGGGCAGTCTCCAACGCATACGTGAAGAGTTCTAGCTGTAGGAAGAGACAGCTACAAACATAATGGTCTCTGATACAGGATGAGTTGCGCAGTGTAGATGGAAATCCCAATTAACTATAAGTAAATCAATTAGTTGCTCAGAATGTCAGACAATCCTCTGGGATGACTGCTTAAAGCAAACTGGTGCCATGAATTATTTCCATTCACATCTGTCCAAGGCTTTGGGCAGACTTAAAAAATGGAGTCAGGAAACTTAGATATTTTAGATAGTGCCTTTACCATATGCTTCCCACTTTAAACCTACACCACCTCCAAAGCCTCCACTCTTTGTTGTTCCCCTGGAAATTTCTCCTTGGCCCAAGTCTTTTCCAGTAAGAGCACACTGGAAATTCTCTAAATGGAAAGACTCTAAATGGACTTGGAGTGACCTACACTAGGCATCATCCGGAGGAAGGATGAGTCTGTAGTCAGCGGGTGTTTTGCACAAAGGATGTCTTTTACCCTTTGTTCCACATGACAGCAGCTTTATCAGTCCTCTACCAGTCCATAGCCTCAGTGACTTCCCCATGTTCTTTTATCTCAGGCTTCTTTTTCACTCACTGTGGTATAATTACACAGAGCTAGAAGAATCCTTTCATTTGATCATATTTGCTATGTAGGCCTTCTCTATTGTCATTGGAAAAAAAAAAAACCACAATGATTTGAACCACGGTTCTAGTGCCAAAGAACTGGGGCATCTTGTTCTAGAGTGGTACTCACCCACAGGTCACCATGACTATGTGTTCAAAAGCCACATGATCAGGGAATACCCTCCAAGAACAAGTGTCTTCTAAAGGTGGATGAATTTTCTGTTCATTTGTTTAGTTTGTTTTTCTCTGACATTGACTTCAATGCCCTCAAATACTGAGCACTGGAGTCTACGTGTCTGCTGATGTCCACAGTCCATGGGACAGCCTGCCAGAACAAGAAACTGCTGATAGATGCCAACACTGACAAGATTCAGAAGTTTTCAGTTAGAGTGTCCTCACACAGTCCTTTGCCACTTCACGAACATCCCTGTTGCCTCTTCCCACTGCTTATAAGAACAGGAATCATATTAGATTAGGTCCTAGCTTTATGGCCTCATTAAATCTTAATTGCCTCTTTAATGCCTTAAAACACAATCCCATTAGAGGTTACGGATTCACTACATGATTTCTTGTCAAGACAATTTTGCTCACAGTAGAAGGGCAAAGGAAAAAAATATAAAATAGAAGGAAGATAATTTCATTTTAAGGGATTTTACCTAAAAATTATGTAAGTCAGTCCTTTCCATGGGTCATTGTCCCAAATCTTACTTATATTTCTGTCCTACCTCAAAGGCTAGAAATGTATTATCTAGATTGATACTCACAGACTCTGAGAACACGAATGAGCTTGTGTGAATAAGATAAAATGATGACTACTTCTAATCCCCCACTTAGCATTCTTCCCATATATAACCATTGAGATTCCTCGCAACTGCATGGCCCATGAGCTAGCAACAGCCACACCCACATGGGATGTTAGCACCACAGATGCCATGCCAAGCTCCAGGTCTTCTTTCATTGAGAAGAGACTGATACAAGTACACCCAGCAGAAGCCAGTTGGCTGTCTCAGTTTATTTATTTATTTTTTTTTAATTTCAGACAGTGGCAAGAAAGTCTCTATGTGGAGAGAGCAGGATTTAAAAAATATGCTGATGTTTCTTAAGTTAACTTCCTTTTCTGGGAAAAAAAAAACCCAAGAATTCTGCTTTAAGGGAGTAAGATTGTCATGCAGTTGTTAAGAGTATGAAGTTTGGAAATGATCTCATGTCAAGAGTACAGATATTTATTAACAACTATTATGCACATGTACACTTTAAAATGACTTTGATGTAGTAGCATGATTTAATAAGTTAATCTATCACATAAACTGACACAGAATAGTTTTAATTCTAATATAATGTTCCATGTGATTTATGCCATCAGTGATGGAAACAAGTCCATCATCCATGTCCTCTGGAAAACTTCTCCCAAACACTTTAATTGTATGAAATACTGTTGGGCTGGAATGAACAAAGCAAGGCAACTCACCATTCTTCTTGTAGAACATAATTTCTCCTTTGAACTCTACCTTCTCCTCCAGGGACTTTTCTATCTGAAGCATCAGTTGCTCATTGGTCTCCACCCCAAACAAAAACTTGCAACTGCAACTCTTCTGCATGACTTCAGTTCGCGCAAACCCAGCCAGTTCACAGAAGCCATCCGAACAGTAGACTATGGGGAAACCCTTTGCCACTTGGGCATTGGCCAGAATGAAGTTGCTATCTGGAGAAAACAGATAAAAGGCATTCAGCCATTGAAGTCTTTTCTTTACTACACAATTTCAGTCATGCTATGGGGGTGGGAGCACCCTCTCAGACGATAAGAGGAGGGGATAAAAGAAGGGACTCTCTGAAGGGAAGCTGGGGGGAAGCAGTGTTTAAGATGTTAATTAACAAACTAATTAATTAATTAATTAATCAATCAATCAATCAATCAATCAATTTAAAGGACACCATTTTAGGCACGTGTTCAGCTCACAGTGCTTAATATCTCTCTTTTCCTCCACTGCCTTGAAAGAGACTGCCAGACCTGGGTGAGCAGTGGGAGCATTGGCTTGTGACTTTGGTTCATGTGCCCATGAACGTGTCCCCAAGCTGTTCACTCTCTGTGTGGTAGTAGGGATGATACCTCTGAGAATGGCTCCTGCCCAAGCAAGTTGACCTCTGAACCCATTTTGTTGGATTACTTGATCTCAAAAGCAGCTCATGAGGCATGAATTCAGGGGTAAGTCATGTCTTGGGGAAGTGATGCAAAGTTGTGGCAAGAGGAACTTTTAGAGATGAACTTTGAAGCATGTATCACATGTTTATAGAAAAAGGGGATGCATTCTAGAGCTTGGCTTCACAACAAGGCATCTCTAATGCTTGCCAGTTGAATACCAGGGTTTAGAATAAAGTACAAACTATCATTAAAATCATTCATTCATCCACACAAGAAACAAAGGTTGAATACTGACCATAAATATTTTAGGTGGAAGTTTTAAACATAAAATTGAAAATGAAATGAACCATAAATAAGAGGTTTAATGAAAAAAATTAAGATTTGTTATGAAATCCTATTACATGGAGCCATTGTCTAAAATACAAATATATACAATTATGAAAAGTTTCTATATACAAGCATACACATTAACAAACATATACACACAGATATACTCATGTTAATGTAGCATCTAGGATCTGTGCTTGTCCTTAGAGAGAGTAACATTAGGCACAGTGGAATGCACCTATATTTTATTGTATACTGTACTTGTACCCATTGGTTTTATACAAAATTCTTCAAGTATTATTTACTTTGAAACACTATATTCAGAGAGGTTTGTAGCAGGCTATTTTCTATCATGCCAAGAGAAAGGAGGTTCCATGTCCACTTCTCAATGGCCAGTGGGATAAATTTAGGACATCCAGTCTATGGTGTCCCCATATCCTTATAAGCAACTGTAGTTTGTTTCCAAGAACAGTTCTTTCTGCTTTACTTCAGTCAGCCCTAGTCTGAGAATACCATTTATAGTGACAGTATTTATCTTGCCTTCATTTCTCTGATTCAACCATTCCTCAATCAGTCTTTCTTTCTTAAAGCTGAAGCTGAATAAAAATATTTGAAGACTTTGAATCACATGCTTCTTGGAAGCCACAGGAATAAATTGGATTATCACCGACTGAGAGTTCTCTCACATGTCACAACATGTATTGGCTATTAAATACTGGACATTGTCCAAGGTGTAAATGGATAAATTGTCTGTGATATTGTCTTTAGGGTAGCATGCTCCTGGCCATGTGGAATTACTAGCTCAGTATGGAGGAGACAATTTAAAGAATCACAGCGCCCAAGGATTTCACTTTTTATTAAGTGTTTTTCAAATGATCTCTGACACATATTCACTTGACTTTCTGTAGGACAATGCTGAGAGATAAAGCTCAACCCTATAGTAAATTCCAAAGTGAAGGAAAGTTTGGCAAAAATGTGTGAATAAGAATAGTGTATGGTTTTGTCTTAAGGTACTGTGATTTAATTAAAGAAGTGTATAACTATAAACAGTAACAGAATGCCATGTTAAGTCCTGAATCGTTGATAAGCAGTTAATAATTACCACTAGGGTTGAGAATACAAATATTCCAGCTTTGAAAACAGTTATCTAGGAAAAGGAAAAAAGAGGACATGTGAGAAGTCTTAGGATGTTGGAAACAAATGCGTACATATAGAAATGTTACGGGGTGAAAAAGGAAACAGGAATGGAGTTGAAGGGGAGAAACCATGTTTTCTCCTGAAGCCAAGTTTGTCCATTATTTAAATATCATTTGCAGCTTTGCTTCTGTGTGTCTGGCCAAATGTTATCTGTCTTTCTACTTTCCTATCTTCTAGAGAGTTATGTTTTAGGTGCTTCTTGCATATGCTTCTATACATACGATTTTAAAAGGAAACCATGAACCCTTCAACCTAAGGTTATTGCACTCACTCCATGATTATTACTAGAACACATTTCTTCTTAATCATCTTAATTTGTGATTTCTTTCTTTACAAGTTTTAAAAACTGGGAAAAAATCTAAAATTGTGTATTTTTAAAAAAGTTAACAGCTGTATACGCAATATTGTTGTATTCTGCATATCTCTTAATGGCATGTTTTTAAAAATAATTTCCATAGTGTATTTGTAACTGTTTGCAAATATAAGAAAAGACTGGTGTTTAGAATTCTAATAAGCTGAAAATGATAAAGTATCACTAAGCCATCAGAACTGTGTAGTTTAATTAAGGATTATAGTGTGTTTGAGTAGCTAATTATTTCAGCCAATATGCCAAAAACAAACAAACAAAAAGAATGAAAGAATATACTTGTCCTTTGTTTATATTTATCACATGTCCTCCACATATGATTGCATTTCAATTCCAAAGAGAATGTAGTGGCCGTCTGTGCTTTGGAAAGGTTGGTGTACTGGCCACATGAATGGTCTCTCTGTTTGAAAAGTGTCATTCCTTCACCCTACTATCTCCACTGGAACATATGCCTTTCTGAATACCAATCCTGGAATTCCCAAAGAAGAAACATGGCATTTACTTTAGAATTATGTAAAACAAAGCTAGGGCCGTAGTGGTTAGAAACTCATCACTGCCACATCACTCTTTGTACATATGCTCAGGGTATTTAACCTTTCACAGAATCAATTATGCACATGTGAGATGCGTCTGAAGGCCAGGAAGCTTTTTTCTGCTGGTTTTTAGGTCATCATTTTATGTATTTCTAGTTTGAAAGTGACAGTAAGTCACAAGACACATTTACATACTAGGTAGTTGACTACAGCTCTAAACTCTTCCTAGCAGAATATTTTCAAGACCAGAAGATAGAATTTAGTATTTGCCAGACATGCAGGCCATTTGTTCTGACCTTCCAAAGCAGAAGAGTACTTCCCCACTCAGACAAAGACTGAAACTCCTTTGTTCCCAACTACAAAGGAGTATAAAGGAATAGAAGATGGAAACCAGAGAAGGCAAGCATTGTGTGGACTCCTCATCACTTCCTCTAACTATTGGAGTTGCTCTGTTTTAAGATAATAAAAATTAGTTATGGCGAATTTCATTCACCACCCAAGAACCAAGACTAAATATGAGACTTAAATCTGCCTAGTATGTTATTTTTCTATATCATGATTTTTAAGTGAAAATATGTAGTTTTCTTTTCACCAGGTATGAGTCTTTTTTCTATGTTTTGTGGTGTGTGTGTGTGTGTGTGTGTGTGTGTGTGTGTGTGTGTGTTTCATATTTTCACTGAAGGGGTAAGTGTCATATATGTGGGTGTATACAGACATGTGTGTGGAGGCCTGACGTTAAGGTTGGGAGCCCTCCTTCAGTGTTTTTCCACATTATTCATTGAGGTGAGGTCTCGCAAGTTGCTGATATGACCACTTTCTCTACGAATCCCCAGATTCCAGCTTCAGATGCTGGAATTACTGGGTAGATGCCATAGTCACACACCACATACTCTTTTCTCACGGTCCAAACTCTGGTCCTCATACTTGTGCAAATGCTAACTACGGAGCATCTCCCCAGCAGAAAATGAGTAACCTTTTTTTTCTCTCTCTCAGTTTCTGAGCCCAAAGCCATATTTCTTCAGACATCATTTATAGCTGGTATCTCTTGAACCAGTCTGCATCTTTCAGTTGCCTCCATCATGTACTCTGGAAAGTCAATATTTCAAAAACTATAGAAGCTACTTACTTCCTTTGTTCCAAAATAGTTTGCATAGCTGAACTGCAGAGCCTCATAGGAAGCAGAAAAACGTGGTTGCTATTCAAATGATCTGGATTTCAGTTTCATTAACTTCCCTTGTGTGTCATAATGCTTCAAAGTGTTCCCACTGAAGAATACCTTCCCTGTGGCAAAAGCCAATAAGTGTATATTCCAAGGGACCCAGAACCATAGCCTTAAGCTCAATACTGCTTGGAAATCTTATGTCCAAGTAAACATTTCACTAGAAATTTGTGTCTCGAATCTTTAATACATCCATGCTCATTTGAAAATTTTTAATTAATTAATTACCTTATTTATTTACATTTCACATGTCCCCCTTCCTGGTCACCCCTCTGAAAACCTTCAACCCCATCCTTCTCCCTTTTGACTCTAAGAGGGTGGTCCCCCATCCACCCACACATTCCCACCCTACCCCTCTAGCATCCCCCTTCTCTGGGGCAACAAGCCTCCACAGGACCAAGAGCCTCCCGTCCCACTGATTCCAGATAAGGTAATCTTCTGCTACATATTTAATGGAGGCCATGGACCCACTCATGTATACTCTTTGGTTAGTGGTTTAGTCCCTGGGAGATCTGAGGTGTCTGGTTAGTTGATATTGTTATTTTTCCTACAGGGTCGCAATCCCCTTCACCTTCTTTAGTCCTTCCCCTATCTCTTCCATTGGGGTCACTGGGCTCAGTCCAATGGTTGTCTATGAGTATCTGCATCTGCCTTAGTCAGGTGCTGGCAGAGCCTCTCAGAGGACAATTATACCAGGTTCCTGCCTTCAAGTACTTCTTACAATCAGCAAGAGTGTTGGGGTTTGGTGTCTGCAGGTGGGATGAATTGCAAGGTGAGGTGGTATCTGGATGGCCTTTTCTTCAGTCTCTGCTCCAAGTTTTGTCCCTGAATTTCCTCTAGATAGGAACAATTCTGGATTAAAGATTTTGAGGTGGGTAAATGGCCCCATCTCTCTACTGGGGGCCACATTTCTATCTACTGGAGGTGGTCTCTTCAGTTTCTATCTCCCCACTGTTGGGCATTTTGGCTAATGTCATCCTCATTAGGTCCTGAGAGCATTTAAAAGTTTTTGACTTTGTTTTCATTGGCTTTGCCAATGTTTCAAGTAAACTTCAGTTGCAGGAAGAAGAGGCACTGGTTTGCTTTACTCTTCCTAAATACTGTTTGGTTTGGCATGATCTGTCTGAGGTCGGAGCATTACAAGGCTAGGTAGAATGAAACATATTCAAGGAGTTTAGGCAGATCCAAATCCAATGTTTCCCTATAGCCTCAAATGTTTAAAGATAATGCCAGCAGCCCTTAACCTAACCATTACTCAAATGCACACCTTGGGGCCAGTCAAAGCATTGAGTACTTCATAGATACTCATGTCATTGAAGGGCAATCTGTACATCTTTAATGCTTTCTGCCAAAAAGTCCAGGCTTTAATTATTCAAATCTCTATCTGTCTCTGAAGCATGTCTTTGAAACTGGATCTCTTTTAAAGTTAAACCTTGTGTCTAATCTTTAAGAACTTGCATTAACATACATGTACTTCCACATATATAACATAATCAATCCTTCTGCAGAGGAGAAAGATGGGCATGTTCAAACTCTTTAACCCTCATTTTCCTGTAAAGAGCAACAAGCAAACACAGGCAGTTAACTTTCTTTCTTGAGTTGTCCACAGGTTCCATGGTATTCCTATGCAGGAGCTGTGGTGCCTTAACTCAATTGAGTACTTCAATTAACTCAATTACCAACTTGATAAAGAAATCTCTGGGCAGGTTTGTAAGGGATTTTCTAGATTATGTTATTGAGTAGGAAGGTCCGCCTTAAATGTGTATAAGGTGTGGGAGGAACTTCGCCAAGTAATCCCAACTGCAATGCTGCTGATACTTCCTCCTTGAGCCAATCTAGAATCTTCCAGCTCAGCTAGAGACTGCTGATGCTGGAGTGAGCCACTGAGAAAAAGACAGGTATCTGAGAGCCAATGAAATGCTGGGAGCAGGGTATAAAGGTTTGCCCAGTTCCTATAATAAATGAGTGCTTTTGCCACTTGTCCAACTCCTAGAGTCTGTGTTGTTGATGCTGCGTTATCTTATCCCTGCCCCTAAGGGTCTTAGGGTTACAAGCAACAATAGGGGAGAGCATTATTTCGTGGGATAGGGTCTAACTAAGGCTACAAAAAAGTAGGTAAAGAGCATTTGCCACTCTCTGCTTCCTGACTATTGATGTGATGTGATCAGCCACCTCACTCTCCAACTGCCATGGTTTCCCTTCCACCTAGTAATTCCTTTATAATTATAAAGAAAATAAACCTTTTCTTTCCTTGAGTTGCTGTAATCATATATGTTGTCATAGCAAAAAAGGAAAGTAACTGCTCTAGTACTTCACTTGGTAGAATTCTCTTCAAGCATGCAGAAATCCCTGGGTTCAAACACCAGTACTGCATAAAACTGGACAAGATGACTCATGCCTTTAATATCACCACTCAGGAGTTGAAAGCAACAAGTCAGAAGTTTGAAGTGATTCTTAAGTAAGTAGTGAGTTGGAGGTCAGTCTGGGCTGCATAAGACTCTGTCCCAATAAAGAAAAATAAAAATAATTAGCCTCATTTAAGTGCTCAACCAAGGCAGATTGTGTTTCCCTAGCAACTCTGAACATAGTGATCTCTGGAGACCACTTCATTGCTGGAGATGGAATATTAATGTCTACGATGTGAGGAAACTGGCATCATCTTTGCACTTTGTGTTGGTTTCAGGGGGGGTTGATTCTTTCCAAGGATGATGGCACATATATTAGAATAATGACATTGGCTTCAAGCTAAAGTTCTCAGGGTGCCCTCTGCCAAAGTTTAGAAAGTTACTCACATTTGAGCAGTCTGCTCACATTATTTTTACAAAGCCCATGAGAAGTTTCTAATGGGAGGTTCTCAACAGTCCTTACACTTTGCCTGCCCTCCCTCCCCCCACCCCCCGACACCAGTTCCAGGCTTCACAGTTCCATATTGCTGGCTTTCATTCTTCAGTTTTTATAATATGATTTTTTTAAAACAGTATTACTCCAGAGAGACAAATATTAGTAGAAAACTCTATAACACTAAAACTCAGAGTGAGTGTGCACTGAGGTGGACTAGAAAGCAGTAATTGTATTTGTTTATGGCAATTCATTGTTCCCTTCTGTCCCACAAACATGTAGCCAGACAAATACAAAAACGCCTTCCATAAGCCAGCACTAGGAGCCTGGGCTGCACCCTCAGCCTCAACTGTCACCTTCGAGATGTTCAGAACCTGTAGCCTTGTCCTTATTTATTATTTGCATTAAAGCAAAGCAAAACAAAACCTTGTATGCATATGACATTTGAGACAGTCCTTCAGAATAACATCAATCAGAGCTGCAAGAACATAGTGGCTAGCCAGAGAGATGGATCAGTAGACAAATGCACTTGACCTACGATTGACAACTGTAGTTTCATTTCTAGAAGTTACATAAATGTGAAGGGAGATAACTGACTCCACAAAGTGGTTCTTACACATAAGCACCATGTCATATTTATTGCATATATCATATATACAATAATTAGCAATAATAATAATGGCAGTATATAAAAACCTAGTGTCAAGAGATGGCTGGGGTAGGGCCTAGATAGCTTGGAATAACAAAAGAACAAAAGAAATTGTGCTTCATTAAGTATCTCATTCAACTTTTACATTGTAGCACATACAAATAATACCTACTCAAAATATCCTATTAAACCATATTTTATCATTTGTTGAGTGATTGAAAATCACCTTGTTTAAAAACGAAGTATTTTGATCTTTATTAGTAATAGTAACAATAATAATAATCTATGTAAAGGACATTTTAAATCTTCTAAATAATGGGGCTGGAGTGATGACTCAGACAGTAAAAGCATTTGCTGCTCCTTCAGACGACCTAAGTTTGGTTTCTAGCACCCACATAGCAGCTCATAATCACTCATCATTCTTATTCCAGGAGATTCAGCACCCTCTTCTGTCTTCCATGGGCATGAGACACAAACACAGTATATTTTCATGTATGCAGGCAAAACACTCATACATGTCATATAAGAATAAATCTTTGAAAAGACAAGGTAGCCATGGTGGCCTGCCTGTATTACCACAGTGCACTGGGGTCAGCAAAAATCCCTGTCTCACTGCAAATCACAGAGAGAAATGGAAAAAGATACCTGATGTGAGTCTCAACCTTTAAACACACACAGGCACACGCACACCAAAATATTACTCATTCTTCCTCTGGATTTGTTTCATAATTAAACTTTTAAACAAAATGGTGTATTTCATCATCTCTTCACTTTTCTAAAATTATTATCAATATTTATATTGTGTTGTGTGCATGTACACTTCAAGTAACAGGAGCTCCAATCTATTCACAACTACAATAGTATTATCAACATATAAAATCAACTCAATGAACATTTGTGAAACAAATAAAAGAAAGTTAAAGTACATTAGTCAATGAGAAGGACATCCTGTTAGATGCAAAGTTTCTGACTGCATTTCTGTTTTATTGTTCATCAAGAATCCAGTAAAATAGATTTCTTCTTTTGAAATAAGATCATGGAGCTAAAGAATTGGCTCAGCAATTAAGAACACTTGATGCCTTTGAAGAGGACCTTGATTGGAAGGCTCACAACCATCTACAACTCCAGTTCCAGGGGTCTGATGCCTATGCCTTTTTTCTGGCCTCTAAGAACATTTGAACATATGTGATGCACAGATTCACACTCAGGGAGCTCAAGTGGTACAAGAAATTAGTGCACATTACTTATAAGACAAACATTCAGATGGACACACTGTATATAAACATAAAATAAAATAAGATCAGTAATCACCTGCACAGATCACTTTGTGCTCATAACTTTCATCTTGACATACTGATTTCAGAAAGCTCTTTGGCATGAAGAAACAAGACATTATTTTTATTTAGGGAAAAACAATGAATAAGGGGCTAGAGAGATGGCTAACTGGTTAACTGCACTGGCTGCTCATCCAGAAGACCTGGCATTCATATGCTGGCTCAAAAACCTCCTCTAACACCAGCTTCAGGGTATCTAATGTCCTCTTCTGACCTCTATGGGCACTCCGCTCACATGCACAGCACATACCCACATCTACACGTGTATAAAAATAGTTACAAAGCAATAAAAGTAAATCTTTAAAAAATTTAAAAACAGATTGATCATAATAAGAAGCTAAATAATGCTAACCAAATCTCTGTCTTCTTTACAAAGAATGAGGTTACTAGGCACTGCTATTTGATGAAGAAAACACTACACATGTAAATGAAGAATTCTGGGATCATCAAAGATTTGTTGGGTTTCTAAGTGTGATAATTGAGGCTTGAGTATTCCCCTCACAGGCTTTAAGTCTTAGTCTCCAGATGATGGTGCTATAACTGGATGTCCTGCAACAGAGGAATGGATATAGAGAATGTGGTACATTTACACAATGAAGTACTACTCAGCTGTTAAACACAATGAATTCATGAAATTCTTAGGCAAATGAATGGAACTAGAAAATATCATCCTGAGTGAGGTAACCCAATCACAAAAGAACACACATGGTATACACTCAATGATAAGTGAATATTAGCCCCAAAGCTGGGAACACCCAAGATACAATTCACAGACCACTTGAAGCCCAAGAAGAAGGAAGACCAAAGTGTGGATGCTTTAGTCTTTCTTAGAAGACGGAACAAAATTCTTATGGGAGCAAATATGGAGACAAAGTGTAAAGCAGAGACTGAAGGAAAAGTCATCCAGAGACTGCCCTACCTGGGGATCCATCCCATATACAGTCACCAAACACAGACACTATTGTGAAGGCAAGAAATGCATGCTGACAGGAGCCTGATATAGCTGTCTCCTGAGAGGTTTAGCCAGAGCCTGACAAATACAAAGGTGGATGCTTGCAGCCAACCATTAGACTGAGCACAGGGTCCCCAATGGAGGAGTTAGATAAAGGACTGAAGGAGCTAAAGGGGTTGCAACCCCAGAGGAAGAACAACAATACCAATCAACTAGACGGCCCAAAGCTTCCATGGACTAAACCACCAACCAAAGAGTACACATGGAGGGGCCATGGCTCTAGTATCATATGTAGCAGAGGACGACTTTGTCAAACATCAATAGGAGAGGCCCCTGGTCCTGTGAAGGCTTGATGCCCCAGTGTAGGGGAATGTGAGGGTAGGGAGGCAGGAGTGGGTGGTAAGGGCAACACCCTCATAGAAGCAAGGGGAAGAGTGATGGGATGGGAGTTTCAGGGGAAAATGAATACCATTTGAAATATAAATAAAGAAAATATCCAATAAATAAAGGATAAAAAAAGTAAATAGATAAAATAATTAATTTTTCTTGTAAAAAAAAAAAAAAGAATGAATAAAAGCAAAAAGTAGGGCCTAGATGGCAGAGACAGGCTGCTGGAGACGGGGCTTATAATCTGATGCTGCCTACTCCTGACCAGCTAAAGTGTAAAAGTCCTACCTGAAAGCTTTCACCACCACAAACCAGGGCACTTCAGTTTCCAAGCTTTCCCCACTACGATAGACTATACCTGCCGAAACTGTAACCCAAAATCAATCCTTTTTTTTTCCTTAATGTTGTTGCCATCAAGCATTTTGTCACCGTAAGGAAAAAACCTATTTATCATGTACAGGCTGCTGCCGCCGAGACTTGCATGAGTCAGGGCAGACCAACCTGCTGTCGTTGCAGCAAGGACAGTTAAAGGCAAATAACTATATTGCATGTATCACTCATGTGCTTTTATGCCCACAAACTTCTCCCTTCTCTATCCAAGAGCATCATGGGAAAGCCCAGCCTATTCTTTTTTTCTACAAAGGGCAGAGAAGGAGAAAGTTGTCTGGCAACTGGATCATTCACAAACATCAGTTTCCCCAGCCCAGGAAATGTGAAGATGGTGTGTTGGAGTAAAACTGATGGGCCACATTTTTCATACAGAACTCATTCAGTATAATTTTATCTCTGTAAATAAATATGAATCACCAACCATGTAGCTAACTTATTTAAATTTTACACCTTTGTAAAGCTTGTCTAAGAACACACTTAAGACCACCCATATTATTATATTTTTTTCTGTAAAAACTAAGGGTTTTTTTTGCCATCTTATTTGTCTTACTGAAAAACAGATTAAACAGAATATTGCAAATGAAACCAGCCACACATTGAATACCCTTACTATTCTAATATTTAATTTAATTCATCCCTAGATCCTCCTGAAGTACAATCAAGCTCTTGCTGGCAATTATGTTTAATTCAACAAGTTTTCTTTTTAATTTTAAAGATACCGGGACAGAATCCTTACTTCAAATACTCTTGGAGATAAAAAGTAATTGCTTGTGCCATATATTTATTAGTTATTTAATTTATCTTGTACATATAAAGGACTTTAAATCTGTGCAGCCTACATTTACAAGTTGGTGTTCATTGCACACTTGAAGACTGGCATTTTCTCATTTGAGTTTTGTTCATATTCTGCAGAACTAATGAGATTCAAATGATTTTCCTAGCTTGGCAGCATTTTCCAGAGGCTCAATCTGTCCACTGCAAGTCTTCTCTGGTTCACAGTGCTCATGTTGGCTTAAAGAGGAAACATGGGTAGCTTTACAAGTCATAATTGTAAGTAAATTGGAGTAGGAAGCACAGGTCTAAACTAATTTGGGATCTGCAGACATTCAATAGCTGTGATAAAGATCTGTACATCTAATGAAGTTTCAACAAAACAGAGAAAGTGCAAAACTCTGATGCAGGGACTGGCTGCAGAAAACAGGTCTGTAGGATGTTATGAGAAAGGAGGAAGCAAGAAGAAAGTCATCTCTAATAACCCCTACAAGAGGCAAGGGCTGATTCTGCACTAATGAAATGAGGCTGTGTGGGAGGGAGGACCAAGTCAATCAAACAGGCCTAGGAGAACCAACTCACAGCCACTGATGAATAAGCAGCTGTGTGAGCAAGCAGCCTGCTCAGCAGATTGTATTCTGACCTGGCCTTTGGACAGTGTCTCAAGGTGGCACTATAGATAAAGGAACTTTGGCTGAGGCAAGTTAAACAGTCTAACGATACTAAACAGTAAGTTAAACTATCTTTGTGGGTGTACAATCTCCATGTTAAGCAGGTGACAGCTAAATGGGAACTAAACATGATGTGACTAGGGGATCACTTGTCACCAAACGCAGTATCTCCCAGTACCTCACATCCTTGTTCAGTTTATCCACTCTGATTCCCTTCTTTTACTTGCATCTCCCAGGCCTTATCTCATCTCTGATAATCCAGACTTTCCAAAGCCTGGGGCCCAGGACCATCAGTTAAAACAAGACAATTCAACAAGCATAGAGGCAAGAGAAATGGCTCAACAGTTACAGGCACTCTCTGCCCTTGCAGAAAACCTTGCTTCAGTTTCCTGCTGACATAGATAGCTCAAGTTCCATAGGATCTGATATCTTCTTTTGGTTTCTGTAAGCTCCTGTACCCACATAGTACATATACATACATACATACATACATACATACATACATACATACATACATA
>JANHMN010000017.1:51652403-51665041 GCA_030674055.1 Rhabdomys pumilio
ATATATATATATATATATATATATATATATATATATATATATGCACACACATAGCCTTGCATTTACAGTATACACACATACTCAAAAAATTGATAGAAGATGAAAAGCATTCAGTCTAACTATAAATATAGTTTTATCCAATGGTAGTCATAAGCTACCTTAAATTTGGTGGTAAAAACAGATTTATCAGAAAAGGCATCCCCACTGGATGAGTGTGCGCTAAGCCTAAAATTGTCTAAAGCAATTTGAAAAAACACAAGAAAGTCACTGCTATGCTTTAGATATGCATCTTACAACCCATCTCTACATTTTCTAGATCTTTATCTCCCAAGGTACACTAAAACTTAATTGCTAAGAGCCTATGATGGTTAGTTTTTGTCAACCTGACACAAACTAGAGACACTTGGAAAAAGGAAACCTCAACCAAGGATATGCTACAGGCGTTGTCTTGGTTGCTAATTTATGTGGGAGGGCTCAGCCTACTGTAGGTAGTGCTATCCCAGGACAAGTGGGCCTGGGTTATATAAGAAATCAGGCTGAGCAAGCCATGGAGAGTAAGACAGTAAGCAGCACCTCTCCATGACCTCTGCATCAGTTCTGGGCCTCAGGTTCCTCCTGTGAAGGCCTGCATTGGCTTGCCACAGTGATAGTCTGTGATAAGGAACTGTAAACCAAATAAACAAAACCTTTCCTCCCCTAGTTGATTTTGGCTATGGTATTTAACATGGTGAGAGGATGTAAACTAGAATATTCTCCCATCATAAATTGTATTAGATATATAAAAATTATATAGTTATGTGCAGGGCAGGCACTCATCTTAGCCAAATAGAGGTCAGATTTCAAAATTGCTTTAAAATAACAAGTGAATTCTCCTTGCCCCTCCCCTCTCTCATTCATACTCTGAGACCCTGAATCTACAAGATTCTATTGTGAGTTCCCTATGACCCAATTTAATCTACAAAAGCTGATATGCTAATTGCATTTATTTCTTGGTCTTCTTTTGTATCTCCTTCAAATTAAGACTACATAAGATAGGGCTGTCATCATCTGAATTTTCAGGTCCCTAATTTAGCTATTTACATTTTTTTATATATGGATACTTATTATTCTCTGAATTCAGTGAATAATTCACTTTCCAGTACACGTGTCCATCATGGTGGCCTCTAGTAATCAGGTGAGGTTTTCTTTCGTTAATGTGAAAGCACAGCTTTTAGAAGTCACCTGAGATGGTTAGTTTTAACCATCGGTGTGACACCATATACAATCACCTGAAAAAGAATTTTCAAAGATGGATTGTCTAGATTAGGTTGGCCTATGAACAGGTCTGTGGAGTGTTACCTTGATTAAATTAGTTGAGGTACAATAGTCTATCCACTACGGGTAGTAATTTTCCCTGGTCAGAGGCTCCTGGAATGTATAGGACAGGAGAGGGGTCACTGAGCAGTAGCATGCATGCAGTAATTCATAATTCATCACTCTCTGCTCTTTACTATAGACAAAATGTGACCAGTTGATTCATGTGCCTGCTGCCTTTACTTCCCCACAGTGATAGACAATAACCTAAATTCTGGATCTCCTCAGCCCTCTCTTTTAGTTGCTCTGGCTAGCATATTATCACAGTAAAAGTAAACAGAAATAAGATGCTATAAGAGCTCTTGAAGGGAAACAAAACACACATTGCTATGTATAGTAGAGCAAGTTGTATCCTGAACAAAAAATGTGTGCCTGAAGGTCTTATGAGAACTGACTTAGAGGCTGAAACCAGCTCTGAGTCTTATGTCCACGTAACAGGCTGTGCCTCTCAAGGAAGGAAGCTTTTGTTTAATTCCACAAAAGTTGAGCAGTACTGAGAAGGCCTGGCTAAAATTAAAATACTCTTAGCAATTCACCATTCAAGGTGTTTCCTGGACTTCCAAAAACATCCTGTTTCAAGGGAATTTTTACCTATTTTCAAAATCAAAACATTCAGTAAATCTTGACTGTACTTGGCTACATAGTATAGTGTTACTTAACTGTCCATGAAAGCCATATATACATATATATGTGTGTATACACACACACACACACATATATACACACACATATATATACATACACATATATACACACATATATACATATATATACATATATACACATATATATACATGTACATCTATCTATTTATATCTATATCTATATCATCTATATCTATCTATATCTATATCAATATTTATATCTATCTATATCTATATCATCTATCTGTATCCATATCCCTATCTATCTATCTATCTATCTATCTATCTATCTATCTATCACATCTGGGCATATACACAAAAGATAATCCACCATCCCACAAAGACACTCAATTATGTCCGTAGCAGTTTTATTAATATTAGCCAGAAACTGGAAACTAGATGATCCTTAACTGACAAATGGATAAAGAAAATGTGGCACATCTATATAATGAAATACTATTCAGCTATTAAAAGCAAAGTCATCATGAATTTTGCAGGCAAATGGATGGAACTTGAGAATATCATCCTAAGTGTGGTAATCAGTCCCAAACATACATGCATGTTATGTATTCACTTATAAGTGGATATTAGCCACAAAATACAGGTACCATGTTATACTCAACAGACCATGAGAAGCTAAACAAGAAGGAAGGCCCAAGTGAGAAAGCTTAAATCTCACTTAGAAGGGAATATAAAATAGCAGAAGAGGCAGATGGAGGGAGAGAACTAGGAGGGATTGGGAGGAGAATGAGGGCTTCAGGATCAGGTGTGGGCAAGGAGAGGAGAGATAGCTAAATGGCCATGAAAATGAATGGAAATCTGCTATTGACAGGGTTGAGGAAGTAGGGGGGAGGCATCTCCAGAATGAGACAGAGACCTGGGATAAAAGAGGTACTCAACAATCAACGGGGGTGACCTAAGCTGTGACTCACTACATTGGGGATCTGGAACCTGAAGAGAACATCTCATGTAGCCAGGCAGGAACCCCAGTAAGGTGATAGACACCAACTCCCCCATAAGACTTTCAACCCAAAATTTATCCTCTGTATAAGAAATGCAGACACTCGGATGGAACAGGGACTGAGGGAATGGCTAACCAACAGACAGCCCAATTTGAGACCCATTGCATGGGCAAGCACCAATTCCTAACACTCTTGATACTCCGTTATGCTTGCAGACAAGAACATGTTGTCCTCAGACTGGAGCATGTTGTCCTCAGACTGGACTATTAAGGAAGAATAAAGAGAAGAATTGTGGGAGCCAAAGGAGATAAGAACTCCACAGGAAGACCAATTGAGTCAACTAACCTGAACCCTTGGGGCTCTCAGAGTCTGAACCACCTTAGTCTTTATGTGGGTCCTGAAGAATTGGAATGGGGGCTATTTTCTGTAAGTGGGATATGTTTTCCTAATTGGATTGCCTTGTCTGGCCTCAATGGGAGAGGAAGTGCATGGCCTCACAGCATCTTTAAGTGCCTGGGTTAGGGAATACACTGGGGGGGTTCCTACTTGCCTAAAGGAGAATGGAAGGGGGCGTGGGGAAGGAATTGTGGGAGTAGCTCACCAAGAGGCAGGGCAGTGAGCAGGATGTAAAGTGAATAAGTAAAACAATAAAATTAAATAAAAAATATTACTAAATTAGCCTTGAGTTTCTTTTCTGATATTCCACTTTGCCATGATCTACGCAGATTGCATGAGCAATTGTATCTTAAACTTATATCTCCCCTTTTGCCAGATCTTAGAAATCTGAACACTGGACTGCTTCAAATGCTGAAGCTTTCTGATCAGCAACATCAAGCTCAAACCAGTTCAGCTAATGAACCATCTCAGAGTAGACTTGGAGCTCAGGGCAACCATTTGCTTGCCAATGTCAACTTCCAAAATCTGGGAAATAAAAAACAAAAACTTGAAACATTGCAGATAAGGGACATGCACTTTATAGCGCTGTTGGTATATAAGAGACAGCTCTACCTTATTTTATACAGATCAGACATTACAGTGTTCTTTAGTCCTTAGTCCTTTTTTTTTCATACAGACCAGACTTGAACCAGCACTCTCTCTGCCCTCCTATTCACAAAAGCACACACCATAAAGTATACACAACATAATGTTTGCACCCCGCTGTTTCTTCTTAATCCTGGTTCATTTTCAGAAAAGAGAAAAAGAACTAACAGAAAAATCAAAACTCACTGGCAAGGTACATGAGCAGAAGTCACAACTGCCTACACATGTATGTGGCAGTTGTGCTCCAGAAAGTGATACATCTCACCACCTTACTGAACACAACTCAGATGCAGGTTATTTTTTTGATGTCTATACCTTCTATGAAATCTGTGCCAGCCCTGGGTCTACTTGGTTGCTACAGGAAAGTGAGGAATTTAAGACTCTCTATGGAGAGCCTGGTACTACCCCTGTGCTATAAATATCCACACATCACCTTGCCCTGTTCTCTCCTTTGTCTCTCACCACACATAGAATACCATTGTTTATCTACCTAGTGAGCTTTGAAAATTTATCTGTGATCATAATTGCCTATTGGAATGTTTTACAAAACTAGCATATATCTATTTTCTAAATGAGACTAATCAAGTCAGTTTTTCTAGGTTTAATTTTTTAAAACTTGTCTAGTGACAAGTTTTCCTAAAATAACTCTTTTTTTTTTAAGAGCTTACTTTAGCTTAGCATAGCTTTTACTGAACACATTGGGTATTGTGGCTCTGTGACTCTGCACTTCTTGAGACAATCTGGGGATTCTCAATAATTAACAGTTCACATATATGTGTTGAGAAAAATCCATTCATTCGATTATTTTTTTCCCAGTTAAAACACACTAACAGAAAAGACGAGATGACTGTAATGATGTGTTTACTCTTAACTACTCATGCATAAACCATGAAATATAGTAACACAACCAGCATCCAGATAATCTAACAGGATGAATTAATAGTATTCAGACTTCTATGTTTGTTTTTAACTTAATAATGTAACAAACATAGCTGGCTTCCCTTTCTCAATCCTAGTTTCTCTCCTGTTCCCCAGAGAAGGCACAAGATGCTCTAGAGACGCACGTAAAGTGAAGTAGGCATGCACCCACCTCCCCATTGTCCTTACATTTGCATCATATTTAAATATAGCTAACATATAGAGCTCTGTTATATATTTATATAATTTACATGAGTTGCATTATTCTTTATGAGTTATTCTGAAGCCTGATCACACTCCCAGTAAATTTTGTTTCCGGCATGAATTCTTATGGTAACTATATACCAAACTACTTAGCTACCAATGTATGCCACAATTTGTCCAGTATTTTATAAAGAGATAAAACCATTTATCCTTCCTTCATTCATTCCCTCTTTCCTTCCTTTTTTCCTTCTTCTTTCCATTTTTTACTACTTAATTACACACACACACACACACACACACACACACACACACACACACACTATATGGCTGTCAGCTTGACTCTGCCTAATGTCACCTGAGTAGGGAGGAAGGGAGACTCAATTGAGAGATTGCCTAGATCAAACTGGTCTGGGCATATTTTGGGGGGATTATCTTGATTGTTAATTAATGAAGAAGTCTGTACCACCATTCCCTATCATTGTTATCCTGGCTCATATAAAACAGCTAGCTAAGCATGAGATGCTGTTCTCTTCTTAAGTTCCTGCTTGACTCTTAGAGTTTCCATCCGGGCTTCCCTTCATGGTAGACTGTAACCCGTAGGCTGAAATAATCACTTTATTCCCTTAAATTGCTTTCTGTCATAGCATTTATTACAACAGAATAAAACGAGAACATAAACAAAGCAGCAGCATAGCTCAGACACAGAAGAATTTTGTCAGGTTTGTGACAACCTTATAGCCTTCAAACCACAATACTTTGTGAATTATTTATCTGAGAATTTAGTTACTATAATTTTTTTTTTTTTACAAATAGTTAACAGATAACATCAATGTTCCTTAGGTTGAAAACTCTCTACTTATTTCACTTATGAATATGCCCTGAACTAAGTGCTTACTACATATGCTGACAGCAGCAGCTATGCCACCTCAAAGCTCTTCTTGACACTATCAAGAGTCAGCAGCACTGGACAGAGATACAGCCATTGAAAGAGCATGTCAGTTTATAGAGAAAGACAGAATTCAAAAGGCATGAGATACAAGGATAAGTAACCAGCTGAATTTTGAATCAAAACATCTGGAAATGCCAGATTATAGAGTGATAGAAGAAACTACTTAGGCTGAACCACTGATCTATAAATCAAATATCAGCAATACATCAAAATAAGATGGTCCTCATGCTTCCTAGATTTCACATCAGTTGAGATAATATTGTAATGAAGAACTGTTTTTCAACCTACAGAAACCAAAGCAGGTGTGGCACAGACAGGCCATGCATCTATGCATTCCACAAAGTGACTGACTGGCAAGACACGGCGTAAAGGATTCTAACCAAAGACTTTTCTTGTTGATCAGCGGAACTTATTTCTAAGTTTCAACATTGGTATTCTATAAACTACTAGACTTTCTTAAGTTCTCTGAGCCTGAGAAATTGAAAGATAAGCAGAAGTGGATAGAGAAATTATAGTCCAGACCTCCTTATTGCACATGAATGGAAACTACCCTAGCTTATTGTACCCTTGTTTTTCTATAACTTAAATCCTATATTAAAAATCCCTTTGATTCAGCTGTTGAAATATTGTCAGCTCCAGATTTTAAATGAAGGATATCTCTGGGGAAAATAAAACCCAGGGTCAGAATATGTTCTTGGCATCCAACTTGGCAACCAAATTGTATTAAGCCATTTTCAAACTATTGATTGAGGTAAATATACATGAAAGGTATGTTTTGTTTGTTGACCACTCAGGTATCTTGCTACAGACACATGTATTTCTTTGGAAAAACAAGAAAAAAATAACATTGTGCCTTGATACCTGACAAATATTTTTTTGCTAAAAATAAATTCCAATTGTGCTAGAGAAACACATGTCTCCAAAGTACAGTTCAAAGAGTTTCAGAAGCCATGTGACAGTATCACCTTTGTCCGGAGTTAGGTGTTACAGATCCTCTTTGGTTTCAGGTCTGGACTCCTTGCAATTAATTTGATATATTGATTTAATCTTTCGGGTAGCACTATATTTACCTAGCAAAGGCACCACAGTATTTCTAGAAGAAACGGATGCTCAAAATGAGATCGTTTGATGAAAAGGAAGCTCAGAGAATGAGCTATTCACAGAATCAGTTCCTAAACACAAATTACGTTAAGGGTCCATGGCCCAGATTAGAACCAGGATTGACTCAACAATCTACTATTAAATACTTTCAATCTACAAAAGAATGCCTTGGAATAGAAGGAAAGACAAACTACAACTGAATAAAAAAGGGTTAGTCAAATAAGAGACAGATTACAAAGAAAAATTTCATGGCTCCAGGGAAGCAACCACCATCTCTCTTTTTCAGTAGCTCCTTCTAGACTTGATGTGAGGCTGTGCTTATTACCTCATAGCAGCTGTGGTTAGCACAATACTGCCACAGGATCAAGCCAGTCAAAATTCTGACCAAGATGAAGGAAAGGAGGATGTCTTGAGACCACACTCTAGAGTGAACTGGCAGGTGATGGTCATTTGGGTAGGAGGAATAAGGTTTTAAGGGTGTGGCCACTGGTTGATTTTCCATGCTCTGGTGGATTATCTTATACCCATCCATATATTAGTAACAGTAATTGGACTTATTGGATTATCAATAGTAAAAATAATAACAAAGGTAGGAAAAGAGGGAAATTGTTGAATGAGTGTGCATTGGAGGGTGAAATGAGGAGTGAATAGTATCTTACTTTATTATATATATTATTATATATATGTATGAAATTCTGAAGAATAAGAAAAATATTTTTAGAAAACTCAGTACATGTAAGAAATAACTTAAGCAAAAGAAGGCCAATTTTTTGTCACGTAGCCTATGACCCAGCTTGTGCTTTCTTTGTCCCTTTTTTTGAGAACTGCTAAAGGCATGATGCTTTAGGAGGGCACCATAGCATACCTCTGTTCCCTTTCCTCATGAAGTAACGTTCCCAGGAACATGGAATAGTTAACTGATCATTGAACATTATTAAATATCTATGTTAACCTTTGTAAGTGTAGGATTAAAACAACTACTAAACAAAGAAAAATCAGAAATTGTGACATTTACCATTCCAATTTTACAAAGCCTGGTCAACATGTGCAAATATTGTTTTTCGTGGTGTGAGTCAGTAGGGTTGTTATCTGCTTTCTCAACTACTTTCTTACTACATTGCTACTTTGCCCAGGTCTGTGATCTAAAAACTGGTAGAAACAGCCAGGAAGAATTTATTTGAACTGAGAACTTCAGTAGATTCCATCTGTAAGTGGTGGGCCTTGTGTGTTTGGGCAGAAGGTTTGGCTGTAGAAGTCTGTAGCTTCAGAGAATAGCTCACACTAGGGTGCAGGTTGCAGAGAAAAAAGGATACAAGGGAAGCTGTAGCCATGAGCTTTCCCACTCAGCCTCTTTGTTCCCAGAAATGAGGACTCTGAGACTTAATTATATATGAATAAATGAATGCTTAAGCTTTGGCTTATGTTCCCTGACTAGCTCATAACTTATTCAACCCATTTATTCTATTTTATGTCTTCCATGTGGCTATCTCTTCTCAGGTTTATACAGCTATCTCCTCTAGAGTTTGGAGCAAATCTCTCATGACTGACTCTTTCACAGAATTTTCCTCTTTTTGCCAGAACTCCCACCTCATATTTTCTGCCTCAGCTAGTTGGCCATCGTTTTTGTTTTTTGTTTTGTTTTGGTTTGGTTTGTTTCTCTGTTTGTTTTTTTTCATAGACATTTAATGCTTCCATAGAGTTCACAAGAGATTCTCTCTACAGGATGGAGGACAAGATAGCACACAAAAACATGTCCTGAGCAATCTACTTTCTCTGATTTACTTTCACCTCCTCTTATTGTTAAGTCAGCCTTTAGGGAAGAACACTCCTGCTCTGGCCATCCCTGGAAATGCCTTCACAGATTCACTGAAGTGAGCTTTTATCATGAGATGATTCTTGATCCAATTATGTTAACAGTCAAAATAGCATGTCTGTCTTTAAAAACTAAAGAATGATGGACAAAAGACTTAAAGCCAATTACTAAACATTTTTAAAATCTCATTATTCAACTCATGAGTGCTGTAAGCTAGTTCACAACTCTCTTAGAAATGCCTTTAAAGATCTTGCTAGCTTTACAGAAACACACTTTTTCGTAGTATTTGTTATACTTCTAAGTCTTGATTGAGTCAAAGCTAATTCCCTAAAGTACATGGCATAGAGCAATGTCTAATACAATCTTGTCCATACTGGACTTCTTCCAGATTCTCTCGGGTATATCACTCACTGAACTACTAGCCATCTTATTCATAACCTCTCAATGAGCATCCTAGCTTTTATATGTTTTGGAAAATAACCTGAAGAATACAAATAAATATAAATGACCAAATTGTATTGGTGATAAAACTCATGAATAAACTTCCATTTTATTTGACAACAGGAATACTGTTCATTTTAATGAGATTCCAAGCTAGCAAGCTTATGAGGAAAACATCAATAGTGTTTTCCAATAATGCCCCATAACTTTATTTTATGGGGCATTAATTTACTCCTAAAATTTCACATATGTGCCCTTGGCATCCAAAGGGTTCTATATGTTCATGTATTCATTTAAGAACTTATGCATCATGGAAAACATCCTAAAACTCTAATAGTATTTGACATAGGCACAGCATGAGCTGGTAAATCAAGTACAGCATTAAAATTCAGAAGGAGAAAATAAAAATTCTTTTGCAAAAGATCAGAGATTATTTATTTGTTTATCTGATTCTTTCAGACAAGGCTTTGCTATATTACCATAGCTGGTCTTGAACCACTGTACTTAATCCATTCTCCTGTTTCAGTTTTCTGAGCATCTTTGGACTCTAGGTGTGCACTACCTTGTGTGGCTTTAAAGGTTAATTATTTTAAGTGTTGAGGGTCATAGAATTTTCTTTACTAATATGGAACCATCCATACAAGACACAGAAAATATGCAAAGGTAAAGTGAAATGTGTGTGTGTGTGTGTGTGTGTGTGTGTGTGCGCGCGCGCGTGAGCACACTATTCATTTTTTTTTTAGACTCTCATCTCTGCTCAGGGCTCTACACAGGAAAGAAGATGGCCATGACACTACTGATTAACAAAATAGTCCCAACAAGAAATCTTGAAAGTGCACAAGGAATCTTGAAAATGCACATCCTTGCACAGGAGAAAGAGTCACAAAGGTTACTCATTTCCCAACTAAGTGTGTGTGTGTGTGTGTGTGAGAGAGAGAGAGAGAGAGAGAGAGAGAGAGAGAGAGAGAGAGAGAGAGCGTCAAAAGATAGCATGAAAGAATCAGTTCTTTCCTTCCACCACGTAAATTCCAAGACAAACTCATATTAAGACACGGCTTAACATGTTTTTGGACCTTCGAGAGCACAGCTGCTGCTGTGGCTGCATCATGTGGGATCTCTGTGTGGCACTGTCTATTTCTTTTGAATAGTATTGTGAAGAATAAAACTTTGAGTTGAGAGAAATGAGAACAGTGACTAATTGAGGACAACAAAAGCTATAAAGAAAAAAAATCAAAAGTGGAGATTTTGTTTTGTTTTGTTTTCAATAATAAAGGAAAAGCCAGACAAAGGAGCCTAAGGATTGCATGGGCTCCCCCAAAGAACAAAGAAACTGCACATTTTACTTACATATAGGAATAGCTTCACCAGTTAGAGGAAACGGATCCTATGCAGAATATAGGGGAGGTAGAAACAGTTCTGAAAATCATGCTGAAGCCTCTAATGGAGTAAAGTGGTTATGAAGAGAGAACAGGGATTTCCATGTGTCCAGATCTGGGCAGGCATTTCATAGTCAGAGAGCTGCTGGTGTTTCCTCCTATGCTATACTTTAGGGTCATTTTAGGAGTTCTGCTCTTACAGGGCTCTGCCAAGAGCCAGGAAGCACCATTCATAAGGCAGCCTTGAGATTTATGAACAGCACCAAGCAACTGACTGGAGTCTTGCTGCATACACATATGCAGGCATGAATATATAAGTATACTAAACCTCTTATATCTTATAATACAGATATTGATATCATATAAGACTTATATGATATTATATAATACAGATACAGATATACTTATAATACAGATACAGATATCATATAAGGCTTCTCATAAACTATACAATTTTAGCAGACACCTTGTTCTCCTGAAGCCATTCTATTACCATTGCTGGCATTGTTCAGTAAAATCTGTGTTCTCAATATAAAGCCCTTCACCAGTTTTCAAATTATGCCTCAGAAAACAAGCATTTAATGTTTTTATCACGAGAAGGACTAGGACTAGGCCAAGCTCAATATAGCCAAGAAAGAAAATGTCAAATTTTTATTTAAGTAAATGTATTTGCTTTTCTCATGATATAGAATACTAAAAGCCTTGAACTAATGATAAATACCTGTGAATAGCCACAAATTAAGTAAGTATGTATTATTACCTAACACAGCAGAAAAATGCCTATGGACAATAACATTCATATGCACTTTCAGTGTGTATGCGAATATATACCTCATTATGAGTTATATAGTAAATTTAAATCTGTATTATAGACAGAGAAATTATATAAATTAACCATATGAATGCAAAAGCCTAACAAAAAAATTATTCCCAAACATGTGAGAAATATTACTGTAAGTTATGAGGAATCATCAAAGTCACATCAATCACAGTGACAACAGGCCCAGTTACATCAGATGAGAATTTGTAAGAACCTTTCAGATTTAGGGCAAATTTCTTATTATTTGGGAATCAGAGAAAAATCTTCAGCTGACAGGTCATTAGAAGAAAAACATTTTAAAAACCATGAAAAACTAGGTCAGTCATTATATTCCAGCACTGTGGATGTTGGACACACTTGTTTTATTTCAAGCCTCACTGAGTGAGTAATGCTCTGGGGGACGGACCTTGGCAAAGTAATGAAGCTTCTCCACGTCAGTTTCTTGCCCTGTAAACTTATGGATTGTGTCTTTGTGGCCCTTTTCACACTCAATATTCTATAAATCTACAATGCCTGCATAAAACCTCCTTCTATACTGGCATCTGTTTAAATTCTCAGGGAAGTAATCAATAGTTTCATTAGAATCAACCAGTCAAATTCATACTCTGACCCTGGCTTCCATCTTTACTTTGGAAACCACATCAATGTCTCATCTACAAACACTTTTCTTGTTCTTCATCATGGTACCTTGGTATTTTTTTCTTCATTCTCATCTTTCATTGTCTTTGAGCATTACCCAGAGCCACTATGTGTTAGAGTTCTTTTTAAGTGTCATCACTTCATAAGCTTTATGTTCTTGAGTGTTGGAGAGCAGACCATGTGTGAGAAGGTAGCCATTTGTGTAGTGCCTTGCCAGAAAGCAAGCCTTTTTCATAAAATTTCTTGTGGGAAAGAAGAAGAAGAGGAGGGGGAGTAGGTGGAGGATGAAGAAGAGGAGTAGCATGAGATGAAGAAGATGGAGAAGGAGAAGGGGAAGGGGAAGGGGAAGGGGAAGGAAGGGGAAGGGGAAGGGGAAG
>JANHMN010000017.1:51665977-51713019 GCA_030674055.1 Rhabdomys pumilio
GAGAAAAGGAGAAAAGGAGAAAAGGAGAAAAGGAGAAAAGGAGAAAAAAGGAGAAAAGGAGAAAAGGAGAAGGAGGAGGAGAAATTGTATTTAAGGTCATTATGAATCAAGAATGCACACTTTTGGTGGAGGTTTCCAAAACTGACATTATGGAGTGGGCTTCTCAGCAATTTCCAGTGAACTGTTGTAGTATCACAAAACTATTAGCTAAATTATAATTTAATATATATTAAATATTAAATATATATATATAATATTATATATAATATATTTAATATAATATATTTAATATTAAATTATAATTTAATAAATTATAATATATAGATATATCACTGATATATATCACTGATCATTTAAATGAATGTATCCAAATTTATCTATTTAATATTTATGAAAAATTGGTCTCCAGTTAGAGTTAGTGGTGAAAAGGCAATTTTTTAAGACACTGAGAAAATTATAAATTCAACTAGTTTTACCATCAGTGTCAATTCCATGTCTTAAGGTACCCATATAATCTCCAAGAGAGAAGCAAAATTCAACACATGGGGTGTCAATCATATATCTTAATCTACTTTCATTTACTCTTCTGTAACAAATACAGTGTTAATTGTATCCTTCTACATCTTTTCCATGACTCGCTTTCCATGACTCTACCTCAGGGGAGACAACAAAAATTAAAATATTTAAGATAAAATTTAAAGTGGAATAATGGTGCAGCCATTAAAAAGGCAGGAATTGATTTACAAAACTTCCCAAATAAACTAAAGAAGTGATCAGGGATGATAAGCAGTGAACCACTGAAGAACCAAACCACAGAGAAACTGGGCCGGGATGGCATAATTCCTGTTGGTAAAGTGAGAACGGGAAGCAAAGATAATGGAGCATAAGTGACTTACTCAGCAGTGCGACTTAGAAGTGAATGGCAGAGACAAACTCTTACTGTAAGTAGTGAGCCCAGAGACTTCATATAAATAAAAAGCAGTACAGGAGAATCCAGGTCAAAACAAACAAATGTAAGGCATGTGCTCAATAAGGAAGCATGGACACAAAGATTTTGAGAGAGAAGAAAAAGAAATAAGTGTTTAAAATATACAGACACCTGAACCATTCCACTGGACTGGTTTGAAGTCTTGGCTTCAAGAATTATAGGCCCTGTGTCTACGGCTTTAGATGTACCCAGGCTCTTGGCTCTATTTTTAGCTATCCTATTCATTGTGTGTGTGTGTGTGTGTGTGTGTGTGTGTGTGTGTGTGTGTGTGTGTGTGTGTGTATACTTACGTGACCTCAATATATGGTGACTATTATGAGGTGAATCTGAAATGTCCCCCTTAGCTCATGATTTTAAAACTTGACCATAAATCTGTGGGACTCTTTTGAAAGCCCTTAGCATGGGTTGAACCCAAGTGTTCATAGGGACCTCTGGTGCAGGCTAGCACTCTAATTCCTTATCTGCTGCCGTGGGGAAGTGTGTTCAGCTAGTGTCTCCACTCTCCAATTGCAATAAACACTGCTGTGCCTTCTTTTGACCTGATTAACTGAAATCCTCTGAAACCAAAAAATCCTCCCTTCAGTTGCTTCTGTCAAGTTTGAGTTTTTATCACAGCCATGCAAAAACAAAACAAAACAAAACAAAAACAAACAAACAAACAAACAGCTAATCAGCTAATCAACTAATACAGAAAACTGATACCAGAGAAATGAGGTTTGGTTTTGATGAAATTGACTCATGATTCTTACCTGTTTAGAACTGATTTTGTAGAGGAATGTGGCTAAGTTTACCCTGAAAGCTAGAGCATCCCTAGAATGCATAAGAACTCAACTTGCAGCTCTTCTAGGAGGTCAAAAGTCAGACAGCTGATAGAAGTACGGACTGGGTGAAGGCTATGATACCAATGTTTCAGGATAGAACATAATTAGACAGAAAGACATCCATGTTAAAACCTCTAACAAACAATCTGGTTATATTTTGCCCATATTTTGGAAGTGGGAGTGAGACTAAAGCCAGAACTAATGGACTAATTAGTCTGGAGGAAGAAATCCTAAGAGAACTCAACATTCAGGCTGTAGTATGGCTACTGTCTGCTTCTTTTTAGCCATAGATCCAGTAAATACTGGGACGGTAGGGAAAGCATAAGAGAATAATGTAAGAATTACGCAGCTTGATCTGAGAAATGAGCGAGAGCACACTTAAAGTTGCAGACAAGGTGGAGAAACCAGCTGACCTCTAAAGTCTGGCACTTTAAGAAGTGGCACCCACCTTCAGCTGGAATATAAGTATAGGTACCATATAGCAAAGACACTGGAAGAACTTTTCTTTAAGAAAAGAGTGACTTAAATGAAAGACTATATGGCAGCCACTGGAGAGAGGCCATGTACAGTAGTGGTGTTCTGGGTTACGTGTGGTGCTACTCAGACTGTAACAACAGTCCAAGGGGGCCAAGATATTCACGTGGTTGTCAGAAGAACATAGAAATACCCACATAGTGTGGCTTTCAGGCACATACAATGCAAGGGCTGTGGGATCTTGGATCTTGAATTGTCACCACAGGACCAGAGAAAAGCCTGTGATGTTAGACCATATGAATTGGCATTGAGTTTTATACAGAGAGTTCATAGTAGGGTGCTGCATAAGACTTTAAGTAAAGCCTAAGTGGCAATGTTGAGCCCAGTGTGTTGGAGACCCAGGGACACGGAATGTCTGCTGAGGAAAGGGTCAGACATTGAGTGCTGCCATCCCAAGAAATAGGAGATATGTGCTAAAAGTTGCAGGACTACAGGAGTGGGCTATTCAAATACATTTGAGTTATAATGATTCTAATTCATGCTTAGACGTCAAATGAAAGAAGTATTCTTTCTCTTATTTCTTTGTTTTTATATTTTTTTACTTATTCACTTTACATCCTACTCACTGTCCACTCCCCATCACCCCCTCCCACTAGCCTTTCCCCATGCCCCCTCCAATTCTCCTCTGAGCAGATGGGAGCCACCCACTGGGTATTCCCCTCACCCTGGCATTTCAAGTTTCTACAAGTCTAGGAGATTCCTATTACACTGAGGCCAAACAAGGTAGCTCAAGTAGAAGAGCATATCTCATGTACAGGCAGTAGCTTTTGGGATAGCTCCTGCTCCACTTGTTCAGGATCCACATGAAGACCAAGTTGCACATCTTCTACATATGTGTAAAGAGAGGCTGAGGTCCAGTCCGTGTATGGTCTTTGGTTGATGGTTCAGTTTCTAAGAGCCCCAAGAGTCCAGGTTAGTTGACTCTATTGGTCTTTCTGTAGAGTTCCTATCCTCTTCGGGTCCTCAATCTTTTCTCCTATTCTTCCTTAAGAGTCTCCAAGTTCCATCCATTGTTTGGCTATGGGTATCTATATTTCTCTGAGTCAGCTGCTGGGCAGTGCCTCTAAGAGGACAACATGGGAGAAGTAAGATTAAATGCTTCTATGCTGAGCTTCACTTTTGCTTTGGTCCAGTCTTTTCTTTCCTCATGTTTTCTATGTTGGAATGGGATTATAGGAATGTCTGTGCTGTACACTTGCATAGTGGAGTCATGCCCATTACTGTGCTTTAGTTTGATTTTATTGCTTGGGTTTGTTTGGCACTTTATTTTGTTTTATGTAATTACAACAGAAAGATTACCTTGAGTGGAAATATTAAAATGATAGGTATCTCTGGAGTTAGACTAAGTGCACTTTTCATTATTCAATGGTGGTAGGCTTTTGAGGGTTGATGATCAGAATGTTATAACTTAAATCCATAATGTTCCCCATCTAATTTTTTGAACTCCCTGTCTCCAGCTAGTGCCATGTGAGAAGTTGTAGCAAAACTAGGGATAGATATAGGACCTGCCAGAAGTAGATCACTGCATGGGCATTGAAGTTAACACGAGGTTACTGGTTCTAGTCCAGGGCTCTCTCCTTCCTGTTCTGATTCCACATGAGAGTCCTCAGCCACATGCCTCTGTTGCACACAAAATCTGCCATGCTTTCTTCAACACACACACACAATCACACCCCAAAACAAAAACCTAATCTTCTCTGAAACCACAAGCCAAATACAACCTCTTAAGTGGCTTCTGTCCAATGTTTTATCACAGTACTAAGAAAGTGAGCAATGTTTTTTAAAGTTGAAGTGAACTTCAATTGTTTTATAAAAGTAGAAGCTCTGGAGATGGCTTTCTGATTATATAAGACAGTTAATCCACCAGCAGCAATCCATATAGGGGAGTGCTAAATAATTTTATGTAAAAAAATTGGACATTATTGCTGGACAATGTGGGCTGCTCTTCTAATAACCTGCATTTGGACTTGTTCATTTCAAAATCAAATCACCCTCCCTGGTACCTGCTACCAATCATTTGAGGAAACTCATAAACAAGATGAGGGGTATGACTGTATCCTATGGTCACTCAATTCTCTAGGGATGAAAATGAAACTCCTGAGAAAAGCAGAACGGAGAGACTGTCTTGTCATGTCTTTTATAGACTTCAACTTGAATCCCTCCTACAAAAATGTGGAGCCTTGATTTTTCCTATGAGTAGATCTTTCCTCAAAATATGTCAGTATAACCAGTTCAAGATAAGATTATATATATATATATATATATATATTCTCACTCCAAGCTGCCATTTAGAGCCATCCACCAATTGACAACATGTACATGTAAAAATGTTTGGAAGAAGGGAAACAGGATGAAAGATAACAATGCATGAACCTACTATGTGTGTGAATGTATGAGCATATATGTGTATGTGCCGGCTTGAACTGTAGAGACTATGCCTAGATGGTCAAAAATGCCAGGAAATTCTTCCACCTGGAGCTATAGTTTTCTATCTGCAGCTTCTCAAAATTTACTAATATGAGTTCTTGCTAATTTTTCCAGACAGACCTTGAACTTGAGAACTCTTGTCTCAGCCTGCTGAGCACTGGTAATTCCAAGCTTGAGGCATGAACCTCTTTGAAAAACCATATGATTCTTACAACCTCTTTGCAACCATATGATTGCAGGATACATAACAGCTCTGTCCTGAAGCTTGGGCTTCATGGAGTCCCTCATAAGTTTCCACTGTGGAAGAATACACTCTGATCAAAACATGAAAGAACCAGTACTTTCTTCTGAACAGATTCATGTGGGATAATACTAGCATGGATGGAGAAGAGGGCACCACTACTTAGGAAGTATGTGATAAGGTACCAAACAAGGACTGGGACAAGTATACTGCTCATGGTGGATTTCAGGATCAAATGTGCTACCATAGTCAACAGATGTTCCATGATACCTATTCTGTCTTATGTTATCCAGTCATGCATAAGGTTGCTATACATGAGTAAACATGACTGACTAAATAATCAATAACTTTGTACCAACTGCATAACCACTCCTTCTCTGTAGACTCATTCATTGTAGATGTGTTGATCAACTATTCCACCATCAAAGGCTTCACTGTGAGGCTAGATCTCCCCAGCCAAACACTCGCATGAGCTACCAATTTCCTCTTTTATGGAAAAACTGAATTAGCAGTCTTTCACAGATTTTTGTAAAGTATCACAAGACACAAGAGTGGGCTCTGTACTAACAAAACCCTTGACTTGAACCAAGGTACTAATGTAGCCTATGTGATGCATGCAAGCTGTCCTCCAAGATGGTTCTCCAGTTGTAGCTGGAACATGGTATGTTCTGCTCACATATCTACCATGTTCTGATATCCGCAGTAGGCCAGAATAAAAAAAAAAGCAGTGTGTGAAGAAAATGTACTTACATTTCTGTCTCAGGGTTTTACTGCTATGAAGAGACACCATGACCAAGGCAACTTGTATAAAGAAAAACCTTTAATTGAGGCTACCTTACATTTGACTCCAACATCTTGAAGTACAGGCAGCAAAAGGAAACTGTATCTACTCCTAAGCTTGAGCATAGGAGACCTCAAAGCCTTCCCACACAGTGACACTTCTCCTCCAATAAGTCCACACCTCCTAACAATGTCACTTCCTGTGGGACAACCATTCAAAGCATGAATCTATAGAGCCCATACCTATTCAAACCATCACATCTTGTAAGACTCCACATTCTACAAGAATAGATGCCGATAACGAACAGTTCATTATATAAAAAATGGTGGGTTGTAAGAAAAAAAAAGCCACATAGGAGCTAAGCTACCTCTGAAGTTCGACTTGGGATTTTTACATGGGCTACCAGGAGCCCAGCAGAAGCCTTGATTATTAAGATAATTGGATGTGACATCAAGGGCTGTTTTCGCCTCATTCTCTACAATAAAGTCAGAAAACTGTCTCCAGCATCATTTTGCGGTCACTTTAGGAGCCTTTTAAGTAAAAAAGTCACAGTGAGTCCTTGGATCCAGTTCCTCTGTGGTGCCAGTGATGCTTCTCCATGTGTCAAATAAGAGTTTAAGCAGTCAAATGAGGTCCCTGCCTTCCCAGAAGGAGCCAATTCCAGGAGATGGGGATGACAAGCCCCACCAGGATGTGCTGTCTCCATTAACATGGCATTGGCCTTTGGACTCTTATTACAAGGACTTGAAGAACAAGTTCTAGTACTTATATAAATATTTTAGGATATGTTTTGGCCCTGTCCAACATGACAGCTCCCATGGAATAAGGATTTATAGCTCAAAAACTAAACTAGCAAAACTGTGATTGTCTTAGTTAGGGTTGTTTTGCTGTAATAAAGCACCATGACCAAAAGAAAATTGGGGACGAAAGAGTTGATTTAGTTTACAGATCCATATCACCCTCCATTATTGAAGGAAGAAAGTCAGGGTAAGGTCAGGAATCTGGAGTAGGGAGCTAATGAAGACGCCAAGAAGGAATATTGCCTATTGGCTTGATCCTCACAGCCTACTCAATCTGCGTTTGTTTTATAGCACTGAAGACCACCAAATCAAGTATGGCATCAGCCATACTGAACTGGTCCCTCCTCATCAATATTCAATCAATAATATACATCACAAGAAAATACACCAATCTGGTGGGAGACATTTTCTCAGCTGAGGAGTTCCCTGTTCCCTAACTGAAGCCTTTCTCTAGTTGATACAATAACCAGCACAATGATACTAACTTGTACGTTTTTCAGCTACTGTTTAAACACACTGTTTTACATGTTTGAAACACACAAGAAGAAAACAAAAAGCCCCTCACTTGGTCAACACTGCCCGGTAAGGGCAGGATTGAGACGATGTGAAACAACACTATCAGCTTCTATAGACCCATGGAAGGAGCAGATGAGCAAGCTAGGAAGTGTGGGAGATGCTGGTAAAATCAGTAGGGAGAAGCACCAGTGGGAAAAGGGACAGAAGGAAGGAGAGACACACAGCTTTAAATAGTGTGATGAGGGTAGACATCTGTGAAAAAGGGAGACTATAAGACAACATGGAAGCTACTGTGCTATGTGGAAAGAGGGTAGAAAGTCTCATGTTCCTCACTAAGAGAACAATACTAGTACAGGTTGGGACACGTCCAGGCACTTGAGGCATGACAAGGGAGACAGTGTGTTTTTCACGTGAGTAGAAGTTGGTGCTACTGTCAGAGTGTGTTCCACTTCTCCAATTCACCTTATTTGGAAATGGACTACGGAATATACAATTTTCCAAATGTCATTCTGGTATTAGCTGGGTTTCTAATACAATACGATTCTATACCATATTTGTATCAAGGAGACAGACATTCAGATATTGAGATAGATACATACACACCAGGTGCATGCTACCCAAAGACTAAAGTCATACTGCCACTACCAAGTGCCGATGAAAGCTGAGAGAGACCCAGGAACATCCATCCATGTATTTTCAGAGCACCCTAGCCCTGCCAACATCTTGGTCTCGGATTTTTGGCTTCTGGGACTGTGACAAATAAATGTTTAAGGCACTGGGTCAAACAGCCTCAGATAACTCATGCAACAACCAGGCCAGAGAGAGAAGAAGCAAGCAATGGGCCTCAATGGAAGCAGGAACCGTTATTGCATCTTGAGTGAAAACTGATGCAGCTTGAAGCCTCAGAAAATAGACACAATGAAGAAGCTTAGCAGAGGCAGAACCACCAGTAACTGAGAAATGACAGATGGGAAGAGATGATGCTTTTCAAACTAACACCACTGTCTGGGGATATTATAACAGCAGAAGCCCACTCAAGGAGCAGTGGTAATCTCTGAAAAGAGGAAACAAACAAATCCATCAACTTCTTTAAGAACACCGGCAAATAAGTTGAAGCACAAAAAAATAAATCTCTTAATTCAATATGGTTTATTGTGATGAATGAAGTCTTAAATGGACCAGCAAGATGGTTCACTAGATAAAGATGCTTGCTGTGTAAGCCAGATAACCCAAGTTCAATTCCTAAGGGTGTCAGGTGTGAACGGATTCAACAGAGTTGTCCTCTGATGTCCACCCATGCATCATGGCATACCTGCACACACACACACACACATACACACACACATGCACACGCACATGCATGCAAGCACACAAGCACATTGCAGACAGTAATACACAATCTAAAAATAAATTCACTAAAATTAAGAATTTATTTCTCTATATAAAGAAGAATGAAGAGGGTGAGTGGTAAAATACTGGCCTGAGTTTTATACTTTGTCTATTGATGTTGAATGAAACTACCTTGAATCTTGAATACTGAAGGGAATTCAGATTGCCAAGGGTATGATATCAACATCTAATTTATATTTACTGCCAAAGCAGTTAATCCTGTCAATGTCAACATTTCTAATTTACATGGGAGAGGGTGTTAGGAGGCATACCCTTCCACTGATTCCCAACAGGGCTTCCTTTATGCTTACTCCAAACAGCCTCAGTATCAGCAGGAGGACAGCTGAAGATCCAGTGTGACCTGACCCTAGGTTCTCACCTTAGCAGGTCAAAGAAGCAAAACCAACACAGGCAAACAAGAAGTCCTGCTAAATGCCTTGGTCCTCAAGGGAGTATGGGACCATGTTAGTTCAGAAAGCCCAGACTGTCTGCACACTTTAAATAAACCAAACTCTGACTTCTCCCACTATCAACAGCCTGGTACTCATAAACGCAGACTCTGAAGGCAGCGCGCTCGGATTAATCCAGCTGAAACTTGTAGAAGTGTGAGCACTTTAAGTATTTTGTACTTCAATTCATGTAATTGCAAAATGAGGATAATAATAAAACTGATTCATAAAGATGTAATAAGGATTAAGTGATTCCATGCCTACAGCAAGCTTAGAACATTTCTGGAACTTTTAAATATTGCACAAATATTTCTTTTGTTTAAATTTAATTTTTTTCAGACAATATATTGTGGTCATATTCTTTTCCTTCCCTCAATTTCTCTCAGATTCCTTCCCATCTCTCTGGATGCTCAATTTCATGTTCTTATCTCTGCCTCTCAAAAAGCATGGATAAATATATAATAAAAAACAAAACTAAAAAAATTAAGACATATGTCATTCATATATATATATACACACACACACACACACACACACACACATATATATATATATATATATATATATATATATGTATGTATCTCATAGCAAAATAAGACAAAAATCACATAAAATATACAGAGTCTGTTTTGTGTTGCTCAGTTACTCCTGGGTGTGAATCCTGCCCTGTAGTGTGGGTTGGTATACACAGTCACACTCATTTAAGAAAAGTGATGCTCCCTCTCCAAGTAGCTATGAAATTATGAACAACTTTTTAGTTAGTTACTCTTATCCCCTTATCCATGCTGGGGCTTTGTCTAGTTTGAAAATGTTGCTCCAGTATTTCTTAAACACCCTCCCCGCAAAGTATACATTTTTCTTAGAATACAGGTTAGAATATAGTGACTACTGGGTTGGAGGCATGGCTCTTTGAAGCTCTCAAAAATGTGTGCTTGCAGAAAGTCATGCGTGTGCTAATTATAACTTCTCAAGTTTCTTAAGCCACTCATCTAAATAAGCTGAAATAGACTGGTCTTGAACAGAGGCAATTGGTTTTTCCTCCACTTAAATTACCAGGAGTAATAATATACACAAACACAGACCTTGGCTTGGGTCTGCACTGTTGTCATGCTGATGCCATCCTAGAGGCCAAGTGGAAAAATCAATCTGAATGTTCATTTCCTTGAGAACAGCTTTCTGACCACTGAGGAGCAGGCAGCATGCACTCCTTTGTAGGACATACATCATCACCATAGACGTGAATGCTACAGAGAAGAGGCCATATAAATGGTGTCAAGGAAACTCCAGCATGCTGTACTAATGAGAAACAGCTTAGAACTTGTTTAAATGCTGGGCTGCTAGTACAGTTTGCTAGTTTTCCATGTCTGGAGGATAGAGATAGGACTCACAGGTCTTCTTTAACTAGAGAATTCAAGACCCACCAGTGAACAGATCACTAGAAAACTCTTAGCAGAATTTCTACCATTTGGAGTGAATGTCACAACAGCATTAATTCCACCCAAAATTCTTGCATAAAACCAACAAACTTCTTCCCATAAAGGGGACTTGCTTCAACTGACACTAAAATTATTTTTATTTTAATTATTTTTCTCCTTCCACCCACTGCCCACAATAGAATGTTTAGGGGGGAAAAGGTTCCAGCTGTCAACAAGCAAAGGAAAAGTGTCTAAGTTGATGGAAAACTGATAAGTCAAGCTGTTTGTGAATGACAAGTAAATTCTGAAGGTTCAGTCAACACGGACAAGTTTTATTAGCAAAACTGTTCATTCTAATTATCGGAGGATCTGGTTTCTGAACTGCTAAATGATTCATTAGAAGTGTACCCATTTTATCCTAAGTTCCTACTAATTTTCCAATTCCCAGTTGGACCTAACTGCCTCCAAATGCACATTTCTGTTGATAGTTTACTGACACTTTGTAAAAATGGCTAATAATTTCATCTGTCTATGAGATTATCAAGCATGCAATCAAATTAGCTAGAGCTAGACTTCAGTCTCTTAGAAATAATGTGCAAAAGACAGTAGAACCACTTTGTTGAGGTGGAAGAGTCAGCTTCTCTCAAAGGATCCATGTGATAGTAATGCCAGTCCTTTATTTAAAAATCCATCTTTTGGAGAGAAAGGAAAGGAAAAATGTGCAGCTACCATATAAATGAGAAAGGAGCAAATGGGCAAGACGTAGGTGCAGCATCAGCAATGCTAACTAGACAGGAGAAACAGAGAGAAGGATGACCCTGAGAAAGTTGCATGTAGACTGCCAGGCAAGACAAAATGAGTACTGGTAACTGTGGCTTCCAGTGTTAGGCATTTGAACCAATCAGAACACACTTGAGTCCAGTGCAAAATAACAATTTTTCAGGCCAAGATGTTTCAACACGGAAGACAGGTTAGATGAAAGAAAGGATGGTGGAGGTGAGAAATCACCTCGATCCTAAAAATGTGATGAATGGGAAAACAAAACATAGTCAGCTAAATCTAGTACCATCACCAGGGTCAAAATGTTCAATACAATGTAACCTTGGCTTGTGTGCTATGTCAGGTTCCTAAAAGAAAGTTTTGGGCAAAAAAATAACATACTCATTATTGATAAAGTATTACAGAAAATATGAAAGGGGTTAAGAGAAGCATGTTAATAAGAGAAAACATGTCAAAGAACATGCTCTCTGGTAATGACCATACATCTCATTACCCATCCTTGAGTGTAAAGTACTTTTATTGGTTAGCAAGTGGTCCTAGTCCACTGTGAAATAAGAGGTAAGAAAGGTACTGACCTCCAGTGCAAGGCAGTTCCCATTTGCTAAGGGCAATTATCTGAGTAAGAGTATGGCTCCACATGGAGACCAATGGTGCCAGCACCTAGAAAAAAGTACCTAGAGATTCATGAATTCAACTGAGCTATACAATAAGTTAAACACAGAGAACTTATTATCAGGGATTATTGCCAAGCTTGGTGGTGAAGGCATGTTTTTTCAGATACTCCTCAAACTGAGGCAGGAAGACGACCAGTTCAAGCCTTGAAAAGTACCAGATAAACATGGGTGTATAAATGTATAGTATTTTGATTTAGGAATCCTTCATGTATGTACCAAGCATGACATCGCTGGATCATGTACTTGTGTGTATGTATCTGTGGTATGGTATCTTAAGATTTCTTCAGGCACGTACCAGAAGTGGTCTGGCTGTGACATATGATAGTTCTATTTTTAGTTCTTGAGAAACTCCATGTTAATTCCTATGCTTCTTCACTGAAAACTGTATCCTCTATTCATTTGTCCATCTACTAAGTGGGAATACTTTAAATGAAAAAGAAAATATGTGGGTAAAACTAAGTCATGTTCTAGAAGGTGCTATAATACAGAGTACCTGGTTACAGATGAACAAAGCTCTTACTCTTTCCATGAGGCATCTTGGGGTATGTTATCAAGGCTTTCTTTAGACTAGTATTCTTTGGTCTTTCTAACAGTGGCTATGCAAGCCACCTCTAACTTTGTCAACATTGGTTTTTGTTTCTTTAATTAATATAGAGTTTGTTAGACAGTGTTTGTGTGCACTGTTTATTCAAATGTTGATTTCTGTGTTGGCAGAGATCTGGTTGCAGCCAGGATTTAGCTACTGTCATTATTATGAAGCATTTTTTGACTCAATATTCTGTAAGCATTGTTCTCCATCACCTTCTGATTGTTTAAATAGAGAGCTGAACAGACAATAGCTGGGCAAAAGAGGAAAACACACAGGACTTCCAGGCTCAGAGCCAGGGTGGTTCTCAGGTGGGTACCAGGAGTTACCATCAGTTCAAAGATTAAAAAGATAGTGCCAAGGTGAAACAAAGATGACAGGTAATGGTCACATGGTTTGAAGTAGGCCATCCCAGGAACTGCCTTATAAGCTGTACCTGAAGCTCATAAGAAATAAAAAAAAAATCTTCATGTCATTACTCAGAGCTGAAGTAGGCATAGATTATTATGCTTTTATACAAGTTTTATACTAAAATGGCATTCTCACTATTTCAGGCCTTGTAGGTAGAATGAGACTAATCCAAAATGACATTAGAAAGATATGCATTATTTGATAGCTAAAAATCATTACAGTTTTAGTTCTATTAATTTTTTGTAACATTTATTCTTATTATTTTATTTAGGTAGGTATGTGCGTCTGTCAATGGTATGTGCACATGAGTGCTTTTGCCCCAGGAAGCCAAAGGTGTCTGGTCTCTTGGAGGTAGAATTACAGACAGTTGTGAGCCATTCTATCCAAGTGCTGAAAACCAAACTCAGGAAGAACAGCAAGGGCTCTTATCCACCAAGCCATATCTCCATCCTCAGTTTTATTATTGCTTTTTTATTATTAATAATTTTATTCATTTAGATTTCAAATGATATTCTCCTTCCTGGTTACCCCTTGAAAATTGCCCCCCTTCCTTCTCCCCTTTGTCTCTATGAAGGTGCTCTTCCACCCCAGTCATCCACTCCTGCCTCATTCCTCTAGCATCCCCCTATACTGGAGCATTAATCCTCTACAGGACGAAGGGCTTCCCCTTCCACTGATGTAAGATAAGGCCATCCTCTGCTACATATGAATCTGGAGCCATGGATCCCTCCATGTATATTCTTTGGTTGGTGGTTTAGCCTCTGAGAGCTCTGGGTGGTCTGGTTAATTGCTATTGTTTTTTTCTATAGGGTTGCAATCCCCTTCATAGCCTTCAGTCCTGACAAACACAGATGCAGATACACCCAACCATCACTCTGAGCCTGAGAACCCCAGTGGAAGAACTGGGGGAAGGACTGAAGGAGTTTTATTAATTCTTAATTTCTATTATTATGGCACTCACTGAGCATGCTACCAGTACTCTCTAGCCATGCTAGCAATGTCTTGGGTTTTGTTATGATCCTCATGTGAGGAAGAAGAGGACCACTTGATCAGCATCACACAGGTACAGTTTCTAAGACAGACCTGTCTCCAGAGCTATCTTAACCACATTACATCTGAGTCAGAGGGGTGGTGCCTGAAGAATGGCTTATGCAAGGACTTACTGGCATATTGGAACATATTTAATTTATTCTGAGTTCAATTTACCTTCTGTAACATCAAGACATGTAGAATAGTCTCTAACAGTATCTTTCACAGTCATTATAAGATTAGGAAAAATAACATTATAGAGCTCTTGGCTGAGTGAAGGGAGAATGGTCACCAAATAGTAGTTAATGGCTAAAGCAATCATCATCACAAATCAGTACACGTGACAAAATCCAGATTCAGAAAGATTCTTACCAAGTTGGTGTAATGTCCTCATACTAAAAGTCATAATAATTATCACAATAAGGGGAAAATTCAATGAATAAAGTGGTTAGGAGCAGAGAAAGCTATACACAAACACTAATAGCCCAGGCTAGGAAGGAAGCAGTAACTATGGGAAGAATTCATGGGGTCCAAGAAGAAATTTTAAGTTAGAAGCAAAAATGAGGTTGGTGGTTTAAATGGCCAACTAAAGACACATGCGTATGACTTCAGCCTGTTAGTCTCATGAGATAAAGAAGATGGGAGGAGAGAAATATAGAATCAAGAACATGCTTAAGCAACCTGGCAATAAAAGACACATGTTACCTCTAACTAAGCATGGTTGTCGAGGTGTTAATTGTCTTGTGGCTAGGCACAGTCTGTGCTGATGCCGCTTCACGTCACACATTTGAGAAATAAAATGTGGGGGAAAAAATCAAATAATGTGGCTAGAAGGAAGACAAACAGAAGTAGCAGAGAAGCTACTGTGGGCAGTCCTGTATCCCTTCTTGTTTCTTGTCCACCTCTGGTAAATTTTAATTTGGAGGTTAGAATTCTCTCCCACAGAATGGATAATAAAGGTTTTCCTAGAAACAAATATCCCAAAAGGATATTTTCTTAGAACTGGGAGAAACCATAGTGAGTACCCATGTCAAAGTCTACATTGTGAAAAGAAAGTGAAGGCCAGCAGAGAGAACCAAACATCTGATCACTCAATTGCATTTAGTGAAGGGAGGTCCAGTGCACAGACAGCTTGAGTCACACCTGTAGCCTCAGTTTCCTCCAAAGTTTTCTTCTTTTACCTTAAAATGTAAGACTTTTCTTCCTTCTCTTGCAGCACAGGCTATGGTAATAGTGAGAACAGAGAACACAATTTATCATTCATCAGACATCAGCCGATCATACATGATTCTTCCATGTCTTTGACAAGTTTGTGGATAAAGTCTTTGACTTGGCAACTGGAGTAAGCCGTCTGTACTTCTCCTGAGTTTCATGTTTCTATTGGCCGCACACCTCCCAATATGCAAAACTACATTGTGTTCAGTATCCAGCAGACAGAGCTTGCTGTGTACTCGAAGCAGATGTGAAGAAAAAATAATTTGCTTACTGCTGCAAGGGAATTCAAATCTCTTGGATAATTTGAAACAGTCCACATGACTGGTTTGAATGCTTTAAAATGTAATAGCCACTCTCTGGGTAGGTGTTAAGTAACCTACCAAACTCTGAGATTAAATTAGCTTTGTAAGCAAGAATCTATTCTACCTTTAAGTGGCCCAAATCCTTTCTTAAAATGATCAGTATTAATGATCATATGCCTTTAGCTTTAGAAAATGAAATAACATTGTAAGAAATACAAGTTATTTACACAGTTGAAAAAATGTTTTAATTGCTTTTATTAGTAAATAAAATTTTAAGTGAAGAGGTGTGTGTGTGTGTGTGTGTGTGTGTGTGTGTGTGTATGCACTCAAGAACATGTGTGCATGCACACACAGACATACACACATGTGCAAGCACATGCACGTGAACATGCACTCAACACCCCCAACCCCCTTTATTTACTACTCATTTGTTTACATCAGGTCTCAAAGGACTGAATGAAAACCAGTTCTTCCCCCATTAGATCTTCTGGTTCTGTCTGTGAACACAGGAAATTTGAAAGGGACCTTTGGATACAAATGTACAGAAGTCCTAATATCTCTCAATTCCTGCCTTTTCTCAGAGTTCTTCCAAAAGGCAAAGTTCAGGTTTGTAATTCTATATTCTTTCTTCCCATAGGAGAACTACAGTACAAACTGAGGAAAAATGAATCTCCCTTATTATCACTGAAAATAGGAAAAAGATCAGGTTAGTCAAGAAGCCTCCTTTAACATCCTTCTCATCCATGGACTTCACTTCTCCTTAACAGCCTTTGGCTCAATAGGGAGCTCAGTGCACAAGCTTTCAGTTGGTCTCTTCCTGATTTGTTCTTTCTCTCAAAATGGCTTTCTACCTTTTATTGAAATACGGATTGTTTTCTCACAGAATATATCCTGATTACATTTTCTCCTCCCTCTATTCTTCTCAGTTTCACCTCTCCTCCCCTAGAGTGCGGATGCACCCCCTTCTCTCTCTCATTAGAAAAACAGAAAAACAAACAAACAAAAAAACAGCCTTCTACAGGATAATAATAAAATATAATATTGTAAAACAAAACACAAACACATCAGTATAGGACAAAAGAAAGAAGCAAACCAAAAAGAAGCCCAGGAGGAGGCACAAGAATCAAAAACCTGCTTGTTCACACACTCAGGAATTCTATAAAAACACAAAACTAGAAGTCATAATATACACTCAGATTATCTGTGCATGCTGCCTCCATCTCTGTAAGTTTGCATGTGCTCTGATCATGTTAATTTAGTGGTTCATGTATTCTTGGTGTTCTCTCTCACCTCTGGCTCTCACAATCTCTGCCTCCTCTTCTGTAGGGCTCCAGAGTTCTAAGGGGAGGGATTTGATGAAGACATCCTATTTAGGGTTAGATGTTTCAAGGTTTCTCATGCTACATAAAGTCTGGCTGTGGGTCTCTTTATTTTTTCCCATCTGCTACAGAAGGAAGTTTCTCTGATGGTGACTGAACAAGGCAGTGATTTCTGGGCACACCAGAATGCCATTGAGGAGTCATGTTTTAATAGAACATTCATACTTAGTTTTACCCTAGGTCCCACAGCTATCTAGTGTCATGTTCTCAGTCACCCAATCAGTGGTGTATATAGGTTCTATCTTGTGGGGTGGGCCTTACGTCTATTGGTGGGTTATTTCCACAGCTTTTGTGCCACCATTGCTACAGCATGACTTGTAGTAGAACAACGTTATAGATCAATGATACTTTTTCCAGTATTTCCCCCTCATTTGAGAGTATGTTTAAGATACAGTCTTATATGTCATCCCAGACAGTCTAGACACTAACATTCTCCAACTCACTGTCATAAGTACTGGAATTTTAGGTGGTCTATACCATATCCAGTTATTTTCAACAGTTCAAATATTTGAAAATACATATCCAGGTAGAATTAGACCATTAATGACTAGCATGATGGGGAAGACACAAGTTTATTCTTCAGCAATATCCAGACATTTTTCTGAAGAGAAAATCTATATATAGATATAAAATCTATATATTTTCCTATACACTGAAGATCAGTAGTAGGAAAATTAATATCTGAAACTGTACTGTATACCCTTCTCTATTAACTACAAAGAATAAGGTGTTGCTTATAAATAGATAGGAATATTATTCAAATTGATTGGTTACTTTACTCATAACTCCTTGCAATATTTATAAAAACAATAAAACCTATTCTTAAATTGAACTAGAAATTTAGAAAATTAATTTCTGCTGTATGTGGCAATTGACGTCTTCAATTGTATCATTAGCAGATAAGCAACTGGAAGCCGCATTTTCTGGAGACTTCTTAACTCAGCCATCAATAATTTCTTATTTTAGAAGAATTGCAAATTGGTATTAAACACATTGAATATCTTGAATTTTCTGTTTAAAAGAAATGGTTTGGTGATGAATGGTCTCTCTAGCCTCTTCTAGCGGATGAAATAAGCCATCGTATCTGAGACAAATGTTCATATCCTTACTATACACAGCTTGGCATATTCCTGGAAATATAAACTATCATTTATGAATTAAATGAGACAAATAGACTCCATTGGATTTATTTTTCATTGGCATGATCCAGCTTCCTATTTGTTCATATTGATATGGAAAGGACCTGACAAAGATCTATCCCAGAAAGGGCTACTCCCAAGTGTCCCAAAATTCTTCATAAAAGTTTTGTATCATCCTAAAATGACTAAGGGGCAAACATAATATATTTCCATAGGCATGGTACTGATATTGCTCATCCACCGCCATCTCAGTAATCTAGACCAATGGTTCTCAATTGCAAATGCTCTGATGCTTTAATACAATGCCATGTGTTGTGGTGACCCTCAACTATAAAATTTTCTGATGCTTTAATACAATGCCACATGTTGTTGTGACCCCCAGCTATAAAATTTTTGTTGCTATTTTACAGCTATAACTTTGATACTGAATTGAATCATAATGTAAACATCTATGTCTTCTGATGGTGTTAGATGACCCCTCTGAAAGGGTTGTTAGACCCCCAAAGAGGGTCACAACACATGGATTTAGAAACACTGGTCTAGACTGGCTATGGTTTCAAAAGGACATGTTATTCAAGTGACATGATTTCCAAATTCAACAACTGACTCATGATTTCAAGTATTTCTCTCCCTACTCTGTTTAGCTCCATGATATTTACTATTCGAATATCTGTCAAATTAGCTGTCATAGCTTCCTGCCTCCTCTCTGTAGTGCCTTTGACTATATTCAGTATTTATTTCACCTCTTATCTTCATTCTTTAAGTAATTCATTAAAGTAATGATTCTTGCCATTAGATGATTTTACTCCTCATGAGCTATTAGGAAAGTTTGAAGACACTTTGTCACACGAGTTGTACTGTTATATATGAAGAATGTAGAATAGAGATGTCTCATACAACCCATAAAGTGGGTTACATAGTCCTTGGGAATTTTTCCATAGGGCTCTTCCTTAACACAGTTCCTGATCCTTTGCAACTTTAGCTCAAATTAAATGTCCTTTCTTTGTTCTCCCACATCACAAGGAAGCGTGCTCTTGTCAGAAAATCAGTGGAGGGTTATCAGACTATCTATGTGCCCATGATCTCTGCATGAGTGCAAATACTCTGATTTATCTATTGTTTTCAGAATCCTGTGGTCTGCAGTTAAATAATGAATGCACATTTGTTGAAATAACTACAGTGGTGAACATTGATTGACTCTATTCTTCCAGGATCAGAACTTTACTAGCATGAAGAGTTACATTAAGTTACTATTTTTTTCTAAAATTATCAGGAAAGTACCCCTTATGTCCCCAAATAATAACATGCATATGGAACTATTGTTGCTGCACTGAACAATATTCAATGGCATTGAATCTTTGTATAGACTATAAGGAAATAAAAGTGAGGATGGATTTTTACATTCTTTGTCAGTTACATACAGAAAAGGCATGCAAACATAATTACTTTCTTGAATATATGAATAACTGAGTGAGCAATGGGTCAGGGAATGTATATGGATACTGCACATACTATAATATTTTAACCTCTCTTTGATATCTTTTTAAATGAACATATAACATATAACATATAAATATGTTAGTAAATACTCCTGGCATATCACTATTTGTCCTTCCATAAATACTCATCATAGATGCTTGAGAGACTTAGAATGAACTAGTGCAAAGGCTTCTTATCATATCTATGAAAATAGAATACTTTTAGATGCATTAAACAACATCTTGAAATATATATATATATATATATATATATATACATACATATGTATATGTATATGTACATATATACATATACACTGAAGCATGCTAATAGGCCACTTGGCCCCCATTAAAAGGGTCACAGCTCTCTTCTTCAACCCTGGTATTTCTTTGAATTTTTTAATTAAAAGTCAAGAACATACCTCAGTGATAGAGCACATTTACAACTTGTACAGAACCCTACGTTTGATATTCCGCACAAAGAAATAAAATCATAGAATAAAGATGTTTTATTATATGATTAATATCAATTATTTTGTTCAAAAATATGAATTTTAACAGGGAAGTAAAACCAATAGCCTTATATAATAACAGGTTTTTAAAATACCTTCAGGACACAGAGAGGAGTCTCTGTGTCTGCAAAGAGAGAAATTAAGCTGAAGCTATCACTTGGAAAATTAGTTTGACTGTAACAGACAGCTTCAGGGGTCTGAACAACCCTACTGTAATGTAAATAAACAGCTTTGTAAACAGTGGGACCCAACACCAGATGAAGTTTTGCAACTAAACGTGGCGATTGTAAAAAATTTTGGTAACAGTGAAAGGTTTCTGAATGTTAAATTACCAAATCTGAACTAACAATTAAACACTGAATGAATGTTGCTTCTGGGAGCGCTGGCCTATGTTGCTCAGTGTGACCACACTTCAACCACAGTACTGAATACAACCTGAGAATTACACCCTGTGCTTATTGTCAGATTGTGATCGGAGTAATGGTTCCTGAGACCCCCTCATGCCTAGGCCCATACTTGAGATTCTTGTACTTTAAGAACTACAGTATTTCTTCTGGACACACACAATTCATTTCTCTTCGTATAGCAATAGGATGCTTTAATTGAAAAAGATACTTTGTAACATTTTTCTACCTCACTAGCCAGCATGTATGAATAAAGTTACTATAATTTTTAATCGTATTATGTTAGACTTTTTAACTTACTTTAAAAATTGATATTTGACTTATTACCTAACTTTCATAAAAAGATTTAAGTGAATTAAAATCATCAAATGAAATAAGTATGGAACAGAATTTCCAGCAATTTCTGAAGTACTCTTATGTATACTCCTACCATTTTTGTGCTATGTATTTATGTGCAATTTCATCCTTAGGAATGACAGGTGTAAAATCAAAGCACCAACAAATTCTGAAAACAGTTGAAAGCACTCGTTTTCCTGAAGTATCAAACATCCAGTCTAGATTAAATTTGTTGTATAAACATAAATATACAGCATTCATCTTATTGATATACAATTTTCTTATATATCTAGTAAGCATTAAAGTTATACATATCCTGGAAACTGTTTTTAAGGTAAGTTTCTTCATGAATTTGTGGCAGTAAATGTTTGCTTTTATAATGCAATTTTATATGCTATAAACCCAGATACCATTAAAATTTAACCTTGGGTTAAAAACAAGGACCAAAGTAAAAATGTTAAAAACCTTAGTATATAAGTGACAGCTTCTACAGCTGCTTCCATCCATTCAGTTCTGTTAACCTGGTCAAACGATCACATGTGACTAACGGAAGACAACAGAAAAAGCAACAGCAGAACTTCACGACAGAACCTGATTTCTACTTGCTGTGTCCATTAGGGTAGAGAGCTCATCTACTGACCTTTTGAGTCAATATTTAACAATGTGTGGGAGCAATCGTTCCATATGTGCACGTGTATCTGTGTGTGTGCGCATGGACACAGGAATTCAAGTGGCCAAGAAGGCTACTGGAACTACATGCTGTTATTCATTAAATCATCTCTCCAAACCAATTATATACTTTTAAAAACAAATCAAAATTGAGAATTTTGTTTCCACACATTGGTAAGCTAATACAGTAATCTATTCAATATTCTAAAATTAAATTTTTCTAAAACTAGAATTAACACAGTAAATAAACATTAATGTATTCCCTCTTTTGATGTTTTTTTTCCTTGGTTTTTAATCTAACACACTTTCCAAACTTTATGTTAACACTAGATAAAACATACGATGATATACAACAACTCATTGGGTGTTGTTGCTGTTGTTGTTGCTACTGTTGTTGTTATTATTTAATCGAAGATGCCCTATGTTTAATTTAAAAAAAGAAAGAAGATACACTAAAGCATTTAGGAAACTTAAAATAGTATTGTGATGTATGTTAAAGTTAGCTTGGTTTCATTTCGTGCAAGAGAGCTGAACATGTATGTGTATTTTAAACATATCCTAACTGTTTCCATCTCTACTTCAATGTCAGCATTATTATGTTGAGGGTGCATTACCTCGATGTCTTCACTGGTTCAAATCTTCTTCTTTCAATTATCACTCTATGCATAAATACATTTGGACTGTGGACCTTTCCAAACCACTCCTTAAACACTGCAAAGTTGTTTGATTTTTGTTTTTTGTTTTAATTTGAAAGTGCTTTTTTCCCTATAAAAACTAAGGTTCTTAATTAGCAAAAAGCAAATTATGGTTCATGGATTATTTTTCAACTTTTAATATTTTTATTTCTGAACATGTAAATCGTCTCACAGATACTGTTGTTTATTTTGATTTAGAATAATTTCCCTCTGCAAAAAAAAATATGCTACAGTTTTTTTTAAAAAAGCACTAACAATTTGTCCTTATTATGATTATTTTAGAAATTTAACTGAATATAAACATGTCAAAATGTATAAATGTATTCAATTAATAAATGAAGCACTAGAAATCTATTGCTCCAAAAACTGCAGACATTTCAAAGTACAATTACAAAATTCCAAATTAGCTTTCTCACAGCAGCTGAGCATTTCTTGTTTCTGTGTCCTTGGATAAAGCCCCACCTCAGTGTGTTCTTGTTTGCAAGGACTGTCTGCAGAAATTGTAGCCTGTTACATATTCAAAATTTTAATGATTTTTTTTTGCCATTTTATTCTTTAGTTTTGAATTCATTTTGAAGCAGTGATTTTTGAGAAATATCAGACGTGTGTATTTCTATACGTCTGTGTGTCTCTGTGCATGTGTCTGTGTGTAAACCACACGTGTTTGAAGGTGTCTACAAAAACCAAGAGGCCATTTTATCACCTGGAGATAGAATAACAGGCACTTGCGAGCGAGTCACAGGGTTCATGCTGGGATCTGAACTTTATTCTGCTGAAAGAGCAGCAAGCATTCTTAATCAAGGAGACTGTCTGCAGCCTCAAATGATGGTTGGTTTTGTTTGTTTGTCCATTTTTTTTGTTCTTTTTTTGTAGCAAATTTGAATCTTCTGGCTACCAAGTATTAGTGGTATGTATATAGTCCCTGTAATAGGTGGAAAATGTTAACAATCTTTTTCTAGTTACATATTTATGATCAATTTTTTAAAAGAACCTTTTATTCTCTCATTTCATGAAGCATTCATTTTCCTCCATCACTGTGACCTAAAGCATTTTTTAAAATATTTATCTTCATCTTTATTCAGCAAATAATATTCCATTAAGAGAATACGCTACGTTTTGTTTGCTTGAACATAAAATGAATGACATTTAGAAGTTCCTATTAATTTTTTTTTTTGCTTTTATACCATTTTAATTACATGCAAGTATTAAAGTCAGTTCTAGGTTGAGGGACTAGCAATACAATAGATGCAAATAGTCAAGGAACAAGCATGACAATAAACACAAATAGTCAAAGAACAAGCCAGGCAATAAACAAAGTCCTGTGAGCACTCGCATGATCACTGTTTCTAAGGGCTTATCGGGATGACCAAAATATCTGAGCATTTAACCCAAAATCTAAAAGGGTCCCCAAACAGTGGCATGTGCTACACACTCAAGTCACACAACTCCAGCACAGTCTAGGCTCCATGCTACAAAGTGAGATACACTCATTCTGTTTTCTTTAAAGAAGAGATGAACTTTAAAAAGGCTGGGAATACAGCTAGGTTGGTTATTGTCCTTCACATTCAACTCCATCTTAAAATGACAACGTTACTATAGGTTGTCCTTGCACAGTCCTGCTCCAGACAAACAGAAGCAGCAAGCAAAGTTGAAGTCTATTAAACCTACATCAGCTCATTTTGCTAACTACATTGTAATAACAGTTTATCCTTCAAAGCTAGAAAGGTTTCATAGATGCTAAACAAGAAAGGGGGCCAGGAAAACACACAATAAACCAGGACCAACCAGGATACAGGTCACCCTCCCAAGGAGGTTCTTTGCACTTGCCGTTCTAGCTCAGAGGGGAGATTATTTTTACCCAAATCTCCTGACTCACTAATTTGGCACAGAACACATGTTTACGAAGTTAACATTACCGGTTATATCTTTTCAATTAGTGATGAATCTGTCAAAAAGTGAACTGACCTTTTATCTCCTTGCACTAGTGTTGTTTGTTTTGAGAATAAAATGGAATTTGATTAGTAGTTTTCAGAGAAATGAGAATTGTTGTCCAATAGTTTTGCTCTAAAACATGAGAATTAAGATTGTGTTTTCTCGTGAGTTAATAATAAGAGCAAAACACTTGAAGTGATAATCAAGTAAAATTTAATGAAAATTCTTGTTTTGATGTTCTACACTTAAGAAATTGTGTGCTTTTTCTGTCCTGGATGGATTTTGATTTGATGGGTGATATCAACCTTGATAACTCTTGAATTGTCTAAGCAATCACTGACTTAAGGTGTAAGGCCTGGATTAGTAAAATAAAACTGAAAAAATAGAAACTCCATTAAGGAGATAGCCAGAGTTTTGCAGTGTACCAGCTGTTAGTGTTACATAAAAACATTTTTTTCAAATATTCAAGTTTATATTTATATTCTAGGTATTCAAGTGTACACTCAGTATGGTACTTTAACTTTATTAAGCTGTAGTGATGGTACCTGTAGCATTGACACACCACCATACTTGGGCTCAGGAGCTTGAGAGATAAATAGACTATGGCACAAAATTAGCCTGCCTGCCCCCTTCCCTGAAAATAAAAACACAGTATGGATTTTGAACGTTGGTAATAATTAAACAGAAACAAAATTAAAAAAGAATGAAATAAACATGTTAGGATAAAGTGTTCTTAGCTAATGAATACCTAATTAGGTATATGAATATCTAATGTAATTTTTATAATATTTATTTATTCCTTTCAAATTTCATACATTTATGCAATGTATTTTCATCACATACCCAACTCTTCCTTCAGCCCTCACCCTTGTTCTTCTGTCTGTATGGGTTTTTTTGTTGTTGTTGTTATTGATTATTTTTCATATAATAATTATTAATATATTTTCTTATATCTTCATAAATATTTTGCTGACATTCTGTCACATCTGAAGGTAAATAATTTAAGGTCAAAATTTTACCAAAGAAGTCTTGCTGCACACATAGCAGGTAACTTCCATCTCCACATTCAGAAAATCTTGCAGCCAAAGGTACCATTTTTTTCCTTTTTTTTTTATTGGATATTTTATTTACATTTCAGATGTCATCCCCTTTCCCCATTTCCCCTCCCTAGAAAACCCCTATCCCATGCCTCCTTTTCCTTTTTGCTTTTATACAATTTTTAAAAATGTTAATCAAAGTCTTTATAAGTTTGGTATTGCTCAGTTAGAAGTGTAACCCAATACTCAACCTAGATATATAAACTATCTTTGACTGGTGGAGACACGTGAACATCTGCCTCCATGTCCCCTCCCCTCTTTCTCTCTCTTTCTCTCTCTCATCACCTAGCTTCTCCTGTCCTTCTTATCCTCCTCTCCTTACTCCTTCTCTTCGTCTCCGTACTCCTCCCACCTTAGCTCCTACTACATATCACCCTTCCTGTTAAAATAAAACTTTTCTCTTAAAATACAATTAGAGCATAATTATGCCGATTTGTACCAGTGAGGTAGAAGTTAGTCCAAGTGGATAAAAGACCTTCACTTAAAACCAGATACACTGAAACTAATAGAAGAGAATGTGGGGAAGACCCTAGAATACCTAGGCACATGGGAAAAGTTCCTGAACAAAACATCAATGGCTTATGCTCTAAGATCAAGAATTGACAAATGGGACCTCATAAAATTGCAAAGCTTCTGTAAGGCAAAGGACATTGTCAATAAGACAAAACGGCAACCAACAGATTGGGAAAAGATCTTAACCAATCCTATGTCCGATAGAGAGCTAATATCCAAGATATACAAAGAACTCATGAAATTATACTCCAGACAACCAAATAACCTTATTAAAAAATGGGGTACAAAGCTAAACAAAGAATTCTCAACAGAGGAAACTCGAATGGCTGAGAAGCACCTTAAGAAATGCTCAAAGGTACCATTTTAAAAATACCACAGTCCCATTTCAACCATTGCTATCAGCCTGTTTGTTGGAATTCATCTTTTATAAAAGCATTCATCTTTAATCAGTTGTTATCTCTGGAATCTGGATAGAACTGGTTTCTAAAGGAAAGTATAGGATAAATGTCCTTCCCTAATTACTAGGACAAGAAATTCGTTGAATGAGATGATATGTTCTTTAGTTTCATAGTAAAAAGTTGTGCCAAGATACAATGTGGCAATTTATCATCTGACAATTTAGAGAAGCCTCGCTTTTTTATAAACTCACCTGTTCTTAACTGTGGCATAACAATAGGAAACCAGTTGAGTAATGCTCATGACTGGACTATATTGCCAGATATCATTTGACATTAGTAGCACTTCTATTGTGTTCAACAAAACTCTTAGTAATTAAACAACTGCAGATATATTGTTAAAGATGTATATATGTATATATGTATATATGATATATATATGTATGTATATACTTGAAGATATAATTATATCTGAAGATGTATATACCTAAAGAAAGATAATTCCTAATATTTAGAATGGTGCCATTTATGCTGTCAAGAGCTATTTTAAAATATATAATCATGTGCACTTAGTATATATTTAAGAAGGAATGCAGCAGCTATTAAAACTTCTACTATTCCAAGTTGAGAATACATATTCAGAATTTTGGGAATATTATTTTATTGTACGATTAGAACGTTGGCCTCATGGAACACCATGTCCCTTGTGCCTCATCATTATTTATATAATGTCAGTAAGCTGATCTACAATAAAACTTTGTTTATGCTTTAACATTTGTGGCGCTTACTCCTCTAAATGGCCCCTGTCAAAGGAAAGAGGGACAGTAGAATTAAGCTCAGCTTAACACATGTTTTATTTCTACCTACTTGGGTGGTGATGAGCAGCAGTTGGACTCTGTACATTAGAATGATGTGGATCAAGGGCAGCAGCCCTGTGTGAGTTACATATTTGAGAGGAGGGCAAAATAGCTTTTCAAGTCCTTTGTCCTCTGTGACTTCAGTGTGTTCCTTTACTTCTTAATTTTCTGTCATAAACATGAGGCTGACAGTAGGCTGCTAACAGCAAGATGGATCTTAGCTAACCTGCCATCATCCTTTCCCTTTTTGCCACCCAGCAGTGTCAGCTTGGATTCTGGTCTGTGTCTCTTTTCAGTAGGTCTGGCAATCCTCTTTTCTATGCCCCACTCTGATATCACAATACATGTCTCACTTCTATAGATCTCTAAGCGGTAGCTAATTTGTCTCAGATGTGATGACATACCTAATGAGATTCAACATTCTGGCACATAGCCTTAAAATGTAAAGTGTAGTAAACTATAAACAAGTGAAAACACCAGTAAGAGATGGCTTTTAGTAATGGACGTGATTATTTGTGTGTGATTGGTTGTTACTGTCATTAAGGAAAGTTTATTGTCCTCAAAATTATGTGATAATTATTACACTAATTCTACTTACGTAAAATTTCACCTTATTTCTATAATATTACAATGAGGCATAACTTAGAATCATAGTTCATAAACATTAGGAGTTATTAATTTAGTCACCCAATTCTGTGCACATTCTTTCCTGGCACAGAGTAAGACACAGAATCTCCATTTTTATTTATGTGTATGTGTGCAGGTGTGTATGAGGTACTTTTAGAAACCAGAAGAGGGTATTGGATGCCTTAGAACTGAGGAAACAGGCAGTTGTAAGCCACCTGACATGGGTACTTAGGTTCTACGAAGAAGCAACAGGAGCTGTTAGTTGCTGAGCCATCTGTCCAGTGCACCACTTCTATCCTTTTTCTAACTGGCAGTTTTAGTATCTCTCCATCTTTTCTTGGGTGACAGACAACAAAAAGTTATCTGCAGTTACCTTATGTGAGTACGCTTGGAGGGCAACTCCCCAACCTCCTCCATCTCCTCCTGTTTAGGGCTTCAGTGCACTTCCTCTGAGAAGCTGTTTCTGTCACTGATACTTTTTTTAAACTCTGCATCTGCAGACAAACTTGTCTGGAAGTTAAGCAATGGACCACCACTGCTCACTTAATCATTCAATACTGCTCTGACTGGTAGAATTGCTATTTGTTCCTTACCAGCGACTATGACTTACAACTATGTAAGACATTGGTAAACATTCCATAGTTGTTTACTACAGGAAATTGAATAAAATCTACTGAGCACTATAATCACCACAGTAGCCCTTGCTTCAGTCTTTCCAAAATCCCTCTCAATGTGTTGCCAAAAGCACTTACATACCACCCACAGCTTATGGAACCCACTTAAAAACCTTCCTCCAGCACTTCACATTTATGATGTAGCCACCTCTTTAGTGACAAGTGCTATAAAATGTCCAAAATAAAACCCCAAACATTTCTTTAATCAAGCAATTTAAAATACAGTTTTGAAAGTAAAACAAAATGAATAAAATACAGATAATCAATATGTAAAACTTCATACAATATTATGAGTAAACTGTATTTATACATGCTCAACATATATTTGTGTTAGGTGATCTTGCAAAAAATAAGTGAATAGAAAATACAAAAATAAAAGAATAAAACCATGACAATGTGATATGACTTGTCCAAGAGGGAGCTTGTGACAATCTAGGTCTGAATCCAGACATCCTGACTCCAAAACTCAATGTTTTGAATTGCCTGGTTGTATACCTCTAAGAACAGGAAATATGATGGCTGGTTCACTCACCATGTACCCATCAAGATCAACAACTAAATGACTGAACAAGTGTTTATGACATTAAATATAATTTATTTAAGTTAATTTATGTGTGTGAGTGTTTTGCCTATATGTATGTATGTATGTATGTATGTACGTATGTATACAATATGCATGTTTAATAACTGTAGAAACCAGAAAACAAGGTTAGATCCCTTGAAACTAGAGTTATAGTTATGAGCCATCATGATTGTAGTAAGAACTGACCCAGATCCTCTCCTATTCCTAAGTGCCAAGCCTTGTGCCCAACTCCCACATGGAGGCAACTATGACTGCTTGTCAGGTAGATTTGGGAAAACTTGACAAAATAGGCTTAAGTGGATTAGAACTGGCATTTTACAATATATTACTTTGGCAAATCAGAATGGTAGAAAGCCTTACAAAAGAGAAAACAAAGTATGAAACATCTAAGATGAGCAAGGACAGGGTATGTTCTCCATAAGACAATACTGGAGAGCTAATAAGGCTACTCGAGGCCTGAGATTACTATCTAAAGTTCGTAGTTCACTATATTTTTAGTTAGGCATGAAGTCACAAGGCAAATTGCCAAAGAGAAATAAATGACACTGTATTCAGAATAACAATGGGACAGTACCTTGTAAAGCAAACACTGATGGGAAGTTAGGGAACCCATTAGAAACCTGGTAGGCACATTTGGACAAAAGTGAGGGGTTTGCTACCTATCAACCATTCTTATAAATCTAAAATACATAAACAGTGTCTTCAATTTGAAGATAGAAAATCTGAGTTTCAATTCTATACTGCCAAGTTACTAAAAGCTAAAACTAATATTTCCAAGTTAATAAACTGAAATGATTTTCTAGTTGATAAAATGAAGATAAAAAGAAATATATTTTTAAAGTTTTTAATCTCTCACACATTTTCCAAGTGCTCAAGTGATAAGGGTTTTATGTGACATTTAACTTAATGAGCCAACTAAGTCATCACAAGTTTAGAGGAAAACAAAAAGGTCTATATATAAACAGGAAGAAATGCACGGGGAAAAACCAGTGAGGGGAGGAGATCAAACTGTCTGCACCAGACTCAACTGTGGATATGAGGCATGTTTCCATAGCCTGTCCTGCAAAGCAATGCATAGCAGACTCTCATGAGATAACCTGGGCAGGGTTGTGTCCTTCAGAACACCGTTTTCACTAAAGACATCTTTTTTTTTTTAACTCAAAACACTTTATTTATCAGTATTTGTATATAAATATATATATATATGTATATATATACACACACACACATGTATATATATACATACATATATGAACAATAATTAAATAATAAGATGTATTTGAAAAGTATGGGGGGTTGGGAAGAGTGGGAGGAAGGAGAGAAAGGGGAAAATTATGTAAATACAATGCTCATATATGAAATTCTCAAAAAGGAATCCAGTTTTTTAAAATGTTCAACAGATTAACTAGCATTTTACAATATGAAAATAAATATGACCTATAATTATGTTGAAGGACATTTAACTCACTACAAACTTTGAAGTTTAAAATGAAATCAGTAAAAATTATTTTACCCAGCATACATACTAACAAAAACCACAATAACATTTTATAATTCAAAGTATTTCTGAGAACAAGAAAATGGATTGTCAGAAACTAAGTCAGCAGAGCCAGGGGGACACTGTGTGTTATTTCTTTTTTTTTTTTCTTTTTTAAATTATTATCAAATCATAATTTTTATTTTTTAACACAGTGGTTATAAACACGAAAATGCAGGATGTGGGGAAGGGGATGACACAGGAGCATAGATGTTCAGGGGGAGTACAGATATCTTTCAGAACAGGGTATCATCTGGGTGAAGGTTCAGGAGTCAGGTCAATATAAGTCTGCCTATGATTCACTTGTCCTTATCTAATTTGGTACTATCCACCAAGGCTGCCTATTTACAAGGTCTACGACTACTCAGGCTGGTAGATTTCCACAAAAGCTGCCTGTTTACAAGAGTTTATAGACAACTGTTTCAGTGTTTTTCCATAGAGACCCAAGACTTTGTGTTAGCAGGCATGTATGTCAGGCCTATTGCTGATTTTAGGCTTATGGCTGATTTTAGGCCTTCAATGTATAAGCAGGGCTGCCCCTGACATCTCCTCCCTTCTCCAACTATAGAAGGACTGTGGTGATTCTAATCTTGCCAAAGCGGGAATAGAGGCCTGACCTCTAGTAATTTTAGGGGACCTTGTAATGGCTCCAGTTCTCCTGTTCCTGTCCAGACATCTCTTAATGTATGTCCACTCACGTGTACTGGCGTGTGTGTTATATTTCAGTAATCTACCATTGCTTGTGTAAGCATTTAGTGATAATGTCCATGATGCTGGGCCACAGCAAGGGCTTGATGCATCTTAACCCATGTGTTAATTGACATGTTGCCTCTCCTCATCCCTTACACTGTGCCTGAGTAGCTTTCTCAATGTACAGATGAGCAGGGAAATCCATGAAAGGGGCTGGTTTTTCATGAGCCTTAGGCTGAGAAAAATGTGTCTGGTGGTATCAATGGTGTTGGCAGCAGGAAGGAAGAACTAAGGGGCATTATTAGGGGTGGTGAGTTTGTAAGAGATGGTGGGCAAAGAAACTTCAAACTGCCCATCAAGCCAGAACGCTTGTAAAACAGAAAATTCATTGAGCTTTCTTAACTTTTTATTGCAAACAAACAGAAGACGTCCACGAATGGGGTAGAAGGTTTATTTCACTTGCAAAGCCTACTAGAAGGCAAGAGGAAGATGAAAACAGAATCGAAAGAGACAAAGGAAAGGTCTGACCAAAAGACCTGAAGTGCAGGTGAGTTCAACATTGAGGGATGCTCCAGAAAGAAATGACCAGTCCTGGAAACCACCATGACCCACGCTGGCACTGCCATGGTCACCTCAAATGGCTCCTAATTCACCCTTCTTTGTTGGATGGATTGCTTTGAAATGAGGGCCCAAAGCTGTCTCATATGCTTGGCTGAGTTTGGCCAACTTGTGTTCTGTCTCTATTGAATTTTCCCATGGGTGATCATCCACTCCTCCTATGCCACGAGAGAACACCTCATCACACCACTCCTGTACACAGTGCTACACTCAGACGCCAGATAAAGGAAGAAATGAAGGCTTCATAGTCAAATAATAAATGCCATGATAGAAGGGCTGAGATATGGCTCAGTGGTGAAGAACCTTGGCTGCACTTCCAGAGTATGGACTGGGATAAATTCCCAGCACCTGTATGGCAACATATCATTGCTTGTAACTCCAGCTCCAGGAGCTCTACTTCCCTATTCTGGCCTCCAAATGTACCAGACATGTGAGTAATGCACAGACGTACATGCAGGCAAAATGTGTGTGTGGGTATGCATGTGTGTGTGTGTGAGTGTGTGTGTGTGTGTGTGTGTGTGTGTGGTTTGAATATGCTTGGCCCATGAAAAGTGGTACTGTTAGGAGGTGTGGCATTATTGGAGGAGGTGTGGCCTTGTTAGAGGGAGTGTGTCACTGTGGGGATAGGCTTTGGGGGACTTCTCCAATGGTCAGGCTCCATCCATTGCAGAAGAGAACTTCCTCATAGCTGCCTGAGGATGCCATTCTCTCTTGGCTGCCTTCAGACCAAGATGCAGACTGTTCAGTTCCTTCTCTAGCACCATGTCTGCCTATGTATGTCATGCTATTTGTTATGATAATGGATTAAACTCTGAATCTATAAGCCAACCCCAATTAAACGTTTGCCTTTATAACATGTTCCTTGGTCATAGCGTCTCTTCACAGGAATGGAAACCCTAAATATTTGAAGTAAATGCCAGAATCTTTCTATTCAGCTGTAGGATCCCTTCTCAATGGGTTGACTGGTGTGGAGAAAGGCACATCTCACAAGTAGCAAAAGTAATGAACACATTGGGGCCCTAGAAGCTCAGGAAGGGGAGGGGCACCTCCTAAGTTAAATGGATGGAGGAGAGGGTCAGCATATACAGAACAGAAGGGTCATAGGAGATGAGCTGTCCAGAGCTCCCAACTTAAAAAAGATGACCTAAGTGTTCTTGTGGCCAGCAAAGACATGGCTTGTGGACTTTGGATTGTAGGCTCTCGACATCTTTCTCCTACAACACATTATGTTTTATCTTTGTTAGGATGACCTTCTTCAAAATGGGTCCAATCTGTCCTGAGAGGATCTACCATTTTTTTTAACCTAACTAAACATTTTGTAGTTTTAAAGTGCTTTGGTTGGACAGGGCTGGAAGTGCGTTCATTGCCTCATACAGTAGAGATCTGGGGGTCCATCTCTAACCCTTCCCCACCCCTGGATTCTTCCTCTTTTGACCTGCTGTTTGCTCCACTCTAAATCAACAAAACTCTTAAAATCATAACACAATGGAGCAAGCAGGCTGATGAGGTGGCTCAGCATCAGTGCGAGTGTGAGGGCCTTGACTCACCTCTGAATCACCAGAAAAAAATAAAAACTGAATGTATTACACAAGCATCTGTGATGTCAGAACTCCTACAGGGATATAGAGAGTAAAGACAGAAGAATCCCTGGAAACCCTTGGCGTGCGCACACACAAACACACACACACACACACACACACACACACACATCATCATCATCATCATCATCATCATCATCATCACCATCATGACCTTCTCCAGTTATTTCTACTTGTAAGACATTGTCCTCAGCTACTTTGTGGCTCTATGGAGAAACTGTACCAACTGCTTTGGAATTCTCAATTTTCAGCTGGCTAAACTAACACTTTATATGCCAGAGGCTTAATTTTGATTGAATGGGAAAAAATGAAAAAGGTGATAAACTGGGTCAAGCCTGTCACATGCCAGTTATGAGATCCAAAGTCTGACCTTTCCATCCTCAGAAACAAAAGGCAAGAAGGGAGAGGAGGAGATTAAAAGGGCTTCACAAACCCTTAGTTCAGACCTCTGACCCAGTAAACCTGCAGTAAAACACGCTGTAACACTGAACCACTCACCAAAACAATGCTACTTCTGAACACGGTGTTACCTGTCATTAGCATCAAACAAAAGTATATCATTAAAGCATCAAAAGAATTCCAGTTGCCACAGCAGGTTATGACAGAGCACACAGGCCCATTCAGTCTGTTCCAGCATCCCGAGGAACAGTTCACAGAGCTGATTCTAATATCTTTAAGGCTCATGCTATTTCCTTTTTCTGTTCAAGTGTGCATCATATATGCCTGGTTTTCTCCCTTGTCCAAATTGGTCTCTAATATATATTAAATGTTCCCTTCACAACAGCAGTACCTTGCATACACAGCACTTTATATTTTACAGTAAACTTATATACACACCACCTCACTGGATTTTTATAAAGACACATAAAGCTATGAGAAATAGGTGTCAAGGCTTAAGGATGTCCTCAGAGTATCTGTCCCTTTAAAAGTAAAATGAAATGTCTTTTACGATAGACTCTTGGCAAGAGCCTCTTATTGTAACACACCATCATTTCCATTTAGCATTCCGCACTAAAGACAACAGTCTGCAAGGCTTTAGGTGGATTTGACAAGTTTCACTGCCGATTTTTAAGTTGTAGTGGTCTGTGGCTATTTGTTCAACCAAAGGACCTTGTGTTCTACCTCACTGTTTAAAGTGTTTTCAACCCAGCTGTCTCATTTGACCTTTGTACAAACATAAAAGCAAAATTTTATAAATCAGACTTTCGCTTATCTGCCTTTGCACGTATTGATCTAACACAGTACCTGAGACCTATGAAATACTGCAGAAATTATGTCAAACTAATGAAACAGATGAGATAAAGAAACAGAAGCACAGCACATTCAAAAACAAAGAGAGCCTGGAGCCCACGGAAGTACACAAGACAACTATCATTTGTTTTAAGTACAGAAACTTCACTAATTTAATTAGTATCCAATCCATACAGACATTATCTGGGCTGAGTATTAAATTACAGGTTTTGTAAAGAAGTGTGCATTACATATTAGAGGTAGAAGATGACCTCATTATTATTTGAAAATGGTATATGTCTGAGAATCTAAAACTCTTATTCAAATAAGGGATAAAAATTATCTTCGAATGATACCAACTTTGGCTTTTAAAGTAAAACACTCGGTCTCAGGGCTCTAAAATAAAAAGGATTTTTTTTTTTGCCTCTATAAATGGATCATTATAAAAGGCTGTGTGAGGCTGTTAAGTCTATTATGGCAATCAGCAATTCTACACTTAAAACAGTGAAAGACATGAAGAACGCTGCTTCTAATAATATTTTATTGTCTTAAGCATTAGCAAGTTTGTAGAACATTTTTAAATACACTGCTACTGGTATTTCAAATTGAAGCACACAAGTTGTCCCTTGCATTAGAACAAACTGGATAAAAAAATGTATAATAAGATAGAATTCAATTGCAAATCCAGGCTAAAGGCTATAGAAAATTTAAAAGTTATAACTTTAAAAAATATATAATTACTCTAAATGCATCATTTGTTTAGCCAGAGACAATTTTTTGTCATCAATAAATGAAATAGGATCTTCTTAAGATCAAGTTGGAAAATGCAGTCAGGCAGTGCAGCACACACCTGTAACTGTAGAAGGAAAAGCAGAAGACTTGAAGATCCATTGGAGATAGAGAGTGAGAACCTCCCTTCCCACTGTCCCCTCCCTTCCTTCCTCTCTCCCTCTCTCCCAGAGACAGAGCTTGGCTGGTAGGGCAGACCTTTGCACTTATTAGAACCTTTGGAATCGATACACAAAGAAATAAATGCGAATACAGAAGAGCAACGGTAATTGGAGAATAATAGCAAATATCTTTGGAGATACACAGCAGATGAGGCTAGACTAATGTCTGAATACAGAAACTTGACTAATGTAATGAGTTTCCGATCCTTGCAGAAAGTCTCTGTGAAGAGTAGGAGATCACGAGCTTTGTCAAGAAGAGCGCATTACATGTTGGAGTGAGAAGACGCCCTCATTATTATTTTTGAAAATAGTGTACGTCTGGGAAATCTAAAACTTTTTGTCAAATAAGAAAGAAAAACAATCTTTTAATGATATCAACTTTGACTTGTAAAATATAAGACTCTGACAGAATTAAGATAATTTTAAAAAGGATCATACACAACCCTAAGATACAGGCATGCTTGAGAAAATCTAAATCGCTGGAGCAACCCGCCTGAGATGCTAGCTCTTTGGGTTGGTCATCACTGTATTTGCCAATTCACTTAAAGCAAGCATGAGTTCATTCTGGGGAAGGCGGAGCTTGGACTGGACAGCTGAAGCTCAAGGGGTCAGCCCTGTTGAGAACAGCAGACACGAGTGTAAGAAAAGGATAAACCACTGGAGACTGCTCAAGGAAGGCCAGGAGCTGCAGTAATTAGATGGAAAGTCTCACATTCCTCCGCTCTGAATCCTAGACGAAGGCGACAAAGATTACCAAAAACAACCTTGTACTTTACTTAGCCTACGAAACATTTCACTCCCCAAAATACTAACAATTGCACAAAATAAATTCTCAGGAAGAAGCTGTGTCAATGGTCATTAATTGAAAATAGTTACTAATTAGGTTAATCAAAACGATGTCTCTCTTTTTGTTCACAGTAGTAGCAAACATCATAAAGCTTATGGGACACAGTGCACACCTTATTAGGAAGTGAGCAGTCTTACTCACTTTCCCTGGAACCATAATTAGCATAGCAAGACAGGAGCACTGGAATGTGGGCTAATGCACTGTGATATAACATTGCCATTTCCAGGAAACAAGCTCCAGAATAAACTAGGTTTTACGTCAACATTTTTCAGTAGTAAAATCCGAATATATGTTTTTCTAAAAAAGCAAAATTTGACAAATTATAGACTAATCTGGTTTATTTTCTGTCACTCTGATGAAAAATCCAACCAAAGTGTTTTAGGATAGGAAACACTTATTTTGGCTTTGATTCCAGACGACAGTCCATCATGGTGGGAAGTCAAAGCAATGAGACTGGCAACAGGAAGAACATTAAACATTTAATCTGCATACAGGAAACAGAGAGGAAGAACAGGGGCCATGCTATAAAATTTGTTACCATCTGTCCTGAGTGGTTCTTGTTTCAGCGAGTCTTTACAAATTTCCTCAAAGGAGCACTGCCACCTGGAGATCAAGTGTTCAAACACACAAGCCTTTGGAGGCACAGTTCTCATTAAAACCACAATACACACCCATTCTATCAAATATTCTGTAATAGTCTATAAGAAATTTGGTAATTTTCACATGCTATCCATCTTATATTATTTTAAAGTGAAGTAGACACATATATCAGCATTTATGCTAGTTAGTGGAATGTCAACTTGACATGGGCTGAAGTCTTTTGGGAAAAGGGGACTTCAGTTGAGAAAATGTCCTCCATTAGACTGAAAGGTAGACAAGTCTGTGGGTGTTTCATTCATTAGTGATTGGTATGGGAAGACCCAACATTTATAAATGGTGCCATCTCTGGGCAGGTGGCCCTGGTTTATAAGAAAACAGGCTGAGCAAGCCATGTAAAGCAAGCCAATAAATAGCATTCTTCCATGGCTTCTGCTTCAGTTCTTGCCTCCAGGTTCTGCCATCACTTCCCTTAGTGATGGAAATTACTTAAAAATGTAAGATGAAACAACCCCTTTCCTTCCAAGTTGCTTTTGGTCATGGTGATTTATCATAGCAATTGAAACACTGACAAGAACAACATAGAAACAGCCACAATAGATAAGAAACTGCAACACACTGAAATATGAAGCCATTTATATTGTATGTGTGAATGCAAAAGTATCATGAAAATCTTTCAGCAGCTGGGCAGTGGTGGCACATGCCTTTAATCCCAGCACTTGGGAGGCAGAGGCAGGCAGATTTCTGAGTTCGAGGCCAGCCTGGTCTTCAGAGTGAGTTCCAGGACAGCCAGGGCTATACAGAGAAACACTGTCTCAAAAAACCAAAGGGGGTGGGGAATCTCTCAGGCATGCTTACTGGTCCTTTTGCAGAAGTATTAGCAGACAAGTTCTCTCTCTCTTCTCTCTCTCTCTCTCTCTCTCTCTCTCTCTCTCTCTCTCTCTCTCTCCTTCCCTCCCTCCCTACCCACCTCTGTGTGTGTGTGTGTGCAAATACATAAATTTGGAAGGCTATACTTTCAGTTTTACCATGTGTGCATTATTTAAATTTTATATACTTACAGTTTATAATTAAAAAGTATTTTTCAATGGTTTATATATTTTTATTTTTTGAAAAGATATGTTCCATTGAAAACTGAGGATATAATCACACTAATTTCTTTTTCTTTTTCTTTTTTGTTTGTTTTTTTAGAGACAGGGTTTCTCTGTGTAGCCCTGGCTGTCCTGGAACTCACTCTGTAGACCAGGCTGGCCTTGAACTCAAAAATCCGCCTGCCTCTGCCTCCCAAGTGCTGGGATTAAAGGTGTGCACCACCACCGCCCGGCTAGATCACACTAATTTCTAAGTCATCTAACACTAGATTATACAAAGAAACACTATAAAGTTAAAACAAAACATGTAACAAATACTTTTGAAATCTAGCTCCAAATCATAAGACTCTGTAATTTTGATTCTTTAAAATTAAAATAAAAGGGCTGGAGACATGACTCTATGGATAGTGTTTGCTTTGAAACCATGAGGACCTGAGTTCAGATTAGTGTAGTCATGTAACAAACCAGCATGGTTTCCTGAGTACCTGCAACACACACACTGGGAAACAAACAGGGTGGTCTCTGAGACTTGCTGGCTACTTGTTTAGTTGAAAAACAGTGAGCATCAGGGTAAGAGACAGACTTTGTCTCCAAGGAATAAGGAAGAGAATAATAGAGGAGGATACCTCATTTCCACCTCTGACATCTGCAAACAAGGGTAGCAACCCTACACATGCATGCACATAAACTATATATACACATGCATAAAAACTGGATGGATAGTTAGATGATAGATAGATAGATAGATAGATAGATAGATAGATAGATAGATAGATAGATATAGAGATAGATGGATGGATAGATAGATAGATAGATATAGAGATAGATAGATGGATGGATGGATAGATAGATAGATAGATAGATAGATAGATAGATAGATAGACAGACAGACAGATAGATAGATATAGATGGATGGATGGATAGATAGAAAGATAAAAGGAGCATAGGAAACTTTAAGTAAGATCATAGATATGGAGACTCACCCATACTTTTCTGAGATGTATATTTGGAAGATTTTAAGTGAGAAACTAAGAATCTCTTTTTATGTGCAACACCATCCTCTGCCATTCATTATATGTTATCGAAGCCAAATTATTGCCACTCTCATGTATTGCTTTGAGAAATAAGACCCTCCCTAAAAGCATTCTATGCTTCCCTTAAAAGCCCCTGAAATCCCTTTCCACACATATAATACTACTTTGACTGTAAATGAATCGGTTGCATAGCCCTCACAAGGGGAAAATTCCACTCATAACAATCCATGTTTACCTGTTTTACTCCTTACACCTAGTGAAAGGTTAAATAATTTCACTTGGGTTATTTATATACTATTATATACTATTTACAATGTTTTCTCCTGAAAAATCCCAAACAGAACATACACTGGTCATTAGAAGCAGGAACAAGATCCTGGCTATCCACAAGTGGAGCTAGCTGTGTGTACTGACACATCTGTTCAGCTTCTGCTCTCAAGCACCTGGGTCTCCTCAGAGAGCTCCAGGGAGAAACTGCAACCCATGGGGACAGCTGCTTGGAAATACAGAGGACAGCAAATACAGTTTGTCTCTTTAGAATTTCTGTAGCTGGCAAAGGGAAAGAACACACTGATTAGTTTCTATGGTTACATCAATCAGTGGAAAGCATATGCTTGTCAGTTGCAAGACCTTTGCTTTGGCCACCAGGCTTCACAGACATGTTGATTCTGTTTCAAGTTTCCACTCAGCCAAGATGAAGCACATAATCTCCCTTTACTAGCTCACCTTGGCTGGCCCTGGGGCAATTCTGCCTGGAAGGAATTACTCAGATAATCACCAGCATTTACTAAACATTTGTAGACACAAAGACAACCTTTCAACGGGAGAGTTGGCAGGATGGCGATGAAACGAATGGAAATCTGAAACTGAGGTTGGAATGGGGATGTGGGAGCATCTTCAGGACTTGATAGAGACCTGGGATAAAGCAGGTGATCAAAGATCAATGGTGGTGACCTTAGCTATGATTAACAACATAGAATCTGAATAGGCCACCTCCTGTAGCTAGGTAGGAACCCCATTGGAGAGATCGAGACACCAACCTATTCACAAAACTTTCAACCTAAAAGATATCCAGGTTACAAGAAATGCAAGGATGAGAGAAGGAGCAGAGACTGACGGAATGGCCAACCAATAACCAATGCAACTCTAGGCAATCTCATGGCAAACACCAGTCCCTGACACTATTAATGATACTCTGTAAAGATTACAGTCAGGAGCATGTTATCTGCTGAGAGGCTCCATCCACAGACTCAGACAGATACAGACACCCATAGCCAAACAGAAGATGAAACTTGGGACTCTTATGGAAGAATAGGAGGAAGGGTTGTTGGTCCTGAAGGGAATAAAAACTCCACAGGAAGACCAACAGAATCAACTAACCTGGACCCTTGGGGCTCTGAGATTCTGACCCACCAACCAAAGAACATACATGGGCTGGACCTAGGCCTCCTGAACATACATGACAGATGTACAGCTTGGTTTTCATTTGGATCCCAAACAATTGGAGCTGGAAGCCATCCCCAAAAGCTGTTGCTTGTATGTTGGATATGTTCTTCTAACTGGGTTGCTTTGTCTGGCTTCAGTGGGAGAGGATGTACCTTGCCTGGAAGAGAGGTTTTTAAGGTGAAGGGATACTCAAAGGGTCCTACATCCTCTCAAAGGAGATAAAAAAGGAGGGATGAGAGAGGGAATGTGAGGGAAGGACCTGAAAGGGAGGGCAGTGATTGCGATGTAAATGAATAAATAAAAAAATAGATTAAATTAAATTAAACAAAACAACCTTTCACCTATAAAGGGATTAGAGGTAGTTTATTCTGTAGCCAAATATGAAGAACTATGGCCTGGGAACAAAGGGTTAGGTCACCCTAAAATCAAATTACAGTATGGAATTATAAGTCAAGTCAATTTCCCAAAACATGAGGGAACATTAGAGTGGCAGGTGACATCAAAGTTGGGCAACCTCTGCTGTAGGTTTCAGCTGCTACCTGTTGAAACTCTCATCTTGTGGGCTTGTGAAATTTAATTGTCTGATAAGTTAGTACATTCCAAAGGAAAACTAGTATTCTGTACACTATAAATGATTTACCTAAAGATTACAAGGCTGTCAGGTCAAGCTTAGATGAGTGCAATAAATGGCTATTAAGAGGGATAATAACGACTCGAGATCCTTTGGCTCTGATCTTACAACATTCCTAACTCTCTGCAATCTGATGTTGTAATCAATTAATCAGCTTTGTAGAAGGTTCAGTGGAAGTTGCTTTGGGGGAATGTTTGCTCATACATTTCAAATTTTGTAGGGAATTGGTATTCATCAATATATTTTAGAATGTATTCTATAGCTGTATACTTTCAGGAACTTGACATATTGGTTTTTGTACTTGTAGCGATTGAAACATAAAATTTCAGCAGAACAAATATGAGGGAACTTTTGCTTGGTTTACCTTGTAATATCTATTTCTTTTATTTTATGTGTATGAGTGTTTGTTTGCATGTAAGTATATGTGCCATGTGTGTGCAGTACCTACAATTGCCATAGAGGACGCCAGCTTCTCTGAAAGTGGAGTTACGGGTGGCTGTGAGCCCCAGTGTGGATTCTGGAAACTAAATCCACATCTTCTACAGATCAGTCCATGCTCCTCAGCACTGAGCCATCTTTCTGGGTTTTGTTTTATATTTGTATGCTTTTAGTTCTCTCATTTTCATTCCAATTTCACCCTCTTGTGCTCTTAGACTCTAAGCTACTTTGCAATCATCTCACTAATGGCAAATTGCAATAACTGTGTCATTAGCAAATAGCAAATATCAATATCAATAGCAAAGTCATTGACACTTGATAGTATAACATGGTCAGGTAAAATACAGGTGCCTATGAACCACATAGGAGACATCAATTTACCCAAAATTGTCAGTTGTGGGCATGAACTGCAAATTCCTGAACATTAAGCAACAAACAACTTCTCCATAAGAAACTGAACTCACACTATAACCTTCTAAAAACTATCTTTGCAGTCATTATTTAATACATTGCTATAAAAACCATAGGAAGTCAAAGAGTTGAAATTACAGGACTAAGAAATCGTATTCAAGAAGCTTTGCATGAAGTGCTATGTAATTTATAATTAGGCAAGAATGAAAATTTTAAGAACTAAAGTGACTCTTTAAAAGGAAGATTGAGTGCCATATAAATGTTGTAAAAAAAGAAAAGAACTATTATAAATGAAATAAGTCTCATAAAAAACATTCGAGGGAGTTCATTCAAAAGTACAAATAATATGCTTATACATTCATGAAATTTAGTCAAAGTAGAAGTTAACTTCTGTTAATATGTTAAGAAAGAAATGACAGTTTGTAATTATGCACATAGTAATGGAGCCTATAGATTTGCAAATGTTTTTCCTGGTCTAATGCAAAACAATGCAGCATTGCATTTAACTGGTAAAGTTTCTTCTCCAAGCACTTTTCATTTGGATGGCCCCTAAGAAATCTTTATCTGCAGGTTCTGAATGAAACACTTGGTCCAAACTCTAGGGGCACAGTAATTTATTTAGTTACTCAAATATACATGGGTTATGAACATAATCCATGTACTCTGTAAAATGAAAAACATGTAGATTGTGGCAGTAGCCCAGATCAGGGTTCTATTGAGGCACATTAAAGAAAAGATATTCTTTCTGGACAAAAGAATACAATTTACCTCTAGCTTTGGGTAGAGACCTAATATTTCAAGTTTTCTCTGAAGCTACCTCCCAGTTGCCTGTCACGTGGTTTCTTGTCAATCCTCTGTTCCTATGTTGAAATAACACAGTTTTTCTCTCTTCCTCTTTTTCTTCTCCATCTCCCTCTTCCAGGCACCTACCAAGATTTACAGCTCACCTGACTGTTCTTTTATACTCTAATATAATCTGCCTTCTGCCTTCTTCTGAGTCCACTATTAAATTCTTTTACTAACGAAACTAGCAATCCAGAAAAGAAAGGCCAATTTCCCTGATAACAGAATCTTTCTCTTTATGAACACACATGCTGTTTAAAACAAAACAAAACAAACAAACAAACAAACAAACAAAAAATACTAACAAATCAAAAACCTACAGACAGCATTCATAGTAACCTAATGCTTCAAGAAAATCATGGGCTCTTAATTTCTCTGTAAATTACAAATATTCTCAGCATGAAAATCATTAGATGCTATAAAAAAGAATCTAACAAATACAAGGATGCGGGCGCTGGTGATCCACACTGAATCCAGTATATGGTCTGTGTTTTCCTTGGACAATGCTACACTCCCTCACTTACATACTACCTCTAGCTGCTCCATTTCCATAGTCAAGATGCATACCATTTAGGCACAACAGATAGTACATTTATAATCAGGCATTTCACAAAAACATTGCAAGCTTCTACCTACTTTAGAATGCATCTGCATACTCTACAATATGAGCCCATGGATATAGCTGGACAGATAGTTTGGGAAAGACTATACTTTAAAATATCACAACATCTAAAGCCAATTTAAAAATAAAACTAAAAATAGTGACAGAAACAAATATTGAAAAACAGGAAATAAAAAAAACACACTATCAATTTTTATTATCTCATATAAAAAATAAAATTTTACCTATTATTGTTTCTCTGGACTCAAAAATACATATTCAGTGGCTCCTAGAAGTGAACAGCAGTTGTAAAGATATAGAAAAGGTAAGCATATAAAATAATCATTTTATGAGTGGGCATTCCTTATGGACTCACAGTAAATTATTCAACCTACAAGTAGGTAAAGGCAAAGTTAAGTTCTCAGAAGATTAACATGTGAGAATTTATAAATTTTTTACATGTCCGATTTAAAATATATGCAACTGAAGGGAGCAGTCAGATGTGTCCTCCAGCTTGTATTAAGAGGCTTCCGTGTGCTTGTAACAGGTGGGCTCTGAACCGTGCTGCCTCTGAGGAACTCAGGGAAAATTCCATCAGTTCCAAACTTCTTTGCTTTTCTCTGTGAATTTGGTAAATACAAACTCTGGCAGTCCTGAGGTCAAAGGTGATTGGGGCTCCGTCGTGATATTGTATTCAGTACTGCAAGTAAAACAGCTCATCACTCTTCTGCAGTAACTGCCATCGAAAGGATAGATTCCTTAGCCAAGCCTGGCTTTCCCAACTATTGTAATAGAAATTTATTGTTGTATTACTGTTTTATATACTTTTATTTATATGGATCTACTCATGCATATATGAACTTCTATTATTGAAAGACTGTTATACTTGTTGATTTATTGTATCACCTCTATTTTTTTTGAAATTCTGTGTTAATTTGATTTTACATTTTTTAATTTATTCTTTGTAGAATAGACATTAACTAATTTTGATTAGCTATGGCCTGCTTTTGTATGGGACACAACAAAGACTTTATTTCTTCACTTTCAAATTGCTGGGAAACAAAAAACATAACAATGAATATTTATTCTGTGACAAAGAAAAACAACATTAAGTTCCAACTTCACTGTCCGGAAATAAGGTTTTATTCAAATGCAGCCACACCCATTTGTCCATGCACCACCTATAGCTGTTTGCATAAAGCAACAGTAAAATGGACTGAGAGTTCAGAGGCTCTATCTCTTATGTTACAGAACATGTTTAACAAACTCACATGAGGTTGGATGGAAATGTAAAGCCAATGAATAAAATCCCTGTTTCTGCTGAAAAGTTATGTCCTTCCTATAGGAAATGCCAATTTCATCTAAAAACACTGGTGTTTTAAAATTATATTTTCATTTCTTGAGATTATAATTGCATTATTTACCCCTTCCCTTTCCTCCCTCCAAATCCTGTATTTCTATCTTTGTTCTCTTTCTAATTCATGGCCTCTGTTTTCATTAACTGTTATTACATGCATATGCATATATTCATAAATCTACCTCTACATATAAGCTGCTTGGTCTATATAGTGTTACTTGTGTGTATATTTTTGCATCTGGCCCCTCCATGTTACTCTCCTGTTGTCTTTGTTTAGCACATGTTTGGGCAGTCATATTGGGGAGACTTTATACTTAGAGCTTCAGACATTTCCAGGAGACATAATTTTACCCCAAATATTCCTCTGCTTCTTATCACCTTTCTGTCCCTTCTTCTACAATGATCTTTGGGTACAGGAGTAGTATTGTACTTGTATATTCTGGGACTGGACTCCACATCTCTGCATTTTGAGTGGCTGTGGTTTTCTGAAAGAGTCTCTCTTTGTTATTGGGATAAGTTTCCTGGAGGATGCTGAGGGCTGAATTTATTGGCTTGGACCCTGAAGAGGGATCTTGTCTCAAAAGGCTTGATACAGTCTTTTCGACATTCCTTTACTCCAGATAAATTTGAGATTGTTGGATGCTCCTATGAATCACCTCATTCAACACAGTCCTTTTCAAAATGACATTAAGTAAAATCTTTAACGCAATTTTACCTTATATCTGTAAAGAAAGCACATTTTTACTTTTTCTTAAAATGCTCATCCTTCAACAGATCAGAACACATCAAATTTGCACTGCTCTCCCCACCCCCGCATCTGCATCAGGTGAAGGTGAGGCACAGAGAAGTGGTCTGTTTATGCTCTGCCCTTTCAATCCATGAACAAAAGGCCCAGGAAAAGCACCCTGTAGCAGCACAATAATTGATGAAATGCCAGGTGTTCATTCCAGGTTTTCTTCAGGAAAGACTTTTGAAAATGAAACAAAAGGCATATTCAAGTAAAAAGGACACTGGTCTCACGCTAATAAAGGCAGGTAGCAATACTTTTGTTTCGAGTGTTCTGCCCCCCCACAAAAGCTGTGGGAGGAGGCACCTGGGGGATTGTGCCCTGTAGCATTGTCTCCCACATCACCCAATAAGATGATTCAAGAGTTTCATATCCCAGCAGGTTAACCCTGATTCACACAGTTCTTTAGAACCTCTGGATTTCCAGACCTGCCCTTTAATGTTGTCTTCTTAAAGCATATTTGTTGATTAGTTTTATTGCTTTTCTCCCCCACTAAATTTTCTTTTCCTCCTGACATTACTAATCTAGGCAGTGAGAATTAGCCTATCAACTTTAAGGCTGAGTTCCACAATTATAGGCACAATACTAACTCTCACATTCTGAAGCAAAGAAAATTACACTAGTGTGCGCGCCTGTGCATGCATGCACACAGCCATTGAAAACTGGCTCAGGATACAAAGAGAAACTTCAAAGAGTATTTTCAACAATGGTTATACTTTTAGAATAAATGAAGAGAAAATATATAATAATTGCTTTGGCAGAATCATCAGTAATTGGAATACAGGCATTTAAATAAGATCAATTCAGTATTTTCAGTAAGATTTAAGTGTCCCTCAAAGAAAAATAGCAAACAAATCATAAATGACATCTTACTGTCTGAATTATCAGCCACAGTGATAATAACCATCTGTCAATCTGTGGTCTAAGCAAAACTTTCTTCAAAAATTACCATCATGTATGGAAATAAAATACCACACAAGCTTACATTCTTTCTTACAGAAAAAAAAATTATCCACAAATCTGGTAAAAGACTTGTATCTTTCGTACTGCAATAATGCAAAAGACCAACATGGGAATCATTATGTAACATGAAATACTGCAAACATTTTAGATATCCAATAAGTATACAGAGAGTATTCAATAGCTTTTATCTTTAGGAAGACATAAATTAAAGCTATCCCGGCATAGCCACTTGAATGGTTATAATCTGGACAGAGATAATAAAGTATTGGTCAATAATGTAAACAACTTAAGTACTCCTGTGTTAATGGCAGAAATGTAAAGCTATACAACCAACCTAGAATACAGTCTAATACAAGAAGATAAATGCAGAATGTCCTGGTAGCATAGTTCCTGTGAACTGCCCAAGGCAAATGGAAAGATCTGGAAGGTAAGTTCACAGCAGTGCTGTTTATTAGACCTTCAGACTGGTGGTCAGCAGGATGACTCCGCTGGCCAAAAAGCTTGTTGCCAAGCCCAGCGAACTGGGTTCAACCCCTGGGATACACATGAGAGAAGTTCAGAACGGGCTTCTACAAGTTGTTCTGTTACCTCCATATGCATGCTATGGCACGTGTGCATGCATTCAAGGTGAGAGTTTCTCCCTCTCCCTCTCCCTCTCCCTCTCCCTCTCCCTCTCCCTCTCCCTCTCCCTCTCCCTCTCCCTCTCCCTCTCCCTCTCCCTCTGT
>JANHMN010000017.1:51713119-51728251 GCA_030674055.1 Rhabdomys pumilio
CAACAAACAAATGTAGTAAAAAGAGCTTCAAATCAAGAACAACTAAATTGACTGTTAACTGGTATATTGAAAAACTAATCACATCATGACCATGTAGCAAACTGATGACTGTCAATAGAAATACACAGAATATCAATACATCCTACAATACAAATGAAACTCAAAAGACATCAACTTTAAAAAAAAAAAAAAAGTAACTGCAAAAGACTAAATGCCATGATTCCTTTGTGTGAAACATACACAAATAGCAAATCCATAGGGAAAGATTAAAATTAGAAGTTTCCAGGGCTGACAACATGGCCTGACTTCTCACTAAGTGATGGGAAACAAAGATGCTTTGAAACTGAACTTCGGTGATAGTTTATTGAATTGCCCACTTAGAAAAAAAATCATATATAATGTACATTACTAGATTTCAATCATAACATAAAGTCAATTTAAAAATTGATACCATGATTATTTTATGGCACCAATTAGAATGAGTTGTAGGTGAACTGTTCCAAAGCTAAAACAACCTACAGAATGTATTATTGTCTTTGTCAGAAAATTAGTCATGGGTTTGGGAGTGCAGCTAAGTGGTAAAGTGCTTGCTTAGCATTGCCCAGGAAATGTTATTGATCCTCAGCACTAAACGGTGTGTGTGTGTATGTGTGTGTGTGTGTGTGTGTGTGTGTGTGTGTGTGTGTGTGTTTGGTGTCTTAGGGCAAATGGCTCTCCAACCTCCATGACTTTCCCTGCCTTTGTCCCTCTAGTCATGTATTTCTGCCATTTGACTCAACAATAGAGCACCTAGAGCACCTCCCTGGCCAGATGTGTCAAAGACACAGTGTGCGGAAATACAGTGGTTCCGGAGATTCTCATACCAGCAGCAATTCAATACAACTCCATTTAGTTCTGATTTTAAGGAAATACCACCACCACCCAGATAGCTACAGAGACTGCCATGTTACTTTGTTCCTTAATGAGCTTTATTAAATATCACATTTTTCTGATTTTGCTTGAACGTTTAAAAAAAAACTATTACATATACTGACAAAATGCTTGTAGATTGAGGTTTCCTCCTTCTCCTCCATCATCTGGTATTTTCTCACCCTAAGGCACTGTTACTAGACTCATTTGTTGTTACACTATGACCAAATAAATGCATTTATCATCAATATGTATTAGTCATCTTGTTTCTAGTTTCCAAAACGGATACAAGCAATAGCATGCATGTTATTCTATCAACATTGTTTCTGACAGGCATAAGCTGGTGGGTGACATTTCATCACATGGTCATATCTAGCTTTAGGGTAGCATTTCATCACATAAAATATGCTATTATAGAAAGCAGTTGAATAGCATTCTGAGTATACTCCTTTGTGTATTTGTAGTCAATATTTTCAATCTTGTTTCAAGAAGAAACTTTGTAGCTTTATGAAGTAACATTGCTTAGAATCAAGTCTACCTTCATTTGCCATCTCGATTTTCTTGAGTGATTGTTCCAATTCATACCAGACATGAGTTTGTTTAAGATTCATGTAAATTCTTGCCAAAACATACTATGTTCCGATATTTTTTAAACTACCATGGCCACACAAGAGTGAGACATTTTGGCATTTCCTTACCTATTGATGAAATCTACTCTCCTTTCCCCCCCCCCCTTTTTTTTTTGTTGACCAGTGATCTCTTTAGTCCAAATCTCACTTATACCAACAGAGAGTGTATGGGTAGGGGTGTGTGTGTGTGTATGTGTGTATGCATGAATGTATGTGCCTCTATGTGGATCTGTGTGTCTGTGTGCACGTGTGTGTGTGTAGAAAGGCCAGAGAGCAGACATGAATTTACTAATTTTACTATATAGTTTTCATATACAGATGGTATTTGTCTCTCATTTCTGTTTTGTTACTGTCTTCATTAAGTTTATAAGAAGAGATTAGAGGAAGGAGATGCCATTTAACCCAGTCCATACTCATATCCTTGCTGTCAATGCAAGACAGGGTGTGGGGCACAAAAGACAGAAGAAAACTTTTGAGTGAATTGAGTTTTAATTTTAATTCTATTTGTTGTTGTTGCTGTTTTTTATTTCTTGAGTTAGAAATTTATAATTTTATAGTAAATTCATACTGTTATCTAATTTACCCATTATAATGTTTCACAGTGACCTAAATGTATCATTAATTATAATGACTTTTAAAATATGCCATGTCACTTTCCTTCAAGATTCACTTTTCATCTAGTCTTTCTCTTTCTTTCATGATCATTCTGATGTCTTTATGTATCTTTGCTATCTCCAAACAACAAAACTGGATATCCTCATCATGTTCTCAAGTATACAATGACCATTTCTCCTGTCCTGGCTTTCACCTCCAACTGTAATCTTACTCATTTTTTTCCTCTTTTCTATAGAATTTCTAGATTCAAATAAAATGTGAAACAAATCACATTAGTAAGAAGCATATAAAACAGGAAAGAGAGTCAAGGCTATCACTTGACTCTGTGAGGTATAAACTGTCCCAGAGTTTAAAATGACCAAGACCACCATTCTACAGAACTAGGCTCCAAGAAATAAAATTATGCTATTAAGAAGAAGTAGAATAATAAATTTATTATCTCTCCACAATTCATCTTATATTTGTTAACATACTATTCAAAGCATCCTAAAAATTGTATTCTCTTTTCTATTAGCCTGACAGGCCTGTTCCTTTTTTAACAAAAATAATTTGATTTGTATTATAATGCATTTCCTCTAGATGGTATCATTATCTTGTTATCTTTCAGTGTAATTATACATGACAGTCACGTATCATTATAATTATTCATTGGAACACATATTAAAAGATTTGGTATGATCATCTGTAAATATATTTTGTAAAGCATCTTTATACATAGTTATAAAACAACGCTTGATGTGATCTAAGAGACAAAAGGAAAAAGAAAAAAAAAAACTTTTGGCAACTTTGCGACAATTTGTTGTATTAGTACAATAAGCACAACCTGAAAGTTTCAGGGGCAATTTTGAGGTCTGAACTCAAGTCATACCATCCTGCCCAAGAAGAGACCACTCACTTTTCAATGTGTTGAACTTAATGAAATTAGTCATTGCTTATTTCTCTAATGTCATCAGTGACTGCTAATTTCAAAAAAGAGCAAGAGTCTTAGAAAAGAAAATTTTTCTATTTTGACAGTTTCTGGTGTCGTTCATGATAATTACATCACCCAGGAGCATCTTTGTGAAAACCTGGAGATACATACTTCAAGAACCCTTTCATCATGACTGCAAAAGCTTTTCCAGCTCTATAAGCAAATACAGGCTATACTGGATCTCCTCTAAGATGTTCTGAAAGCAGTCAGAGGGGATAAAAATTTAATTATATAGTCTTTTTTATAATCTCCGATCAAATAAATTTTCTCTGAATTTTTCCATTGACAAGATTTATTCTGAAGAATAGTGCATGATTTTATCTTTTTTAAAAAGTCCTTTTTTTTGGTGACAGGATCTTGCCATGGATTCCACTCAGCTTGAAATTCGTGAGCATCCTGCCTTAGTCCCTAAAGCACTGAGACAATGTGTGATTTTAGAAATACTTTGAGGGTTTAATATTAAGCAGTTGGTAGACATGTAAAAAAAAAGAGGGTACAAACTGCCACTGGTTAGCTTCTGTTCTCTCATTCTGAACATGTATAAAAATATCAGTTTTCTGTCAGGAAACCACCTCATCTTTTTAGGCTTTATCTAACAATTGTTCTTTTAATGTTTTGTTTTTTTTTTTTAATTAAGATATAGTTACAATGTTCTCCCCTTCCCTGTTCTCCCTCTCACGTGGCCCTTTACTCCCTATCAAATTCATGATCTCTATTTATTAATTGTTGTTCTATACATTTTTTTCTAATACATAAATGCAACTTTCTCAGTCTGTATAATATACATGTGTGTGTGTGTGTGTGTGTGTGTGTGTGTGTGTGATTTCATGGCTGACCACTTGGTTGATCAATTTGAGAGCTCTCTGTAGGGAACACCATTCCTTCTCATTCCTATACATTTGTGTCTAGGGTTGAGGCGCCTTGTTATTTCCCCCTACTTTATTAGCATGTCTATTGATGTGGTCCTTGTTCTGGTCTTGTGTTTATAGATGTAGTGCTGACACTACATGAGTGTGGCTGCTCTGACTTTTCTAGGAGATGATATCTCACAGCAGACTTCCTGTTTCTGCCTCTTAGAATCATTCTGAGCATCAGGTGTAGGGGTTGTATTGTAAATGCGTCAGTTAGGAGTGGGCACCACAACGTTTCTTGTTCTCTGCATTTTAGTTACGGTTTTCTGTGACAATCTTTATTTATTGTAAGGAGTCATTTCCTTGATGATGGTGAGGATTACACTTATCTGTGGGTTTTAGACTAGAGTTACAGACTGGGCTAGTTTAGTAAAGTAGTGTTATTAAGTTCTCTTCAAAGATTCATGACTTCACTAGCTGTGGGTAGCTGGCTAGGTTTATAGTGCTAGGCATGATACTCCCTCTTGTCGAATTGACTTTTATTAGAGAGCTGTTGGTTACCACTAACATGCGTATGCCACTAATGCACCCATTAGGTTTATCGTGCCATGCTGGTCATTGTTTTAGTTCATTGACATCACAACTGGGTGAAACTGTTGGTTGCTTCCTTCCATTGAAAATTTATATCTCAAGTCCTCATGAAGCTAGTCCTCAGAGAGGAGGTATTCAAGTCATATGCTGTTCAGATTCTCTGGGTCCTGTGTCTAACATACATGGCATCTTCGCAATCGAGACTTATTTCAACATTGGAGAGGCAACAAAGGGCAACAGTAATAGCCTATATTTGGGGAGTCTCTTCAACAACCCTGAACAACAGCTCAAAGGGGAGCTTCTCAAGGCTTGTGTTGTGATTTTTGTTAGATGCTCTAGGGCTCTTGGAGAGAGAACATTGTTAGGCCACAAGGAAATTTCTCATTTACAGTTTGTATATTTATGTGTATTTAGGCATATAAAATCTATAATTCTAAGGTAAACAGATAATGCACACAAAATACAGCATCTACAACAAATGGCACTGAAATAACTGAATGTCCGTGTATAGAAGAATGACATTACACCTGCTTCTCTCACCTCGCACACACACTAACTCCAAATGGATCAAAGAGCTTGTGCAACCTAAAACACTGAAATTTCTAGACAAAAACACAGGCAATGCCCTATGTGGTACAGAAGTAAAAAAAAAAAATACTTTCTGATTACAAATCCATTTCCCTAGGAATCGAATCCTAACAAGCAGAACAACAGAATTTTAAAACTAAAATTCTTCTTAACAGCTTAAGAAAATAATCAATTGATTGAAGAGGAAGCCAACAAAGATTGAAGAACCTTTGCTTTCTATACATCTGAGAGATTTATATCCAGAATCTATAAAAAAACTCAAAAAAGGAACACATTCAAAAATGGGCTTCAGATCTCAATAGAGTTCTCAAGTACAGAAATTAAAAATGGTCAAGAAATATCTCAAAAAAATATTCATTGACCCTAGCAGTTAGGCCCCCCCAAAAAAACAACAACAACAACAAAAAAAACAACAACAAAAACCCTCTGGAGATCAGTGAAAGAACTCTGAAAAACTTAAGAGTAAATTTACCATGTGGTCAAGCTATACCTCTCCTTGGCATGTGTCCAGTGATTTGACATCCTACTCCACAGATACTTGCTGAACCGTGTTCACTGCCACTCTGTTCTCAGTTGCTAAGAAATGGAAACAATCTAAATGCCTTTCAGCCGTCAAATAGATAATGAGCAAAAACAGTGGTATATGTAAACTATGAAATATTATTCACCTGTAAAGGAAAATGAAATCATGAGAATTTCAGGATGAATTCATGAAGTTTGCAGGTAACGGAAACAGCTAGAAAAGATCACATAGAAAAGACCCAGAAAAACAAATGCCACATTTGGTCTCTCACCCACATCTCCTAGCTCCCATCTGAATTACAGAAACCAGCGAAGTAAGGAAAAAAGCAGGGACCAAAGAAGAGGAGACTAGCAGGATAAAGGGTATTAATCTGAAGGAGGAAGAAGCTAAAATATCAGTAAGGATGTCTGATAAATAATTGCTATGTTAATGGGGAGTCTGATGCTAGAAGTCTTTTCATTTCCTGATGATGGACTCTACTAACAAATCAGCATGGTTTCCATTTGTATTGTGACCAGCACTATGGTCTGAAGCTGACACTAGTGTCTAAACTTCATACAAACTTCTTCTTTTCCTAAAATTTCCATACCTCAGAAAAGAATTCTAATGTTTCCCTACAGTTTTGTTTAAATAGCAGCATATATTTTTAGAGTAATAAGGAAAATGGTTATAATGCTTGTGATACCAACATTTGTTAAATCCACTAAAATATATGCAAAGTTATTTCATGTTTGACTACCTATCTCTACCTATTTGCTCATAAACCATCAATGAAATTTCTACACATCCCTGAGTGGCCCTGCCAACTTAGGGCAAAAACTACAAGAACAGGAAGCAACGTTGAGTTCAAAACTTATTTATATACTGGGTAATTGAAAGAAATTAAACTACTGATAAAGTAAAGCATATGAGCATGCATTTCTGTTTAATTCAATTAATCAGCATTGCTAGAGATGGTAAGTCATGTGACAAGTGATAATCGTGATGTTGACATGCAGACCCATGCTAATAAAATACATTACTAAATGACCAGGAAAGACTGAATTATTACCATCATCACTTCAGAGCTAAGGAAATATTTATCTCCATTATTTAAAAAAAAATTGATAACATATATTTTATTTTACTAACACTACAGACATTCTCCCATTACAAGTGAAAGTGAGAACAAAATTAACCATTTATCTGAAATAAATAATATATAGAAACTCAGAATTTTAAAACAAAAAGTTTCTCAGCTAACAGAAAGACATCACCCTACAAGCAGTCTTTCTGAATAATGCCTGTCACAGTCAGCCAATCATCATGTGTGTTAGATTTGCCCGCTCATCTGCCTTCTTGACACCATACACACAATACCTCATTAATTATCTTCCCTCCAGTGTTTCATTACTCCTAATCCACTAAACTCAATGGAGTCACTCACCACTGTCTGTTCATCAGTGTGACACCACATCACCTGGCATGCGGGGCCTGAATAGCACAAATCCCAATTGCTTCCCCAAATTTTCTTCCTTGCTATAATAATTCTGATTGGGAGACATATTCCCTTTTTATTTAATAGATCACACTCAGGATTCGAGCTACAATCTAAATTATCCCTGCCCCATCTTCCTACAAAGCAACTTCCTCATTAGTCCATTCACAGCACTTAGAACAAGACTCTGCATTACTCTGCCTTTCTGAACTATGTCCCAGGCATGTCAATCTTAGCTCACTTACTATGTTGTAAATGTCTTGAAGACTAGCAAGATGCATCTTCTATTCCAGCCTCATCTGCAACTACATGGAATAATGATTTGAAAGAGCAGCCATTAGGCTTATGGCTGATGCATTGAGTTAGAGCCTAAAGAACAAGAGGCTGAAAGAATGTTAATTCTTTCAGAGATTCCCATTTGAAAGGAAATGACCAGATGAAATAGCCATCAGTTTCAGTTTTCCACACACACATCAATAAAAAAGTCTCAAAGAAGAAAATATGTTATAAATCAATAACTTATTTCTAAGAAGAATCATTTCTAAATCTTACTAACCATCAACTTCATAATGCCCTGGAATAAGCCACCATGCACCATCTTTATTTCCCTGTGCTATTTAATGTAATTGGATGGCATGAATTAATGAATTAATTGTTATAGATGGACAAGGAATGCAGTTGGTATTATAGTGAGCAAATGTCCCACTGACTTTGATATTCAGCAGAAGAAAACAGCGCTGTGAAACACGTTCTTGTAATACACAAGGAATTCAAATCCAGCAGCTGTAAGTGTGGCAAGAACTGAATTAACTATGTCAGCAGATGGGTGACTCCCAATAAGTGCGTTTTACCACAATGTTAAGATACCATTAGTTATGAGAACTTTTCATTTATTTATCTGTAAGCAAAAGAAATTAAGACCATTTTATTAATTTTGAAGAATTTTTGAGCAGGATACCACACTAACACATGAATAATTAGGAAATTCATTACTTTTAAAAGGGAATATTTTTGAGCATAGCAGAGACTGAAGGGAAGGCCATCCAGAGATTGTTGCACCTGGGGATCCATCCTATCTGCAGAACTTTGGTACTTTGGTTCTAGACACTATGGCTGATGCCAAGAAGTGCTTGCTGACAGTATAGCTCCTGTCAGGAGACCTGAGAGGCTATGCCGGAGCCTATCCAATACAGATGTGAATGCTCACAGCCAAACATCAGACTGAGTGTGGGGACCCTACTGGAGGAATTAAGGGAAGGATTGAAGGAGCTAAAAGAGTTTGCAACCCCATAGGAAGAACAATATAAACAAACAAGACTCCCCAGAGCTCTCAGGGACTAAATCACCATCCAAAAAGTTCACATAGAAGGACCCATGGCTCCAGCTGCATTTATATTAGAGGATTACCTTATCTGGTTTCAATGGGAGGGTAGGCCCTTAGTTCTGTGGAGGTTTGATACCTCAGTATAGAGAACTGGTAGGGTGGTGATGCAGGAGTTGGTTGAGAGGATGGAGGAGCACCTCATAGAAGCAGGAGAATGGGTATAGAATAGGGGCCTTTCCAGAGGGGAAATCATGAAGGGCATTTCAAATGTAAATAAACAAAATAACCAATTAAAAAAATAAAAGGTATTATTGTTCTGTAAGCCCTGTTCCTGTGCACCCCTCCTGCTTGTCCTTTTGTTCTCTCTATGGTTATGTATGCACATATGATACATAAATACTTACATATACATTCATTCATTTACCTAAATACTTGACAAGTATGTATTGAAATGATAAAAATTATTACACAGAGTTATTTGCCTATAACAGTAAAAGAAAACACAGACTGGTCATTGATGTCCATCAAAAATTTGAAGAGGGTAGGAAAAGACAACAGCTCTCTTATACTACCTGTAAGGCTCTCTCTAAAAAGCATTATACAGTCAGTCTTCACTATTTCTGGATCCTTAGTGACGTGCCTTCTTATAGAAATATATTTGTGACCACGGAGTCATTATGTGTAGATCATGTAGTTACTTACAAATGGCCAGTGAGGTGTCTGAGTCACTTGCTTTGTATATATTCGTGTCTGAGAGTGAGCCAAGTCAGGCTCAGTCTTCCTGTGACACTCTAGCTAGAGACAGGCATCTTTGCATTGTTTACTTAGGAGGTTTTTGTGTGTGTGTGCTGTTAAATGGAGAATTTCCTACTGATCAAGGTTACAAGTTTCATATTGAAGAGCTGCCTATTGTTTATAAATACAAGGATGCAATGCACTTTGGGGAAAAAATGTGTGTACATGAGCTTGAGATCATTATGTTACTAGTTTTAAGTCCAGTGATGACTTCTCAGCAACAAACATCAGCAACCCTTTAACTTCCAATAGACAAAACAAAGTTCTGGGCAACTTGATGTTAGGCTAGATACTTTGCTGTAATTAAACCCATTTTTTTTCCTTAAGTGTTCAGTGTTGCCTGACCTGGGAAGAAATAAAAACACTTCTGAACTGGCAAAAATAAAGAGTGTAAACAGCATTATAAACTAGTTTCTTATGTTTCACCATGAGAAAAATATAATATATTCTTTTATGTACTATATATAAAAAAATTTTATATACATGTATATTATACATTATTATATAATATAATTATATATGTGTTGTATATGTTAATATATTGCATATAAATTTTATTATGTATTATATATTATATAGCATGCAAAGTTTTATATAGCATGTATATATTACATATGCTATATATATGCATATACAATATATATAATACAATAATATATGTGGTAGTAAAAGAAGATGTAGAATAATTTGTTGTGTGATATGGACTAAGGAGAGAGGTTCTTGTAGGCTAAAGTACTCAGATAAGGGGTAATTATGAGTAATGTTCTACCAACATTCATTGTCTGGTTGCAAAGAGTCCCTGGATTATTACAGAATAAATTTCACGCTATTAGGAAGAAACTTTCCTCTATTACCAGTATATAACCGGCCAGGAAGACAATAGATTTATTCATAAAAGATTACATACTTAAAACCAATATTTTGCTTATTTGGATACCCGAACCAGGATAACTGTAACTCAGCCCAGTCCCCAGACAGACCAGCCATACAGTAAGTTGTCTCACTTGCTGAGATCAAAATAAAAGCCAGAGCCCTATTCTCTCTGACTTTCCAGGTAACAATAAATTTCTGCCTCAGAGAGCTACAAGAAGAAAAAAAAGCCGTGCCTCAGGCAGCAGGATGCCCACAAGATCCTAATAACACTCAAAGGATTAAACTTAACCATCAAGAATATTAATATCTAGCTGAAACGTGTAGACTAAATGTTATGAAGATGTCTATTGAAATGTTTTCTATCGGGACGTCAGGAAGGGCACAGATAGCGTTTGATACACGAGCAGGTCTTGTGCTCTTCCACCCACTCATTGTTGCTATTGCTTTTCTACCTTTGTAGAACTCCAACTATACAGTGTCTATAAAATGATAGTTTACAGAGAAAGAAAACATTTACTGCAGAGAGCTCTCAGTCACTATTGTGAGAGCGGGCAACTTCTAAAATGTCTGTTATCTTAATGGTCATGAACGAAAATTCTTAGCAGAAAGCATGCGACTCTCAAAGGCAATTACTAAAGTCAAACATTTTTCCAAGTACTCTTCCACAGAGCATAAACAAGAAATGCCAGGAAGCCTATGTTCTGGTCAGCTGTGCCTCTCCAAGATTGGACTTCCTGCCATTAGGAAGATAGATAAGGTAAAGTTTCATGTCTTTTTCAAATGTCCAAACTACAACAAAAAAAAAAATTCAAAATAAAAAAAAGTATTCTCAATGAACAGGAGGTTAAAACTGAACAAAAATGACAAGTACCAGGATGTACAAAAAATTCACCCCAAACTCATATGCATATACTTTCTCGGAAAATGTTAATAATCCCAGGAAACAAGTTCAGATGAAATACTGACATCACGACTTAAATTTATATCACTTGGTGGTATTATTTGTAAACAAGATAATGAATTGAACCATTGAACCTAAGCTTCCAGTGGCTGAGAATTCAGTAGTTAAGGAAAAGATCTAATACTAAGTCTGAGTGCTATACCACAACTTGGACTTGAATGTAAATGGAAATATAAATAGCTCACAGATAATTTCTCCTTTTCAAATGTCACAGAGACTATTAGGAAACACAGTTTATGTTCAGCCTTAACAGTTAATTGGATAAGTATATGATCAGCAGAGAAATCAGGATGACAAGCTAACTTTCATTACAAAAGCTGTGAACAAATGCACACAAGACTTTATGCAATAATTAGTCTTCATGTTCCATGGAGTGTATATAAAAGTCGGTATCAAAATAGCCTATCACTTACTTAGCATCACATAAAGTATGAGATATGTGTTGTAATTTTACATGCCAGCTTGAAATAAAATTAATACAGAAAAGAAGCATCACCAGCAAAATTTCAGAAGTTATTTTAGATGCTTCAAACCAATGACTTCATAGAGAAATGGGGGCATATGAAGGGAGTATTCTAAATCATTGTATGTTGCTGACATTATTAGCAGAGCTTGAATGAAAGCATGCCTACCCTTTACGACTCGGATCACTTCATTCAGAATGAAGAAGTCAAATACTATTAAAGTAAAAATAAACAACAGAAACCAAGTAACACTATAATCCAACTAATTGTGAAAGTGTCTACATAACAAATATCTGTGATGATCCAAAGCTGTTTCCAAGGGACACATTTCTTCATTAACAGAAGCTTGTTTGTTTCGAAAGTTACAAAAGTATAACAATCGTGATGGATCCAAATATTTCTATTCAAAAGAGAAAGTGAAAGAAAATCTGGGAGAAACTTTTACTACACAGACACGAAAACAATAATAAGTGGAACCTATGTCTCCATCATCACAGTCGTCTGTGTTTATTAATGAGAATATTTAACATGCTAGACTTCATCTTGAAAAGACTTAACACATTTTACTAGCGGTATCCTAAAGTCATGTGGCAGAAACAAAGTGAGTCAAATAAAGAACATGGTTCTCTTCAAGATTTTTAAAAAACGCTTTTATTTACATGTGTGTTATGTGAGAGTGTATACCATATGTGCACCCATAGATTTCAGTAGAAGGTGTCAGACTCCATGAGGCTGGAGTTGCAGAGAGTTGTGAGCTACTGATGTGGGGACTGAGAAGCGAACTCAGGCCCTCCTTAAGAACAGTAAGCACTATGAATCTAACCACTGACAATTGCTTCAGTTCAATTGATTCAGTTCAGATACAAATTCTAAGATATAAGTAGAAAAATAAACTCAGGGGAAACATGACAATTAAGTTTTTAATATTAAGAAAATGAAAAAATAATCAAAATTATACTCATGTAAAACTTGAAGGAGGACCAAATTAGAGTGGTTAAAATAAATCCTCAACTATTACTAGCTTGGCTGGCTCCATGTTAATTTCCACTTCCCTAAAAGTGGAAGAGACTCTGAATTGTGAGCTTGCTAAGATGATGACCCACAATTCTCAGTACTCGTAAGGTCCTTTGGTGGAATCTTGGCAACAGTCTTGAAGAGGCTTTTATGTCTGTAAGTGAGAATTTGAGTAATAAATGTTCCTCAGACGTTCAGATAGTTGAGTAATTGGCCAATATTGGTGGTGCTATTTTTGGAGGTGGTGTGACCTCGCTGGAGGAATTACAGTACTGGGGCAGCTTCAAGAGTTCATAGTCTCTCCTCACTTTTAGTTCTCTCTGATTCCTGTTTGCATTTGAAGATGTGACTTCTTAGCTAGCTTCTTGTTTCAGCTGCCAGCCACCAAGCCTGCCCCACCATGCCTACCCCACAATTATAAACCATAGTCACCAATAATTTTTTTCTTCTATAAGTTGCTTGTGGTCATGGTGTTTTATCACAGCAACATACAAGTAAATAGTGCACTGTGTTTTCTAAAAAGCTGTCCTGCTCAAATGCGTTTGCATAGCAGCTTTCTGAGATCTGAAGACAGACATCGGATGTCAAATGACTACAGAACAATGGGAAGACACCTATTTCATGGAGCTAAGAAGTGAGCTGGAGAGAAAATAAAGAAAAATACTACCTACCATCGGGTAGTTTCTGCTCTCAACATTTCTCTTAATTTTTTAGCCCAGAAATCAGAGACGAACTCTTGAAGCTATCCCAGGACTGCAATTCCTCCAGTCAGCCATTGGTATAGAAAGGGAAAATTGGTAGATATATTTGGAATAGTGAGTTGGGTAGGGGTGGTCATGATGGTAAAAAAGTGTAGTCATACATTATTTAACCTCAGAAGCATATTCTGAGAGGGCAACATTAAGTTTGTGTGTATCTCTAAAGATGTAGCGGGCACTGGCCTACTACACCTCTAGGCCCTAGAAATAGCTATTGGTTCTAGGTAGCTACAAACCTTCATAGCCTTCTAATGACATGAATACTATAGATAATTGTAATATAAGGTTATGTACTTGAGTCGCCAAGTTATCTAAATATAGGCAGGATAACTATAATAGCAAGCAACAGAATGTTTTCCAGCTCTGATGTAATTTTACAGGATCACCACTTGTGTATGAACTTGGCCACTGAATACAGCATCGTTGTGGAGCTGCATGACTAACACTGAGACATTAGATAACAGCCCGGATGGAAAAATCAATAAGTATCCTACAGAAACACTCAGACACTAACCTGGACAAACACGGGTGCCACAATCCACGGTCGAGCACTCAGGTAAGCCCTGGGAAAGAATGATGTTTGTTTTCTTTAAGGATAAATAGGAAAATGTGCAAAAACGTAACAGGAAAAATAGTTTTAACTATGCACAAAATTATTTGTTTTTAAATAAACTCATGTAGATATTGATTTTTAGAAAATTCATTGCCTCCTCCCTGTTCTAGATTGCTTTCTCTTGCTGTGACAAATAACATCTTGGAGAAGAGTTTGGTTTGCTTTGTAATTTCCAATCACAGTCCATCGGTGAAGAACTCCAGGCAGGACTTAGAGGCAGGAACTCAAGCAGAAGCCATGGAGAAGTATTGCTTACAGGTTTGTTTTTCTCATGGCTCGCTCAACCTGATATCTCATATAACGCTGGACAATCTGCCAAGGGGTGGAACCACCACCACTACGACCTCCTATATAAATCACCAATCAAGAAAATGCCTCCAAGTTAGTGACAGAGACATGTTCCTAAAGGAGGGTCTCTCTTCCAAGCTCACACTTGCTTATATAAAGTTAACAGAAAATCAACCAGCAACCTCACTAATCACAACAGTCAAGTGACACACGACATCTGTGTCTATGTACTTCGCCCTTTTACCCTGATCCCTCTATTTTCAGTCCTCCACCTTCCTGCAACACTGTGTGGGTGAACAAGAAACCGCAAGGCCAGGAGCTGAGTGCTCTGTAGAAACAATGTGTCTACTTTGGTGTTTTAATTTAAAGAAAAAAAGGCAGCTCCATTGCTGGCACTACTTTCATCTTTCTGCATTTGGCAACGTGTAGGATCGTACATATTTTATGGCACACATTAGATATTTAACAAATACCATTGCACACAACTGGGAAAACATGGAGGTTTGCCAGACAGTCATTGTTTTTGTCCCATCTGCTCTGCCAGAGGTGTGCATGATGTCTACTGCTCAGGAGAACAGACTTCAAGTCACCACTTCCTAGACTTAGACCATGAGTCTCAAAACAGTTTTGCATAACAAACACAACATAGCATTTGTTTTTCTTTAATTAGATGCCTGGGTCCATTTTAAAGATCCTGATTTTAAAGTTTTGAGATGAAACCTGTGGATCTGCAGTTTTCAACAAGTCAGGAAATTCACCAAGGGTGGAGAGCCATCTAACTGGAAATAAGTTTCTATTCCTAGGGTTGTTGATATTGAGTATGTGGTATATTCTCTCTGTGTCTGTGCCTGTGCCTGTGCCTGTGCCTGTGCCTGTGCCTGTGCCTGTG
>JANHMN010000017.1:51741459-51766210 GCA_030674055.1 Rhabdomys pumilio
TTATGCACACAGATCACTGGCTCGTGAGATGTGGCACAATCCTAAGCTTGCATTTTGTCAACTTTAATTGAAAAAGAAGGAGTTGCCTTCTATCTCACTAGACTTTGGGTTGTGGTCAGAATAGACAGACAAAGAATAGACACCATCCATGTAGACACAATAAACAAGTTTCTTTTGAATCTCTCCTCAGAATTATTTCATAACTAATGTAATCACAGACTCCTAGGTGAAAGAATACTAGTTACTATTGATGACAACTAGATGTGTCTAAAGAGGGACTCTGGCCTTCGAGAATGTTCATAAATTGTTTCGTGTAAACAAGTAAGTGCAGAACAAAGGCTCTGTTGAAAGTCCAAGAAATGGGGCAAGCCAGACCTTCCTAGAGTATATATCTGGATGCTGAACTATGAATGCTTAAAAGAGCTGATTAGAGAGATGAGAAGGTTATTATTAAAGCAGAGGGAGGCCCCTGTGTACCCTTAGAACTTCCTCAGAGGTGGGTCTTGAGGTTCACAAAGCATATTTAGCTTTAAGTCGTCAAGGTTTGGGTGAGCAATATGCTTGGGTTAAGTCTGTCTGCAACTTGGAAAGGAGGAGTAGCTCGAATTATCCTGCAAAAGCTTGTTCCAAGACTTAGTACAAAGCCAGGAGACCTAATTAAGTGCTCATGTTACTCCTAATAGAAGTCACTCTGGGTATAGAGGAATCTGATGATGCAGGAATGGCAAAAGAGACCACTGTCCTTGGAGTCCAGTTAGACTGAGTTTATGATTGTGAAGAAGAGCTCATATTAACACAATGAAGAGTGACTGGATGTGAGGGGCCAAACTGGGGTATTTCTGTAGTAAAGCAATTAAATATGTGTGCAGTGAAGGCTAAGTTAACTCTCTAAAATGACGAGTTGGGACGATGGTCTAGTTAAGAATAGGGCCAGGAGACAAAAAAGGACAAATACATTTGATGGGCTAGAGAAGATTATTAGTTTATCTGTGCACAAGTGAATTCTGATGGATTTAAAGGAGGCAGATAGCTGCATTAACAGCAGCAGAAGAATGAATGATCTATCTTCTAGAAAATTTTCAATTTAAGAACTATATCTGAGTGTTTGAACTCCTGAGAAAACTCTTCAGTTGCTCCAGTTGCCAAATTTGAATGTTGCCATAGGCAAAACTATAGTCTTACGTCTTTTTTGTTCTGTGTTTTTGTCTCTCTACTAAACAAAATGGACTAAAAACCTAGAATCTGGATGACTGTCAACCAACTCACAGTATAGGTAATCTTCACTCTAAGCAGCCGTTGTGAGCCTGTGCCTTTTAACTGTGGCTTTTCTCCAGTAGGCATCCAGGGACTGCTTGCTGGCACACCTGCCATCAGAGTCACCAGGAACAAATTCCAGTATATCTGCAATCTTTTTTCTTCACTGTAGGCAAAATTCTATAGTAGAACACAGGGCTGAATGCCCCTGGAGGAGAAGAGTAGTCAACTATGCTGCTGGAAATCAGCACTTTCTTCTCTTAACAGAAAGCTAACTCCCTGGGGAAAACAGGCACTTCTCTCAGAAAATGAACACAGCAGTCTATGGAGTCCATAACCAAGGAGAGAGATATTAGTTTCTGATGGGCACCAGAGATTTAGAAACTTCCCATAACTGATCTAACTGGTTTTCATCATCCACCAACCTCTATCTTGCCCCTTTTGTTCTTTAACGTATGTATTTCTCTCCAAAACCCATCTAAATGTCAGCAGCACATGGTTCAAAAACTGTCCAAATCAATAGAGCGGGTTTGGACGCTATGATACATAAGCATTCCTACTTGGATGTTACTTATTGAATGAAGACTTTTAGCCTAACTTCTGAGCTATATTGTAACAGTTTGTGTAGATGTATTATTGCCCCCGTTGAGAAAAAAGCCAAGCTTGATTTATCCCAGTGTAATGGCTTAGTATATAGACAATGTCCATTAAACATTATCAGAAAGATGAGACAAGGGATAAGATTCCCTTCTCCATGGAGAATATGTTCTTCCCAGAAGTATGTCAATCTAAAATATCTCAGAATCAGGTAACCTAGAGCCCTCCACACACTTACACACAGGCCTTTTGTTCTCTGAGGAGCCCACTGACAAAATGTCTGCTGCCATGGCTATTGGCCTACAGGAAAAGGCAAATGCCAAGGCTGAAAGAAGTGTGGGTACATGGCTTACTCTTAACCTATTAGATACATATTGTTTCTTGTTATAATGATGTCAAAATAAAACTATGTGATGTCATTCTTTAAAGACTATACAGCTCTTTAATTATTTGAACTTGTTATCAATGAATTTCTGATAAGGACACACATCTAGTTCTTGTGATTCAAATACCTGTTCATTGCAGCAAATGTTGAGTTTCTCTAAAACAATTCTTTTGAAGGTGAACAACAAAGCCAAAAGAGAATGGATACACGGTGTCTTCCCATCTCTTCCTCCCTCTTCCCCATCTCTTTCTTTCTTCCTCTCAAGTTTAAATTTAAAAACATAATTCTGTTTATCACAACCACCCTCTAAGCCAGAGTGCACCCTGTGGAGTTTCTTGAACCTGAAACAGAGAGGCAGGAATGAGGAGGAAGTTCCGGAGAAAAGCTTCTTCCCCAGACTCCATCCACACTAACATGGTAAAACCAGCCCTGTCACCTTAAAATATGCAGACTGTCCTTCAGTACCACTCCCTCCTGATAACTCACATCTGATTCCACATCTAGCAGAGGCCCAAGTACGCGTACCTCCAGCTCTAAAGGGAGATCAGAGCATCTTCCTTTCACCCAGAAGACTTAAGACTCATTTTCAGAATTGTTTTCCCATCTCTCACATTGTGTCTACATGAGAGAAGGAGAAAACAGCTTACCACCACGTCCTAGGCTGCTTCATACATATGCCATTGCCAGATGTGACAGAAAAATGCCACATAACATAGACCTTCTATTCCTGATGATTTCAGATAAAAAGTCAGTATGGTATCCTGCATACTGTATTAGCAGAATGTGCTCAAAAACCTGCTTTGTGGACTAGCAAGTGTGTGTCTCAGTAGGCTAGAACAATGGTAAAGAGACACCAGCTGTGATACAGAGAATTCTCACATGGATTTTAACAGTCTGACCTATACATACACACCCCATGATTTCCCTTCCCTGGAATGTGAATCGGACACATAAATATGCAGATGAGGCATATATAATTAAGAGAAGTAGTGAGCTGACCTTGAGTTCATCAGGAAGGAGATTATCTTGAAGGGTCCTGACTTAAGGGAACTTCTACAAAAGACCTTCATGCTGATCTTGGAGAAATAAGCTGGTCTCTTATGAGATCATGCATGGGAGAGGCTACGGGGCAGTAATAGCTCCTGGCAGGCTCTAGCTGTTGAGAAGAGTGCCTGGTTGACAGCTGGAAAGAAAACCAGGACCTCAGATATAAATATCCAAGTCTGCCAACCATTGTTTTAGGACAGAAGGGGGACAGCTAATAACTTGTTTATGGCCTTGCCGGCCTACTAGAAGAGGACTCAGTTGACCTATGCTTAGGCATCCCAACTACATAGGGGAGATGGCAAACATCTCTTTGTTGTGGTGATTATTACATAGAAATAGAACACTAACATAGGACTTTGAGTTTCTAAGCATAGATAGGAGGAATATAAAATCTACATCAATAGCAGGTAAAAAAACAAAGCAAGACGAAAGTGTACAAATCTTTGCAAACTTCAGTAAGTATAGTGCCGGGGATGTCTCCCTAAGTGTATTTATACAAGCTTTATAGACAGGCCCACACATAATAGTCTATTGCTTTTTGTCAGCCTCTGCTGACATTCTCCAAACAACAACTCAGCAAAGACTTAAGGAGAGTTGCTCTGGCTCTTGCCCTAATGTACTCTGATCTGCCCTTGGCAGCACTGGGTGTATTGTGTTTCCTCCTATGCCTCTATCATGAAGAACTTAAAATAATAACAACAACAAAAAAACAAACTCCACATAAAAATTGCATCCACACAGAAAGAATTATGACTTTAGTACATCTTAAAAAATCTTTTGGTAATGCTACATAAGTATGCATAAATATATACACATATTAATAAGGACCACCTTTGTTTTCAAGATGTTAGGTATCACCACATTGGTGGGGTACATCAGGTTATGATTTGTCTTAGTAACCGCAGAGAGAAGGAAGCATTCTGTCCAAATTTAGATAAGTCTGGAACATGGAGGATAATGCACCATCATGTCTGAAATGTACATGCCTCTCTATCTGCCAAAAAAGGAATATAAGTTTTCATCAGGTAATACTTATGCCACAGATGGTGACCAATGTTCATACTGAATTTTTTCTAAATATATCCTTAAATGTTATTATTTTTGCTTTAATATTTATGATATTAATATAGTTAAAGCTAATATTTATACAGACAAGTTAAAATGCACTAAACATAGTCAAGAAAGTAGTTATGTAACTATGAGCTATATGTTGGGTATGGTGATAGTCATAAATGCCTGTGTGTTTCAAGAGAGAAGAATTCATCCATGAAATGAATCAAACAAATTATTGTAATGATTTTTTCCTCCATGAATGGTGTGTATGGATTCAACAGTTAAAGGATTTTTGGTCCCCATTTCATTATACTTCAATTAAATAATCTAGAAGATGTTTCAATTAGTACACTTTAGTTATAATTTTATATAAGTAGTATTTGTTTTCAAAAATGTTTATAAGTTATATATATGAAAATGAGGGTAAAGGAAAACTTGAGAGTGCAGATCAGTAGAGCAGCGATAGATGATTAAAAACCTGACTTCTTTTCTGTTGTCCAGGCATATGTAAGTTTATAGTACTATGATCTAGAGGTCTGGATGGGAGCACATTTATTTTTCCCCTGGGGAGACCTTTAGCTAATGCCCTGAATTCTTCTAATGTTTTTAATTTTGGTAGGAAATCAGTAGGGGTAATAATAAAAAAATTTTGTGTATTGTTTAGATTAGAAAGGGAAAGTTTGCCAGGATGTTTTTTCTTTTCTTTTATATTAAAATTGTTCAAAATAAGAATAAATCAACCCCCAGAGCTCCCAGCGACTAAACCACCAAACAAAAGTATACATGGAGGGAACCATGGCTCCAGCTGCACATGTAACAGAGGATGGCCTTATCTGGCATCAGTGGGAGAAGAGGCCCTAGGTCCTGTGAAGGCTTGATGCCTCAATGTAGGGGAATGCCAGGGAGGTGAGGTGAGAAAGGGCGGGTTGGGTAGCACCCTCATAGAAGCAGAGGGAGAAGGATGGAACTGGAAGTTTGTGGAGAGGAAACAAGGAATGGAGATAACATTTGAAATGTAAATAAATAAAATATCCAATAATAAAAAGAACAAAATCTACATAAAGATAAAAAGCACATAAAACATACCCCAGAAATGAGGTAGAAATGAACAGTCAACGCAGTGTTCACAGAATAAAATTTTCAGCACACCTTTTAATTGCAGAGGTGGCAATTAAAATTTTGATACTTTAAAACTTGGATATAGCCTTGTCTTTTGAAAGAAAATAAACTACTTTTATGAATGTATCAAGAGAAAATAAAATGTTAACTGGAAAATTTTCAAGGCTAGAACTACTTAACAAAATTGTATCAACAAGAAAATATGTTTTAATAAGATCAACTAAATCTTTAACTGGAAGAATGATATTTCCACAATTCTACATCTAGCAAATTCTATGACTGAGAATTTACTTAATTGCAGATTTTTAAGTTATCCTGCAATTTAATTAAAAAAGTAAAGCATAAAATAGCAATCTTTTTGTAACAGAGTTTCCTGAGAGAAAAGATATTCATTAAATGTTGGAAACAAAATCTTGCCACTGTCAGTGTTTATGTTACTCACTACTTGAGAATTCTTTGGTTTCATGCACCCTGGATCTCTCCAGAAATCCTCAAGACCATGGGAGCACAGATCAGGTATGGTCATCAAATATATGTGTGTGTGTGTGTGTGTGTGTGTGTGTGTGTATAAATAGATAGATAGATATCCAAATATATGTGTATATATATCTTCTATATACCATCATATATATGTATAGATAGATGGATAGATGATAGATAGATATGTATGTTGTTGTATGATGAGCTTCTAGAGAAAGCATTTAAAATTTTCTAAGCTTTTATTCTTTAACAAGAATGTGTAGAATAGTGTGATTCACACAGACACACACACACACACACACACACACACATAACTCCATCTCTTTACATGTACACTTCTGCTTATCATGAGAGCCAGAAAGAGGCCACATTCTTACACTGCAGCCTAGTTAATGAGCAAATTGAAACACAAATGTCTCTCTGAGGTGGTCCCCAGGTTTCTGCTGGGATGATTCAGGATACATTGTACTCCATTCAACTTTAAATGACAATGACACAAGTCAACCAGTGGTTTCTAATCCCTGACCTTTAAGACATACACTCAGGACCAATATTTAGATCATCTTGGTTTGGAATATTCAACTTTAAAAACCATCATCTGTTCATAATTGCTCTTCAGAAATCCCAGTTATAGCAGCCAGAAACAGTGATGTTGATTTTGGCAGCATGTCACCTTTAGAACAGTTAGAATCTGTAGTGTTGATTATGAAGGTGGTGTCAACGGACAGGACTTGAACTAGTGCCTGAATAATTTTTCTTATTGTCCTCTAACAAAACATAACATGAAAAGGTAAAGACTGGATACCTCTAAAGAGTATTTTAAAGAAGAGCTCAGAAAAAAATGTGAGCAAATAGTCATGACTAGGCTTGACGAGGCTGAATTTAAAAAAAAAAAACAAAAACAAAAATAAAACCCAAAAAAAAACCAAAGAATCGATTTTCTGGCATGAAAAACTTGGTCAACTCTTTCGAAAGATTAAAATCTTGTGTCCCACTCTAGAAAGATCTGCATATACAGATAGTCTGTGCGGAAGTAGAAGGAGATGTTAGATCTCACACAGGCTCCAAGAGAAGCACTGCCACAGTATAAAATAGGGACCCCTTGAACTGCTGAGAAAGCTTCTAGGATGAATTAGTCTATATGAGGCTTATGAAACAGACAAGGGGTCAAGAGCACACAGAAACTGCCTGTAATGAAGATGTGGGCATTCTGGTGGGACTTGCTGCCAGCATTTCTTAAGGACAGAGTTAACAATCAATTACAAAATCCTCAGGCTTCAGCACAAAAAAGCCTGGAAGAGAGGACCTGACCGTGGTCCTGAAAGATCCTGGGCTATTTCCAGAAGGACACAAAACACTGTATGTGCATTCACATTTTTTTCCCCAGTCCAACCCAAAAAGTCAGATATTCAATACTATTTTACTTCACAAGACTCCACAAACTTTCCCTGTGGTCGAATCAGTCCTCACAGGTATTCAACTCCTTCTTCCTCAATAGTCATTTCTCGAGTATTGTGGTAATTTCAGCGTTAAGAAGCAAGATTCTGAGAGACTCCCAAACACTCAGAAAAGTCTATGGACAGATCACACCTGGCCTGCATGAGTCTACGTAGGATTTCTTAAACTCGAATGGGAAAACATAGGAGTCTGGCAAAATCTCCAAACTCTAACCCGGGCAGCGTCAGAACTCTAGAAAAATAAAGTGTACAGAATTTCTCCCTGCATCAAGCTACTCAAGGTCCCGCACAGCACAGGTCCCACATTGTTGATCATTTTCAGACCTGTGTTCCCGTGTGCCAGACCTATGCAATCAAGTGATCCACCTAAACCAATACCAAGTGCTTTTATGGGGTGTGTGTGTGTGTGTGTGTGTGTGTGTGTGTGTGTGTGTGTGTTGGGGGGGGTGTCTTGTTTTATTTTGTTTCCTTTTCTCCGCCTAAAAGATACCCTAGCTACTCTGACAAGAAAAGAAGGCAAATTATTGCGCGGATGGAAACAGGGGAGAAAGAGTAAAAGTCGAAGAGAAAACCATCCTAGGGAAACGGGCAACTCCAGCAAGCCCTACTTACGTGTTCCGTCGAAACGGGTGGCAATAGTGTCCAGGAAGGTGTTCTGTGGCGCCAGTAATCCTTTCATAACCGGCATTTTTCCAGCGCTGTGTGAAATTCCCCATCAAAGTTTGTCCACAAGGATGGCTCTGTAGGAAAGTGCCAAGCTGGGAGAAGCCACTAGGAGCGTGATGACGGCAGGGGCGGGGGGCCAGGCGTGCAGAGGATGGGGCCGGGCAAGGAAGGGGGGGTGGATGGCAGCAGAAGGAGCTACTCCCCGGCCTCTGCACCGTGACCAGAGCAGCCCGCGACCAGAGCGCTAAACCCGCTTCGTTCCTGGCTTCCTCCTCTGTTCCCTCCTTCTGCAGCGACACCCCCAGGGTCTCTCCGTAGAGCCTTTAAGAGCCCTCGGTGGCCCGGGGCGCCGCGCCCTGACCCGTGCTCTAGGGTCGTGAAGGACGGCGCCCCATCTGGGGAGACTGCGGCGCTAAGCCTCAAGTACCCCCAAGGACGCTGAGGAATAGAGAAATGAGAGCCAGAGCAACTCCCGCCCCCCAGGAGCCGGGAACAAAGACCCCTTTGTTCGAGCTCTGTCCCTCTCCCGGGAGACCAGAGTCCCGTGGGTGTGGTGTCGTGGAGGGGAGGAGACAGGTCACCGCAGGTAACCCGCCTCCGCCTAGAACTTGGGAGGGGGAGGCACCCCACCGTGGTGTCCTAGGTAGCAAAGGCAGCCTGGGGCTCCGGAGGGAGGTTGTCCCCCTTCCGGTGCACCTGCCATCCCCAGCTCCAAGTCAGCTGAGTGCCTGCCACCCTGATTACCAGGGTCTCTCCAGGTGTGAGGTTTTGTAAACTCTTCTTCCTCAGCTCTAAAAGAAAATTCAGGTACACTCCCTTGTCAAATTCTCATTGCTCTTCCCCAACCACCAAAACTAAAAGGAGGAAAACCCTCTTAAATGGGTAATGGTTTCCCACTCTCCCATAAAATGTGCATAGAGCGTTTCTAGAAAAGTTTGCTGTTTTTATTGATTTATAGAATACATAGAAGTAGCAGAGGTTTGTTGTTTCTTTTTCCGTGTAAAGGCAGTTTCAATGGGATCCCCTGTCTCCCGCGGTAAGGGTCCCCCAACACCACCCTCAACCCCTGGACTGGCCAGGCGAGGATAACTGCCGCTATTTCAGAAAAACTAAAAGCGATCTCTCTACCCCTTTTCCTAGTGCTCAGGAGAGGACTCCCTCTCTGCTTATGTTCTGTGAAAGAAATCCACCCAAACCTAGAGCGCATCCCTGCAGGAGTGCAAAGGGAACTGCGGAGCCCAGGTTCCACTGATCCCCCAGCAAGGAAAGGGAAAGTTAGAGAGAACAAACAGAAACCCAGGTGCTGCTGCACCCGGAAAGGAAGGAGGGAAACGTGAACAGGTGTCTGCGGTGCTGCAGAGACCGCTGGGTCCCCGCCTCCAGGATTCGGGCGTGGCAGCAGGTGCAAGCAGCCCTAAAACATCTGGCAGAGGCTCTTTGCTCGAATCCCTGGGGATCCTGGGGTGACGAGGGACTCTAGGGGTTTCCTCGCTGCGGTCCAGGCTTCCTCGAGGGCGGGGTAGAAAAAGAAAGGAGGCGGCTCCCTGTCCCCGCCCCTGGTCCCCTTTATTCGTGATGCACTTCCTGCTGCCGAGGATTCCCTTTGTGTTGAGATTCCAGATCCGCCCACACACGCTGGAGCGGGAGAGCCGGGGATTCCGGGTGGGTGGCCACCTCCTGAGGCTCAGGCTGTTTGTCCATTTTCCTTCCGGCTATTGCTGCTGATCAGCGGTGCCCCCCCCTCCCTCACTCCCTCTTTATGGAGCCTGTTGTTCCTTGCAGGGAAACCTAGCTGCTTGGGTGCCCCCCACCATCACCCCCTCACACACAGCTGAGCTCTGCTGGCTCCCTCTTGGGCGGAGCCAGGAGAGAGAAATGGGGGAGTCCCTTCTCTGCTTCTGCATGGGCGGTTCCTGGCTCCCAAGAAAACCCAGGCTGCCTCTGCCAATGGAAGAGTGGGAAGTGGCTTGAAGCTAAGCGTGAAATTTATGTGAAAGCCACTATAAGTGTGCCTGAGCGTGAAAAAAAACAAAAACAACCGTTTCCTCTTTAGTCTGGCCTCGCTTGCTAGAAGGAAACCATACCGGGGTTTAGTAATGGAAACCCAAAAAGCGGTTTGGGTTCTGTGGCAAGAGGAGTCAGTCATGTATCTTTTCATAGTTTAGTCTTTCCTCCATTATCCAGAGCAAGTCAAGGCTAGTGCTAGGCACGATGTCCCTGCCCTTACTCACCTGCGATCCCAGCTTCCCACCAAACAGCTTGGTAAGTGGACCACAGTGCCTCTTTTTCCTTTTTCTACCCTGATGTCTTTCTCATCTTTCATCTTTGGTCTTGAGTTCCAGGATCTCTAAGCTCAGCTCGAACACCCGCTGATATTCCTACTGTTTGTAGCACCAGAGGCCAAACTACCCTATTAAAATGTGACCACCACGGGAGTCTAAGCACTCTGAATCCTCTTAACTGTATTTTGTCACCTTCAAATCAAAGACAGAAATGTGTCCTGATAGGCAACTGTCCTAAACTTTATCATTTACTTAAAGGAAAATTCTTTGCTGATGGACCAGAAGAACACCAATTCACTTTATTGTACATTCTTCTCCACTACAGGGATACGGAACTTGCTCTGTGGCCTACACAATATTGTAGCACAGCCCCACAATACATACAACCTGAAGCCCTTTTGGAAAAGTCGTATTTTGGGTTCTACAGTATAAGATAAGGCACAAAATTCCTGTAACTAGAGCACTAGATATTTTAAACTGTGGAAGGCTCTAGGTAAAACTGACATAGGCAAAGGTCTCTGATTCACTTACAGAACAGTACACCAAATGTCCCTAAATTCACACACAAATCATATCTTGCAAATATCTTGCAAGCTGAGTTTGCCTGCAGGAACACAGCTTTCCTTAGTCACTGTCAAAGCTAACTAAACTTCTTCAAGACACAGATGCCAGAGTCCTCTCATGGGTTCACTGAGATAGACTAAGGTAAAGTGGTTTGTCTGTTGTAGGTTGCATGTCTCCCCAAGAAAAGTCACACAGTGTTCCCTTTTCAGTTATATTTTGACTGGGACCCTAGCCCATGTGGTGATGCCCCTACGTTAAAAATAGGTCCTCTCTTCTCAGTTAATGGTCTGGAAATACACTCAGAGGCAAGCCAAATCCAGTCAAGTTGAAAATAAAGATTAACCACCACATACTCCTGATACAAAGTTGTATTAGGAAATACAATAAATATCACTGACATTTTAACCAAGTGGCTGTTCATGCACCTGAAAAAGAGTGAGTTTGGAATCAACCATCTTATAATTTCCTATCTCTTATTTCAAACAGCTATAAACAATGATTGACTTGCACAAAGATTTATAGCATGAACAGTGAACAGCCCTCATGCCCCATTCAAATTCTGGGGAAAAAAAAACATGCATTGTAACTGTGTGGCATTCTATATTGAAAATAAATTTTAGGCCACACAGACTCAACAAGAAGGATACTTAAAGATCAGCTAGAGATTTCTAACATGGTCCTGGAAAATTCTTGATGTTAGATCACAGTAGGAAACCTGACTTTGATCACTGGGGAGCCAGTTCCTAAAAGGAACATTTCTACTCATCTGAGTGTTTCAAAGGAAAACCAGGAAGCACTTACAGCCCTATGATCCACTGTCATGGACTTCCTCGATAGTCAGGGTGGCAAAATTATGTTGTGATAGCAAATAAAGACCCAGCCAGGCTTAATCAACTAACAAATGCAATTATTCTGCTGTGCAGGGTAAGGGGAAGTCACCACCTTCTAGTTGCACATCCTTAAACAGAGGCGTCCATTGCCGTCCTTGAACAGAAAAACCATCTGGAAGGTAACACCTGCTTTCTGTTTCTATCAAGCAATTACATGTGTCGCCTGTTTGAAGAGCTCGTTGATCATAAATCTCTGAAGGAGAGGGAAAGAGAGAAAGGGAGGACAGAAAAGAAAGGGAACATGTACTTGAGTTCCAGAGAATCTCATCTGTAAGAAGGTTAATTATAGCAACAGTGGTGGTTAATTTTGGTGGTCCCCTTTGTTAGCTTAAGAAATGCCACTAGTGAGGTGTGTGTGTGTGTGTGTGTGTGTGTGTGTGTGTGTGTGTTAGGGCAGTTCTAGATTAACCAATATGAGGAAAGTCATCCGGAATGTGAATGTCACCATCTTGATGTGCTGGTGCCCAAGACTGAACAAAACTGGAAAAAGTTGCAAGCCTCCAGAAGCATCAGCTCTGGGCTAGATGTGAACAGACATAGGAAGAACCCCCAGTTTACAGTACTCTTCCGGGACCCTGTGTTTGATCACACTGGCCTCACCTCCCAACACTGCCTTTGCCCACCAGCAACCCCTCAGTTGGATAGCATCTAAGCTGTGCTCACCCGTGCACCTCTAAGCAACTTGCTTGTGTTGAGTTACATGGAGATGAAATGAACACACATTCACAAAGCAGATGTTGGGTGATGAACAAAGCAACACAAATAAAGTAATTATCTCAATTTCCACCGTCTGTTCCCCAGTGTATTTCCAGTGGCTTACAGAGTCCTTAGTGCGTTGTGGGAGCAAAATTGTATGGGAGAGAAAATAAATATTAGTTATCATAATTATTATTTCATCTACACCTTTTAGTTATTAGTTTATCTGGTCTTTCTCTCTCTCTTTCTTTCTTTCTTTCTTTCTTTCTTTCTTTCTTTCTTTTTTTCTTTTTAATCAAACCCTGAGCTTGTAAGTCTATCACATACAGTGTACCTAGCAATGTTTGACAAATGGACAATGAGTGAACAAGTGAATAAAATTAGCCCAGGGTAGGTCTTTCTGTGCGACAAGTGTGAACACTGTGTCATCCATTTATTTTTCACTTTGCTCTCCAGTCTCTTGATTTCCTCATCGATGTCAATAGATATCCTAAATGTGGATGTGCTGAGGAAAGGTAAATGTTCTCCACTGGTTTCTCCTGAAATTGGAGTTAAGGGGATATTTAGAGCACTTACCTCTGTATCTGAATGGAAAACATAATGGGAAAGAGTTGTGATTCAAATTTGTAGGAGGTGTGAGGTCCTTGTGTTCACACATAAGTACTAGGAAAACTAGAAATGGTAAACAAACAGGGTTGTCCCTTCAACAAAGAAGATGTATAAACTGCTTTCTGCCCAAAAGGCTGGAGTGGATGTAGTTAATAGCTTTGTGACCTGTATTTTCTGTAGGCTAGGCCACACCTGACTCCCCCAGACTCTTATGCTGATCTAAGACAGTCTCCTTAGACCCTTATCTTAAGCATTTTTTTCCTCAGTTAATCCATAGAACCCACCTAAATGGAAGAGGTCACATCTACCTAGTTTTGATGTGGTCATGCTTTGAGCTTTGTTGGGCACATAAGATTGAGATAATTGTCACACACACACAAAAATATAACCTTTTTTCAAAAATTGTATTGTACTCAAACATGTCTACAACAATGGTCAGTATGAGACTGTAGAAGTTTGAACCAAAAGTAGCTACTGAGTTGTGCTGAACTGAATTACCTTCTTGCTGCACACAGAGTGTTACTCTGCCAGCCCTGTTGTTTGCAGAAAACACACAAATTCCCCATTCAAATTATTAAATAAAGAGGGTTTCCTATTAATGACATTCTCCCTGTCTGTCTGTCTGTCTGTCTTTCTATCTATCTATCCCTGTATCTATCTCATGTGTGTATGTATGTGTATACATATTCAGCTTTTTATGTATGCACACGTGTCTGCAATGAGAGATCCAGTGAATATAATCTTCAATTGCTCTCTGCCTTATCTTTAGGTTCTATGACTCTCAGTGAACCTGGAGCCTCCTAATTTGGATGGGCTGGCTATCCAGTTAGCCCAAGCTTTCTCCTGTCTCTGCTATTCTACCCACAGTGCTGAGAGTACAGACATGTACTGCCATGTAGACTTTTGCATGTGAGATTTGTGTATTCAAATTCAGATCCTTTTGTTTGTATGACGAACACTTTACAACTGAGCCATCTCTCCAGCTCCAGGTCTAATTCTCTCATTTTCAAAACTCTCTGTTTCATTATGTTTATGACCTCAAGATCCCATCCCAGTCTGACCAGGCTTCCACTTTATGAAGACATAAATACTTTAATAGAGAAGCCTCATTCACTGGTGTGATGCCTATTAAACTAAATGAACTGCATTATACTGGATATGTGGATATTGTAGTGAGCTCTGTTCCCCACTCATAAAGCAGTGTTTCTATTTTCTAAGCTATTTACTCGTGAATTAAAACTTACAAATACTAAATGGTATGAGTGATACAATCATTAGAATGAGGTCTGTTATGTTTCCCAAATTGTTTATAATGAGGATTATATTTTTGAATGTATAGTTTTAATGATCAAATTCATAATTCAACAGAATGACAAAGATCAGGAAGTAAATAAAAGTGTAAAGTGACATAATCCTATACACAATTCAATCAATCTCTGATTTAGGGAGACTTTAAGATATGGCTTGGCAAAAGAAATGAGCACCCAAGGGATATGGGGAGATGAAAATCTTCTCTGATACTGGATTCTGGGAAATTTTGCTATTTCAGTCTAAGGAAAGATGTACAGAGTCAACTAATTAGAGACTGAGACATGAACCAAAGAGTATACCTGGGCTGGACTGAGGCCCCTGGCACAAAGTAGCAAAGGTGCAGCCCAGTCTCCATGTGGATCCCCAATATCTGAAGTGGGAATTGTCCCTAAATCTGTTGCCTTTGTGTGAAATCTATACCCAAAAGGGCTCCCTTGTCTGGCCTCAGTGGGAGAGGATGTGCCTAATGCCATGGTGGAGGGATACCTAGGGGTGCCCCACCCTCTCAGAGGAAAAAAGGGGATGGGTGGAAGGACTCTCTGAAGGAGGACTAAAATGGGAAGCAATGATTTGGACGTAAAAATAATAAATAAATAAATAAATAAATAAATAAGTAAATAAATAAACAATCATTTGCTTTTAATGAACTAGTGAAATATTGTACAGCAAAAACTCATATCCAACATCATTCTAAATTAAGTCTAATACATTGAATGAATACATTCTCTCTCTGGCTTCAGATTCTTAAGGTTCCCTTGTTTTAAATATATGTGATCTGTGTTCAAGATAAACTTTTAAAATAAGATTCAGAGTTTGTCTTGAAAATTATACCTGGTCTGGGATGAGGATTCAGCAAGTATTCTACTTTCTGTGTGTGGTGGTTTGAATGGGTTTGACCCCGCCCCCAAAAAAACCCATGTGTTTGAATGGTTAGCCTACAGGGAGTGACATTATTAGGAGATATGTCCTTGTTGGGATAGGTGTGGCCTTGTTGGAGGAAGAATGTCAATTGTGGAGGTGAGCTTTGAGGTTCTATACTCAAGCTCCACACAGTGCAGAAGAGGCACTCTCCTCCTGGTTGCCTTCAGATCAAGATTCGGAATTTATACCTCCTTCTCCAACAATACATTTGCTGGATACTGCCCTGTTTCCTGCCATGATGATAATGCACAGAACCTCTGAACCTATAAACCAACCATAATTAAACATTGACCTTTATATGAGTTGCCTTGGTCATGGGGTCCCTTCACAGCAATAAAACCCTAAGATACTGTGCAAACAGGAGGACCTGTATTCAATTCCTAGTACCCATATGGAAAGGTCATTTTGTGTATTCAAACTCAGATCCTTATGCTTGTAAGATGAACATTTCACAACTGAACCTTCTTTCCAGCTCCAAATCTAATTCTTTCAATTTTAAAACTCTCTGTTTCACCATTTTTCTTAAACTGGTAAGTGTTCACTATAACACCAAGATCCCATACCAGTCTGACCAGGCTTCCACTTTATGAAGAAATAAATACTTTAATAGAAAAGCCCCATTCACTGGTGTAATGTCTATTAAAGATAGTTTATAACTACAACACAATGGGGGTGTGGAACCAGGACTATCAGTGGGTCTTGATAGTCTCTAGCCCAGGTTCAGTGAACAATCCCCTTTGGAGCTGGAGAGATGGTATAGCAGTCAAAGTTCTTGCAAAAAATCAAAGAGACCAGTTTGCATCCCCAGAACCCACCTAAATGTCCGGTGGTCACGGCAGCCCACATGTAATTCTAGCATAGTAAGCTAGGAATAACAAGATTCCTGGAGAAAGCTAGCTACTAAAACTATCCTTATAGGCTAGCTTTGGTTGATTGAAAGCTTCTGCCTCAAAAAAGAAGGTGGAAGAATGATTGATGGTTACTCTCACATCAAACCTACACACACATGAACACAGCTACACATATATGAGCCCACGAGCATGGGTAAATGCATACCCACATGAAAGCACACAACAAACACATATGCATGGAAACAGCCTACAAAACAAACAAACAAACAAACAAATAAACACAGAACTCTGTTTGGAAGAATAAAACAGAGACTGGTAGAGCAGGAGACCTGGACCTCATTTTCTGCATAGGTGTACCTACCCTAACACATATGTATATGACACACATGCACTTACATGCACATGAAAGAAATATGGCACTAGAAAACATTTTTGTTTCCCCTGAAAACCACAATGAAAACCTGTTTCCTTTTGACCCTGAAGAGTAAGACTGCTCAGTGTGTTCCTTAGTGCAGTCCAGATGAAAGCAGTAACTCTTACACCTGCTTTCTCTTCTCTAGAATCTAGGTTTCTCTTTTTATACCTTCCCATGAGAAAGTCTTTTTTGAGTCTCTTCTTGGTCCTTTGTATGTGTTTAAGCCCAGTTTTGTTTTTCTGTTTTTGTTTTGTTTTGTTTGTTTGTTTGTTTTTAGCAGAAGATAAGAATAGTCCTCCAGAGCTGCTGTAGATGGTAATGATCTCACAAGGGAGAGAACTGCAAACAGAAATAAAGGGAAGAGGGGCTGAGAAACCATACTAGTGACACAGGGACAATAGAATCTGAGCACTGATGATCAGGGATATGAGTGTATGCTTGTCTGTTTGCTGATCTTCTTTTCTGAGTTTTAGTGGTGCTATTCTAACTTTCTGGTTTACATGCAGTGTCTTCTTTTTCAGTCTTAACTTTTTCCCATTTTTTTTAAAAAAAAGGAATAGTTGGAGAGCCTGCAGAGATGACCCAGCAATCAAGAGAAATTGCTGCTATTGCAGAGTACCTAGGTTCAGTTCCTAACACCCACAGAGTGCCCCAAATCATCTGTAACTCCAGTCCTAGCAGATTCTGGTCTCCTTAGATACAAGTCATGCCAATGATGAACAGACATACATGCAGGCAAGATGTCATACAAAGAAATTAAAAGAATTTTAAAAATACTTTCAACATTTTTAAAAATAGTATCTATTACCTTTAAATATTGCCTAACTTGCAACTTCTAAATCAAGATGGTCTTAGAAGCTGGGATTGCACTGCTAGTATGTCTCATGGCATCCAGCATGAGCCTCTCTTTACAGATAGCCTGCATGTATTCATGGTTTCTCTGTAGAATGGACTACTCTGAAATGGAAGATTGATGAGAGGAACTTAGCTGGGGCATCCACAGTGCCACCTACCTTGCTAAAAATTCTCCAGTGGCGGAGTCACTGCAGTTGCCTCTTTGCTCAGTTCCTTAACTCAACCCTTCATGTCTGTTTGGTTATTATATTGCTCGGTTTCTTCGGAATGCAGCTCCAAATTCATTTGCTTTGAATGGATTCTGCTTTGAATTCTTTTCCTCTCTGGTGACCACTTTAATTTAACTTTGTTGAACTTTTGAAGGTTTGTTTGTTCCTGTCTCAGTGTTGTTCCTAAGTGGACTTGGAAGAAAAGATTCTGGGGTATTAATTATTTCTCAAATGCTGATTATGCAATGGCTGGCACATTGTCATAACTCAATAAATGGCACATTCTTCCCTGGATAGCATCATTAAATATACTGAACGTGGTCCTATGAATGATGCACCAAGGAACCAATGTCACTTTAGTGATATATTCTTTCAAAATTGAGTTCAGTAAAGAAATATAAGATCTAGTACATTTTGAACTACAATGTGAAGAAGAGTGTACAGATGATGCAGTCACTCCAGAAAAGCAAAGGTGGTGTACTGAGAATAGACATGACTTTACTAAGACCTAAGAGCTAATTCAAGAGCAAGCACTTCAGTCTGAAATGCCCTTATGACACTGCCTTTGTCTCCTTCCTCTTTTGTGGATCAATAGTTAAACTGTGAACACTTCTCGATGCTGACTTTCTAAAGTCGCCGAGAAAGAGTACCTTCATTCTTTTCCTTTGAGATTTAAGTCTTCTGATAAAATATTTATGGCAGTTCATCTTTTATGGACCACCTTCAAAGCTTCTCAGGTCTGTTGAGTCATTGTATGTGGAGAAGTTATTTCTAAAGTCACAGGGTAAATAAGGCTCGGGAAACTTTTTTCCATATTAAAGGGCAGTAATATCTTTTCTTTACTTAGAATGTCTTTCTAAGAGTTTCAAAGTTATTGGTTCTTGAACATTGCAGAAGTAGTCTCCGTGAACAGCACTCAGTTGAAATAGAGAGTGCAATGTTACCTAACAGGCTAGAAAACAGACTACAGTTGACAGCTTATACATTGACATGGAGTCCACTGTATAACTTGTTTTGTTGTTGTTGTTGTTGTTTTGTTTTTTGTTTTGTTTTTTTGCCATGCCTTTCTATTCATCAATCTTCTTGTTCATTCACCCTCCCTTTTTTCAAAGTGCTGTTCATAGTACATAGCAAAATGCCTACCTGTTGTATGGCACAGACCTCTGCATGAACCTGTCACCATCTCTATGTTCACGATGACAACTTAAGAGAGTCCATTATCATTGGTCCAGTGAGCTATTAACGTCTGCTTTTATGAGGAGAGGACAGGAATGTCACTGGTCCCTCACCTGACATCCCAACTGTTCCTCTCATCTTCTTGTATTCAGTTCTTCTCTAATTGCATATAACTTCCTGGTCTTGGGGAGAGACTAGAGAGTATAGGCTGAGGAAGACTATGTGAACGGTGATCTACGCTGGCATGGGGAAGCCATCTTCCATGCTGGATATAGATTTTCCAATACAGCTGTTTTGAAGTCGCCTATGCTCCTGCAAGGAATCTCTCACCCAAACTCCATAAGTGAATATAATAATCTCAATGTTTCCAAAGGGTAAACTTGGGTGGAACCAGACTCTGGCCTGTTGGTGCGACATTAGAAGGGAAAGCACATGATCTTCACATCTTTCTGAAGAAAGAAGTTTCAGAAACACTAACAGATATGGACTATTAAGAGTGACAAATGGCTGTGGAGGCTATTTATAGAGGTTTAGAACATGGAAGGGCCACCTCTGGGGGCAAAAAAAAAATAAAGAGATGGAGAACCACATATGCTATAGTACATTTTACAGGGTGTGAATTGAACACTTTGAGAATATTTTAAATTTCAGGAAATACAGGAAAGAGTGACTATAGGTTTGGTTAAGAAGCATTCTGTCTGAAACTGTCGATGTTCTGGAAACAAGTGGGAAGTTTGGGAAGCCTGTACTGAACAACGATTCTCTGAGAAACACAATTCCATTCATATGCACAGTGACAGTCATTTTACTACATGAGCACAGCGATGTACTGTCGTATTCCAAGAGACACTCTCTTTGTAACATCTCTCTGTGTGACATTACAGAAAAACAAACAAACAAAATTCCCAGGTACCTCTTTTCTTATAAACTAAAACTTAAATATGTGCACATCCTTTTTTTTTTTTTTTTTTTTTTACCAAACAAGTCGGCACTGATATTGTAATGGAGTAAGAGTGATTTTAGAGGTGTGGTCTTCCTAGGAAGTGAGTTGTGAATGAATGGATGAAGGATGAGGGATGCTAAGCATGTCTCCACGGGGCAGCAGCGATTCACCTCAGGCCCCACTGGCTTCTGGAGTGTGAGGTACAGACATGTGGCCATATTTGATGCTGGTAAATAAAGAGCATGTTATGGCTCAACAAACCAGCACTGCAGCTCCTGCACACTAAGTTCAAAATCCAACAATGAACCACGCCCTAAGCATGCACGTGCTTAGTTTTCCTTCTCTGCCAAAGGCAGAGAGCACCTAGTGAGTTTATTTCATTCGCTGCTTAAGTATATTGGAAGAATTTTGAAAGAACAACTAAAACCACCTGTTTGCTTTTTTATTAACTAAGTTCTTCAAAAGGAAATTTGGGGTCATTGGTAAAGAGTGCTTGTGGCTCTGGGGGAGAGGGGAGGGGAGATTGAGAGTCACATGAAGAAGTGGAGTGAGGGAAAACTGTTATCTAGATATGTTGTATGAATGAAGAATTTGTTTTCAATTAAAAATTAAATTAATTTTAACAAATTAAAAAGAAATCATTTAAGAAATTTTTAAAGATTTATTTTATGTTTTTATTATTATTTTATTGAGTTAGGGCCTCACTGTGTAGCCCTGTCTAGACTTAAGTTTAGGTTATACAGTAGGCTGGTCTCTATCTCATAGAAATTGGCCTGCCTCTGCCTCCTGAATGCTGGCATTAAAGGTATGTGCTACCACCATCCAAAACTTTGTTTTCTCATCATTCAAACACTTTATCCACCAGAAAGCTGCTTACTGAGACAAAACTTAAGCAACCTTGAACCTGTTGTCTGTACATTCACTCACAAAACTCAAAGCATTTCTTGACCTACCAACTGTGTTTTTTTTTTTCTCCACATGGCTGTATCTCTATGATTGATGATTCTATTCTCAAAACCTATAGAATCATTTGCACACATATCTTAGATGGTAAGCAGAGGAAAGGTCCATGAACTGATGTGGCTGGGAAACCTCTGCTGTGCATCAGGAGGCATGAGGCTAGACATGAGCACTTAGAATACAAATCATGTGTGTGTGGGGATAAAGCCTAGTTGTCAAATTGAAAGTCAGTCGCTGACTGAACTCAACATTCTTCACCTTTCTGTGGCACGTTCTCCAGTGACATTCAACACAGCTGTATGCATTCTTCTGCACATAGTCAGAGCACTGGATCACATGTTCTTTCTGGGATGGTTTTACTTTGTACCAAGGTGACAGTTAGTTTACCTTAATAACCATCTGAAAACACGACCAGAAAATGGATCTCCACATGTTTGTTCTGATTAAAATGTCTGCCATTTTCATATTTATTTTATGTATATGGATGTTTTGCCTGAGTGTGTGTGTGTGTGTGTGTGTGTGTGTGTGTGCACTGAGTGCAGTCTTGGTCAAGGTCAGGTAAGTGCTTTGAATGTTCTAAAAGTGGAGTTACAGATGGTTGTAAGCTGCCATGTGGAGGTTGGGAATTAAAGCTGGTTCTTCTGCAAGAGCAGCCAGTGTTCTTAACAGCCAACTCTCCAACCCAAACCCCTAAATAATTTAAAAGACTAAAAATGACAGACATTTTCATCAGAACCAAAATATAGAAATCTATTTTCCAATACTTGTTGTCATTATGAGAAAACAAAACTTCAATGCAATTATTATTTTTAAACTGTTTAGGTTCATAACATACAACAGATAGAGTGGCCTTATCTAGATGGTGTGTGGAACGTACATGCATTGTGACAGAGACAGCTTGAAATTCATGTAACACTTCACACTTCCCAGATCTTCTAATTTTATCACCCGGCTACCAATGGTGTCAGCCTTCATAGGTTTCCTCTGCTGCTGTAATCAATGAGTCTCATCATATCAGTACTGTGATGTGTGTAAGTTCATGGAGGGCCTCTAGCCAAGAAGGTCACTAACAGCAGAATATTACACATATCTGAGAATATGGTGGCACAACTATCTGTAATGGGATCTAATGCCCTCTTCTGGTGTGTCTGAAAACAGCGACAGTGTACTCACATACATAAAATAAATAAACCTTAAAAAAATAAATATAAAAATAAAAAAATGAAAACACCAATGGGAGAAAACTTCAAAAACCTCTAACGTATGTGGTGTCGATTTAATATTTGGATAACGGAAAGGGACAAAAGTGAATGTGTGGGCTAGGAAGACATATCAGACCCCAGCAAAGTGCACTGTGGAACTCAGTGGTCTGAGATGAAGCCATTGGCTATATTTGATAAGGTATTATTAGACCAAAGTGAGATTTAGAAGCAACTGTATATACCACAAGTAAAATACGAACAAAATACAGAAATTAAAGGCCTTATAAGACTGGAAAAGTTTGTTGATTGCAGACCCTCAAACCCTAAGAGAGCAGTTAAGAAGGCTCTTTGCAACAGGTGATAAAAATAATTAGGGCAAAACTCAGATTTAGTGCATGCCTCAAAACTATTTATCTGGTGGTCTGAAGATGCAGTCTAGTTAGGGACAACAGATATGAGGCAGGGAAGTAAAGAAATATCACAGATCAAGGAGAAAGAGAAACTAGTAAGGCTGAGAGACCATCAAGAAGAAAGTTTCAAATCCTAATTTTCTTTTACAAAATAAGTGAAATTGACAGAAAAAGTGTGTGTGATTATTTAAAAACATGGACAGACTTCAGACCTCCAAACTTCCACAGGGCAGCAAACAGGCTGAAGGACAGAGAGTCATGCAACCTCAAAGTGAGCAGATGATTGAAAAGTAGCTTTCAAAAGTGGCAGAGAGAGCATTAGCAGGAAGGCAATTTCCCAGCAAGCAATGGGAAACAAGGATGTCTTAGAGGCATGTCTCTGAGAGTTAATGAGGGCATGACAATGTACAATAGAGAGCAGAGTCTGCCAGACATCCAAGTTGCTGCTAATGGGAGCATTGATGTGCCTACAATTCTTCCCTTCTGGATGGAAGACTGCAGAGGTAATCCAGTTCATTCTTCACTACAGAATGTGGAGAGGAATTGGAGAAGATTGGTTTTCTGGTTGATGAATGTTTGGATCAGTCAAAGGTTAGGACTTTAGGACACCTCTGACTACAAGCCTGGTACAGAAACCAGTGTTAACACTGGTTTATCTTTAGGGAAATATGGATCATGTACTGAGATTGAAAGATATCAACAAGAAAATGTGTGTTTCCCAGAAGGAACAAGGGGCAGAGATGGGTCTTTATTCCCAGTCACCTTGCAGGTAGTGGGTCCAGACAGCTAGCTGTTAACCCAAGACACTGAAAATAGAAGTAATGTGTCTGCTTTAATGTTTCAGCTTCAGTAATCTGGGGTGAACTTTCATCACAGTATAAAGTTTATCCTGGCAAATAAAATGTATTCACACGGTAAATATGGAAAACTGTTCAAAGTAGAAACACTAACATCCGTGAACATTTACAAATGCTCAGTTGATGTTTTGCTATTAGGTATTCAGAAAATGTTGCCCATTAAAAAAATAAAATAAGTCAATGATATACTCACTTTGGTAAGAAGTCATGCCACGATTAATATTATTATTAATATATACTTTCTATCATTAATACAACTAAAATTTGAATATTCAGTGGCCCAAATTTACATAAAAAGTGTGTGAGTCTGTGTGTATGTGTATGTGTGTAATGACTGTGGCAAGTTAGATACATTCATTTTATTCTTAGTGTGAAAGTTTAATTTGCTTTTCTATGCTTCCTTGATTACAAAATCTCATTATGTAAAATTAATATACATTTTATTATTGCTTTACAAACATACTTCATATAATTTGGAAACTTTTAGAATATTAGTTATTTTATTATTGTGCATGTATTTTATTATTGTGGTTGCTACCTCTACTTCCATTCAGTATAACACTCAAATTCAAACATTTTTTTTTAATAAAGCTTTCTATATACACATGTTTAAAAAAAACAAACTCACACTGTTTGTTCTGGTTAGTTTTTATTTTCAACTTGACTCAACCTAGAATCACGTGGGAAGTTGGAACCACAACTAAAGAGTTGACTTAATCAGATTGGCTGTGATGGGATCAGTGGGGGATTAATTTGACTCTTAAGTGATGTTCTAGCCCACTCTGTGTGGCACCATCTCTAGTCTTGGGCTGTAAAAAATATGGAACTGAGTATGAGCCAGTCAGCACTTTTCTGTTTTTACCTTCAATTTGGCCCTGACATCACACAATGATGGATTAAGACTTGTCATGTAAGCCAAATAAACTCTTCCCTCCTCAAATTGTTTATATATAAACAATATATATACATATACATGTATGTATATAGTGTGTAAAGTTTGCAATAATGATGGGTGAGATGACTTCAGAAGATCTTATTTCTGAGTGAGAATAGTTTATAGTTTAATTTATTCTCACTAGATGCCCTTTCCAATGAATGCTGTCACAACAAACTACGTCTAAATAGCTGGTTTTAGTGGGTTACAAAAGTGAAAAGAGAAAGATAGATAGATGGAGAGAGAGAGAGAGAGAGAGAGAGAGAGAGAGAGAGAGAGAGAGAGAGAAATTGTAAAGCACCGAGTCTTAGTTTAACTGGAAGCATTTTTCATAGTAACGTAGTAAAGATATATACATAGTATATCTCTTATAAAAGATAGTGGGTCACGCTAGGTGATACATATCTCAAATCTGTTAGAATCTCGCCCTCCACTGTAGGGCCATGGAGACGACTCAGTGGGAAGAAGTTTTTGAGTTCAGTCTCTGAGATACATGTGGTACAAGGAGAGAACTGAGTCCCACCAATTTTCCTCTGACCCAAGGTAAAAAAAAGATTTGTCTTGCCAAACAGTAAAGAGAATGATCTTACTTAGCTGTGAAGTACAAC
>JANHMN010000017.1:51766610-51783227 GCA_030674055.1 Rhabdomys pumilio
AACAAAAATCAAGCACAATATTCTGTATTAACAGGGTTTTTGTTTTTTTCTTTTTTAGCAAAAATTAAGACTCCAAGTAGCCACAGCAATCCTGAGGTGAAAGGGGGCTGTTCTGGAGGGCACACTTCATTTTCTCTTAGCCTATGTGGTAGTTTGAATGTAATTAGTCTCCATAGACTCATAGGTAGTGGCACTATTAGGAGGTATGGTCTTGTTGGAGAAAGTGCGTCATTGTGGAGGTGGGCTTTGAGGTCTCATATGCTCAAGCTACATCTGTGAGACAGTTCCCTTTTGCCTGCAGACCAAGATGTAAAACTCTCAGCTCCTTCTTTAGTATCATGTTTGCCTGCACACTGCCATGCTCTCCTGCCATGATGGTAATAAACTAAACCTCTGAAACTGTAAGCCAACTCCAATTAAATGTTGTCTTTTATAAGAGTTGGCTTGGTCATAGTGTCTCTTTACTGCCTAACTAAGAGAGCTTGTCATGGGTTGGGACACTGCGTTCTTGTAACTCTTGGTTTTCATTTACATCTCATTAATTCACATGGACTAGAATGCAAATTTATGGGATATACTCTATATAACTTTTTGTTAAGGTAAACAATGTGTAGTGATCAAATAAAATTTATATATTCCTCTTATCACTCTTTCATTGTATGGAACTCATTTTTTCGAAACCATTATAAAATATATAATATGTAATTCAATCTGTAATCAATCTACTAGAATATGTAATTGCAGAAGCAATTTTTTCTATCTAACTGCCTTTTGATAATTATTATCAAGCCTGTCCTCATCTTCCTCATAGCCATATTTACTCCTTGCTAGTAATAAAAAAAAAATGCCATTTGCCTTTCTGTTCTTGGCATATTTTACTTGAAATGATGCTGTTCTGGTTATGGTTACTATTGATAAGATAAAACAACTGCTTTCTTTTGAAATCCAGGACCACCAGGCCAGGAGTTGCCCCACCCAAAATGGCCTGGACCCTCCCCATGTCAATCACTAATTAAATAAATACACTATGGTTTCTTTACATCTTAATGTTATGAAGACTTTTTTTTTTCAGTTGTCCTAATGAATGTAGCTAGTGTCAAGTTGATACAAAACTTGCCAGCACAGGTACCTTCTACTTCCATCCATTTGCCTTTTAGAATACAAGTCCATCCTTTTAATGATTGAATAATATTCCATTATATATGTATACACACATATATAAACATTTTATTCATCCATTCATCTGTGGATAGATGGCATATATCTTTAATAAAGAGTGCTACATCCATGTGAGGTTTTAGCAGTCTCTTTAATGTGACGAGTTCATTTCCTTAGGATATAAATGCAGAAATACTTTTAGTCCATCACATTAGATGTATCCTTTTTTGAAATCTTGCTTACTATTTTCTATAATGTCTGACATCTATACTTACTTTATCACACATAGTGTATGTGTTCTTTTTCTGAATTCTCAATAACTCTCTTTCCTCTGACTTATAGGCAGCTGAATGGAAGTGGAAGCCATCTGTGCTAGCTGGTTTTATGTCAACTTGACACAATATAGAATTATTGGAGTGATGAAACGTCTTCCTAAGATCTGGCTAGTTTTGGGTTGTTGTTAGTGCTGCTGTTGCTGTTGTTGTTTTGGTGATAGTCATTTTAAATAAATAGGTACTTTCTGTGTCTGTGTTTGTGCTATTGCCCTGCAGATATTGTCACTGTGGTTCTGTGGCAGAGCTTGAAATCTGTTATTGTGTGACCTCCAGAACAGCCCCCTTTCATCTCTGGATTGCTGTGGCCACTTGGAGTCTTTATACTCCCATATAAACTTCACAAGTGCTTGCTCTAGCTTTGTGGAGAAAGTCGTTAGAATTTTTGTTGTGGCTGCATTCACACAACAGTTTTCAAAACATTAACTTTTGCTAAATTCTGATCCTGGAAACTCTTTCCATATTCTCACTAAAAAAAAAAATGTATATGGATGTTTTGCCTGTCTGTATAGGTCTGTGCACTATGTATATGCCTAGTGCCCACAGAAGGGAAAAGAGGAAGTTGGATCCCCTGAAGCTGAGTTTACAGATGGTTGGAGGCTGCTATGTGGGAATAGAACCAGTGTCTTCTGGAAAAGCATCAAGTCCTCTTTACCCTGAGCCATCTCTCCTGCGCTGTCATTCTGTAGTCTAATGTGTTTTTAGTTTTTACTTTAGACGAGTTTCTAACTCTCTTCGCCTTACCTGGGACTCTTGAGTCGTGATTGCACTGTTGCCCCTCTGTTTCTAAACTATTTGCTGTTATCGTCCTATGCTTTCTGATGATCTTCCATCATAGCTGAGCACCATGTTTCTCTGTTTGTAGCAAAGAAGCAAATCCTGGCAGGATATGTTAAAGAGGAGGCTATACATCGCATGGAAGACAGGAAGCAAGATATTCCTGTATAGCAATGAGGGGTGGCAGTATAGCTCACATCTTTATGGAAAAGGCAGAGCACAACAATATGGAAAAACCAGGGCAGTAGTAACCCACAAAGACATATACTCTGTGAGCCATTTTCTCTAACCATGCTCTATTTTCTACAACTCTGCCTCTTTATAATAGTCTATTCAAGTATTATCAAGGCATGGTGACTCACACCTTTAATCCCAGCACTTGGGAGGCAGAGGCAGGTGGATATCTGAGTTTGAGGCTAACCTGGACTTTAGAGCTAGTTCCAAAATAGCCAGGGCTACAAGGAGAAAACCCTGTCTTTAAAGCAACAGCAACAACAACTACAACCACAACCACAACCACAACCACAACCACAACAACAACAACAATAACAATAACAATAACAATAACAATAACAACAACAAAAGTCTATTCAAATTTTAAACTCATCAGTCAGTAGATTAAAATTCATTCATTAGATTGGGGCTTTTATGATCTAATGTTTCTGACAATGCTCTCTGAGCTACCCAGACCTGTGCTTTACTAATCTCCGAGGTATTTCTTAATCCAACCAAACTATGAGTCAAGATTAACCATTACCCAATCCGCCCTGCTTGTGGTTTGTTTTGTAGTAATATATATGTATTACAAACTGGAATCTATCTTGTGCTTTAGGTTGCAATTATGTGAGATTGCAACACTGAAACAAATAGTCCTGTTTGGGGGAGCACTCTGACTTAATTCCATGGTCCTTAAGAACTTTGATGCATCCATGGAGTAAAAGCCTAGGGACCTTTTCCTTTGTAGAGCAGACAGAAATAATTATTTGTATTATAATCTTATATTTGTATTATATTTTATATATTGTTTATACAATATAATATGTTGCATTTTATATTTGTATTATAATTTTTATTATTAATACAAATGCAAATATTTGTATTTGGAACAACAGTATATTATTTGATAGATCTTAGTAAGTATTTTAGGAAAAAAATAGAGCAAAATAGGGTTTCAGAAAGAAGATATTATGCAATTTCAAATAGGGTGGTCAGATTAGATTTTGTTGATAAGACTAGCTCTAAGGAAAGGAATGTGAGGGTCAGGGAGCTATCTGTTCCCATACAGAGAAAACAGTACAGAGAAACAACAATACAAACACTCCAAGAAAAGAACATGCTTGGCAGGTCCAAGGCTTAGTAAAGAGGTCACAATAGCCAGAACACAAGGGACACAAAGGATTGTGCTGAGAGAGAGCAGGGGTGGAAGTGCTGGCTCTGAAAGACCTGGAACAAGGAGAAGGGGCTGAGAAGAGAGTGCTCTGCAAGGATGAGAGGGAAGGCTGTGTTCTCAGCCTTCAAGTGCTATAACCTGGATCCAGCCAAAGGTAAAGTCATTACATTATATGCTCACTCACACTCATCATAAATGAGGCTGTCTCACAAGCGTCATTTGTTTACCTGTGTGTTCTGCTAGTGCTACCGAAAAGGTACAACTTTTCAAAATAAGGTTTTCCTCTTTTAATTTCAAGCAGGTGCTGGAAAACTTGCAGGTACGTCTGTCACTGACTGAGGAACCTTTTTGAAGAAATTCAAAGATGAAAAAAATCATGAATTTTTGATAACTATAACATTTTATAGTTTAAAAATTTATCTACACAGGGTATCTTATGTCTTAAAAATCGTAACTTATGATAACATCACGATTTCACAATATAGAGATGGAGGCTGAGGGATAGAGAGTTCAAAGGTGCATCTGAGCAACAGAGAGAGGTAAGATGGGCCAGTCTTAGGAGGCCTTCAATGGATTTTGCTGTTTCACTGCTGTTCATTGTCTGAGGTAAAACTGTAGTGTCACTTTGCAAAACGAAGCTTGATATCTAAAGAATATTCATTATTTAAAGAATATTCATTATTTAAAAAATATCCATTATATGTAATAATTACAAAGACTGTTAAGTACTGCCATAATAAAAATTTGCTGTATCTTTTATGTGTAACGAATCAAGTCTAGAAGCCATTTGGTATGGCTATTGTTCATAAGACAAACACAAGTAGGATTTTTTGACATTTAAGAATCAGTATTTAGTTTCTCTTTAATCATATAAATCAAATTCATCTTCTATATCTCCTATGGATTTTATATTTTTAAAAATTACATTTTTCTCTGGCTAAGCAACTAGATAGAAGAGGGGGCCATTGATAAGACAAAGAATATCCAAAGAGATACAAAGGTTCATGTTGAATCTTATATCCTTATGTAAATCTATACTTTTATTTTGTAAAGGATCATAGAGAGGTGTTCTAGCATCATTTCCACTTAGGGGAGAAAGGGCTTTTTTAAGCTCACAATTCCAAGCCCTGATCCATCACTGTAGGGAAGGATCCAGTTATATCACATCCACAGTCAAGAACAGAGAGAAATGAATGTATGCAGCCTTCCTTAGGTTTAATTCCTCACCACTCCTTACCCATATAATTAAGGACCCAAATCAGGAAAAGATGCCACACAATGAGCATGCAGCTTCCCTCAGTCAAGTGAATCAAGGCATCCCCACAACACACACAAGCCAAACGGACCTAAACATTCTCTCATGAGAATCTCTTGTCAGATAGTTCTAGATTGTGTTAAGTTGAAAACTAAAATCATCACAAAATGAGACGTGGATATTTATTTTAAATAACAGGCATGGAGATAGATGATAACTTAAATCCCAGGTGTGGGAAAGCCTTGAGTACATGCAGAATGGGAAAAGGAGGCTAAGCTTCTAGCACAACTCTGTCATGCTAGGAAGTTGTGGCAGATTAAGGGACGCACATGAGCATAATTCATATGCTGCTACTTTCTTCCTGAAATTCTCTGTATTTTTCCTTTTGAATAAACAAGGCTTACAAGGAACTCGTTTTATAGCCCATATTCATGTAACAGCATAACACATCAGAGAGTTTCGGTTCTTTGCTCATCTTGAAGTAGTATTGAAAAATACCCTATTTGTGTTTGCTTTGAGATTTCTTCAATGTTCGTTTCTCCCTATTGATAAAAATAATATTTATGGGCTTCTTAACAAGTGAGTCTTTTAAAGCTCGTTAGAAAAATGCTGCTTAAATTGATAATTAAATACATTATATTCTATAAAGCAGAATGGACAAAACCCAATGCCGCGTTTATTCGCTTCTTCTATCCCACTTCCCGTTCGATTTTAATTATAGAAACATGGCAGCTCAGTAGTAGCAATGTCAAAGACACCGAGATGGATTTTGATCATTTTTGCCCATCATTCTTTTAGTATTCATAAAATATTTTATAAGGACTTTGCCTCAACCTTCAGAATCATCTCACAAGTAAAAACTTCACAACACTACAGAAAGTTATATTTAAATCTTTTCAACTGACCACTTGTCCCACACACTTGTAAATAGAGGCACACATAAATTGAAATTTAAATATTTTATTTCTGCTGACCATAAACATCCAAATCAAATTAGTTTTATAGTTGTGAATGCACGGCCAGCAAATGTAACATATACATTACAAATATTAATAAACCATAAACAGAAATTGTTTCATATTTTCTGTGGGAAAATTTTTTTCGTGAATGTATGATAACTTCCTCACCAGTTCACAAACCCAGGGTTCAGACTGGTTTGATTTCCACTTGGGTTTTCTTTAGAAATGTGTCTATCAACCATGCTAGACAAGGAAGGAATTACATGTCCAACAATGACCTACAGTTCCTTGTAAGTCAACTAAGTACTGCAAACAAAATTAGATAGTAACTTGCAAACACATTACTGAAAAAATCAATGAGGCCATAACCCAATTGGGTCAAAGCTCATAAGTTTTTTCCATTTGTATACTTTTTTTTTTTTAGCCCATGAAAATCTTACATGAGTCCAGGTATTCAACTATATTAACTAGGTATTCAAATGAGAGTTATTGTTAGCAAATCATAAAATATTTTCTTTCAAAATAATTCTTTCATGCACATATAATTTTACCATTTACTGAAATGAAAGCAAATTTACATACTAATGAGATGGATATGCTCATTTACTTTTATATGCAGAATTAAATCTCGGCTGAATATTTGATATATGACACAGAAAGTGTGTTGGTTAATTTTACGTCAAATTGACACAAGCTAGAGTCATCTAGGAAGAGAGAATGTCAATTGAGACAATGTCTTTCTAAGCTTTAGTGCTAAGTCTTAGCACAGTTCCTCAATTAATCATTGATATGAAGGCTCCACACATGTGCTCTGGTCCTGGGTGGCGTAAGGCAGCAAGCTGAGAAAGGCATGGGGCATAAGACAGTAACCAGCATTTCTCCATGATCTCTGCTTTAGTTTTTGACTCCTGATTTCTGCCTTGGATTCCTGCCCTGACTTCCTTCAATAGCGGAGTTTGCCCTGAGGATTTTAAGCTAGTATATACCCTTTCCTCCCACATTGTTTTCGGCTGTGGTGATTATCATAGTAAATGAAGCGTAACTAAAACATGAGCGTCTCCAGTGCCAGTGCTGCATCTTCATCTCATGACTGTCAGAGCATCGAGCGCCACTTCTCATAGATATGCAGTGCTAACGGCAGACATGCGTTTGTGACTGCGCCAGAAGTTGTCGGGAATTCTGTCACAAATTCAAACCCAAAATTCTTTCAACCATTTTTTTTTTATGAAACTCAATCTGACATTCAAACAGCAAGTTTTAAAATTAAACATTTTAACATAAAACAATCCAATGACACACTAAATTTATAATTGCATGCTCATGAATTAATGACGATAAGAAAATGTTCAAGGTCTTTTCTGTCTGCATTAAAAAAAAATGTCCCTAAGGGAAGAAAACTTTGCACGTACAGTAAAAACACTGTCAATTATAATGTACAATAACCTCAAATCTGAGCCTGGGTGTTTTTTTAGAGGAGGCCACCTGGTATTGTGATGGTGTGCTTGGTGCCAAGTGCAAGTCTTCACAACCAGGCCTGCAGGACACAGTGCATCATTCAGGAGCACTGCCAGAAACCTGATTAATTGTGCATTTGATGTTGAGATTTCCTTCCCCTCTTTTTGTGCAGTTGTGCATCTGGAAATCTTTTACTGCTGTCAAAATTTTCAAGTCACTTACAGCACTGGTCTCCAGGAGCTGGAGCTTAGATAAGTAGTGAAAAACAAAGAGCGAGGAGACACCAGTTCTGAGAAAGTGATTGCTGCTTTTTGTTTAAAGTTACTTTCTCAGGACCAGAATTTAGAAACTGTTTAACAAGAAGAGAATAAAAGATTGGGGAATGCTCAGATCTAAGTGGGACATTACTCCAAGGCCCTGGAAGAAAGTGAGGAAAGATTGTAAGTGACAGAGGTAGTAAATGACTTTGAGGAAACAATGTTTTTTTCAGACACAACAGGGCAGGTGTACTTGTGACTTCATGCTGACTGACATTGTGTATCAGACCCCTGCAAGCTCAAGGCAGACAAAATCTGGATTTTTTCCTTAAAAGCCTATTGCTCTAATACTCAGGGATACAGTTGAGTCCCCACATACAATAGCATAGTTCCACCTGGCTGGAATGAAAACTTTCAATTGGCTATAAAGTGTATCTGAGTGGCCATTGCTGGTGAGCTTTCTATATCAGTGCAGGCATAACAATCCACTACTGATAGGTTGGCCGTACACAAGGGCAGGTCCTATTCCCAAGACTAACTGGGCAGCACAAACTGGACTGGATAGAGAAAGAAGACAGAAGTAATCTCAAAGTTAAGTGGTCAGAAGGAGTGGGAAGGCAGAAAACTCGGGAATGGGAGTATTCAGGGGTAAGTAAATATGTTCAAAAAACTTTGTAGAAAGTTCTCAAAAATTACTAAAATATTGGGAAAAATCTGAAATGAGTAAATAATAAATAAATGAACAAATGAATAAATAAAGAAACAAACAGCTCTCAGTTGAATGTAGTAGATGGAGGCTTCTCAATCTGCACAACGTAGCCACACAACACAAATCATGAAGAATTATCACACAGAGGTCAATTCTAAAAGTCGAAGGTAGAGGAGAGAAGGCTTGTAACATTCTCAAATAGGTTAACATACACAGAAGTGGAACATTTGAAATTTGATTCTCAAAATGCCCACATACCAATTCCCACTTAGAAACTCACTGATACCCAGGCTCCAATTTGAGTCTACCCGAGAGGATTGTCAGCACAACTTCCCAATGTAGGAGGAAGAGAAATTAATGCAGTAGCAAAAAAAAAAAAATGTGATGACACTCTGTATGAGGGTCACTAACTGCGTTCTGATTGGATTTGAGCCTTACTGTACAGGAGGGAATCCATGTCCTATACTGTAAAACTGCACAAAACTCCATGGCCTGGTGATCACAGGCTCCAGGTGGGAACTCCATACCATTCTTTTGCTAAATGACAGTGTGAACCTCCCTTCTGAATATGTATTTGCAGCTATAGACAGATGCTGTTCTCAGTCTTAATCAGAGAAGCTTCTCTTTACCTGGCTGCACAGGGTGCTGAGATTAAGTGGCTCAGTGATTGAGTGCTCAGCAGACTCAGAGAACACAGCAAGAGAGGATAGAAAGATTGTGTGGGGAAAAAAGGCCATGGCATGCCATCTCCTGGGGAAACACAGTCATTGCAACACACACTTAGTAGCTGTTCTCTAGCATGGCAGAACAGGGCATGGAAGCCACACCTCTGTCTGCTATATGGATTACAATTGATTCAGGAAGAAAGAGAATAAACAATTGCCTTTAGATGGGTAGCAACTGTGACTCCTCCAGGTTCCAAAGGATAGTTCCCATCTGATGTTCATACAGATGACCCTGGCTAAACCAAATGTGCCACAAAACTAAACCAGAGATTATGAATTTGGGGCAAAGGGACTGAGAGACATTCATAGGGATGGGAGGGAGGTACATAAGGGATGACACGGGAAAGAGACTAACCAGAGTACATTAAATACACGTGTGAAATCATCAAAGAACAAATTTAATCAATAAAAAGATAGAAAGGAAATTCAAGGTTTATAGCTCATACTCTTACTATATATTTGCATGTCCTAATTATCTGTATATACCTTTTTATACAACAAACAAAAAATGTAGTAAAGAAATATGACTTCAAAGAAATCCTGAGTCTAGCAACTAAGGAAGAACTTAAGAAAGAAGGAGTGATGTGGCTAAAGCAGGTCAGGATAAGGTCACCACACTGGCATGCTGGGGATGGAGCCAGGGTGGAAGTGTCATTCATAAGGTGTGGGTGGGACCAACCTGGGATATCAGATTAGAGATTAGAACTGTTTCACAAAACCAATGGCAGAGATGCATCTCAGTGGCAGAAAATGTGAATTGTATGTAGATGTCCTGCTTTTATCCCCATTACCAAAACCAAAAAGACAATTTTTTTCACAAAAAAATGATAATAATGAATTTTCCCTTAAAGGAGACATTAGATATAATTATGTCTTTTATCACAATTTTACATGTCTTAATTTTCTAAAGTGAATGTATATTATTCTATTATTACTTTTAAAAACAGCATAATATGGGTGCATACACTTGCATATTTATAATTAATTACAATTATCATTTATTCTCTTATCAATGAGCTTCAATCAGCAAGAGTCAGTTTATATGTTCTTTGAAAATACTTAGAAGGGTGTCATTAAAAATATTTACTCAATTTTTCAAAATCACCATCTGCAAAGAAAATCACCCAGTTGGTCATCACTCTAACACCCAAACAAGGGGAAGGCAATTCAAGGCCCTAATCTCAACATAGACAGAATAGAAATGTACCATCTGACTGTAGTTTTCCATCACATAAAATACAAAGTGAAGGGAATCTTCCCAGAATGGGAATGCTAATACTTAATTTTAACTCAGCTTGGCAAAAGGAAATTTTATAGTATCCTGAAGTGTCTAACAAAATCAAGATCCATTCCCACTGGGAAGCTCTGAATGTTTGCAATTATATCCAAACACTCATATCTGACTTAAGAAAGTTTACCATGTGCTCCCTTTAAAGGGTGAAGGTTTGGTAGCCATTTTTCAGCTGTGTGGATGTCTGAGGTTTCTGAATGAGTGGCTGGAGCTAGGAGGGTCAATTAAGACATGGAAAACAATCTAAACTGAACATGAGTGGTGGTTCAGCTTTCATGGTCATTCTTGATCTGAATTCTCATCCTCTTTGCTTCATCAAGCTCCTTCTCTTCTTAATAACTGCATCTTTGGGCCTCATTTCTCCTAAGGCTGTATGGAGGGAAAGAACTGCATATGAAGCTTTTAGAGCTGAGCGGCTTATTCCTCTCTCTGAAGTGATTCACTTCAGTGTGCATGGCTGACTGAGTCAATGCTGTTAGCAGTCTCTTGTGTCACTGTGAGGCACAAGTAACCTGATATGTCTATGAATAAAAAGACTGACAGGTTAGAAAAAGTGATGTGTGCCAAACACACAGAGTAGAACAATTCAGAGAGAGTTTGCTTGCTTAGATGGTGACCTAAAGCGAAGCAACAAGCTGAAACAAACAAAATACACTGTGGCATCTCTTACACAGAACGTTGGAGGAGATTCTTGGGGTGAGGAACCCTGAAGTTTAAGTTTCCTTAGCTGTATATTTCTGTACTTCCTTCAGGAGCTCACAGCTCGTGCCTGCCTTCCTGAGTTCTAGGTCTGTCTTAGGTTAGCGAGTTCTAGATCTGTCTTAGGTTAGCACGCACCACCCAGGGCACCTGCTTCTATACTTCATGAACAACTGGCCTTGATGAAATGTAATGGAAAATGTAGGAGCTATTTTATAGGCCACACTGAGGAAAATTAGATAGCTAAGAAAAAGAAAGACCTACCTAATAAGTAGGAAGCAGCACTCAATGTCTTCAGTGTGTTAAAGAAGTACCAACCTATTTCTGGTTAATGTGGTTTTAAAATCACAAATAGACATGAGCCTTATTGCATGCTTTTTTCTATATGATATATGATCATCCTCATTCATCTGGTGTGAATCATAATAAACAATCTTCTAATTTAATATACTTTATGCACTTTGAATAGATTCAGATGTATCTTTGTCATACATTGTTGGCATTGCACCACCTGTCTTTCACTTATGACTTTCGCATGTTTGTCAATGGTTGAGATGATCTTGTAGCTTTCCCACCATGCTCACCTCACACTTTATCACAAACTGAGTAGGTAGAGTTGCATGTGGGGTAGGACTTGAGTCATCTGTGCCTTGATTGTTTGGTCAAATGTTCTGATAACACAAGCATTTTCCTGAGAGTCTTTCTTTTATAAATTTTTATTTTTAGTATTTTTTCAAATGATTGGTTATTATTCTTGTTTGAAAATTTTAATTTTATGTTTATTACTATTTTATTTACCAGTGGAAAAGTATGTAGCACACACACACACACACACACACACACACACGTATGTGTGTGTGTGTGTGTGTGTGTGTGTGTGTGTGTGCCAGTGAACACCAGAAAAGAGTGCCAGAAACCTTGAAACTGGAGTTACAGTCAATTGCAAACCACCCATTGTGGCTTCTGGGAACCAAACCCTAGTTCTCTGGAAGAGCAGGAAGCACTCTAAACCACTGAGCCATTGCTCTAGCTTGAGACATTTCATAACAATGCTAGGACCTCTCAACCCCCACCCCTTTTTTCCCTTCTAAAATGTCACAGACAATTTGCTTATGTCAAGAAAAACACTTCAAACCTCAAAACTCACCCATTTGGGCCATGATGTCATCTGTACTTTCTTTCCAATGCTCCGGCTTTGCTTCACTGTCGAGGAGGACCAGGCTTCAGAGTGGGCACTGTTGTAACCATTGATTCTTGGTCTATCTGAGCACCATGCTGTTGCTGGATGCCTCCTTGAAAACTTTGTGGGCTCAGATCTCCTCCTGCCTTGTGTAGCTCTGTTCTGAAGCTGAGCCTTGCCTGGCTCTCTGAGGCTCTCTCAGTGTTCTCCCATCCAGTTTCTATCAACAGTTTCTTATCCTAATGTTTACATTCTACCCCCCTGATTAACTCTTTTTCTTTTCCACTCTTTCTCTTAAAACCTAAGTTCATCCATTAGTTACTTCTTGGGAATGTTTGTTAAAATGTTCACTAGCACATAGTACTGAAATTCCCATTCAAGTTCCCTTTCAATCAGACAGTATCTCTCCAGCAAGCAGTGCTTTTTGTTTTTCTTTTGGCCTTAGTGCTTTTTCAAATAAGTCTGTATTTAAACCTAAAGCAAAAGTAAACATGTTTAACAATAGTGAATATTTTATTGCTAAAAACATGGCTTCTAAGAGTCAAGCTGGAGTTTGCTGTAGAGACCAGTTGCAGGAAGCCTGATGAGAAAGCAACTCATGATGAAATCAGCAAAGATTTAGCACACTGGGGATGCGTTTAATAAACCCAAGTCCACCAGTCTCCATCCCCACTGTCTCTGGTTGACACTACTTTTATCTCAGGACAGGTGACAATTAGAATACACTGGCAAGAATTCGGAGAAAGAGAGATGATGGACTAAAGACTCTTTAAAGACAGCCTCCTGGGGGCTGAAGAGATGGCTCAGCAGTTAAGAAAATTGTCTGGTCTTCCAGAGGTGATGAGTTCAATTCCCAGCAAGCACACAGTGGCTCACAACAATATATAATGGGATCAGATGCCCTCTTCTGGCATGGAAGTGTACACGCTGATAGAGCATTAAATAAATAAATAAATCTATAAAACAAATTCAAACAACAACAAAAAACCTCCCCTCCCCTTTCCTTTTTATTGAAGTTTTTAATAGAATCTGTTTGGCCAGCACTGTAACCCAGGTGTGGAACAGGGATTCTCAGAGTGTGGTTCTAAGATTACAGAAACTGCAGCCTCACCTAAGTAGGGGTTCTTCCCTCCCTTTCCTCAAAGTGAGTACAATGCACATTGGTCTTTAAGCTTTGAACACAGTAGACAAAGCTGGTCGGCCTACTACTCTTATCCTGTCCCTGAAGTTTGTTTCCTGAGTGGCTTTTAGATAAACGTCCTGACTTCTCAGTCTCTGTGTCCTTCCTGGGAAAGATCTGTACAGAGGTCAGGAATGTGTGACTGTACAGTGAGTACAGAAAGCATCTATCAGACTGTGCTGATAAGGAGTCAGACAGCTGACTCAGGACTTGCTGAGACTGACAGATTTTTAAGTCAGTATAAAATGGCAATACCATCGATCTCAAAGATTGGGGATGTTTTAAAGGTAGACTGATCAAAACAGCTGCTGAGACAGTTGAGGCAATTCTGGGACTGAATTGATGTAGAGAGCCTATGGAGGGACACGAACACTGGCTTTTCCAGCATTCTGTATCTTTAGTTAAATTCCTTTAACAAACCTTTGCTGCTGGCATAGGAGACCCACTTCACCCCGATAGGATCAGTTTGAATATTCCTTTCCAGCTGCTTGTACTATTTTGGGAGGTCCTGGAAATTTTAGGAGGTGAGCCCCTGCCCAGCCTGGGGCTAAGCTCCTTTCACTATCATCTGAAGCACTGCTCAGACAGATTTTTCCTTCCTGTTTCCCTCAGGCTTTTCATCTCACTGATGAGAAAAGCAGTCAGAGCACAGCATCACCCCTTTTCCCAAGGGCAGGAAGGGATAGAATTATGGCTAAAGTTATCTCTTAAAGCAAGGATCCACAGTCAAGGATAGTAAGCTTGAGGAAAGCACTGTCATGAAATGACAACTGACAAAAGGGAAGCCTGCTGTTTTAACCTAGGAAAACGCATGATTTATGTGCTTAAAAGAACATTAATATGTTCCCGACTCCAGACTGAAAAGGCTTCAGCTCTTTCTCTAGTTAGGAGAAAGGAAGCAATTTTCCAGCAACAGTAAAGTACTATTAAATGCACCAATTGAAAATGAGAATAGAAGGTGGCCTACCAGCCGGATTCCTAATCAATCATATTGGGAATGCCCCTTTCTCTCTACAGATCTTAAAAGTTATTTATATCTGTCATCTAACTTCAAGAAATATTTAAAATGAAATATTTATATATGGGATATGCTTACTCTACAATAATGCTTTTAAGGTCCTAAAGCACAAATATGCTCACAAATACAAGCCCGTTGTCATCAGTGGGAACACTGTTTGAAAGAACAGCTGGCAGCCTGCTTTCCCTCTGAAAATCTTTTCTTACTGCAAGCCATCACCTCAACGTAAACATACTTTCACTAAACAATGAAAATTGATATTAAGCCATACTTCCATATTTACTGATAATTTATGTGTCTCTTGTGACTCAAGGGAAAACAATCAACTAGGAAAAACACCAGTAAGGTGGCATGCATTCTCATGCTGTGGCTGAGTTTCATGCAATCGACAGGCGCTATCCTTATGCAGCGAGTCAGGAAATCCTCTCTCCACTTCTATATGTAGACGACAAAGAGAAAGTTAATCAACATCTTACATATCCAGTCGGAATTATGAGTAAACCCACCTGGGGCCTGGAACCTTTTAGTTTTGAGGGTTGGCATCTTTGTTAAATATAGATCTATACTGATTATCCATTTCATGGTGATATTTTTATTTAGAATAAATACAGACTACATATATCAAGGTGTTCTTTTTCTGAATACATTTGTATTTCTTAGTGATTGAAACAAAATTCTCTGAATATTTCACTTATATCTCATGCTTCTGTTGTCTTGCCACAACAATCTTTAATATCTTTTGTCAATAGCATTCTTTGGTGTGTTATCTGTCAGCCTTGTTAATTCAGCTCCCCCTAAAAGGAGGTTGGCCATTTGCTAATGTCAAATATGACAATATAGAGAGTTATTACTCATTGTATTTCAGTATTTTTAGTCAAGTTTATTAGGGCTGTTCAGGGAGAAATTCATGAGTTACTTTTTGAAGTAATAAATTATGCAGATGTCCTATAGTCCAGTTTGATTTTATCTCTCTATATTTGTATGCTTTATCTTAGAACTCATTGGGAAACAATAAAATGTTCATCCCTTGTTTGGCCATTAAGAAGAGGCATTGAACTTAATATGAAATATCTCAAGTGCATGTCCTTACACAATAATGATGCTTAGTTACATAGAAGTTTTATAAATATTATCTTCTAGAAATATTCAGAGAATAGAATTTTGAAAGATGTGTCACTGTTTGAAAGCACGCTGTAGTGATTAGTGCATTATGCACATGTCAATGCATGTGCGGAGACCAGATTAACATGTTCTCTGCCTTGTTCTTTCTGAGACAGGATTTCACTGACTCCAGAGCTAGGCCAACATCCAGAAAGTCCCAGCAATCCTCTTGTCTCATAGCCTCCCAGTCACGAGGTCATATGAGTTCATGGCCACATTGCTCTTTATGGGGTTACTGGAAAGTCAGTTCTGGTCCACGTGCATGTATAGCCAGCTCTCTTACACACTAAACTATTGTTTTGGCTTTTATATACATTTCTAAAATGGAGTTTTATTTCCAAGTTATCTTCTAGGGAAAGAGTTCTTTACCTTTGTTGCCTGAATTCCTTAGTATGATCCTTATCTAGAAAATAACATGAAAATCATTAGAAGACTCATAATTCTGTAAAGAATGGAGGGAGGAAGAAAGCAAGGCATTATCCACCAAGTAAGTAAGAGGCATATATTCATAAACTTGTTTTAAGGCCAAGAAAACAAGATATAAGGAGGTTGTTCTCTGACTTAAGGATTGGTTCAACTTCTTCAAAGATAGTTCAGTTGTCACATTTCAGAATCAGTTGTCATTACCACACATTGCACAGAACACCAACCTGGAGTTTCCCATCAGCACAAGGTTTCCCAGAAAGTTTTGTTGTTTTTGTTGTTTCATCTTTAAGGGAATAAACATGAAGGATTATCCTATAAGCCTATGTCATGTCAAAATTATTGCCTTGCTAATTAATAGTTGAGGGAAGATAAATTGGAGCATCAGCAGCCTTGGGGTGTCTGGCTAAAGCTGTAGGAGAGGAAAGGAAAATGAAAGAGATAAATACTATTCTCGTCCCGAGCCTGTGAGTTGGTACTGTCATCTCTACAGTTGTCACTGTCCAATGAGTTTAATTGCCACACGAGTGCTCTTGTATATACATGGAAACTCAGGCCAAAGTGAGGCTACCAAAGCTTTTAGTGACTAATCTGTATGAAGCAGTTTTTGTGTAGAAGGCAATACAGTTGGGGTTTCCCCAGGGGATG
>JANHMN010000017.1:51798602-51824017 GCA_030674055.1 Rhabdomys pumilio
TGTGTGTGTGTGTGTGTGTGTGTGTGTGTGTGTGTATTATAAAATTTGTAAAAACAGAACTACTCCTTGTTTCATGTGAGAAAGAAGAAAGGTATAAGACAAACTCTGAGTCTATTTAAGAGAGATGGAAGTTTACAGACAAGGACTCTTGGGAAGCAATTGTATGCTCAGTCTAAGATTTGAGAGGAATTGAATACTGACATCAACAGTGTACCAATGCAGAAGGTTGTAATTATTGGGGTCCAGTGCCTGCTCCACCACATGGCATGGCTGCTGGGGAGGGGAGATGCGGGAAGTTGACTGTGCTTACTCCACACTGTTGCCTGGTGGCTGTTGGGCCATAGGTCAGCCTTGGGACACCGCTCTGGGGTGGATGGGGAAGAGCAGTCTGAGGCATGGGACAGCTAGAGCTGGCTCAGGGGTCTCTGGGCCTACAAGAAGGCCGGGGATGTCTAGTTCTCAGGCTCTTGGACATCCAGGCATGGCTGGAAGCCAGGGTAGAGCTGAAAACAGAGTCGGGGCCACAGGCTGGATCTGGCCTGGGGCCGGAGGGGAAAAGGGGAGAGCTCCAGCTGGACCCTCAGGGAGAGTCTTTGACTTGATGGACGGCAGTCTTGGACTTGGGTTGAGCTTGGTAGCAGACTTGGCTGGGAGCACAAAGAAGCCTTCTACGGGAGATGAGACAGCGGCTCTAAAGGCAGATCACGATGAAAAGAGGCACTCCATGGTTTTAAAGCTTTTATTGTCATGGCAGAAAGTGGATGAGCAAAACCATACCCCACTTCTCAGGGCGGGCCTGAGATTAAATATCTTTTGCAAGTAGGAATGTCTGGAATGCTACCTATGAAGCATTGTGGAAAAGAGATGCTGAAACTTGAAACATATTATGTATATTAGGTTATATATGTATATGTATGTATATATAGTATATAAATGCATACATATATAGTACCTCTGTAATGAAACTTTTATTATGTATATACACATCAAATATAATATGTATTTGCTGTTATGTACATATATTGCTGTTTTCTATAAGTTGTATTTTTAAAAGTCCTACAAACCCAGTGATCCTGCTACAGTGCTGGCAGTCACAACTCTGGCAACTGTAGTTGTTACATGATGTCTGTCACAAACATTAGCTGTTATGGATGTCTCTGTGTCAAGACTGAGTCTGCCTAGAGAAGCTCTCTCACTTTCTTGCTTATATTGCTTTAGCTAACAGGACTATGTATGCACTGAATGGAGGAATCACTTTATGCTCCAATAAACTGAACTAAATAGACATTTAAATTGTCTAGCATTTTTTTTTCTTAGAAAACTAACAGCTGACCTTGTCAATAGTGAGAAAGGAAGGTGGAGTAAACAGAAATATACACTCAAGGAACACCCTTGAACTTTAGCAGGTATTTTAAAATGAAGATTCTAAACTCACATAAGTGGGTCATTGGAGAAACTGTTCTCTCCAGATATGGGTTGCTACCTGGATGAAGAAAACACAACTTTACCTCTTCTTGTCATTGTGAACCCAGTGACACCTGCAACCCCTGTTGCTAATGCCCCATTGTTCCTTACAGGTTCCTTTGGGATAGAAGTTAAAAGTGCCCCATGCTGGGATTCACCTATTCCTCTTCCTCCTGAACTGCAACAGCACAGATTAATTCTCTAACTCCAGGCTTACCCTTATGTAGTTCATCTGGCCAGTTGTTCCCTCTTGCTCTTTAGATTCTCAGGAAAGACTTAGGAGTTCGTCATTCATATTTGTGAACCATAATAAGGGATGCACACACACACACACACAAACACACATGTACACACACATGTATACACACAAACACACACACACACAAACACACACACACACACACACACAGAGGCAGGGCGGTGGAAGAGGGTGGAAGGGATAAAGAGAGAGAGTTATCTACAGGTTTAAATTGAAGCTTTTTCCTACACTTGATGGAAGCTCTCACCTCGCTGTTATGGCCCACATCAAATGGGCTCAAGAGCACACATGGAATGTTACCTCTAAAATAATCTCCCTCCCTTCATATCTAAACCCCTACTTGTTTATATGTTTGTGAATAAAACTGTTTACCTCTTTTCAATGTCTGTGTCTCAGCTGACTGACTTTCTCTTTGTGTGTGAATGCGGGAAACATTTACTGAGGGCAATGATTTCTGAAAGCCAGCTAGCATCATAGAAACTTAGAGATCCAAGTTCTCAGAACCTATCCTAGATTTATCAGGCCAGAAATGGCGGGAACACTGTAAGCTGTCATTTTCAGCAAACTTGCCAGGTGGCGCTGATGCAGGTGATGTTTAATTTCAGCTGGGGTCATGCCATTTTGTAAAGCTCTTCCACTCTGTTTGAATTCTGGTATATCCCAAACTATAGTGTGTTGCTTTCCAGAACTTAAGTGACTTATTTATCTAAACTCTTGTCCTCCTCACCGTCATATCTGAGGCAGAGATGGCCTGACTATGAGCTATCTATCAATGACTAGGTATAGACCCTCCTGATGTCCTCTGAAACCTATAAGAAAGGTCACACACTTTGCCAAGAGGACCTGAGCTCTCCTCAGTCCTGAAGCACTGCTGTTTGTCCATGGCATTGATAATTACCAATAAATCTCTTACCTCAAAAGATAATTTGCCTCAATGACCCCCAGTTTGAGCCACTTATCTGAAACCTTTCAGTTAGGAAACTACACTTTTATATCCTACACTTCACATACCTGATCGTGCTGGAAACCCATCTACCATTTCCCATAAACTTTTCCATAAAGTTTGGGTTACAGGTTTAAGAAATAACAGTGAGAAGAGAAGCAGCACCTAAGCTCTGGCTACAGCTAGCTGGATACTTCACGTTTGTCAGTATCTCACACATGGAAAAATGTGTGTGCCCCCTACCCCCCGCCCACCAGTAAACACATGCTTTGTCCTGTAACAGCAGCTCTAGTAACGCCTTTCTGTACACAATCACATCTCCCTGTCTTTAGGTTGCTCTCAGAATTGCAAAAAAAATCATTCTATCATAAAACACTGCACTTACGTTTAAAGCTTTGTTCAGATTGCCCGTGTTCTTTTTGTTAATAAGGACTGTGCCTCTTTTGCTTCTTGTTTTGCATTCTTGTTCTGCCATGGATCCAACCCAGGATGTGGCACATGCTGGGTGAGCATTCTCCTATGAAAACCACTCACCACCTCCGCCATCTATGAGACAGCTCTTGATGTCTTTGTAATCTCTCAAGTCCTTTTGCAACTATAAATTATTCTTCAACCTTGGTTCTCTGACACTTTGGGCCAATGGTTCTTTGTGGCAGGGACCCACCCCACATCCTGTTATCGTCCTCTGAGCTGTGATACTAACATTATTTTTCTGGCATATTCAGTTTTCACTGGAAGTGTAAACAAACTCCAATTAGGGGGCACATGCTAAAACAAACAGCCACGAGATTCCCCCGGCAGAGCAGATAGACCTTAGAGAACCTCAAACCTCTGAAGCTCCGAGTGTTCTTGATCTTATAACTACCACGGGATGGTTTTGAAAGTGAATTTTATAATTTGGAGTTTTAGATTGCTGAGCAGATATTCTTAAGTTTGTCCTATGCACATCATCAGTTAAAATCCAAATATTCTGTGAATTTACTGTCTGACAATCCTCATTTACAAACATCACAGACTTCAGAAAACACAATTGCTATATGTTTCTTTCTTTCTTTTTTTTTCCTCTTTCTCTCACTCTCAAGGAGGGATCTTGGCAGCATCTCGGACTGTTGATTCAAATTGTCTTCTTTCTCTTCTTCCATTAAGTGGTAATTCAACCCTTTCATGATTTTCTTTGCTCACTTCTGGTAATTATTGCTGGCAATTGTAATGTTAATGAGTTATGTGGAGCAGACTGGAAAAAAATGAAATATATTTTTTTGGAAGTTAACGAGAGCAACAACTTCAGAGGATGCAGAAGTCTGGCATCTTTCTCACCATGCCCTCGTTGATTTTGAGTCAGGTGTTCATGTGAATAGATAACCTCACTTAGTGCAGGGAGTATTTTGACAGGAAATTTCCTCTGATGAGCCATAAGAAGAAGCCTTTTATGAAGCTGCCAGTGATGCATTGTGTCTGATACATTTTTTTTACACTGTTTAAGTCTGAAGCCTCCAATCTAAGCAGAAGATGCTGAGTGACAAGAAAACCAAATTCTTTCCTTAGCTTCTTTGTGTTTGAATTCTAAGTGGTCTTAACATTTGCAGTATTGTTCACCAGGGTGACATAAAACAATCAAATCCATGAAAGAGATGACTGCGGAAAAGCAGACCCAAGTGACAACACATATCAATAGAATATTTTCTTTTACCTTTTTCTTATTCTCTAGTGACACAGTGATTGAAACAACCCTCCATTTGAATGCCTTTGATTCAATCGGCTGTGTGTTTTATCCTCAAATGAGCTTGAAATATTGGTACTTTACTGTCAAAACCACCTTTGTTTCTAAATTAATGCCCAATATTTACATACCAATTTGCCCAAACTCTTGTCTTTTTTACCCTTCACTCCTACAAACTACTTTTTCTCTGCAAAGATGTGCACAGTGGAGCGCTGTGCACACAGTGTACTGTGCTTCAGAGTCCCACATGCTCTGTGAGGAGATGTGAAAGGGGAATGGCCAGTAATATAAATTAGTGGTCTTTTTTTCCAGCTAAAAATAAATTTTGTTTTTGTTTTAAGTAGCATGTACTAACAAACAACATTTAAACAAGAAAAGATAAAAAACTGTGAAGGAAGAAGTTGTTCTTAAATAGACTCTGTATTTGGGGAATATGAAATTGCTGTATGTTCTCTAAGTTGTAGCTATCGGTGCTGCCCAATAGGACTTTGCAAATGATGGCTATGTGCTAGGCAGAAGTGTTCAATACTAAGTCAGTTGCTATCACATGTAGATAGTGAGAATTTAAAATGTGGTAACACCATCTGCTGCAAAAGAAGCTTGTTTGATGAAGGGTGAGAGCCCCACTTATGGTGGGGTATTTAGAATACAATTCTAAGTATTTAGAATGCAATCAGAACTTACAAGGCTTTAAAAACTGACGGTGGTAGGTTTTCATCTAAGATTCCTGACCTCATCAGCTAGGAGTAATTGGTCAGATTTACAGCACCAGGCACGACTTTCTTTTGATTAAGCAGGCCTTAAGTCCAATTAGAGAGATATTAGTTATTATCAAGATGTGAGTGCCACTATTGTATCTTAAGGGATATTTTACCATGCTAGTCATTGCTAGAGTTCATAGGCTACACAGCTGAGTAGGAATCCTCGTTGCTTTCCTCTTTTGGAATCTTGAGTAGCACCTTCTGACACTTACACTTAGCTCTCCTGCCATGCCACATGGATAGTGGAAATCTCTGTCAACCCCACCCCTAACTCAGGAGCCATAAACAATTATTGACTTGCCTAGGGATGAACCCCCTAATTAGTTATCAAATGTCCAGTGTTCAGTCCTAAATATACACAGTAAACAGATTCAGCAAATTGTGTATATATTTTATATAAAATATATTTAAAATTATTGTTACAAACACACACATGCACACACACACACACACACACACACACACACACACACACACACACACATAGCCATGGAATTGAGAGGAAGTGGGGGTGGAAGGGGTTGAAGAAAGGCAAGGGAGGAGAGAAATGATATATTTATATTTTAATTAAAGATTAAAAAAATATAATAAAATTTCTGTCAGTAATTAAAAATGTGATAACTCTAAGTAAAGAACTGAATTTTTAATCACATCCCATTTAATTAATTAAAGTTTAAATTTAGACAGCATTTATGGATAATGTATTGCACAGAAAAAAAAATCTGTCTGTCTGCATGTCTGTCACAACACTACACAATCCTGATTACTGAGTTTTAAAGTCAGGAAATGCAAGTACTTCTCATATAAATCCCACCTTTAAAATTATTTATTTTTATTTTATGTGGATTCATGTTTTGCCTGCATGCGTATCTGTATGAAGGTGTTGGAATTCTGGAGCTGGAATTACAATAAACGGCTGAGTCATTGCACCAACCCCCCAAATGCCACCTTTTTATACTTAAGAAGTACACACACACACACACACACATATATATATTCACTCCTAGGTTTGATTGATAAAATTCTGTTGAGAATTTCTAAGTCTGTATTATATCTTCTCTTTACTGATCTGAGTGATGTCTTCAGTTTTGGTAGATAAGGTAAAGTAAAATAAGGTAGAACAGATAAGGTAGAACACTTCCTTAGTAGAGTTTATGCTATGTTGTTTGGCATGATTCTCAAGTAAACCACCCAGTACTAGAATTTTCAAATAGAAAAATACATTTGTTTAATTGATACTGTGGTTCTAAAACCTCCCGTGTTTGGGCTGTGTTCGGAAGGGGATTGGGAGCTTTGGTGACTCAGTTATGACACTTTGTGTCACAGTAGAAATGCATGTGAGAGAACTCACTGGGTCATGCAGGAAGCCAGAAGTATTTTAGGGATCATGTTTTCTTTCTCATGAGTGGTCACTTGTAAACACTAAGTTAGTACACAAGATTAGTATCAGTTTGCCGTTCTGAACTGGAGACATTTCTCACAATGATCCAACTATCTTAAGTCCCACATCCTAGAGGTTCCATAACACCTCAGCACTGAGAAGAAGAGAGCCAAGATTCCTCCCCATGAGCCTTTGGGGCACCAAGTATATCAGACCAGAGAATGTGTTTATATGGATGAGATTTCTCCATGTGATATTGATGGTGCTGTCTCGGAGGGTTATTGCTAGAAAAAATGTGAAGCACTGTCAATAGTGTGATGACTAAATAAATAATCACTAACAATGACATTTAATAAGGAGTTTTAGAAGCTGTACTTTAGAGCAGCGCTTTCCAATGGAATTTTCTGTGAAGAAAATCCCTTGTTTTCTCTATCTAACAAGGCAGCTATTGGTAGTAAATGGTTGCTGAGCACTTAGAAAGAGGCTAGCATGACTGAGAAATTGACTTTTAAATTTGATTTAATTAAAATCCATTTAAATTTAACTTGTCATGTGGTGCTAGTGACTATTGTATTTATACAAGCAGCCTGAAGAATAATACAAGAATCAATTAAAAATAGGAAAGGATTTCTCTCTCTTCTTGTCTTTCATGTTGTTACCATTTCTGATCCCAGATTGCTCCTTGTGCTTCAAAATAATAGATAGGCTCAGATATTTTGGTCATCCTGACAAGGACTTAGAAATAGTGATCACGGGAGTGATCACAGGACTCTGTTTATTATCCTGCTTGTTCTTTGACTCTCTTGGTTTATTGTCTTGCTTGTTCCTTGACTATTTGCATGTATTGTGGTGCTAGTTCCTCAACCTAAAACTGACCTTAATACTTGCATGTAATTTAAATAGTATAAAAGCAAAAAAGGAGGAGGAGGGATAGGGGGATAATGGGAGGGGAGGAATGGAGAAAGAGGATAACATCTGAAATGTAAATAAATAAAATATCGAATAAAAAACTTTTAAAAATTAAAAAAATGGATAGATAAGGCAGACATAAAGAACTAAGTATACTCAGTAGGATTTAAAAGTATAGAAAGCTGTGTTAGAAATGAATGTATTAGATATGATGATAGACCATAAACCCTTCTAGCTATCTCTGTTCCTCAGAAGGGACTTGGAGAGATTTCCATCACAGGTATGGTAAGGAGGCTTTTGGGAGACAGACATTGGCATCATTGGAAAGTTGAGTGGAATAATTTCTTGTAACGTATTGGAGTAGACTTGTTTATGGCATACGGGATAATAGAGAATCAGGACAGAGAGGAGAACACTAAATCAGATGCAATTACAAGGTGAATATCAAAGCCATTATGAATCAGATAGTTTCAATCTACAAAATCTCTGTCAAAGGCATAGATTGTATGTACTCAAGAGCAAGGCAGATGGGTAGCCAATAAAAATGTAGGTTTTGATAAATTTAACAACCAAAGATCAAAAGTGAATAGTTGAGCCAGACATGATGGTACACATCCACAGTCTCAGCAGTTGGGAGGTGAGGCAAGAGGATCTGGAGTTCATGACCAGCCTTGGATACATAGTGAATGTAAAGCTAGCCTGAGCTACAGAAAACCTTACCTCAAGGAAAATGAGTATCCAAGAAGACTGGTGAGAATCTGAAAAATGATATTTCTTCATATCTCTTTATACAGGAACAGTTCTTTCACCAGGCAGATGGTAGCTCTACTTCTTAATGGAAGGTTTTTCCAAATCTCTGATGAACTATCCTGCAAGCCAGTAGCCAGGACAAGCAGTAGCAATTAACCTAGTCTTTCCCTGAAGGGCCTTATGACTAATTGGCAAAGTAACTCTAGAAAACACATTAAGGCCTTTTGATGGTTCTTTTGTATACAATCACAGGCAGCAGTGAAATTAAATGGCTACAAAATGACATCTTTTTATCACCTTTGACACAATAGGAACTCACAAAGGTGACAGAGTCCAGTACAACTATATCTTAGAAATCTCATTGTGTCTACAGATGTACCCTGAGATTTGTTTATAACACATAGTATGGAATGGAAGTGAATAATTAGAAATAGAAAATATATGGGCCTGTTTCACAAACTGTGTTGTCTGGTGAATTAGTCAACAATTTCAAAGAAACACAACCAGTAAAACTTTCTGTGCACATCATGTCTGTTAGTCTATCAAGAAAAATTGGCTCACATAATTATAGAGGAGAAAAGTCTGTATCTGCAGTATAGATGGACAGGCTACACCAAAAAGAGCTAATGCTGCAGTTTTAATCAAGAGGGTGGCAGCCTAGAGCCTGGGGCCCCAATGGAGTAGATAAGTCTGGGGGCATTGTGCTGGAGAAACCCTCTTCTTTGATTATCTACTTTTTTCTTCATTCCAAGCATTTGACTGTTCAGGTAAGACCCATATTGATTACAAAAGATGTTCTGCCTTTTCTGATGCTCCCTGGTTCATATATTAATTACACCCACTAGTGTCTTCCCACCACAGCTGGATGTACCAGAATGCATCTAAATGGGAACACTTCAGCCACCTCAAGGAAGTTTTTCTAAAGGATAATGCTGACATGAAATCCTAACAAGGAGAATGTTGAGCTGTGTGATCATTAACCTATGCTTACACCTAACCTCAGGTCCAGAGAATCTGATGCTATCTATTGGCCACCTCCAACATCTGTATCTACAAACTAAGATAAAAAAAAATTAAGAATTTAAAATACTAAAAGAAAGGATGCCGAAGGAGGCATATGAAAATGTCACAATGGAATCCATTGCTTTATGCAGCTCATGCAGTTAATAAAAATGAAGGGGCAAGAGAAAGTAGAGAGAGTTCTTATCACAAAACAAGCTTAAACTGAGATTTACAAGTAGAAACTCAAGGAGTAGAGACACAGAGGCTTTTATTAGATGACAAAATGAGGTCTGTGTAGATGGTGCTTGGGTACTTGTCTGAGACCTTCAGCATTGCAGAAAGAGCTCGTGGCTGTTTTCTCTGTAGTTTCTGCCTGTTAAATCAAATCTGAATCTAGCTAGGTAACAATGCAAAGTGGAAGAAGCCAGAAGCTCATGTTTTAATGTAATCAGGAACAGAATTTTCAAGTCTTACTCAGCAACAAAATCTAGTTATTTCCTGTTTTGTATGGAATTATTTCATTTTTTTTTTTATCACTGTGCCTTTTACACCAGCTTCTAAAGCATGCTTTAACTGTATCAGGAATACCCTTTACTGTCATTAACTCTGTCGGATAGAAGAATAAGTACAGAGAGGACCTTGGACACTTAATACTACTTATGTAGAATGATGTCTTTATTATATAAAACAACAGAAAAGACACAAGATTAAAATAGATATGTGTTTAAAATCTATCTCAATAATATGATAACTGTGTAGGTTTGGGTGAAATCTGTAACTACTGTGAGACTTTCAGGTTCTATCTTTAATTATTACACGTAATAATAAGCTTTACATACATGGCAGTTAAATTTTTAAGTAGTATTTTGAAGTGCTTCATATATATAAAACCTACTGTTTAATGATGTCTATTAGGATATTCTAAGGTTCAAAGAAGAGAATTTCTGTAGCCTTTTTGTAATATTTCTCAAACTGTGTTGGTCCTCTTCAGAAGGGTGTATGGTAAAACAAGTTTGGAAAATGAATTTTCCGCTGTCAGGATGCTGTCAGAGACTGGTAAACTTGTTGGTTAAAAGTGGATAGCTACAAAGGTGAAAAGGTTTGAATGTCCCATGCTTTATAATCCTGCAACCCTGTGTTGGGTGTGGCTTTACTTTGTTTTCTAGTTTCATCCTTTTGTAGTGTTAAAATACTCTGACCATATGCATATTATTGGAAGGAAGAGCTTATTTCAGCTTATAGTCTATCACTGAGAGAAGTCAGAGCAGAAAGTCAATCAAGAATTGAAAACAGGTCTGCTGGTATTCAATACAGCAAAACCTTCAACCAAGGAAATAACCCATAGCCAAAGAAAAAATCGCAGTGGAACATTGCTTGCTAGCTTGTTCACAGACATGTGCTTAGCTAGCATCCTTATACAGCCCAGAACCACATGCCTGGGGGATGATGCTATCCATAGTGACCTTGGCTTTCCTGTATCAATTAACAACCAAGACAATCTCCCATAGACTTGCCCACAACCAATAGAATCAGGGTAGTAACTTAGTTGTGACTTCCTCCTCAGGTTACACTATACTCAACTGACAGTTAAAACACATTAGGGACAACTGTTTTCTGCTATACTAACGAAATATACAGAATAGAACTAACTTATGTAGCTTTCATTTCTAGAAGCTGTAAAGAGACGCAAAACTCATTCTTACATCACAAATATGTTTCCCAGGTAATGACATTAAAGATGGTTAAGTAAGCACCCCTTAAAAATGATTCCCTACTCTCCTCTTCCTCACCCTCCCCTTATCCCTCACTGCCTAAAACTGCAAGCCCTGCACCTTGCCTGACCAAAACAGTGGAATTGGCCCTGATAATGAAGGCAAGGGTGAACTAGCCCCTAGGCTGTGAGAGTAGGAGAGCTGCTTCTGCCATTATTAGGCTGTAGCACTTGGGAGAGTAGGCCCTACACCTTGACTGGACAGCACAGTGGAGATGGCTCTGAAGGCATGGGAGTGGGTGAGCTAGCCCTGAGAACTTTAGAGCAGGAGAGCTGCTCCAGCCTTTGCTATTGGTAACATTTGCATTGAGTGGCCTGGCAGCAACAGTGCTTCTCTTGGTGGTGCAGATTAGTAAGAACAGGTATGCTGACCCCAGGCCCAGATCCGTAGCATTAAGTTGGCCCACCCCAAGGTCTATATATAAATCTAAATCTATATCTATATTGTGTTTGAGAAGTTGAAATGCATAAAAGGGCCAGTCTTGTTGCTCCAAACCTGCAGAATTTCCATGACACACACACACACACACACACACACACACACACACACACACACACAACAAGAACAGGATAAACTGGGAGGAATCCCAGTGAGGAACCAGTATCGATGGTGTCACAGAAGCCAGAGATCTCTAACTATTCCAGTGACTTGTTGCAATGAATATTTGCAAGTGAAAATATGTGAACAGAGAGATATGCTGTGGCACACTGTGACACACTACAGCTTTCATGAGCTGTTTTCTACGCTTTGGGTTTTCTGTTTGTCTGTCTGTGTGTTTTTTTTTCATTTTAAGAAGGTTCAAGGGGATGGATGGATATGAGGGGACAGTGAGATAAATGAGATTGGGGTGCATGATGCCAAACTCACAAACAGTTAATAAAATGTTAAAAAATAAAAATGAGACAAAGACCCACTTCTCAATACTTGCCACATTAGAGTTAATTTTGCAACAAATGAATGTTTAGAGATACATTGATTTCATATCAAGCATCATTGGTAGTTCTAAAATTCAGCAAATCTAGAGAAGTATTATCAAGAGGCCACAACGATTTTCCTCTTTGAACCTTAGAACACACAGATACAGACAGACACACATGCATACATATCCTAAACATACATAATACATATATGTGCTATAATATATGTATATATGTGTATATATGTGTAATATATGTATAATATATGTATATATGTGTTTGTGCTAAAGAAATAAACCCAAAACATATATTAAATATATGTTTAATTATTAATAATTATATTATATATTGAGTACATAATATACAATATAGTGTAATATATAATTATTTATATGTAATTATATAAAATATGATTATTTATTATATATAATAATTATATGAAACTATTTAATTATTTAATTATATATACACAGAGAAAGGGCTTCTTATTGATTAGCTTATCCACAAATGGTCTCTTACATTAATTTTAACATTGTTAACCACACTTTTTATTTGTTCTTTTAAAAATATCAATTTCATTTAACAAAATGAACTTAGAATGCCATTTGTTAAAATTATACAAGATATTTGTTTTTTCTTGTGTAAAATATAGAAACTTAAAATCTTTTTGTCTGATTTGATTAATTTCTCTAAAGAATTATTATATCTACACTTTAGAAAAATTTCCAAACCTTTATTATATGAGTGAAACACCATTCTTTCCCAGCCTGTGTAGATGCTCGTCCTAGGTTACCCAAAGTTACACTCTCAGGATTGTCTAGTTCTCTGAAATTTCCCTGATTGCAACCCTTGCTAACACTTATCTATCCCAACACGCTTATAATGTACTGTTTTTATTGTTTTGTTTACAGTCTGTCTTTTCCAGCTAGGTTCTCTGTTTCCATGAGTATCTAGTACAGGCAGCGGCATAGGCTAGCAATGGACCAGATTCCTTCTCCTGACCCTGAATGTGATACTTCACAATTTATCATCCATCATCTCCTTGACTTTCCAGCTTCCCAGGGCTCCCCCAAACCATCCTCAACTTTAAAGATTATAACCCAGAAGAAAAATGTTGATGCCCAGAGAAACAGGTATTTTTGGCAGTTGATATATAAAACTGCAAAATGTGTAACAGGTAAAGTACATGTGACTTTTATATAAGATAAAACATCTCTTAGTGAATTGACAACAGGCTTCCTGTTTGTGATCTCTAGGAACAGTCTCTTGGTAATTGTAGCCTCAAATCTACCAGAATTTCATACCTGGCCCTTCTATAAAGAGCTTGGAGATCATCTCAGATCCTACAGGCTGTGCAGAAAGCACAGGTTGTGGGAAGCAGCCAGAGCACTCATTTTATAATCTCCATTCCTACAACATGGCACCAGAAAACAGGCATGCTGGGTTGGCAGGGGCTACCACCATGGGGTCCAAGTCCAGCTTGGTGGCTGTGGAAGGGCTGAGGTGTTCTGGCACCGGGGACGAAGAACATTTTTCTCGGCACCTGCCCACAGCATGCTTGCTTCCAGGTGCTGTGATAAACATTTTGGCTCTCCTATAATGCCCTAACATTATTCTTCAGGCCAGCATGAGAACATAAACCAAAAGGAATGTGGATGGAGTTCCTGGATGGTGACACATGAAGCCTCCATTCCTGCAGGATGTTACACACCTACTCGGCATCGACCCCTTGTAATATTTTTCATACTGTTATTTCCTTGTGTACAAAAAACTCATTGTAATACAATTCAGGTGCAAGCTCCTTCATCAAAGTGCAGTCTCGCATAACAGGAAGCTTTTGAGTAAAGATTCTAATAATAGCTAACATGCGTACTGTCTTTCTGACACATGTACTATTCCAAATACCTCACGTTTGTCAATCTATTTCAATCTCCATGGCAACCTGATGAAGCAGATATAATCATTTGTCCCATTGTAGAGGTGAGAAGGAAACGGACAGAAGAGTGGAGATTGTGGTAATGTTCACTTGTGCGTAGTCCAATACCAGGCTGTGGAGATCCGGAGGCGGGGAAAGCAAGGGGGCGCAGATACTTCTTGAAGTTGATGGTCTGCAGACTGTCACCGCTGAGGTGGTGAAAACAAGGAAGTCGTTCAGTCACAGCGGCTCCAGTTTAACCGTGTGCAACACGAACACAAGTTCATCTCCTCTTAAAAACCTGTTTACAGATATCACAAAATCCGTGAAAGTCACAGGAAGTACCGCAGGGCTCCTGCAAAGAGCTAACACAGGACCTTGAGAATGAAAGAGCCACAGTAGGAGACAAAAATGTCTGTTATCTATACACTATTATATCTCTTTCTAGAACCGTAACATTAAGTGTTTTCCTAGGTCTCACTATGAGCTAAGATCTATAGGAAGAGAGGCAATTCAAATTTAGCCAAAGTCATTTTCTACTTGGAGCCAAGTATTTCAATGAGATGAATAAAATTCTTTTTGGTTCTCTTATGTATTTCTGATTTCTTTAAAAAAGTTTCTTTTGTTTAAAATTTGCTTATTTTTTTCAGCTAAGCTGAATATCTCAAACAAAACTCAGTGACATCTTTGGAGGTCCTTTGCGTCATCATGTTGTGTTCTTTCTTTATTTCTCTTTTAAATTTACCTTAATTTTTATCTTTAAATTGTTTTTATCCTACAGGCTCTTTGTACATATCCCAGCTTCCAGTTTTGTGTTTCTCAGGGATGCCTGAGTGTGTGAACAACTGGCTCTCTGTGCCTGCACTTGTTTCTTGCGTCTTCCCTTGAATTCTCTCTCTTCGTTTGTTTTGTCCTATTCTGATTGGTTTTCTTTTACCTTTTTAGTTTATATTTTGTTTTTTTTTATTATATTTTAAAGCTCTCTTTGTTTCTTAATGAGAGACATAATGGAGGTGAATTCAGATGGGAAGGGAGGTGTGGAGAGGGGGAAGCAGAGGGGTGATGGGAAATAGGATATATTACATTGAAATCGATTTTCAATAAAAAATCTACAAAGAAAGATTCTTTTATTTATTTACTTATTTATTTATTATTTATGTATGAGAGACAGATTGTGTGTGTGTGTGTGTGTGTGTGTGTGTGTGTGTGTGTGTGTGTGTGTGTGTGTACACATGTGTATGCATGCCTGTGGAGTCCAGAAGAGAACATTGGATTCTCTGGAGCTTGAGTTACAGGCGGTTCTGAGTTGCCTGACGTGGGTGTTGAGAATCCAACTCCAAGTGTTAACTCCTGAATCACCTCTCCAGCCCCTCAAATGTTTGTCCTTGTGATCAACTGAGTATCAACACTTTAATTAGGCAGTTCCCTCCCTAGGAAGATGTTTTGACTAGAAGGTAATCTTAAAACTCCTCAGATGAAATAGCTAACCCTGAATAGCTAATCTACATCAGACCTGCAGCAACTCTGGTGGCATAATGAGGATGAGATTAGACTGAGATTATTCCTATAAAATTTTGTGTCACATTCTGAGATCACAGTTAGCAGGTGACACAACAGGAGACCTTGGACCTGTGTTCACATTCTTCGTGCTCCTGAAACCTCTATGCATCTGTATTCAAGCATCCTGGAAGGAAACGTTACATGCAAATCTTCTAGAAGTCCCCCCTTGCAGAAAAACAGAATAAAACATCAGTAAATCCTCATCTTAGGTTTGTTTGTTTTAAAAAGCTTTTAAAGCAGTGAGGTAACACAATGGAATTTTGTAATAGTCTACAACTACCTTTGTACTCTGTGAGACCTTCCAATAGAAACAGCTCCTACTGTCATTTTGGAATAAGAGAAGCCATACTAATGGGCAGACAGTTCTTAGTAATAAAATCTAGAAATTAGTTTTGAAGCTTCTTTGTGCCATCAGCATGCTTTCAAGAAGTTCTGCTTGAAAGTACCTGCCAGAAAGAGGTTTATGCCCTCCATCTCTCAGAACAAGTAGCATCACACCATCCTTACAGCAAAAACAATGATGCATGGCCATGCCTGTCTTAGCATTGCCCCAACGAATATCCTGAAGATTCTGTGTTCTACACAGAGAGTGCATATTTCAGTATATAGTATACACTATCTTGTGTATGCTATATATACAGTGAGAACACAGATACATACAGAGAAAAGAAGAGCTAAGAATCCAGGACAAATTACTGTTCTTTTATAGTCCTTTGCTAAAGTTCCTTCCCTGTGGTAAACCAGGTCTACCCCTCTACCTGTCTACCCTATGCCAGGTCTACCCCTCTACCTGTCTACCCTATGCCAGGTCTACCCCTCTACCTGTCTACCCTATGCCAGGTCTACCTCTCTACCTGTCTACCCTATGCCAGGTCTACCTCTCTACCTGTCTACCCTATGCCAGGTCTACCTCTCTACCTGTCTACCCTATGCCAGGTCTACCCCTCTACCTGTCTACCCTATGCCAGGTCTACACCTCTACCTGTCTACCCTATGACAAAGGCATGATTCTGCCAAAGTTGACTCTGGGGAATTGATGAGCCCATCAGGCTTCCTTAGAGTATAGGCGATGGGTTATTTAAAAAAATTGAGGTGTTCCTGTCCCTAAAGAGGCTAAACTTAGTGTTTATCCAGCAGGAATGAGAGTGCTTCTATATAGTTGTATAGATGCAGCCACCCACTCTTAATCATCTCTGGCCTATACGTTCTAGTCCTTTCCCCCAGGCCATGCACAGTGAAAGCAGAATTTCATACAACATATGGGACCATGTGGGTGCTCAGAGCAGAGTTTTGTGACCCTCCGCACTCTGCACCCCTCACTGAAAACATATAAGCAGTCAACAAGAATAGATGGAATGATCCTGTGTAAGAGGATATAGCTGAACTCCGTAAGATAGTGATAGTGACTGCTTGGCCTAGAAAAGAGTTACTCAGTTACTCACAACACGGGGTCTCTCTGTCTCTCTCTGCCTCTCTGCCTCTCTCTCTCTCTCTCTCTCTCTCTCTCTCTCTCTCTCTCTCTCTCTTTCTTTCTCTCTCTCTGCCTCTCTCTCTCTCTCTCTGCTTGTCTCCCTCTGTGTGTGTGTGTGTCTCCTTCTGTGTGTGTGTGCATGTGTGTGTATGTGTATCCAAAGTGTTGCTGCTCACATTACAGAAAATACAAAAACCAGAAGCATAATGATGCCATATCTTAGTGGATGTCATGCTCATTTCTTTGAAGTACATTCTGGAGGGGAATTGAGGGGAGTGGTTTGTTTGCAATGGCTGACTCCATAGAAAGGTAGAAGAAATATAAGTGTTGACAGCAATGGCTAGCCTGGAAGATGCGCTCACTAGAGCTTGCAGGTATACATGTGAAGATGAACAGCAACACCCAATGTGCACATAGGCAGCATGCCACGGCTCGTACAGACTTTCTACAGTTAAAATGGGAAATTTTAACTTAGGAGCTTCATTTTCAGTCCTTAAAGTCACTCAGCCTCATTTATAGAAACCAATGGGAAATTCGGGAAATCTGTGGGAAAGTGCTTCTCTTTTCGGTGATTAATTTCCACAGACGTGAATGTGAGTAGAAACATCACTCATCACTTGACTATACAACCTTTGTCCATCTGTCTTTCTGTTCCTGGTTCCTTCTGTCTTTTACATGTCATCGGGGACCTTTAGCTTTCTTATTTTTATACTAACCACATACTGATTTCTGCTAGTTCCTTCCCCCAACCAAAAATTAAAAAATAAAACAACAACAACAATTAAAAAAAAAAACACCAAACAAACAAACCAATGTTGGTGGCCTTAAATTGCTTAAAGGCTCTAGAAAAGCCACATACTCAACTCTGAGGTCTAGTCTTCAGAAATATATTCTACAAAGGACCCCTGAGGGATGCTGTAAGGCAGTTCTGAGGCCTTTGGGATTTAGATACTCACCTCATGTGGAAGACTGTGAAAATGTTGACTTAATATTAACCCTTCAATCCTTTCTTCCTTGTTCTGGTGTCAATGTACATAGCTAAAATTAGTTAACTGTATCTATGGCTGTCACTGAAACATAAGCATAGCCAATAAACACAATGAGGATTTTTGGGAACTGTTGGGTTTCTCAGTATAGGTACTCTCCCTTTCTGCTTGATCTATCTGCCCACAATGCAAGCAAGATGAAAAGCATGGCTGCCATATTCAAACTAGTCATCAGGTACCATATTCAAATTATCAAAGGTTGTTTGTACATGAAAATAGATAAATTGTGAGTTCTTGAGTTTTTCTGAGTAGTTAGTAGAGACATGGACTTCTCATGTATGTATTTATTTTGAATAAAAGTAATTCTCATGTACTCAAATGTTTATTAGCAGCAATCCTGTCCCCAAGTAGCACACCTTACACTGCACAAGCAATTTAATGTGATGACTAAATATATTCTTTGTAGGTTGCTCTGGGCCATAATAACCAGGAGCCCCATTGTTCCTTTAGAATACTTCCTTCTGAGTAAATTACCTACAATATCATCAGCAAATTCTCTGCTTGAGTGAAGAGTGGTCCTATTTGTCCTCATTTCTACCCAGCTAGTCTCTGTTATTTTTCTTTTCTTTTCTTTTTTTCTTCTTCTTTTTTTTTTTTTTTTTTGGTTTTTGGTTTTTGGTTTTTCGAGACAGGGTTTCTCTGTGTAGCCCTGGCTGTCCTGGAATTCACTCTGTAGACCAGGCTGGCCTCGAACTCAGAAATCCACCTGCCTCTGCCTCCCAAGTGCTGGGATTAAAGGTGTGTGCCACCACTGCCTGGCTGTTATTTTTCATCCCTTGTTACCTCCACACTTCTGAAAATATAAAGAGAAGACTTGAATAATTTCTTAACTCCTTAACTAATGAAATTGACGACAGCCACTCCCAAAGGAATGTTTTCCCTCATATTTCTTAGCTACTAATTTTCTTCATTTTCTTGTTTAAAATTCTCTCTATATATATTTCTTACTTTTTCCTTCTTCCTTGTTTATTTAGGTTGTTTTGAGCTGCCCAACTGTGGGTTCTGGGAAACAAACTCAGATAAGATCCTCTGCAAGAGTAGAATGTGCTTATAAGTGTTGAATCACGTCCTTAGCTCTGTTTTTCTTCCTCATCTCCTCTATGTCTCAACTATCATTCCTTTTTCATGCCTTTTTAATGTGCCTGAATTTCACATATGAGAGCAAACGTAGCCTACTTGCTTTTGTGAGATGAGCTTATTTCAGTTAGCATAATGTTGTATCAATTTTCCATAAAATGTGTTGCTCTTATTTACAAATGTATAAAATACCATTGAGCATACATACCATATTTTTGTTATTAACTCATCTCTTGATACGTTGAACACACAGCTTTGATATTGTGAATAGGGCCACAGAATTGCTGTTGAGTTATGGTCTAGAATTCCTGTGTATTTCCAGAAGTGATATAGTTAGCTTAAACAATGGTTCTACTTTTAGGTTTTTGACCAGCCTTCCTAGTGATATCTATAGTGGCTAGACTAATTTATAATCTCACCAATCCAATAGTAGATAAACATTTACCTTTCTCTGCATCCTCATAAACTGGTTGTTTGTTTTCTTGATTTTGAACATTTATGGGTGAATCAATGAGAAGAAATCTCGAACAAGTTTAATCTGCATTTCATTTCCTGATGGCCAAAAGTGTCGAACATTTTCAAATCTACTTTTTGGCTGTTTACACTTGTTTCTTTAAGAATTTTCTGTTGAATTAATTTGCCATGTATTGATTGAATTATTTGTTATTTTGGTGTGGTTTTGTTGTTTTTGTTTATAGATTCTGAATATTAATCCCTTGTCAAATGAACAACCAACAAACATTTTGTAGCATAAATAGGCCACCGCTTTTCTCAAAGATGTTTCATTTTACCTATTTTTTAAACCCAGGTCACATGAGTACCAGGTGAGTGCCTTTACAGATTCAACATGTCAGCCATATTAATGGTTCAACAAGCACAACTACAAACTACAACAGCCCTGGCCTCCATAAGCACACTTTTCTTAACAAAAATCCTTCATATTTTAAATCCAAATGAGTGATTTCTGAAGAGTACTGTACAGCACTCTTGCCTTACTACATCTAGTAATATTGAGTTTAACACGCACACACACACACACACACACACACACACACACACACACACACACTTCAACTGCCCTGTGAAAAGTGTTTTCATTTCATTTCTTCCATGCCTGTTTATTATAAACTCAAGATCCTTTATTACTAGACACAAACTGTTTTTGGAGCAAACTCTTATCATCTTGACCCTCGTGGTACCCTGAGAGTGTCATCCTGACACTGTCACATTCTTCTTTTTAAGCTGTTTCCCACTTCTAAGATGACTGAGGTCTTCTGAGCATGGTTGAGGACTGCTGCCAATATGCTGAGATATTCACCTCAAATACCTCTCTTCTGAAGACTCTGACACTAACTCCAATAGCCTTTCTTCTCATTTTATTTTATTGTTATGAAAGTACTTCACAGGGCACATGGCTACCTTAAGCTTTAACTGCAGAAAATGTCACTGTATTATGAGCTCTAGGTTCATAAAGCCACCAGGACATAGTCCATCTGCTTCCTTGTTACTTCATGTCCACTGACCAGTAACATGGTACAGTCTTCTGTTGCAAGAGACAGGAAAGGGTAGAAATGAAAGGGATCCATGACTCAGGATTTAGAAGGGTTGGGAGTTAAAGGTGTAGAATGCCTACACATAAAAAGACTCAGATGGAAGTTTTCTCTCTAAGATGTTTGTTTGACTGAAAGTCAAAATAGACTATGGGCTGCTCTGGGTCTGTAGTAAAACAATGCATCATAAAGCCATGCGTCATAGACGGACTGACCATAGGATAGAAGGAACCTACCAACCTTGTGGCCAAAGCAGAAAGAATGTGAGAAGCATGGAACTGGGCCTTGTAACCCCAACTTTTATGACACAGGGATACTTCAAAAGGTCCTTCATTTAGAAATATCTTCTACCTTCCAACAGCACACCTTGGACGCAAGGCCTTTAGCACACGGGCCTTCAGGAGGGGCATTTAATATCTTTTTATGAGCAAGTTTGATCCAAGCAATATTTAGATTGCACTTAGTACCAGTGATTTCTTCATTATTTATCTCACACTCAAAGTTAGCCGATTTTCCTGTATTTCGGTTCTCTATAGCCTGACATGGTGGATAAGAGGTATGCCCAAGTTACATGAGCTGCCTATACATTAGGCAGACATAAAATTAGTTTTACTGTCTTATAGCTGTAATCTTGCTACTGTCATGAATTGTAACATAAGTTTCTATGTTTTCTGTTGGTCTTAGGTGACCCTTGTGAATGGGTCATTCCACACCTAAAGGGCTCATGACCCATAGATAGTGAGCCACTGATTTTAGACATCAAATTTGGGACTTGGTAAATTCAGAATCCGTGATAGTCTTGTTTATACAAATAATTTCTCATTTATTACAGGAGAATTGTATTAGATAAAATTTGTCTTTTACAAAAAGTTCATGTCTTTGGAAAATAATTGTGTTCTAGAACTTGCTGTCGAGATAATACTTTGTACGTGCTTTCTCTGTATTCATTCACTTCTTTCAACTTTATTTGAAGTGCACAGTTGATTCTCTTGTAAACATTTTTCTGAGATGTTTCAGCTGGGCAAATAGCTTCCATTGCCTGTAACTTGCTCACTTGACCTGGATAAGCTTTAAGAGTTAAAGAAGGAGTAAGCACTCATCTTCCATTGGTAGGGAAGAAGGAAATATTTCCAACAACAGGTGATTTGCAAAGCAGGGCAGCAGGTGGCTGTGGGGGTGGTCCCTCATCTGTAGAGTGATAAGGCAATGCTTTTTCATGGCAACGTGGCTGGGAAGCTTATTCTTGCAGGACACGTGAGGATCTCTGCATTCCACAGTATATTAAATGGCCAAGCACAGATGCAACATGGTCATCTGCATGACCCCAAGCACTGTATGCTGTTTTAGTGGTAACCATGACAGACTGACAGCAGACAATGCAAGTTTTCTGCATTTTTAGCAGTTACCTAAGACCTCAAAATCTTTGCTCAGATGGAGGTGTGGCCTAATAACTATGATTAGATTCCACGCAGCAGGAGGAGTCACATTTACGTTGATTTGAGAAAATAAAAGACAGTAAAGTTTCCTGCGCACCTGAGTCCTGAGATTTATACCCACACCAGATATCTGCTTCATTTGAATTCCTCGTTTTCCAATTATGAGGAAACCTTTTAATTTTTCTCTCATAATTATGCCTAAGGTATCATGATGTAGAATACCAATTTAATAAATTGTTCCTAAGATATATCAGCTCCTAGAAAAATTCCCAACTTGCTTGGTTTTGATTCAAGTAGGGCAGACTAATTCCATTGCCTCTAAGATTTGAGATAATTGAATCTCAGTTTCTGCCTTTTGATCCAAGTCCTAGAGAGAAGTCTTCCATGTAATAATATTTTCTTAGTGTTGCTTCTGCAATCAAACAAGAGTATAATTCAGAGGCCCTCTGTTTTCACAGAGACAGTGTATTGCAATAAAACCACAGAAAGAAGTTGTAATTAATGCAAGAAATGATGTGAACAATCTATTAACATAATCTGAATGAAATCCTTGCACTGTTAAATGCAGACACTAAGTGCTCACATAATACTTTATTAATTAACAAAGTATTTATCCACAGGGAAATGAGGATAAGAGACTATACACTTTGTCAGAGTACAGGAAAATGTCTTAGCACTTCATAAGAAATGCATACAATTCAAACAATGGCATGATTATCTTTTTAAAGCAATTACATTTAATCTCAGAAGAAAGAATAAATACATTAATTCTTCCATGTTCTGTGATAAGCCACCAAGATACATAAGCGATCATTTTCTTTTTTTTACCACGCTGGAGGCTGGTGGCAATCCAGTATGTGAGGCTCAGACAACTTACAAGCTGAAATATCACTTAGCACACAAAAACACATTATGAGATTATCTGACTTTTGCCTGCATAGGATTCTGTTCCCTGGCAAGATGTGGTTTAGACTTTGTGTGCATTCCTTTCAATTTGGAGAGTTGGATGATGAGAGAGTTGTATCCTATAAGAAACTCGCTTGTGAATCCCCTGTCTATTGTTCTGGTGTGCTGGGTAGAACCAGTAGTCATTACAGAGGATAACTTTTATCCTTTAGCACCACAAATGGAATGATCAAAGGAGTTAGCACCATAATTTCTTCCTCTTCCCCCCACCCAAACTCTTCATGTGATGCCAGAATGGAAGCTGAATATCAGAAAGCTTACGGGCACTAGTTCATTGACACTAGTGGACACCACAGCTGACATGATCCATTGGTCTCCTGTAAGTGCAAGTGAGTTTTGGTCAATAAAGCAAGCTCTTGTTGGTCACCTCCTCAGCAGAGGCTGTTTTTTCAGAGTTCCAGTTTCTGATTCTGTAGAAGCCCTTGTCTATCAATGGTAAAATGTCTGTCTTATGCTTGCCCTAGAAGTGTTGTCACTCTGTTTACTGGGTCTTTAGAAAGAGCCTTGCCTAGTTTACCAATACTTAAGACACAGGGTGCTGTGTGTTAAGAGATAGCACACATATCTAGGCATAGTTCAGCCTATGTAAGGCTAAAAAGAGACTACGTAGCCAAAGGGCCACATAACAAGTGGATGGTTGAGAGAATAGGCACACAGTGAAGGGGCCAAGTTTTCTATGTCATATCCCAAGAATCCACACCTGGTAAGCATCTGTGTCTTAATCTGTAGAATGGCCACAGTCACTACTTCCTGCTGTCCCTGAGGGATTGGAGCTTTTAATACTTAGGACTGGAAAGTGTTTTGAAAAAGTATAGAATGTGAAACTAGTCTGTTGCTCCATTTGTTTGCTAACAGGAATGAAATACTGCAACAGTCAGGTCTCGCGGTTCTTCCTTTCACTGGCCTTGCCCATCTTCACGATGCCCCATAGGAGCTGTAACAGTTGTGCTCATGTATATTTGGCAAGAACTGATGATAGTGTCTCCTTTCAGAAGATGACCTGTGCCTAGTAGGATGTTCACTGGAAAATAAATGTGGGTATGATGAAAGTACATTATGTGCATATAAGAAGATGCTATATCAAACTCCACTCTGTTGTGCAACCAATAAATACCAATTAAGCTGCATTAAAAAACACAATATGACTCTCAAAATACCTTCTCAATAACTATGCTCATACCCAAAGATTACTGCTTTCCTCAGAAAATCTTCCTCCTTCAGAGGACAATGGTAACTTTAGAGCCGGTCAAAGTACAAGTGACACCTCGATGCTCAGCCAGAAACGGGCCACCTAGACACCCCGTACACCACCCAAGCTCAGAGAATAACAGATAAGAAGAGATTGTCAGAATGTAAGAGCAGAAGGGAAGTGAGCAGTGCTGTGGAATGCTAACTTCCAGGCATGACATGGCCATTGTACGCCTGAACCCTAGGCAGTGATATTGTCTGTATGAGATTTGCATAAGACTAGTCCTAAGAGAGGACAGGATGCTATATAAAAGGGGCAGGAGCTCCTGAGCCCCCATACCTCCATAAGGATTTATTTGCAGTTAATTGATGCTGAGGTGTATGAGCTGATTTTTTTTCAGTTGTGAAGTCCTTGGTAATACGTTTATGCTCCTGTAAAATCCTATGCACGTGCTCTTATAAGCAAATGTAATGCAACTACCTTGGTTTACACACAAATTAAATCATGAAAACATTAGAAGAATCAGTTAGGAAGAGAAAGGGAACCACCAAAAGTAGAAGGAGAATAAGAGAACGCAATGTGTATGGACACAAAAAATACATTATATAAAGCTACGAGCATGTAATCAAACTCATTGTCTAGTTAATATATATTATTTTAAAATAAATGACAAAGAAGACATTTTTTTCCATCTGGGTTGCTTCTGCATTTACCTTCTATCAGTGACAACTGAACTTCTTTGAAAACTATTTGCTAGTAAAACTTTACAGTTGGGAGAAAGATATAAAAGCACAAACAGTGCAATAACATGTATTTCATGAAACTAGCTTTTTATAGATACTACTGAAGAAGCTTAGGCCAAAGTATTTTAACCTCCACCTATACACAAAAATGTGAAGACACAGTGGTTTACCCTCCTCCCTCTGCCCCCTCCTCCTCAAAATGTCTTGCTATGAATCTCTAGCTGTCTGAACACGTGTGATTTTGTCTCAGCCTCTGGCTTGCGTGGGTGACCAGGATGTACCACCAGGCCAAGTAAGGTAGTAAGTTTTGGAAGATTTTCAAAATCTGTTTCATGTTAGGACCAAAATCTCTACATGGAGATCTTGCTGGAAAAGGTCACAGAGCATCTTGACCTTTCTCCCCCATTCCAACAGACAGCACTGCCAGGGATCTGTGGCAGAAGGGAGGTGGCACCACCAGGAGCATTCGGCAGAAGGGAGGTGATATGGGCTGCACTTGGAGGTACTCCTATCTGCAGTTTCCCCAGCTCTTTCAGAGTTTTTCTTCCTCCTCCTCCTCCTCCTCCTCCTCCTCCTCCTTCTCC
>JANHMN010000017.1:51824117-51849657 GCA_030674055.1 Rhabdomys pumilio
CTCCTCCTCCTCCTCCTCCTCCTCCTCCTCCTCCTTCTCCTTCTTTAGAAGAGAATCTCCTTTGGCTTTTAATTGTGATACTATATTTGCATTATGAGGGAAGAAATTCTATTCTTAAACTGATACAAAGCTAAACAATATACCGACCAACTTGAGACCCCAAAAGGCTATAAAGTTAAGATGTTGAACCAGAAAAGAGCTGGAGAGATGGTTCAGTCATTAAAAGCACTGGCTGCTCTTCCAGAGGATTCATGGTCAATGGCCAGGACCCACATGGTGGCTCACAACTGTTAACTCCAGTTCCAGGAATCTAGTGCCCTCTTATGGCCTTCTTGGATACTGCACACATGTGTTAGCTAAGCCTTTTGTTTTAATTTTTAAAAAAATTTTTTTAAGTTAGATATTTTATTTCTTTACATTTCAAATGTTATCCCCTTTGTCAGTTTCCCCTGTGCAAACTCTCTATTCCATGCCCTCTTACCCTGCTTCTATGAGGGGTAAGGTGCTCCCTCACCCACCTATCCACTCCAGCCTTACTGCCCTAGCATTCCTCTACACTATGTAAGTTCAAAGTGTAAGTTCATTTCACACTCAGGAACTGGTGACTAGCCTGGGCTAATGGTATGCCCTGTCCTTACCCTCTGTGCATGTTACCTCCCCTTTCTCAGCTTCATTTCCTTCAGTCATTTAGACACTGTTTTTTTTTTCTGTCACCCTTTGATCACTGATCATTGTTTTTAATGAGAAACTTCTCCCATAGATTCACATGTTTGAACACATGATCCTCAGCTGATAGTGTTGTTATGGATGGCTGTAGCATCTTATTCTAAGGTAGAGCTTGGCTGGGATAAGTGAGTCACTGAGTAGACCATGAGACTTAATAGCTCGCTCATCTCCTGTCTCTCGCTGCTTCCTGACTGTGGCTATAATGTGACTAGTTGCTTCACCTATGTCATCCCCACCATGATAGAGTTAAAAACTATACTGAGTATAACTATTCCTGAACTATAAATCAGAGTAAACCCTCATTTAAACTGTTTCTTGTTGGGTGTTTGGCCACAGGAAAAAGAAAAGTAACTGATATGCTGGGCTTTGTGAACTCCCAGTAGTTGCTAATTAGAAACTCTCTCACAGACTCGGTTTGGAGTTAAGAGGAAAGCATATCATTGTTATAAAATCCTTGCTGAGCAATCATGAAGTTAGATTGATTTTATATATGTATTCATATAAAGGTTATAAAGTACTTACTATGCAACAAACACAATTCTACATACTGTTTTTAAAGAATTCCTTTAGTACCCCTAATCACATGACTTTGTATACATCACCATTGTCCTTATTTTATTGAAGGGGAGCCTTTTACAGAGAGAAAGAAGCAACCTGTCCACCATTTCCTAGTTAGCAGGTGGTAGTAGTAGTATTCAAACTCAGGAGGTCTATCCTGTTCTATCTCAGTACAGTGGACATCAGAAGACCACCATGAAAACTCCATTGCCAGAAATTTAACTGTTTACCCAGAAGATGCTTGCCAAGGTGCATGCCTGTACATGTGCATCTGTGTGCGTGTGTGCATGCATGTGTGCGTGTGTGTGTGTGTGTGTGTGTGTGTGCGTGTGCGTGTGCGTGTGTGTGTGCGTGTGTGTGTATCTGCTTGTGGTGGGGAAGGAATGGTTAAAGGAACTGCTCACCACAGGGTCTGTGGTAAGCTATTAAATCATAAGCCCCCTGAATGGCCTAATTATTCTAGAAAGTTCTGCTTCCCTCTCTGGTGAAGGTTCTGTGTGTGTGTATGTGTGTGTGTGTGTGTGTGTGTGTGTGTGTGTGTGTACATATGCATGAGCATGTGAATGCTAATGTTGACTGTCTTCAACCTTATGTTGTAGATTAGACAACGCTAGACTGGCTTGCCCAAGAGTTCAGTGCCACAACTTTCTATTCACATGTGGGCTGAGGATTTGAACTCAGGTTCTTATGCTTTCATGACAAGGACTTTATTTGCCCGTTGAGCCATGTCTTCAGCTCCCAGGTACATTTTGTTATTGACGGTTCTCCTTGAAGGGAGAAAGGTTTTACCTCACAATATCCAGAAAAATTCTAGATGTTTGCAGGTTAGACAGAATCATGAGAAAGAGGCTTCTCTTTAAATCACAGTTGCTTTGTGTCTCTCAGAGTCCCAGCATCTTTATTAAGATCAGAGTGTAGGAAGCAGTAGGTTTATGATCTGACCTCAGAGCAGGTACTCTGGATCATCATCTGCATTCTGTCTTCTTGTAACATCCTCTGAACACTGCCCTTGAATCGTGTGGCCCTGGGTCTTGACTTCTGTATTGTAGGAGGACTGGTATCATAGAGAAAGCTTAATTTTTAGTTATTTGATTTTGAAACACTGTCTTCAATGTTCTCATGAAAAGAGAACAGAGATGGTCAGAGACAGTGTTCATGACCATCTTCAAGTTCAAGAGAAAAAGAAAGTCTGGTCACTTCAAGAGAACTGCCTCAGTAATCACCAACCTCTCAGATCATACTCAGCCTTTCTGTGTCTTCATTCAATTTGTTTTTCTCACTTTAAAGTGGAAAATTTAACACTTTTAAAAAATCAATATAATGTTTAAAATCTAGGTCAGATCGCTTCATCTCTGAAACATAGGAGCTTCTACTTACAAACATTTGCCTTAACTGGTCCTCAATAAAACATATATATAATTTCAAGATGTAGTCTTATGTAATTCAAGCTGCTCTCAATCTTTTTGTGTGGCTGAGCTCTGAGGCTGGCCTAGAATTCCAATCCTTTTGCATCCACCCGCTGAGAGTTTACCTTATGGACGTGTGTCAGCACCCACCTCTTTACAAAATAGTCTTTACGAAGTAAATGGAGGCATATTCATTAAATCCTTTTTGTGCATTCTTAATGTTAAAAATGTGTTGATTGATGGATGCTTCCCAAATTATGCCTACAATTGATTAGAGTCTAGACTGTTCAATTGTGGTCTCAGTTGTTAAAGTGCTGTAGCTTAGAACTAGTTGTGATGAAATGTTTACACCATGGTAACTGGCTAATGCTATAAATCAAGACCTTTCCCTTTGAGAAACGGCTTAATACACACAGAGATGACAAATCAGATACCAGTGTGAACAAGAATGCCCTCCAATGGGCTAGATATTGACTTTAGAGTGCAAAGAAAACGTAACAGCATTGAACACTTTCTCATTCACCACTGGGCCTTTATGTGTTATAGTGAAAGAGTATCCCCAGACAGATTTAATAACATTTTCCTCTGCACATACTCTGCTCCATGCATACATTTCTGGTATTGTTTACATGACATCAAGTTTTCACTGTTAAAATATGAGCAGCTCTTTAAGACAAAAAACTGTTCATTTTATAATCCCTTGGACTAACAACATTTTCTCACAACTCAGCTTGAGGCTGGTTATAAAGACTATTGGCCAGCGTGATAGTTTAACATGTAAAGACACCCACTGCTGAGGCTTAGGGTCCTAATTCAATTCCCGAACACCATGTGGCAGAAAGGAAGAAACAACTTCCTACTAGTTGTCCTCTGATCACTACAGGCATGCAGTGGTATGCACATCCATACGTCCAATAAATAAAATGTAAAAAAGAAAATTTCTCTAAATATTGGTTATGAAGATTCATGCAAAAATAGGTCTTTATATAACTAACTTGTCTACAATTCTCTTTTTAGTCACAACTTAAATATTGAAGTAGAGTCCAACTTCACCTTGGGTTTTCAGTTACTGTTTTGGGGGAAATAAACTCCAATGACTAGGTAAATTTTAATTAAATAAGTAAACTGTATTTAGAGGAGGAGTTTCCAAGATATAAATTCTAGTCGGTTTTAGAGCCACCCAGGTATGTGATAAAGAATGAAAATTCTAGTGTTGGCCTTGCACACTACTACTAAATGTAGGTTTGTAGAGGCACTTTTATCTTTAGATAAACTTTGAGGGTGTGGTAGTTTGAATGAGAATAGCCTCCATAGGGTCCTATATTAGAGTACTCAGTCCCTAGTTGGTGGAATTGTTTGGAAAGGATTGAAAGGTATGGCCTTATTGGAAGGGGCATATCACTTAGGGGTGGGCTTTAAGGTTTCAAAGACTCAAGACTTTGAGTTAGTTCTCAACTGTTCCTGCTGCTATGCTTTTGCTTGCCATTAAACACCTGGAACTACAAATCTGACTGCATGCTTTCTTTCATAAATTGCTTTAAGTCATGGTGTTTTATCACAGCACTAAGAAGTAACTAAGACAGAGAATAAAATAAGGAAGGTAATGTTTGGTAATAAACAAGCTTAGAACCTCTGGTAACAGAAATAAGGAAGTGATTTTCCCATGAGCCTTACTTTTGTACCGAATAGTAGCCCCCTCCAATCACAATTTTATCAACTTTACAGAGGCTGGAACTGACATATCACAATATTCAAATTTCAAGAGAAACTGGAAGAATGTATTGTAGGACATGGAAGAGGCAAGCACTCTCATTTACATATGACACGTCTCTACCACAATGTGGTTAAAATGTGTTAGAGATTCTACATAAAAGTCCACTTTGTAGGAAACCTCACTACTGCAGGTGACTGGTAACAATACACTTTTGTTTTTGTTTCTCATACAGGGTCTCACGATATTGCCCTGGTTAGACAACTTTCTGTGTTGACCAGTGTGGCCTCAAACTCACAGAGAACCACTTGCCTCTCCCACTACTTTTTATAAGTGTAGAAATCTGTTTGCAACCCGACAGATAATCATTTATACTATCACCAATTTTCATTAGGAGGATCTGCCTCCCTTTCACAGCTTGGCTTTCCTAGTATCTATTCAACAGCCTACAAGCCTCCAAAATAAACCCGATGCTGGAGAAAATGTTCCTCACCTGTTGAAAAGAGAACAGAAATGAATTCTCTCATTTGTCTCTGTTAATGCAGAAATATGATCTGTGGCCTACTGTTACATGCACAGTCTCTTGTTGGGAGGGAAGCGGATATACACATGTACCTGGTATGGGACTGAGAGGCCCAAAGGACATGATTATGGATGATAGTTAAGAGCCATTGCATTCATTGTGGAATGTAGCATTCAGTTTCTTTTAAATGCCAACTTGGTACAATCTACAGTCATCTGGGGAGAGAGTTAATAAAGAATTGTCTAGATCCAGTTGACCTATGGATGTGTGTGTGCTTGTGTACGTGTGTGTATGCTTGTGTGTGCTTGTGTGTATGCTTGTGTGAGCATGTGTGTATGCTTGTGTGTGTGCTTGTGTGTGTGTGTTTGTGTATGTGTGTATGTGTGTGTGCTTATGTGTGTGCACATGTGTGTATATGTGTGTGTGCATGTGCCTGTGCTTGTGTGTGTGTGCATGTGTGTGCATGTGTGTGTATGTGCGTGTGCTTGTGTGTGTGTGCGTACATATGTGTGTGTGTGTATGTGTGTGTGTGCATGTGCGTTTGCTTGTATGTGTGTGTATGTGTGTATGCATGTGCTTGTGTGTGCATGTGTGCATGTGCGTGTGTGCACATGTGCGTGTGTGTGCATGGGCGTTTGCTTGTATCTGTGTGCGTGTGTGTGTGCATGTGTGTGTGTTGGGGTTGTCTTGAATATTCCTTTATATATGAAGATCCAGCCCTCTGTAAATGACTCCATTCACACTACAGAGGAATAGTGGAGATATAGGAATCCAGCTGAGCTCCAGCAGGAAGCAACAAAACAGATATTTGTGTCGTCTTTGCTCTCTACTGAAGATGCTATGCTTTACAATCTTGTTTGGCTTTTCCACAATAAAGGACTATAACCCAGAAGTACAAGTGCAGTAAACCATTTCTGCTCACGATGGCTTTGGGTCATGGTATTTTGTCACAGAAACAAATCAAAGACTCTGGAGCCCACAGACCTTAGATTTATGCCTTCTATGGAGTGTTGGAACCAGAGTATGCTGATCCGAAATCCCATCAGTCATAGGTTGAGTGCTGTTCTTCAAAGCATCAGAATTATTCATACTGCTTTTCTGACCATTGTGTCTTTGTATAGGCGCATGGCCTCCAGAAGAAGACGTTGTAGAAATTATTTATAGATTTAATATTATTGTTACTATTACATATTTATAGAAACTATAAATCACTTCATGTTACTCTGAATACTCAGAAACGATAATGCTCAGACAGATATAGAGTTGTGGTGATACCCACCATATCAGTCAAGGAATTAGTATATTTTTAGTATCTGGACTTACACATAGACTCATAGTTGGATAAGTAAATTAGTAGAACCTGAAGTAGACCTATCTCTGCGTTGTGTAGAGTGAAAATGCTCTATTTAATAAAAAACTATAGAACACTGTCAGAAATGAACTTTAACTACTTTTGTTAGACACTGATAAATCGTTGCTAAGAGTCGTCATAAAATCTTATTTTTACATAAAATCAGTTGTAAGGCATCTACAAAAGTTTCATTGGCACCTTCACAAAGTCTAAATCCTGAATAACAATGCTGGGCAGTTTTATGTTAACTTGACACAAGCTAGTGTTAATTGGGAAGAAGCAACCTCAACTGAGGAATTGCCAAAGACTGACCTGTGGGAACACTTCCTCTATTGATTATTAAAGTGGGAAGGCCCAGATTACTGTGGGTGGTGCCACTCATGGTCTGGTAGTCTTTGTTGCTGTAACAGAACAGCCTGAGCAAGCCAGATGGAACAAGTTAGTAAGCAGCATTCTTCCATAGTCTTTGCTTTGGTTCTTGCCTTGAATTTCTTCCCAGACTTTCCAGGTGATGGACTACAAGCTGTGAGAATAAATAAACCTTTTTATCCCTAAGCTGCTTTTGGTTATGGTGTTTCATCATATTAATAGAAACCCTAATTACATATCTCACAGAGTTCACCAGCTAGGCTGCCAAAGATGTAGAAGTGGTGTGATAGCACCAGAGATTAGAGTTGATGCTCCTTGCTCTGATCCAGCAATGGTGTAGTTCAGAAACCAAGAAACTGAGGGTATATCAGTGTGAGGACTTATTTGTGTGGTGATGGAAGAGAGAGATGGAATATTTATAGAATGGGAAAGCAAAGGATTCTCCATGAAGACCTCTATCTGTCTAAAGCAGTGGTTCTTAATCTTCCTAAGGCTGTAACCATTTAATACAAGTTCCTCATGTGTGTGTATTGTAATGACCTCCAATCATAGAATTTTTCCCACTACTTCATAACTATAAATCTCCTACTGTTATGAATCTTACTGTAAATATCTGTATTTTTCTAATGGTCCTAGACAATCTCTCTGAAAGTCATCTAACCCTAAAGGGGTCATGACCCACAGGTTAAAAACTGCTGCTCTAAAAAATCTCAGGGTATCCTCATACAAATAGATGCGGAACACAAATAGCGGCAAGGACAGTCTGTGCCTCTGTTGTCTAGCCATCTTATTAGAAGAGATGAAAATTAAAAGTGACTGGAAAGAGCCCATTGTGTTTCACTGAGCCTTAGCAAGTGTGCCAGGAAATTTCTACGCCCTAAAGGATAGTAGTCATGCTTCCAAAGAAAAACCTACAAAGATTTTGACACAGAAGGCTGGGCAGTAATTCAGTATAACATATTCATTCCTAAACCTAAAAGGTTGCACGATTTCCCTCTTCTCTATCCACTTAGATTATTTGTTTGCAATGATATCAGACATGCTCATCCTTAGGCTAGGAGTGAAAGAGCAATTTTGATCCTGAACATAAGGAAATGAGAACACAAAGATTAAGGCAATCAAAACAAAATGGGATGTTTTTTAAAAAGGAGAGAAAAAAAAAAGGAAACACAGCAATGAGGATCCCATTCTTGGCTGATATATAAAGAACCCAGAATTAGATAAATAAATGCTATCCATGTTTGGGATAAGCACATTTGCTTGGTCTAGAAAGAAAACGATGAACTCTGCACTCAAGGAAGACATGATCAAAACCTAATGGGTTTCCATCCATTTTGTCTTTCAGGAGCACAGTGCTTTGTCAGTGTGATTGTGCGTGTTGTTCATTTGTTCAGCAGATCACAATGCAGCTGCTCTGGTTCAATATGGGGAGGTGAAGGCACGGCCCCTCTACCTCTGTGTTTCCCATGCAGCTGCTCCTGTAGCCCTACCAGTCAGTCCTTGCAGTCTGCAGCATGGAATTTGGACAGCGAACACAGGAATGTTGCAGCTATCATCCGTCTCGTAGCTTCCTGGATATAAATCTTATTATCTCCTTCAAAATCAGTTAGATCTATACTAATAACTTTATACATTTTTGTCTTTTCTCAAGTTCATAATCCTACAGAGTAACTAGAGGTAAAGCATTACAGCAGCCAGAAAAAGCACAAGGTTTGAGCTGTTTGTGCTCCACTTCCTGTCACCCCTGCTGATACTGGAGGAGAGAGCTGCATGTGGATCCATGTGCAATATTCACTCCAGTAATAGAATTCTTGTCTGCCCTTAGGGTCTGATTCATTTAAACTTCTGATCGCCTCTTAGATCTTTGACCCAGGGACTGTTGGTAATTTGCATTGAGCCCACTGAGAAAGGCTGATCCGTTTAATATTTATCTGGAGGAGGTCAGAGACCCTAGGTGAACTCTGTGTCTAGTTAACTGGAATGATTAATTCATACATCCAACGCTAAAGCACTTTCTGTGAATCACTGGCGTCATCTTTTGAAATGCAGCAGGCTGGTCTAATGGCTTAAATGCACTAGTGATGAAGGCTTGAGGGTGGCTCAGGGCTTCTTGGTGCCACGGGAAACTGTAGGCATGGAATCACAAAAGGCTATTTAGTCCTACTTAAGCTGTAACTAGGACAGAGAGGTCCGTGGCCTTGTAATTTAGATCTTCATCAGTCTTCAGTGAGGATGGGGAGCTGCACATGTACCACTTCAGAGTATGTTCTGAGCAATGAAGAAATTGCCCATGATGGACACACTCCTTAAAGAGTGGCAGCAGAGAAACTGGGGCTGGGAAACACAGAAACCTAACTTGCTGATCTATTGTGCTCCAGCCTGCGTTCTCATCTACATAACAGAAACAGAAGCACTGACAACAGCAGCTTAGATTATGGTTTAAAAGCATGCACCATTTCCCCATCAACTTTAATTGCAGAATCAACTTTTCTACACCATGCCTGTTGGTCTCAGATTGGCTGGTCTCTTATAGTGCAAAGTGTTCTTGTACAGGGCTTTGCGTTTGGCCGTTTAATTTGCATAGCCACAGGAGTAGCTGCAAATGTGATGCTCACAAGTAAACAGGACTCAGCTCCTCTGCTACGTAAGGAAAGGTAGACATTGTTGAGCCAGACAGAATCCAGTCTGTAGCTTAAGCCCCCATGCTTCATGCACATAAAAGAAAGAATAAATGCAGTAACAAGTCACTAATATTTAAGATACCTTGCTACACAGCAAGGGTTAACTAATATACTATACAGAGATTATTATACAGACAATATGAGGTTACATGCAAAATACTGTACATCATTCCCAATATACAATAAACACTGCCTGAGGAATTCTGTTAATACAAGCAGTCTCCTCATTAGTATTTGGGTTAATGTTTTTTCCTTTGTATGGAAGGAAGAAAGACATATAGTTGGTGAAAGAGAAATATCTCACAACTTCCTTGGCTGGAATCTAACATTCCTGAGAAAACACATGAGGAAAACAGTTCTTTCCATGTCTGAAGGCAGGCTTCCCTTGTTCCTGGTCTTTCATAATCAGTGAGAGTTGGTGATAAGGTGACATTAAATGCTCTTTTGAGTCCTTCATCTTTTGAACAGTGGCCTTTCTTGGCTACCAACAAAGATGGTAGGCTTCCCATGAGGTTCTCTTAGTGTGCAGCTCTGGGCCCTCTGAGCTGGTGGTCTGATGCTGGCTCGGCTACTGGTTTTCCTATTGCCTGAGGAAGTTAACCTCCCTGTGATGCACTTCTCTAATTTACATAATGGGCTGATTATAATTGCCAACCTCACAGGATTGTTGTACGAATTAACTAATGTTTGTAAAGTGCTCAGAGGTCCATAGATGAAAGGTGCTACATAAGGCTATTATTATGTCATCAAAAACCGAAATTCCAATAAGATTACACTTTCATTTAAATTTCCATTAATTTTGTCATAATTCTAGATTAATTCACACTGGTTTTCTAGAGCAAATAAATAAATAAGTAGGAGAAACTGTGATATATTAAAATACGAAGCATTCACATGGAAAGGAAATTAGCTAGAAAAATGTTAACACTTAGATGTGATTTTTAAATTATTATCCTTTAATGAGCCCTGATCATGTAATCAATATTATGTAAAACCTAGATATGGTCTCTGAGTTTACAAACTAAATTACAAACCTGACTGATTAAATAGCTAACATTTCCTATTTCAAGTGTGCAGAAATGAATGCTATATAAAGGCCTATAACTCAACTCATTTTTAAATTAAGTCCCTTATTATAGGAAATAGCTTGAAAACTTTTAGAAAGATTAGTAAGTATGTGAAGTATACGTAAGTTCTTGGAGAAGAACATATGTAAGTTTGTGAAGAGTGTCTTTATGATGTCACCGAGCAGTTGGTCTCCTTCTGTCCTGGCCTCATATGGGATGGCACGGTCAGTCAGATATTAAAGTTTTGTAACACCATGGGATATAAGATTCTGAACATTGGATTTAACTTTCTCCTTTTGCAGAAAAGGAAACAGACTTTTAAAAATTCTCTGTATAAAGTTACACATGGAGACGTGGGCAGGTATAGGTATCCAGAGTTTCTGTTGAATATTATTTCTGATAGTTACGTGAAGAGGAAGATCAGTTGATACACAGACAGCCTCTTCTGTGCTATTGATATCAAGGTACAGGAGACAGATATCTTCAGGCTCTAGTCCTCCGAGTGGATCTTTGGTATTGCAGATAATAAAATGCTCTTATTCTTCTGGACATGGTGAATACTTAAGGAAATAGAGTGTTCTAAATCTATACAAGTGAATTCTTTCTAGAAACCATCAATAAGAAGTGACTGGTGGAATCCTGAAATCTGTATTTTCCCCCCTTTGGAACCTCTTGGGGCTGGTTAAATATCATCCAGTTATCTAGCTCTAAGCATCATTACATCTGAAATGCCAGATTCATTGGGATTAATAGTGGGGACAGGGGAGAGGAGGGTGTACACATAGAATTCCAGCATCTAAGGCAAATTCTGTATCCCCATGAGCTTGATGCCAGCCCCACCCTTGGCCTGTCTGTCTCAAACAGGCAGAAATATAGAACCTGGGCTATACCCTATGCCTATAACAGGCAGAGTCTGCTAGATTTCACTGAACTGTAAAAGCAGAAGAAAAGACAGATGATGTTGCTCTCTTTTTCATTATATAGATGCTAATAGAATAGAGTCTACCCGAGGCCTAAATAACACCTACTTATTTCTCAGGTGACTTGTGCTGCCGCTGTCTAAAGATGCAAATTTTCTCTTTCAAATTGGGAATGCTACCCAGTCCAACTAAACCTCACTGGGTTATGGATGGGGGAAATTATGTTTCATTTGGTGACTGTGATATTGCCAGGAGAAATTTGAAAGACAAATGTCTGCCTTAAATGCAGAGACAGAGATGGATGGCCTGGAAGCAGTACTGTAGGAAATCAGCAGCACAGGCTGCAGAACCCGGGGGTCTCCTTACCTGCAGTGATCGTCTTTACTTTGCTTCCTACTTAGCTCAAGAACTCATTTTCTCTTTCCAAGAACAAGGCACATATATAGTCATGAAAGCTCACATTCATACCGACAGTCATGCATGCATCTCAAAGCATCCTTGTCCCTTTGGGAGGCATTCAGAGGTATTCTGATGACAAGTATCTATGGTTTTAATATCATATTCCCTATGCATAACACTCTGCTCTCCATGCTCTTTATATTAATTCATTTAGCCCTCACAACAGCCCTGTGATGTCATGGTTAGTATTATTGTGCCCAGTTTACAGATGAGTAAAGTAAGTCCGGTTGACCATCTTGTTCAATGTCACTGTTCTGTCTATGAGTTTTATTCTCTGTATCTTATTTATGATGTTTTGAATTTTAAGAATCTTGCTGATAGGAAAACTGTTCTTTCTAGTGACAGTAAATTTTAGAGTTAATAAAGAGTTAATTGTAGATATGTGTCTTTTGCAGGCAGGAATCTCCAGACTATTCTCCTAAGGATCTCTTATCTAACTCACAGCTCAAGTAATAGTTCTCCTTTCGAACCAGGTGCCAAACAATAGAGAACATTTGTTCAGCCAAAAGCCCTTCTCAAACATTCATATTTGCCAAACTTAACTCCTTTACCTTATCCCCACTGGTTTTGCCCAAAAAAGCCAAAGTGAAAGTTCTGACTCAACTTTTCTGACACCAGTTTCACCTCCTGCCTGTATAAGAATCTTTCTTTCCTAGCTCAGTGTGATAGGCCACATCTCTTATTTTTAAGGCAATAGTAAATTTACCTTCCAAGTGCAGCCATCTCTCTGTGTCAGCACTCAGTCTATTTTATAAATTAAGACTTGAACTCCAGTTAGCAGAAGTATGACTATGGACATGAATTGAGCTCCAGAGCTTGTGCTCTGGCATACATGTCATTTTGAAATGAATAAAACATTTATTTTGAAGAGCTTATTGTCTTGTGGGGAGAAAGATAGAGTTGGCTTGACTATAAAGAAGTAGGTCACTAGCATCATGTCATGGCTGACTTACTATTGTGGTTTGAATCGAAAATGTTCCCTACCTGCTCATGTTTGAACATTTGTTCCACTGGGGTTTATGGTGCTACTTTTGGAGGCTGTGGTATCTTTGAGAGGCAGAATCTAGCTAGTAGAAGTAGGCCTATAAAGAAGGCCTTTGAGGGTTATGCCTCATCTGACTTCCTGTCACTCTCTCTGCTTCCTGGCCACATGCTTCTGATGCTGTGGCATCTTATTCAAGCTCAGTAGCCAAAGAACTATGAAATAAACCCTTTGGGGTCAAGAACTAAAATTAAATTGTTCTCCCTCAAATTGTTTCTCTCAGGCATTTTGCTTTCAACAAAAATTAACTAATAAATACACTCCGTGCTACTTGCAATGTGAGGGGAAACACAGTTTAGTTGAAGTCGTATTTACCTGCACTTGTGTGAACTTGCTGTGTGTTTCTAGTGTATCTAGGTTCAATCAATGTTTAAACACCGATTATGCATGCGTTTTGTCAGTTCTGAGGCATACAAAAAGGGACAGGAATAGAATGACCCTCTGAGCACTGCACAAAGGACACCAGCATCTAAATAATTAGCTGAAAGGTAGTAGACAGCTTTAAACACAACAGAGTAGCTCGTATTGTTGATGTCGTGCCTCTGTGAAGTCAGGACAGGTGAGTAGTAGGTTTCCTGTGCATAATAAATGAGAGGTGTTTTGTGGAAAATGGGACAGGATTATAAATAGGGGCAGAGAGTGGAAACTTATTTGATTTGGAGGAACAGAGCCAGCTAAGTTATTGAGGCTTGTTACACAAATCTGATGAATTGGTTAGTGTGATGGATCATTTTAATTGTCAGCTTGACACAACCTAAGGTATGGGAAGAGAGGCTCAATGAGATATCGTCTAGATTAAGTTGTTTTGTAGACATGCCCATTGCTATCCGGATCACGATAATTGATGTGTGAAAACCCACCACTGTGGGCGGCACCATTCCCTAGGCAGGGAATCCTGAACTGTGTAAGAGTGGAGAGAGACAGATGAGCACGAACAAGCATGAGTTAATTCTCTATGCTCTTGACTTATGTGACGTATTCAAAGGTCCTGCTTTATCACAGCAAAAAAGATGGAACTAATATGCTTCGATCCTTGAAGCCATAATTGTGTTCTTCATCAAAATTGGGAAGAGATTATCTTTAGCAGCAGACACTCTTCAACAGCAGAGTGTTAATTCTTCACACTTAATAGCTCCGAACAGAGATCTCGGATTCATAATGGAGTAGTTGTGTGTCTTTGGGTAAGTTATTGAACCATTCTGAAATTTCATGAGAACAAAATTTACTGAATGTAGAATATAATGCAAGCAAAATGAAAGCTCCTTCTACTTTCTGAACCCTGGCTTAGTTCTAGTAAAAGAAAATAAATATAGGTATAGGACCTCAAAAAAAAAAAAATCCTGTGGCTGCAGGACCCAAATATGCCTTTGTTAATACCTGGTGGCAGTATGGAAATGCCAAACAGGAGCTGAGCAATTTTCTGCCTTCCTATTTCCTTGGCCAACACTTTAGCTTTATTCCTTCTTTGAATGAGACAGTTCGCTGATTGCTGTAGCAGAAATCTGGGGACAGTATATGGCAGAGGATTATTTCTGCCATTCATGGATGTAGAACAGAAAGTAGAGTGACTCACGGTTTTCACTTGCTCTTCATTATCAAATCCTGGGCTCCCATGTGTGACTTTTATGGTGACTTCCCTTTTTCATGCTGTACCTGGTTTCCCTATGAATGGAGATGCCCTATTTCATGGGTGTTATTGTGCCATGTTATTCGAGGTGTTCGACATCTATATATCATGGTGACTTTGATTTCTGGCTTGCTAAGTGTTTTCTTATTTGAAACCAATTCCTATGGACCTTGCTTTTCTTTTTCTTTTTTTCCTTGTCAAAGGTTGAAATTAGCAAGCCAAATACGACAGGGCACACCTGTAATCCAACAATTAAGAGGCTGAGGCAGGATTGCTATTCCAGGCCAGGCTGTGATACATAACACAATCCTATTCAAACAAATAAAAATGAAGAAGTAGCCAAAAATAGAAGTCTTTTAAAAAGAGTTGGATCAGTTACTGACTCTTTACCTCCAATGGGTAACATTTTGTTATTAGCTTATTCCATGCTATAGGCCTATATCCATCCATGTTCCCATGCATCCATCCATGCACCCAAGCATCCATTCCTGCACCCAGACACCCATGCATCCATGTATCCATAAATCCATGTACCCATCATCCATGCACCCATGCACACTTGTACCCATGCACCCATACCTTTATGTACCTATGCATCCATCCATCCAGACATACATGCACCCATGCACACATGTATCCATAAATCCATGCACACATGCATCCATGTATCCACAAACACATGCACACATGCATCCATGTATCCATGAATCCATGTACCCATGCATCCATGCATAGTGGGTAAAGCAGAATGAACTCAAATGCTGTTCTATTGTTCTGCACAAAAAAGTCCTGGGAGAGAACAGGATTGAGAATGCTCCAATTCTATCCTGACCCTTCACATGCTGGCCTGGTAATACTCAGACAAACACAACATGTTGGATCTTCTGGAGCTAGAGTTATGAGCAGTTGTGAGTCACCTGTCTTGTGCTGGGAACAGAATTCAGGTCCTTTGCAGGAGCCGTATGTTCCTGTAACCACTCAGTCATCTTTCTAGTCCTGAAAACATTCAACTTCTAAAGACTGTCATCTCTACCACAAGAACACTGCCTTCAGAGATTGTATAGCAATGCAATATTAGCCCTATGCCTGAAAGGAAGCATTAAAAAGATACTAATGTTTTTATTGACTTGAGGAATTTAATAGAATCAACTCTCCCATCTACTTACAGTTCTACTGGGGGTGGGAAGGGGGCTGACACAGAAACCTCAGTTGAACCATGCTAACACCAGCACTGCCACCAAAACCCAGAAATAGTATTAAAGAAAAAAATATGAAATGTACCATACACTTAAAAACAATCAGGTGCGTGTTCTACGGGAGCTTTAAACTCAAAGAAATGCCCCACATCTACCTGAAGTGTGTGCCAACCCCTGGAAACAATGACAGCTCCCACTGCTCCTGTCTACTTGCTTTGTTGTTCCCTGCCCCCTCTCCTGTTTTCAATATCTTTCTGATGGAGTTACGTTCCATATGTAATATTGTTACAGGTGCAAAATTGTTCCTTTCAATTCCTGAATGGCTGCACATGTTGAGCGGTAGCACGGAAGGCCAGCACACTATTACTGTGCATCCAGGCCTCCCTCCCAGTCTGTGGGTCAACAGCATTCTTCTTTGCTTGCTAATGCTTTATTGTCTCTTAGTATACATTGGAATAATAATGGTAATTTATGCAGATATTTTGTATGCATAGCAAATAATGAGAAACACCTGCAGAAATTTCCCTCCTTCTCTGAGTTCAGCAACTAATTATATTTTTAAATAATGGCTACCATTGAACACAATTATCCAAATCACTTTAAGTAATGGAATCTTTTTAAGGTGTTTTTGAAAATTTTAGCACAGTTTTTAAACACTCATTTTTATCTAGAAGATGGGAAGGGAAAAAAAGGCTAGTAGGCGGCTTCTTACTCACCCGAACGAACAGTTTCTGCCAAGAATAGATTAGTGGCAGATTTTTCTCTAGTTTCTTGTCTTCATGTTCGAGGTCACAGCCAGCTAATGGCAACCAGGTTTTCTGTAGTCATCTTTCTGGTTTTATCCATTTTCTTACCTTATCTTCTTCCTCTTTTAAAGTAAAATAAAAATAGTGAAGTTGCTCTGAAACGCCTTTTACAATGGACTTTGCCCCCTGATTTTCCTCATAGGGATTCAATACTTGAGGGTGGGACAGTCAGAAAAGAGTCTCAGATCTTTCTGTGACTTCATCCTCCTTCTATTCGAATGGCTAAGACAAGGCTCTAGCACCTTTGTACAATAAACCCATGACTTCCAGGAGCTTCAGATCATTTCATTACCAGGAACCTTATTCACCACAGAGAATAGGGAGTATGGAAGTAGCCAGACAAGAGAATATCAGTTTGAAATGCATATTTTTTTCTCTTCCAAGATTATGATCTTACATCAACATTCTACAAACTTCATGGGGGATTGAAGAGATAGGACGAGTGGGGAGAGTTCCACCTTCCTCTTGGGCCTGCCTTCATCTCCAGCTTGATTGAAGAAAGCAGCTCAATTCTACCTCTTAGTACATTTAATCCTTTATTTCCCTAAGAAATTATTGGTCTGGAGGGGCAAAAATTAACTCCTGTTTAAATGACACTACTTTCTGTTAGATTTGGGTTTGTTCCGCCAATTGACATTTGTGGAGCGCTGCTTAAAAAACAAGTTGTAAGAATTCTTGACCCCATGGGAGTTACAACCTGGAGACAGAGACATGATAAAAAGCAATCAAATTTAAAATACGGCAGATGAAAATCAGACAATGTCTAATGAGAGCTAATGATAGCACTGTTTGTGCATGTATGGGAAATCAAGGAAGTAAGTCTCTTAGAAGAGGTGAATGTGACCAGCTCTTGAAGGACAGACAAGCCACGGTGAGCTCCAGTGTACTTGTGCTCAGAAACATATGCTCAGTTGCTCCAATCACATCAAGATGCAGCACAAGGGAGGTGAACCTGCCGTTTTCCGAAGCTTAAAAGGCAATAGACAAAGATCTCTTTTTTATGCTTCCTGAGGTTTTGTTCCTCGTGTTTTTCTGCTGTTAAAAATATCCTTTATTAAACCATTGGCTAAACAATCAGTTTCTGAACTGTTTCTAAACTCCATTTTACAAAATAAAAAGCTAGAAAATGCCAATTAATCTAAACCCTGAATATGTCACTTAAAATTTGATTGAATCATTACATCTAAAATTTAGGTTCCTCCAGGTTACACTTTTCCTCTTTCCTTATTTGTTTTTGGTAACTTCCAAGGGCTTCTGCAGATCTCTTAAGAGAAAGAAAATGAAGAGCCAGATGGATTTGTGTTTGTTATTATTCTTGTGCAAATGAATTAGATTGCTAATCTCATGAGGGGGGCAGGGAGAGAGACAGAGACAAAGGGAGAGAGACAGAGACAGAGGCAGGGACAGAGAAGACCAAGCAGAGGGAGAGACTGAGTTTGAGAATGGGTTTCCTGCAAAAGTCAGATGATGGTAATTATTATTTTTTTAAATGTCCACAAGCTGCTTATATGCATGTGAGGCTGGGACACTGCCATCGCCATCCTGAGGTCTTTTATTGAATGAAAAGGTAGAACAAAGGAACAAGGAATCAGGAGATGGAGCATGGACTCTGGGGAGCTTCTGGCCAGGCACATGTTACCTGACAAAGGAACCACACAGAGGACACCTCCCAAACAGCAGTGAAAAAAAGGGAAGGGGAGCTGTTGAAAACAATGACAGGAAGTCTTAGTTTTTTTGAAGTTTACTACATGGAGAAAAACCCATTCTTTACAGTGTTGAGGTTTGTGCTAACTTAAACTGAAGCAGTCCTATTTTGTACTCACATAGCAGTCCTCTGCTTCTGACATGACTCACTGCAGTTGAATGTGAGAGAATAAGCATGCTTCATTTGGACTCAAAAAAAGAAAAGCAATACATAAGCAATTACACCTGCATATGTCTACAAAATGGGTCAGTGGGTAATTGTATCTGCTGCTAAGACTGAGGATCTGAATTCAGTCCTTGGGATGCATATGATAGAGAGAGAAGAATTGACTCTTAAAGCTATCCTCTGACTTTAACATACATGCTCTGGCACAGACATGCATGCAGGTACACATACATTACATGTTCAAAAGTGCAATTAGAAAATAATAATTACTAAAGCTCTGTATTCTTGATTTCTGGCAACTGACCATGTTGTCCAGGGCAGGCAAGATTGCATCTATTTCTACCCTGAATGTTGTTTACCATGTAAAACTTCCAAACAGGCTGTAAGGTAAATGAGAATTGCAGTCTGGAAATGCCTTGACAAATACAAATGCTTTCTTTCATTCCTTAATGGAATCTCTAGAACAGCATTGAGAGAGGATGTTTTTATACTCAGAATTGTAACACACACATGCAAAAACAAATATGACATTTGTCTTGCATGGACAGCTACAATTTTTCCTCAGTATTTAAAGTCTCATGTGGACAAGAAAAGATTCCTGTTTATGTCACAACTGCTTACTTCTCCCCTTGAGTATGATCTTAAAGAGGGGGAAAGTCTACTTAAAGGGGCATATTCTGGCAGTCACTGCTCTGAGCATGGTCCAACATGGAGAGGACCAGTGTGTGGGCTTTGACAGGCGCCATGTTAGACCAAGCTTTGTCCCATCAGTAAGTCAGATTGAATAAGTCCATGGGAGAATAGATGAAAGGTGCAGGGGAGGGCCATCTGTGAGTAACTGGTGGTGTTGTAAGCTTTTACCCTCAAAGAGGAAAATGCCTGAACGAATGAGCACAGTCTAGACTTAATTCTACACCAGAAATGCTCCCTCAGGAAATTATGAATGCTTTGAGTAATGGAGTCTAAATACATTTCTGAACCCTATAATGAAAGCCAGACAGCCTTTACCCCAAATACTCGTTAACAACTTCAGTTTTTTTTTTTTTTTTTCTTAAAATACGGACATTACGTTCCAAAGATTTTCTCTACGTAAGAGCAACGATGAGCAGAGAACAGCTGGGTTCCACAGTCTCCTCAATCTACCAAGCTTACACTATGCTAAAAATAGGACCAGTGACTGGAACCTGAAGGAAGGGCCTCCAAACAAGATGCCAGTAGGTTAATACAGACGGTTGTACAAAAGTCTGAGCATCAGGAGAGACTTTTCACGGCCCTCAATTTCCTGAACAGCAGTCCTGAAGCGTGGCCACAAGAGGGAACCATTGTTCAAATGTTGGAAGAATTTTTTTCCTCCCCCTCCCGTCCCCGAGGAACTCAGCCAGCTCAAATCCCTCTTTAATGTAAGAACCTGATCAAAAGGCTTGAACAAAAAGTAGAGACAGATGTGATCATGGACACAGTTCTATTTTGGATGGCTGAACGATCAGCTTTTAAATACCTGAGTAACCAAAGGTCTGTCATCCAGTAACAGAAACCAGAGAGTCAAGGCCTTGTATTGACAATAAAACGACGGGCCTATATTTTATTTCGTCCATTGGCTCTACTTTGCCTAAGACGAGGAAAACTTTTGAAACCACACAGCAAATATTAGAATGTAAGGAAACAAACAGAAATGCAGACTTTTAAGCTCAAGAGTGTCTCCCGTCTGTAGCTAGTGATAACGCTGATCAGAAACTGAAGAAGAGAGCATGTGTCCTAAGGAGTTCTTGCTTGCAGCCCAGTGAACCAGCGCGACTGACAGCAAAATGCAGACTAATGCAGTAGAAGGCATACAGGATGGCTTCCTGGAGGTCGTGTGCCACCAGGCTGGCACAAGTCCAGTTTCCCAACCAGAAGAACGGCAGAATAAACTGGAACGTGCTTGATGCCAGTCGGGCTTTCGTAGGAAAGCAGATGACGGCTAAGATTATTAATCTTGACAGTTTCCTGATTTATTGGGATGTTGTCATCTTCTCCTTTTGTATAATTTGCCAAATGATCACAGTATTAGACTTAAGAAGGCAGCACCCAGGGCTTTCTTCTTTAGCATTTGCTTCAACAGTAAAACACGAAGGCTTGGCTTTAGGCAAAGGTGGACAAATTGAATTTTCACAGACATATTATTTGAGAAATACCACATCATGTTTTATTGTGACTTTTGATGTAAAGATAGCTTTATATGTATTAGATAATTATAAGAAAATGCTCCATTTATTCAATAAATGCAAAGCAAAGGGTAAGAAATTTAAAATCGAGGTCTCTGGCAATCAAGAGCAAATGTTACTGCTTAAACTAGGATAGTGATAAACAAAGAAAATGATCAGAAAATAGCAGCTAGCTTTAAAAGCCATTCCTCTGCACAGTGATTTCCCAACAAACGACAACCTGCATGGGAATTCTATGAATTGCACATGTAAAATCACAAAAACAATTTTGAGTTACTTCACCATAGACTCAAATTAAGGAAGCATTTGACACATTTTATAAGTGGTTGCCTTCACCAAAGTATTTGTATATTCTATTCTTTGTAGTCCCTTGCATTTAAAATAGCAGCAACAGAAATTAATCTTTAGTTTTTAAAAAGGAATTACAATTAAAGATATTTCCAACTAAAAAAATGATGTTATTCCCCAAGACAGGTTTATCAAAATATAAAATCCCTAAACTTAAAATGCTATAATTGAACCACCCTTCTTTTTTATTAAGAAAAGCCATGTCTGCACCTATGCTTTGAGACATATTATGCAATAAACAGCAATCAGCCTAAAGATGCCATATCAAACAAACCAAGTTTTGTTTTGCTAAACTAAGCAAAATTAGTTGAATGCCCTAAGTAATAGTTGCTGGTATTTTTTTTTCTAAATTATTTCTCCACTTGTTTTTGTGTCTATGCATAAATTAAAAATCTGCTGAAATTTATTATTCATCGGAGATGTAATTAATATGCAAAATTATGCAAATTAAGATGCAATTAGGCTTCAATTCTCTAGTGGAATTTTCCATTATAATTTAATACAAAGTAATAGAGTAATTGGTGTCACGTGTAATTACGGTTACTCACGTGTACTTGCAGACGTGCAAATGATGTGGTATATGTTAGTTATCCTATGCAAATGGATCACACAATCTCTTAATACTTGGGAATGAAGTAAACAAAGATGGTCTTCAAAAAAAAAGGGGGTGAGAGGGACCCCTCTTTATTCTCATGTGCTTCCATTTTGGAGAACTATGTGAAAATTGTAACTAATTTTCCTGCCTTCCTTTCTAAGAATTTTTAACTTGGTATTGTTTGGTGCATTGTTTATTACTTTAGAGAAATTATTTCTAGTAAAGAAATATTTAAACAGAGTGCTAATAGAGATTCTGATGCCACATGGATGCCGCTAGGGTGAGAGCAGGCAAATCAGAGAGCTCTGTCTAGCCAGGCACAGGCTGTTTCTACATCAGGCTCAAAATTTCTCTTCTCTCAAACATCAGGGATCCTGGCTTGCCAAGGAAATAAGCCCTACATTTTCTTATTTCCTGATGACAGAGTTGACCAATTCATTTGCGTCGAGAACCGTATAGAAGCCACACTGAATTTTTTTTTTTTCAAACTAAAAATTTGTTCCCTCCTAATGTTTAGAATTCTAGGGTAATTCCGTGTCATTTCTTCTGTATGAATAAAGCATTTAGTGCTTCATAATCCTCGTCACCACTGCAGCCGCTTGGTTCAAGGGACTCCTCCGCCGACTGCCTGTGTGTCTCTTAGAGGGTCCCCAGGGAGACTAGAATTGGTCTCTCTTGCGCTTGTCCTGAGCAGGAGCTGCTGCCTCTGATTTCTCCATGAGAAATGATTATCGCTTGTTTCAAAACACCCATGCTGTGTTGAATCCTGCACGGAAAACATTTTGATCTCGACACTTTCCTTCTCATAACTGAAGCACACACTTTAAGATGAGTATTTTATATTCTTAGCTCCAATTAACCTGAAGTGTTTCTCTTTCCGATGTCTCCCCCACAACCCCCACCCAGTTGACTGTCTCTCTTTCTACCCCTTTGTAACAGATTCCCCCGCAGGAGGGAATGTGTGTTATAATTTGCTACAATTAATAGGAGTGGAAAGGGCATGTTATAGATAAACTGCTTTATCTTCTGCCTGCTGTGTTTTCTACTTCTCATTCCTTTTTCTCTACCTACAATGACTGGTTATCTGAAAGAAGGGACACGGGTAAGAGAAAGTAAAGCTACCATTAGTCTCTCCTGCTTCACCCCTTTGCAGCCCCACCCATCCGTCCATATGTGGCTTTCTCATTCATTCCAGTAATAATACCAATTACTATGCAGGCAGGCCGTTCTTATTCACATTTGCAGCTCGCTGTGGACATTTATGCTTCACTCTGAGCAACACTCACATCTTCAACAACATCGATTATACAGCTGTTGTACAGTCGTTGTAAATGAAATATACAATGCCCGGATCAGCTCTTGGAATCCTTTATAGCAGTGAACTGTAGGGCAGGAAAGCCCTTCTTTGCTCTGTTTCTCTCTGGTGCTGGCTTCATTTTCTAACACTTGCAGGTTAAGAGGCTAAGCAAAGGAGGACAAGATAGCCCAGATCATAGCGGTTCTGTTCTCTTCTCACAGAGGAGACTTTGGAATTTAGGCTTGGTGGGCACATGGGTCTGTGAAATCTCAGCAGCTTGGTGAACTTCCAGAGCCTTGTCTCTGCCTTTCCCCTCTTTCCTGACTTGGTTTCCCACTCTTTCTCTCTCCATCAGTTTATACATATTGACCCAAATGAATATTTAATTTCTCCCATGATTTTTCTCACCCCAATATGCCTTTCTCAGAGGGATTCAGGCCTTAAATCCTCCCCTGTTTTCCCTGGTTTGGTCTTCCAGCCTTCAAATTCAGATGAGTAGAATTGTCATGCATGTGGCTTTCCAAAACTACCTATTCACCTGTGAGTGCCACATACAGTCACTGCAAACCAGATTTCCACCATGGAATAGACACAACAGTGAGTGTCTTAAGAAAGGCCCCAGAAAAAAACATATATAACACATCTGAGACTTGAAAAAATACTAGATGTTTTTCTTTATACAACTTGAATTGTTCTCTTAGACTGTTTTGTTGTTGTTGTGGTGGTGGTGGTGGTGGTGGTGGTGGTGGTTATTGTTTTGGTTTGGTTTGGTTTGATCTGGTTTGGTTTTTTGTTTGTCTGGTTTTTGTTTTTTGTTTTGCAAAGCTTCTATTCAATGCAATTTAATATAAACTCCTTTGTTTATATTTTAACATCTAGGAAATCTGAAACTATCTTAGTATTCTTGAAATTTTAACAATTACTCTCAGCAAGATGAGTGACTGAACAAAGGGAGCTTTTTGAATGACAACAGTCCTTAGCATTATGGCTAAGTGGGGAACAAATACCAGTCTTTCTGTTTGAAATTTCTCCAGTGGCATCTTCTGATATTATCAGTACCTTATAATATGAAAGTACCAGCATGAGAATTCTTCTTGCGTGCCTGCAACTTAGAAGAGATGGGGGTCACTCAGCAAAGAAGTGAAACATCTCTGTGTTCCTCATCACACCCTGAACTGTGTGTAGAAAACAGCTGAAAAGTCACTCAGATGTTTGTTGTTTTGTTTTGTTTTGTTTTGTTTTTGAGACAGGGTTTCTCTGTGTAGCCCTGGCTGTCCTGGAACTCACTTGGTAGACCAGGCTGGTCTCAAACTCAGGTGGTTTTTTTTAAAAATATGTATTTATTTTTATTGTATGAATGTTTTGTCCGCTTGTATATTTGTTTACCATGTGTGTCCCTGTTCCCTGTGGAGGTCAGAAGAGGCATCAGATGCCTTGGAACAGGAGTTAGATGTAGCTGTGAGGCACTGTATGGGTGCTAGCAATTGAACCTGGGTCTTCTGCAAGAATAGTTCTCTTAACCTCTGAGCCATCACTCCAACTCCCACTGCAGATTTTTTTAAAAAAAGATTTATTTTTAAGTTTGTATGTGTGTTAGTGGTGTGTGTGTGTGTGTGTGTGTGTGTGTGTGTGTGTGTGTGTGTGTGTTTGAGTCCAGGTATCTATGGAGACCAGAAAGAAGCTGAATATCCTGGAGTTGGAGTTACAGGTAGTTGTGAGCCACCAGACATATGCACTGGGAACTGAACTTCAACTCTTAACCCCTGAGCTATATCCCCAGTCCTGCAATCATGGTTTTGTTTTGATGCGTGTCTCTATGAGTGAGTGTATGTATGTTTGAATGTGCATGCACCCATATGTCTCCACATGTATGTGGAGGTTTGACATTGAAGTCTTTATCTTATTTATTGAGACAGGGATTAGAGAAAAAGTATCAGCTTAGATCCCAAAGACCAAGTTCTCAGTATAAAGAAAATGTATTGTCCCACAGGGACAGAAGCCAGGGATAAGGAGAAAAGAAAGAGAGATGGGAGGACAGAGAGAGGAAAGGGACAAAGGAAAGGGGAGAAAAGGGGCAAGGGAGAAAGGCAAAGGACTGCCTCTTGAGAGAGAGAAGACAGAGGTGGCACATAGGGAAATGGCAGTTTATAAAGGGGAGAGACCTTGTATTAGGACAAGGTGTTTAATTTTAATTGCACATATTAATTAGATGAACCAAGGGGGGGCTTTTGATTGCTGGTCTTCAATACTTTGATAGCTGGACTTTGATAGTCAGCCAGTGGAGGAAGGATTGGCACATACAAGGGGATAGGCCTTGAGGGATAGCTTCATACAAGTAATCTAACAGTTTTTAGCAAGGCAGAGGGAATTGGGCAGAAGGGTAAGTAAAGACTGGCAGAGGCATGCTCACCACAATCAAGCTGGCCAGAGCCCCTTCAAGGGCTTGTCAAATGAAAGGAGAGCTCACCTGCAGGGCTGGTCTGGTTAGCCATCTTGCCTGGGTATGCTATTCTGAAGACCTGGGATTATATGCAAACCTTTATACCCACATGACATTTAAATTCATTCTTGGGGTCTGAACTCTTGTCCTCATGATTGCACAATAAATACTTTATCCACCAAGTTATCTCCCTGACCCAACTATTCACATTTTTAAGACACAATATGAGAAACACTGAAGAATCCAAACCAAAGTATTTCACCTGTTTTCCCTCCACTACTTTTCAGAGCAAGTGATCACACACACACACACACACACACACACACACACACACACACACACAC
>JANHMN010000017.1:51858354-51874180 GCA_030674055.1 Rhabdomys pumilio
ATATATATATATATATATATATATATATATATATATATATATACATACATTGGAGGCCAGAGGTTGACACTGGGTATCTTCTAGCATTCTCCACCTTATTTTCTCCTCTGTTTAATTTTATTTATTATTGGATTGTCCGACCAGCCAAGTCCTGGTGGGATCTGATTGCCTCTGTATCACTCTGAGTATCCATGTTAGGGAAACAGAGAAGTGTTACTGTGTTCTGCTTTTGCATGGATATTGAATATCCAAAATCAGGTTCTCCTGAAATGTTTCTTGTGTTGTGGGCATTTATTACTGTAAGTTTCTCTCTGAGCATGGTATTTGCTATTTCCATGTATTTCAGTGTATTGCATTTCTATTACTGAGGAATAATGAATGACTGAGATGCACCTAAAGAAATGTTCAATATCATTAGTCGTCAGGGAAATGCAAATCAAAACAACCCTGAGATACCACCTCACACCAGTCAGAATGGCTAAGATCAAAAACTCAGGTGACAGTAGATGCTGGAGATGTGGAGAAAGAAGAACACTCCTCCATTGTTGGTGGGATTGCAAGCTGGTGCAACCACTCTGGAAATTAGTCTGTCTATTCCTCAGAAGATTGGACATAGCATTACCTGAGAATCCAGCTATATCACTCCTGGGCATATACCCAAAAAATTCTCCAACATATAACAAGGACACATGCTCCACTATGCTCATAGCAGGCTTATTTATAATAGCCAGAACCTGGAAAGAACCCAGATGTCCTTCAACAGAGGAATGGATACAGAAAATGTGGTACATTTACACAATGGAGTACTACTCAGCTATTAAAAACAATGAATTCATGAAATTCTTAGGCAAATGGATGGAATTAGAAAATATCATCATGAGTTAGGTAACTTAGTCACAAAAGAACACACATGGTATGCACTCACTGATAAGTAGGTATTAGGCCCAAAGCTCGGAATACTCAAGATACAACTCACAGACCACATGAAGCTCAAGAATAAGAATGAACAAATGTGGATGGTTCAGTCCGTCTTAGAAGGAGGAACAAAATACTCAAGGGAGGAAATATGGAGACAACATGTAGAGCAGAGACTGAAGAAAAGGCCATCAAGAGACTGCCCCACCTGGGGATTCATCCCATATACAGACATCAAACCCAGACACTACTGCAGATGCCAAGAAGTGCTTGCTGACAGGAGCCTGATATAGTTGTCTCCTGAGAGACTCTGCCAGAGCCTGAAAAATACAGAGGCAGATGCTCGAAGCCAACCATTAGACTGAGCATGAGGTCCCCAATGGAGGAGTTAGAGAAAGGACTGAAGGAGCTGAATGGGTTTGCAACCCCATAGGAAGAACAACAATATCAACCAACCAGACTCCAGAGCTTCCAGGATCTAAACTACCAACCAAAGAGTACACATGGAGGGACCCATGGCTCCAGCCACATATGTAGCAGAGGATGACCTTCTTTGACATCAATAAAGCCTTCCTGGGAAGGCTTGATGCCCCAGTGTAGAGGAATGTCAGGGTGGGGAGGTGGGAGTGGGTGGGTAGGTGGATAGGTGAGTGAGTATCTGCATAGAATCAGGGGGAGGGAGGATGGAATAAGGGGTTCCTGAAGAGGAAAGAAGGAAAGGGGATAATATTTCAAATATAAATAAATAAAATATCCAGTAAAAATATAAAAACTAAATTCACTCCAAGAATTTTTTGTTTACATGTTGATATCTTCAGTGACTCATTATTGTTCTGTGGCATGTTGCTCAGTTTCTATGAGTTTTTATTTTCTATAATATCTCTGGTTATTAATGTTTAGTTTGATTCTGTCATTATCAGAGAAGGTATATAACATGAATTGAATTATTTGCATGTGGTGAGAATAGTTTTGTGTCCTAAAATAGAATCTATTTGAGTTCCAGATACTGAAGGAAATAGTGTATATAATTGTTGGGTGAACTTTTCTGTAAATGTCTGTTAAGTCAGTTGTATCTAGAGCACAACTTAATTCCACTTTCTTTGTTAGGTTTGTTTGGTATTCACTCATGAAAGTGTGGTGTTAGCCTCCTACTGCCCATCATTGCCTTGGATCCTACATCTCATTTAGATATAATAATGTTATTTATAACATTGGGTGCTTTGGCATTAGGGTCCTGTTCTAGTTTTATTTCTTTTGCTGTAACAAATTCCCTGACAACAAGTAACTTATGTAATACAAGTTTATTTAGCTTGTAAGTCCAAGTTACAGTCCATTATTGTAGGGAAGTCAAGGAAAGAACTTCAAGTACCACATCCACAATCAAGAGCAGAGAGACAATATGGGCATTCATTGGAGTGTCAATAACCTAATGGGGACCACACCTTAGAGAAAACCGACTTTCTCTCTCCTAGTAGCTAATAGTTGCCAGTTGCTCTTCTGCTATGTATGGGAGCTTGTGCTCAGCTCCTGACTTTGTGCTGTGATTTTGTCTGCCTTGAGCTTGTACAGATCTTGCTCATAGGGTTCTATTTTTGCATCCATTCATATAACCCATGCTTCTAATCGGAGAGTTGTCTTTTCATGTTAATAAATACTATTATACAGATTTAAAGACATAACCCTCTCCTGTTTTCTTGATGTGGTTTGTTCTCTGCCTTGTCTGCTCATCTTTACATTCTGAGGTTTATTGCACAGGGAAGGTCTCTGTTCTACCTCTTTGTGTGTGCGTTCCTCATTAGTGGCTTTAAATGCTCACATGCCTTCATTAAAATAGTGGTTTTCCTTTTCTGAGTATAGGACTCTCTTCAGAAACTTTTATAAAACTAGTCTAGTGAGAGTGTAATAATCTTTTCTCAATTTTTGTTATATTAAAAAAGGTTTTTTTTTTCATTTTTGGATATAATGTTGGTTATAAATATTCTTCATTAACATTGCTTTCTTACAGAATGTGAACGATATCAATTTAATTCCCACCTTACCTATTTTCTACTGATACAATTATTGATAGTTTAGTATGGGTTATGAACCTTGGCACATTTTATTTGCAATTTCTTTGTGTTGTGCTTTTAATAGCTTAATTATAATAAGTCAGGTGAGAGGTTTTTCCTGGTCATATCCAATGGGGTTCTATAGACTTTCTTCACTTTGATATCTAAAACTCCCCCAACATTCAGGAAATTTACGACTATCATTTCTTTGAATAAAAGTTCTATTCCATTGCTTTCATATTCTCCCTTGCTTGCTAAAAATAAATATATTTGTTCAATTAAATGCATTTCAAAAGTCTTGAATACTTTAATTTCTTATTATTTTCTTATCACTGTTGTGACATATTTGGTCTGATAGGAATATTTCAATAAACTTGTATAATATATTAGATTTTCTTTTCTTTTTTGATTTACCTACCCTGTTACTCAAACTTTTAATTATATTTTTATGATGACAAACTTTATTTTCAACATTTATACATTTTTTTCTTGTGGTTTTATTTTTAAACTAAATTTCTCACTTACATTTTCTTAACTTCACTCAAGGGTGATATCCTGAATGTCAAAGCATTTTAATAATTATTAAACATTTTATCAGTCATTTCATTAATGTCACTGTTTAAAATTTATGTATTTATGTGTGTGTGTGTGTGTGTGTGTGTGTGTGTGCACATGAGGGATATGGGCATACATATGCTACAGTTCATTTTGAGACTCAGAAGGTAACTTTTCTTGAAAAAGTTCCCCCTTCCATCTTTATATGGGTCCTCCAGCTCAAACTCGCGTTACCAGGTTTGCACAGTATCTTAGTTCTGAGGGTTTCAATTGCTGTGAAGAGACACCATGACCATGCGACTGGCTTACAGTTTCATACAGAGAATGGCTTACAGTTCATTATCATAGTGGTGGCATTCAGGCATCAGCATGGCAGTATCAGGAAGACATGGTGCTGGAGAAGGAGCTGAGAGTTCTGCATCTCGATCTGACTGCAGGTAGGAGAGACTTTTATCCTCAGGCAGCTAGAAGGAAGCTTTCTTTCACACTGGGTAAAGCCTAAGTATAGGAGGAAACCTCCAAAGCTCATCCCAGAGTGACACACTTTTCCCAACAAGACCACACCTTCTCCAACAAGGTGACACCTCCTAATAGTAGCACTACCTGAGCCAATCATATATTCCCTCCTTTGGCTGTAATTGATTATTATGATCATGGGTACAGTGTCTGTCATGGTACAAACAAAAACCACTCCTTTTCTCTGGAAGCTACACAGTGAGCATACTCATTTTTGGCTCGAGAAAATGTTATGGTGTAGATAACAGTGAGTGTATGCAGCTATTTTTATAAATGATGAAACAATACCATTATTTTTGATGGAGATTCTTTCTTGCATTGGTAAACCAATTCTACTGTTGACAAGGACCTCTGGTATTAGTCAGAAAGGCTAAGAACACTTTTGCTTCAGCCAGGCAGTAGTATGGACATACACAGCAACACTCTGACCATGACAATCACACAACTGGCATCATCATGTGCAAAAAAACATGAACTGACAGATGTCATGGGGGTAAATCTTGCAAGGACTTCACACATGACTCTACATTAGTATGAATTCTGAGAATAGCTCATCTCGTAAAAGGGTGACTAGCCAAAACGCCTTGGATTATGGGGTTACAGGCAAGAAGGTATGAATTCTTTCACTGGAGATGGGGTGCCAAGTCCAGGTTTGTTTCCTGACTGAACACCAAAGCTCTGGTATCTTTGAGACTTTCCAAGAGCTAGAGTCTCCAATGTCTGCATTGAAGCAGTATGCTGGGACATTTCAGCTACTTTCTACTGCAGAGAGGGATAGTCTTCTCCACTGAGGAGCAGACATAGCAATTACTGGGAACTTGGTTTCTGTTTCTATGTCATTGATCCAGTAATGCAAATATCCAATTTCTCATTTGATAAATCCTAGTACATTCCCATGACAACTCACTTTCAAAATACAACTACCCAGCAGCTCTTTCCCTTCTTTGAGGAAGAGGAAGTTAAGTGTAGTGGTGGAAGTCAATGGAGGGAAATGTTTATGAATATTCACAAGCTATTTGTCATACTTTACAGAACATTATTTCTTTTATTGTTATTTTCTCTTTCTTATATTTTATCACAATATTAACATATAATGAAATAATTCATTTTTCTGGAAAGATCTTATTGGCAATTTCTATGTTAATTATCACCTTCCTTACTGAAAAGAAGCATAGCAATATTGTTATATTTTTTAGTTAAAATACCCCCAGTTCTATTCTGATAATTCAATTCTATTCTATTAAGTCTAAACTGGTGCAATATCTTACACCACATTTAATATTAATTAATGCAATTTTATGACTGAATTTGCCTTCTCTTTTCCTCTGTGCTCAAATTACACTACAATAAACACAGCAGAGTAGTCTTAGTTAGTGGAAAGTAAATCACAGAGGCCTCTGAATGATATTCTTATGCGTCTTAACAAATATTTGGTGCTTAAAATATTGAAATTGCTTCAGATCTAGAATTAGGGAAGATGTTTTCCAATCTTTCTCACCATTTCAGTGTGTCTGTTTTATAAAAGCTCATCAGAGACAAAGAAAAACCTTCATGATATATTTCTCAACCAAAGAGAGGAAGAAACAGAAAAAGGAAGGTGATAACTTCCACATGGGAAAAAAGAATCCATGGGGAAGGATCAAACACATTATAAGGATGATGCCTGGATTCTTTATGACCCTGTGAGGAGGGACAGGAGAGTTTGATAAGTTACAAAGGAGACAGGTGGATGTAGGTTCCTTCACAGTTGAAACTGCCAAGTTTACTTACAAGGGTCTCTGTTGTGGAAGGATATGTGGAACAGAAGAGATAACACACATTTTAATGCATAAAATGCCAGATATATCAAAAAAACAGATTATTGAGAGTATCAACAGGCTAATTGGACCAAGGCTCACTCAACAGAAAGAAACAATTCCTGGTACTGCGAAACCTAGTCAGATTCCCAGGACTAGTAAGATTACAGACCTTAGAAAAGAATCTTCTACTACCACTTTACTACATTTTAAATGGTATCCTAAAGCCCACAGAAAAGAGGAGTCACATCACTCATAGAAGAAGCCTTTCTTTACAACAAATGGATATTATCACAGAAAAACACAACTAGACACAATACAGAGATTAGAAGATCATGAGGGAGCCCAGTCCCAATGATCCAACTACATTAGAGCTCCTGGATCAGGGAACATAGCAAAAGAAAGAGTAGGAATATTATAAAAGATAGATCAAGAACTCTGCTGTGAAGTAGTCTGCCCTGGAAACAATAGCAACATCAAAGGACATGTTAATGTGGAAAACGGAAAATAATGCAGGGTCTTATACCAAAGAACTGCAGACAAAAAAATGACTTCTTAAAAGAAAAATTAGCCTTTTCTAGGGGTGAACCCCTTGATTTTCCATTGGAAAATTGTCAACCTTGAAGCCATATATACAAATAACAAACATAGAATGAATATATATATATATATATGAATATTATATAAAATTATTATATATACATATATATGAATATTATATATATATGAATACACACACACACACACACACACACATTCCAAACATACATACACAATATATATGTATTCAACTAATAATCAAAGAAAAAGAAAAGGAGACTATGAACTTGAGAGTTGGGTGTTTGGGAAGGGTTAGAGGAAGGGTAGTAACTGGGAGAAGCTAGAAGGAGAAAAAGAAAAGGGAAAAAACGGTGTAGTTCTATTACAATTAAAAACATCAAAACTGAACACGAGCAGGAACCAAGGACACACACCTGTAAACACAGAGAAGTATGTCAGTCTACTAGTCCAGCTGAAAAACTGACACAGTCCTAGTGGCTTAAAGAGCACAAATACTATCCCACGGTTCTAGATGCATGGCAGAAAGATTGGCTCCTTCTAAAAATGGAAAGAAAGAATTCATTCTATGTCCCTCTTCCATCCTCTGGTGGATTTCTTCATCTTTTATATTCCTTTATATCTCAATTCTGAACCTTCACCCAATGATGTGATTTCTATGTTTGTGTCTGTCTTCACACTTCCCTCTTTCTTAAGAACATTTACTTAGAATAAAGACCCATTCTAACGACTTCATTATGTCTACATCAATGACCCCATTTCTTAATAAGATCACATCCTGTGCTAGTGGAATATAAATTTTGTAGACATAAAATTCGAGTCTATAAAAATATAGACAAATACCCAAGGTTTTTAACTTTTCTGAGATGATGGATAACAAGATACACTTATTATATTTTCTTGAACAGTCAATGTAATTTGGAGAATGGGAATCTTCCTGGCTGAAAGTAAGACAAATCACATCACAATTGGTGTTCCACAAAGGTAAGCCCTAGAAGGCATTGCTCTTACTTCCAGTTACATTTTGGAAAGGAATTGTGTGGACCATCTGGAAGTACTAAGTTTAGTTACAATTTATCTAAATGATGAGATTGTCAACTCAAAGACATATAGTCACTTGTAGACATAAATATTACACTATCATTTTCAACCATCATTAGAAACAGATATGGTGCAAAAGGTAGTTGAAATATAAAAACTTTATAAATGAGTGTAAATATATATTGCCTCCTATATTATGAACATAATTATCTATCCTCTTTAATACACAATCTGCAGAATATAGTTGCTTAAGAGTTATTTACATCTAGAAAATGGTGTTCTATCAGAATGAATAATGTGTAAACCTCTTTAGAGAATAGCACCTAGAATCCTCTAAGAGTTAGTTCTACAAGATGATATTTCTTTAAAATCCTGGTTATTTATTTGTTTAAAAACATACTCTATAATTCTTGTGTGTTGAGGCCTTGCCCTTGTTGACTAGACTAGAAAAATCATTCAGTCATGAGTTCTGACTGCATGAAAGTCATAGCTCAGTAGAAAGCAGACGTGCTTGCTTGTGAATAACACAGAATTTCATGGTCACCATACAGGAACTACCCAAAATTTTATGAAGGGGGTCCACATTTTTACCTTCATAGTTTATTTGTCTTTCTAAGGCAATGCTGAGGAGAAGGGTGTTTTCCCTTACCATTTCCATTTAACACTGGAATAGAAGTTTAAGACAATATAGCACTGCAGAACAGACTTCAGTATATATATATATATATATATATATATATATATATATTCTGTGTGTGTGTGTGTGTGTGTGTGTGTGTGTGTGTGTGTGTGTGTGAATATTTTTAGAGGTGATAGACTTGAGGTTCAGGGCATTGAGAGGGAAAATCCTACTCTGAATGCAGATAACAATGTCCAGTAAGCTTGGGTTTGATAGGACAAGAAGCAGACCAAAGAGGAAACTTGCACTTGCTCATCAGCTTGATTCCTCTTAAGCCAAGTATGGTCATATACTTTTGCTGCTGTGATTTTGCCAGACTCACATAGCCAACTTCAAGCTCTTTAGTTTTCTGAATACAGGCCCATCCTGTAACCCTCCACAAGACTTTCAGAACTTAAACTTTCATTATGGTTAGTTCTTATTTTCAGTTTAACACAACCTAGAGGCCTCTGGAAAGAGGGAACTTCAATTCATAGCATCTTACTATTTAATTATTATTGATGCATATATCTGTAAATAAATACATAAATACAACCCAATGAGTCCATTTAATGTTGCTTGTGTCTATACTTTTTAGGGCTGACTACTTGAGATTGAATAGACATTTGGGGTGCTCATATCTCTGGGAAAAACTAATTCTCCCTTTCTAGAAGTTTTTAATTGCCTGTAATGTTCCATCTAGGAGTGGAATCCTGTGCAATTTCACCATCTATTTTGGCATGTCAACTGGTGTTCTCAATGTTCAGCTCTTGGTTCAGCAGCCATACTATTGAGATCTCAAGTGCATAGCTTCCCTGTCATATCTACAAGACAAAACTGCAGCACATTTCCTGATCCTCTAGCTCCTGCTACCTACCAGCTCCAGTCACAGAAATTTACCCAAAAGAAATGAACAGGCATTTTACTGAAGACTATGAGAAATACTCACACCAACTTTATTTATAACAGTTCACATTTGCAAGTAAACCACCATTAAACAAACAAAGGAAAGGAAGAAAGGAAGGAAGACCCAAAATGACTGCATAATTCTAATGTAGTCATGCTGTAGAGTAAAATTAAGCCAAAAAAGCTATTATCCAGTGCAGATTTTCAAACAACGTTGAGATAATGCAATAGACACAAAAGCATCTTACTGAACTTACTATCAGAGATTTGTGTTTGTCTTGCTTTGCTTTCTCACTAGATATAGCACAAAATGTTATCCTTCATAACTATTGTCTGTTGGCTACGGAGTATGCTGTCCTTTCTGTATCATTCATCTCTGTGCTCTAATTCCACAGTGATTCTGACATGGGTTTTGCTCAGCTGTGAACTATGTATGGCACCATTTGCACTGTATTAGATTGTATCCCTTTGCTTAGTTGTGAGATACTGAAACTAAGAGACTCAATTAAGTAAAAGAAAATAGTTCAACTCGGTGACAGCTGTAAAATATGTAGAAGACTAGCTGTAAGCCAATCATGGAGACCCTATAAGGTTCCTCCTTCCATTTACTTGTAGGAAAAGATATATTTGTTTATTTATTTATTCATTTGAAATTTTCATAAAGTTAGGTAATATATTTTGATTATACCCCATTATATCCCTCAAAATGTCCCTAGGGCTTACCACCTGCCTCCTGCCCAACTTCATGTCCTCATTTTAATAATTCTTGATATCAATGGACCTAAAATCAGTTAACGTTGTCCATATGTGCATAGATGTAAGGACATCCATTGGGACTGGAACAACCTATATGTAGTCATATTTGCAGAGAAGAGAGACTTTCCCTCTCAGTATCATCAACTAGAATAGCCCCTACATTAATGGTGGTGACTTATGATTCACTTTTCCACACACTCTGGAATTTTTACAGTACTGTTTTTATGTAGGTCTTGGGCAAGCTAGCACAAGTGAGATGAATTGATATGTTCAGCCACCATGTCATATCTAACAGTTTGTATTTTACAGATCTTCTCCTAATCCACAAGATCAGTTTGTGTGCTCTTTCCACACAATCTTCTGAAATGTTCCAGGAGCCTTGGATAGGGAGCTGTTAGTATGGATAATTCATCCAAAGCTGAACATTCTCTACTATGTATATTTGCCATGTTAAAATGATGTAAGTCAGTGTATTAACTTTTACCCACTACAAAGAGAAAAATATTTTAACAAAGGTGAGAATAACACAGATTTCTGATTTGAAACACCATAGACTCATTAGAGTGTCATTTTAAAAGACAGTCTGAATCTGGGACAAAACAAAGTTGTCCATTCTGTCCCTGTCTATTTAATATAGTACTTGAAGTTATAACTGGAGCAATAATACAACTAAAGGAGATCAAAAGGATACAAATTGGAAAGGAAGAAGTCAAAGTATGGTTATTTGCAGATAATATGATACTATAAGTAAGCAACCACAAAAATTCTACCAAAGAACTCCTACAGCTAATAAGCACTTTGAGCAAAGTGGCTGGATACAAAATTAACTAAAAAAAAATAATAACTTTCTTTTATACAAATGATAAATGGGCCTAAAAAGAAATTAGGGAAACAACACCCTTTATAATAGCCACAAATAATATAAAATATCTTGGTGTAACTCTAACCAAGCAAATAAAAGACCTGTGTGACAAGAACTTCAAGTCACTGAAAAAAGCAATTGAGGAAAATATCATAAATAGAAAAAGCTCCCATGCTCATGGAGCTGTAGGATTAACAAAGTGAAAATAGTTATCTTACCAAAAGCAATCTACAGATTCAATGCAATTCTGATCAGAATTCCAGAACAATTCTTTAAGGACCTTGACAGAACAATTCTCAGCTTCTAATAGAAAAAAAAAACCAGAATAGTTAAAACAATGTTGCACAATGAAAGAACTTCTGGAGGTAGCACCATCCCTGACCTCAAGCTGTACTACAGAGCAATAGTAATAAAAACTTCATGGCATTGGTACAGGAACAGACAGGTTGATTAATGGAATTGAGTTGAAGAATCTGAAATAAACCCAAACCTATGAACACTTAATTTTTGACAAAGAAGGCAAAACCATACAATGGAGAAAGAAAGCATCATCAACAAATGGTGCTGGTCTAACTGGAGGTCTGCATATAGAAGAAAGCAAATAGATCCTTATCCATTACCTTACATAAAATTCAAATCCAAGTGCATCACAGACCTCAATGTAAAACTGGATACACTAAATCTAATAGAAAAGAAAGTGGGGAATAGCCTTGAAGTCATTGGTACACGTGACAACTTCCTGAACAGAACACCAATGACTCAGGCTCTAAAACCAACAGTTGATAAATGGCACCTCATTTAGTGGAAAAGCTTCTGTAAGACAATGGACACTCTCAATAGGACAAAACAGTAGCCTATACATTGAGAAAGGATCTTCACCAACCCTATATCTGACAGAGGGCTAATATCCAAACTTTATAAAGAACTCAAGGAGTTAGACACCAAAAAAAAAAAAAAAAGCAAATAACCCAATTTTTAAAAACGAGGTACAGAGCAGAACAGAGAATTTCCAATAGAGGAATCTTGAATGACTGAGAGTGTTCAACATTCTTAGTCGTCAGAGAAATGTAAATCATAACAACCCTGATATTCGACCTCACACCACTCAGAATGGCTAAGATAAAAAGCTTAGGTGATAGCATATGCTGGAAAGGATGTGGAACAAGGGGAACAGTCCTTCGTTGGTGGTGGGAGCAAAACCTTGCACAACTACTCTGGAAATCAATTTGGCATTTTTCTCAGAAACATGGGAATAGTTCTGCTTATTGACCAAGCTATACCACTCCTGGGCATATATTCAGAAGATGTCCCACTGTACCACAGGGACACTTGCTCAACTGTGTTCATAGTAGCTTTATTCATAATAACCAGAAACTGGGAATATCCTCTATGTCCCTCAACTGAAGAATATATAAAGAAAACGTGGTATATCTACACAGTGGAATACTATTCAGCTATTAAAAACAAAGACATTGTGAATTATTCTGGCAAATAGGTGGAACTTGAGAATATCATCCTGAATGAGGTAATCCAGACTGCAAAATGACATCCACAGTATGTCCTTTATAAGTGGATAATAGCCATAAAAATGCAGAATACCTACGCTACACTCCACAGACCCAGGGAAGCTAAACAAGAAGGAAGGCCTAAGCGAGGTTGCTTTTATCTCACTTAGAAGAGGGAATAAAATACTTGTAGGAGGCAGATGAAGAGAGGAAACTGGGTGTGAGGAAAAATGAGGAGGAGAATGGGAGGGTTTCAGGGTCTGGTGTGAGGAGAGACAGTCAGATGACCATGAGAATGAATAGAAATCTACAGACCTATATGGGATGGGGGGCATCTCAAGGACATGCTAGAGACCTGGGATTGGGGAGGATCTCAAGAATCGATGGGTGACCTTAGCTGAGATCCACAGCATTGGTGATATGAAACCTGGAGAGGTCACCTCCTATAGACATAAGTTAGCTGGCTTGTCGATCAAGGTCAATCTTGGTTAATTTCTCTATGTCCTGAATCTAAAAAGAGTGGTATCATCTGCAAAAAATGTCTCACCCTCTAGTTATGGTGCGCCATTGTTTATGGTATTTGGGGTGTTTGCAGCATCTCTGTGACAGATAACAAACTGTGAGGTGCCCCAACCCAGTACTAAGGTTGTCAATTAGCCAATCCTGTCTTTTGTGAACAGAATTATTCAGAAGGAGAAAACTTCTGTCCAAAGTGTTTAAAAATATGCATTACATTTTAAATTATGTTACAAACTAAATTATTTCCATAAGGCTTCTTTATATATCTTTAGTTTCCATTAATCCCCACCAACCCCTGGCGTATTCTTCCCCATTCTTTCATGTGGCCTGTGCTTTACTTTTCTCAATGACTGTGGTGTGTGTGTGTGTGTGTGTGTGTGTGTGTGTGTGTGTGTGTGTGTTAAGCTCACAGGTTTCTGTACACTTTTTTCACACATTTCTCTTTATGATTAGACGACCCTTTCCTTTTCCTATTTCCTACCCACATTCATGTATTCTGTCCCCAGTATTCTTTCTGTTTGTTTTCATTTTATACATATTATACTATGTTAAGTCACTGGGACACAGGTGAAGTTCTCCTTAAAGCTTCAGACTGTAAGAGCTAGAGGGATAGGAAATTTACTGGGAGACCTTGCCCCTTACTTATGTAAGAAGCTATACCCATAAAGTCTCAATACCATGACTGCCCAAAAATGAGCAGATTAAAAATGACAGAAATAGACACGTTATCATGAATGAGGGAAACCTGAGGAGGCCTCCACCCTACATACAAGTAACAGTATACATTCTGAGCATGTTGCATGCATGTATATAGGAACATAAATGCCCATTCATGTATTATGTAAAAACAATTAACAAAAAAGGTCATGAATTTATAAAAAGAACAAGATGTATATGAGAGAGGTTGCAGAAAGGAATGAAATATAATTCTGTAATTACAGTATCAAAAATAAAATAAATAAAATTGTAAAAGTTCTATTCATGTGTCAAATACAATACCAACTCAAAAGTAACAAAATATTTAGAAGAAAAATATGAAAAAGAAATTAAATTTAGAAAAAAGGCATGTTGGCTATAGAGAGAGTTGGTTAGGGATAAATGTTTAATGTGATTGTATTTTGTTGTATATATATAAGAGATTCTCAAAAATTTTTAAGCAAATACTGAGAAATCTACATTGAATAATGGAATACTTGGAGTGAGGAACATCTATGATTCAAAATTTAAACACTATAAAAGAAATAATTTATAAATTCATCTGTAAAACACCTGGTACACACGAAAAATGGAATTATACTAGCAACCATAAAATATAACAAATCAAAACTCAAATTTAAATCTTATTGTTTAGGTATTTCTAATGCTTAATTTATAATGAACTAAAAATTTAAAACAAAATAAAAGCATATATATATGCATATATATATTTCATGGGAAAGAAAAATATAGGTAACAAAATACATGCAAAAATAGTTATCTCATTAAAATTCTAATATATATATTAAAACAATGGAATGTTTTTTAGCTAGTATTAACAGAAATCACATAATCTTGTATCTGTTTTTATGTCAAAGGCAGTGAGTCTGGATATGGTGAGAATGGTTTGACTTCAAACAGAATTCTAAGGGAAATTTTACAATTCTAGCAGATGGGTAGCTTGTTAGAATTATAAACATATTTACCCCTTGACCCAGCTACTCATTTATGACATTTACCTGACAAAATATGCTGTTAAAGTGAAAAATAATGCCTACCTTGTGGCTCACAGAAGAAAATGTTTGAAAACTACTGTTCATAATTATTGATAGAGTTGAACACTTTTATATACATCTTTATGAAGAGACATACTGTTTTAAGAAAGGAAAGAGAAATACTGTACAGAGATATATGAAGCTTATTGGCATAGATACATAGTTGTAGATGAGTTTGTATGTATTTTTATTTTTATGTATTTAAGCATCAATGATTTTGCAATGGTAATTGTGGGTATCAGGGTTTACAATGAGAGAAAAGAACACATGAATGCATAGACTTTCCTGCTTGTATACAAATAGCATAACATTGGGCTAATCTTGAAGCCAGTAGCAAATTTTCTTGCCTAGCCTAGGAATCAGGATGGGAATCAGTGAGATTAAAGGCAGTGCTGGGTACAAGGCTTTTAACTGTAAACAATTTTATATCTTTTCTTTGTTCTTGAATAACATAAATTTATGTATATACCAGGAAAGAATATCTTCAAGAAAGATTATCAGACAGTCGAGAAAGGAATTGATGTGAGGGATTTCTCAAATTTATCATGGATGATACTGGGGGTGTATCAGAGTAGAACACCTGCCAAACATGTATGAGGCCCTGGGTTTTATTCCCAGCATTAGAAAAACAAAACAAAACAAAACAAAACAAACAAAAGAATCATCAAAAGGATGTGGCAAGAAGACTAACAATTACATATAAGAGAAAAAGACAGAATTAATGCCATGGGCTATGTCACATCGTTGTGTAGTTTGGGGGGCAAATTTACTGAGCTATTGGTTGCATTTAGCACACATCTAAATTTTTGTATAATTTTGTGTATATTGGTGACTTTTCCCTTGAACATGTGCGTCTATGCACCACTTGTGTGCCGAGTACCCGCAGAAATCAGAAGAGGACATTGAATATCTTAGAACTGGAGTTAAAGATAGTTGTGAACCACCATGGGGGTACTAGGACTCAAACCTGGGTCCTTTGGAAGAGCAGCCAATGCTCTTATTCACTCAGCCAACCTCTTTAGCCATGATTGGTTTATGATTCGTTTCTTTATTGTGATTGTTCTGTTGCCTTTTTTTCCTGGACAGCACATTTTGTTTTGACATAGACTCCACACAGTCCTGCACTTTTCAGCTTTCGGTGCTCATCAACAACCATCTCTCTTACATTATACCACGCACTGAGAAGCATCTGATACAGAGTCCTTGGTTACCTTTGTTGCCATCCATGACCATAGGTCCCATTACATCCTCCAGGTCAATATTTAAGGCCTTGTCCTAGCTTCATTGCTGCTTCTGTTAAAACAAAACAAAATAAAACAAAATGAGAGGAGACGGGACTGGACTGGACAAGGCAAGACAAGACAAGACAAGACAAGACAAGACAAGACAAGACAAGACAAGACAAGACAAGACAAGACAAGACAAGACAAGACAAGACAA
>JANHMN010000017.1:51874190-51887215 GCA_030674055.1 Rhabdomys pumilio
AAGACAAGACAAGACAAGACAAGACAAGACAAGACAAGACAAGACAAAACACTGACCAAAAGCAACTGATAGGAAAAAAAAAAGATTATTTTGCTTGCAGGTCCTGGTTACAGTCCATCATTGAGAGGAATGCAAGACATTTGGTTTGCTTTTTTTCTCTCTCATATTCTCTCACATAGTTCAGGGCTAAGCCACAGTGAGCAGAGTCGATCTACATGAATTAACAACCAAGATAATTCCTAACAAGCATGCCTGTAGAATGACCCAGTCTATAAAATTCCTAGTTGATTCTCTACTAGAGTGTATGTTGGGTCAAAATGACCTTAAAACTATCAAGCTCAGTTCCTTTACCTTTCCACAAGCATAGTGTTATTTAAGTCAGTCTGCAACAATGATCTTTAGAATTCACTGTTTCTGGAGGTCAGCGGATCTAAGCAGGGTCAAGAAGGTGATTGTGTTTCTGCCACCTGTAACATATCTGACCTGTTGGTGACAAGTTTCTCAAAGGACCAAATGTTCCCTTAACATTTGCTCAAAAAAATTAGAAAATATGTCGGTAACAGCCTTATCTCCCAGATTTGCACAGCAAAGGACAGCATGACCTTTTAAATATTCTTTTTAGTTAATTCTTAGGATAAAAATGGAGGAAAGAAATTGAGAATAAATATTAGAAAATATATGACTGTTAAACAGCCAGACCTGGAGGAGTGAGCCCCACATAAGGGAGAGTAATTGATAGATGAATAATACAATGTGTAAAGATGTATTAGTGTTCCCATTATTTTCTACCATTTCTATTCAGTAGGACCTGATTTCCATAGTAATATAGTTAGCTAAAAATCTGCCTTTGTATATAAGGTCTCCACAGGAAAAGCAAAGATGAAAATGGCAATTTTTAAAACAATATTCTGTTTTTTTGTTTAATAAAACTAATGTTTTCAAATCTGCTTTTATTAAAACACAATAAATACCATCAATTTTTGACATGAAATCTCATTATCCACTGTAAATATTTATCACTTTCCAGGAGAAGATTGTGCAGTGGATGACTTCCCATTGATTCCCTCATAAAGCTGAGGGAGAAGGGAAACTCCTTTTTATTTTCATAAAAATAAAAGGAGTCAGAATCTGACATGCATTCCATTTGGACCCTAATCACACAAAGCGCAGATGGTACATTCTGCAAGTGTATTTTCTTAGCATTAGGAAAAATGTAAAAGTAACATTAGTATTAAACCGTGTAAGGTAAAACTAATGGAAGATGCTCAATGCCATCCACAGATCATCCTCTCTCCTGATGTTAGTCCCATATTAGTCCTAACTTTAAAGCGTGTGTATCACACAAGTCATTTAAATGAAGGTAGAACAGAATAATGCATGTTGTTGAAGTTTATAGGTCTGCAAACAACATCTCAAGACTTAAAGTAGAATGCAAGACATTGACATGGCATTGACAGGAAACAGATGTGGCTCTTTGAAAGCTGTCATAGGTCAACCACCCAGATTCAAGAAGCATAGATTATGGATTTTATGTAGATATATCATTGAGGTTAATGAATCCGGAGGCAGGAGCTAATGCAGAGGCCATGGAGGAGTGCTGCTTACTAGCTTGCTCCTTATGACTTGCTCGGCCTGATTTCTTATAGAGTCCAGAACCACCATACTGGGTGGCATGGCCCATAGTGAGCTGAGGTCTCCGATATCAATAAGAAAATACCCTACAAGCTTGCCTAAAACCCAATCTGTTTTTGGAGGCAGTTTCTCAGTTGACGTTCTATCGTCTCAGGGACCTTGTGTCAAGCTGACCTTTGGCTTCCATGTGCACGCATAAAAACATGTACACATACATGCATTCCTCTCTCTTCTGTCTCTCTCTCTCTCTGTCTGTCTCTCTCTGTCTCTCTGTCTCTCTCTCTGTCTCTCTCTCTGTCTCTCTCTCTCTGTCTTTCTCTCTGTGTCTCTCTCTGTCTCTCTCCCTCACACACACACACCTAAACCTAAAGTTGTATGAAATGTTATCCTGAATAGAAGATGTTTCTGAGATTTTTTCCTCACAAATCTTTTTGATATTTCTGTACTCTATGATGATTTATTAGCAACTTAGGTTGTAACTTGATCACTCAAATATACTAAAGAGAACAGAGCAAAATATAAGATATAAATATATAAGATAAACCTTTCAAGTTAATTAAAAGAGGAAAGACAGTTCAAAGATAAAATAATCTTTTGCCAAAAATTGGAAAATTGTAAAGAATAAAAAATAGTAAATACCATGACAATTTTAATTTTGACACCTGTATATCCAAGTTTATGTATTTGACTCTCTTTGTGAAATATTAGTCTATTAATTATTTAAGAATTACATATAATTCTTAATACATACATATTGATCATATTCACCACAACTCCTCTCACATCACCTCTCTCATCTTCCTATGCATCTAATTTTGAGTTTGTTTTGTTTTGTTTTGTTTTATGAGACAGGGTTGTTTCTCTGTGTAGCCCTGGCTGTCCTGGAACTTATTCTGTAGAGCAGGCTGGCCTTGAACTCAGAAATCCGCCTGCCTCTGCTTCCCAAGTGCTGGGATTGAAGGCGTGTACCACCACTGCCTGGCTTTGAGTTTTCTTTTTATTTCCGCATAATGAGTCCAGTTTGTGTTTCCCAGACACTGGGATGTGGAAGTCTACCCTAGAGTGTATTCTTTGGGGTGTTTGAATACATGTAAATTCCACTTGGTTGTTTTATATAATTTTTATTATGGATTGTTGTATTCAATTTGTGATAATTTGCTGAATTTTTTTCATCCAGACTTATGTGAGATGGCTGTCTATAGTTCTTTTTTTTTTTTTTTTTTTTTGTAACTCCAGTTCTATCAAGCACATAGAAAGACATCCCTCTGGTTATGTTTTTTGAAAAATATTTTGAGCGTTAACATCATTTTTCCATTTGAATACTTATTTAAATTCACCAATAAGTATGACTGTGCCTTGTATATTCAATTTGGAAACATCGATGATTGATTCAATAGGCCCTAGCCACAAAATGCTTCCTTATGTAAAAATTCTGGTAATTATTAATACCTTAAGGAAATTTATTATATTTGTGTTCATAGTAATGTTTCACTTTAAATGGGAATATTATGGGGCCCCATTCACTTATGACAGTAACAGTGTTTCTTCTTTCTCTCCTTTTTCTTAGTCAACCTGGTTAATGATTTATGGAGATTCCGTTGACTTTGAATCACCTGCAATGCAAAAATGTACGTGTGATTTCCAATTATTGCAGAATTTTGCAGATGTTTTGTGTTTTAGATTCCCACTTTTAATTTCACTATGTTCCAATCACACAATTTGTAGAATTCCTAGTCTCTAAAGCCTGTTATGGCTTGTTTTGTGTTCTTACATATGGCCTTTTTCTGGTGAACGTTGCATGTAACTCTGAGAAGAATGTCTCTTCTGCTATTGTTGGATAAAATACATTCTCTAAATGTCAATTAGTTCCAGTTGATTGATGGAGCTTCTTCTGCTGAAATACATCTTTAGTTGTTTTCTGCCTGGTGCCAATTACTGATAGTAGGGCGTGAGAGTCTTCAACTGTAATAGTCTCCAACTATTTCTCCATGCAGTCCTATCAATTTCTGTCTCTGGTGTGTTGACATCCTGTGTTAGGTATGCACACATTAAGGATTGTGGTGTCTTCCAGAACAATCGGATGCTTTGTCATTATGCAACATCTCTATTCCTGACAAATTTATTTCCTTAGATGTCTGCTTTGTCTGAAGTTAATTCAGCTACTTGGGCTTTCTTTGAACAGTGCCAGTGTGACATATTTTCCTTAATTCCTTTGCTTTTTAATCCGTGTAGTTTTATTTAAAGTTGGTTTCTATTAGCCAACCAATAGTTGTCTCGTTTTTTATATCGCACCCTGACATACCTAACTTTTAATTTTTGTATTTAAACTAGTTCCACTTGGAGTTATTTTTCATGTAATTAGATTATTATGTACCATATTTTCAGCTGTTTTCTGATTCCCTTTTACCATTGTCAATTTTCTGTCTTCCATTATTTTAGTTGAGCATATTGTTAGATCTGATTTTCTCTTAATACATAGTTTATGAGTTTTGTTTTCTTTTGAAAAATGTCTGAGTGCTCAGTGTTTGCAATGTACAACGGATGAGTTCATTACTGAGCAGCCCTGATTTTATGAGCATGGGCACTTGGTGACAAAATGTTCTATTTCTCTCTGCCACATCACAGCATTGAATCACCCACTTAGTCATGAGCTAATATAATCTGCACTGTCATTAATATTATTTTTGAATGGTTACCTATAAAGGTGGTCCAGTGACCAGACCAAGTAGAGATCCATCTCAAGGGGAGGCTCTAAGGCCTGACACTATTACTGATGCTGTGGTGTGTTTACAGACAAGAGCCTAGCATGTCTCTCCTCTGAGAGGCCCAACAAGCAGCTCTCTGAGACAGCCACAGATAACACCCAACCAATGGACTGAAGTTGGGGAACCCTATGGCTGAATTAGAGAAATACTGGAAGAAGCTGAGGAGGAGGGTGACCCCCATAGGGAGACCAGCAGTCTCAACTAACCCAGACCCTTGAGAGCTCTCAGACACTGAGCCTCCAATCAGGCAGCATACATGAACTGATCTGAGGACCCTGACACACATACAGCAGAGGACTGCCTGGTCTAGCCTCAGTGGGAGAAGACATGCCTAACCCTCAAGCGACTTGAGGGCCCAGGAAGAGGGAGGCCTGGAAGTGGAGCATCCTTTGAAAGATGGGTGAGAAGAAATGGGATTAGGAACTGTGGGAGGGCAGACCTGGAGCGGGGCAACAACTGGACTGTAAAAAATAAAAGTAATTTAAAAATTAATCAATAAAAGAAACATATCATATGTACATTTATTCTTCTACCATGCTCTTCATCTCCACATCAGTTTTTTCACCCACTTAATCTTTCATCTCCAAAAAAAAGTCTTTGAATGTTTTTCAGCAATTCCTTCAAGGAAAATATACAACTTCCAATAAATTCTTTTTTTCATTTTTCGAAATAAAGTGTCTATATAGCCCAGGTGAGCTTTGAATTCAAGGCCTTCTCCTCCTGTCAGGTGTCAGTTTGGCAGGTGGGAGGGACATGCTTTACCAAGGAGGTCTGTAGTTTGCTTCATGTGTGAAGAGTCATTTAGTTGGACACATAATAAAAAGTAAACCCTTTTCTTTGACTTCCTGTCTGCCTCAGCCTAGAGAAACCACTTGGCTATTACAAACTGCTTTGCATTGTTTCTTCCATCTCTGCAAAATACATGCACCCTTCTAAAGATTCGGACTTAGAAAACAGAAAGGCCAGACATTTGGTCTCAGTCCTGTGATGGTCCTTCTCTAGGCTGCCAGACAGAGAAGTCTGTGCTTGAGGAAGATGAAGAAGCATAATTATCAATTACCAATTCCATCAGCTTTAACTTCCATTTAGATTCTCTAGTATATTTTAGGATTGTAAAGACCTTTAGACATAACTGATTCCTTACTGGATGAAGAGAAAGATATGTAATTGATACTTATATGTATATGTATTGTTATAAAATATGTATAGTTTTATATATAGTGCTTTACGTATAACTCTTATTATGTATTATAAAGCATCTATTGATGTGTAATAAACTGTTGTAGTTCTGATATTCAGTCTTCGCCGAGGCCTCATATGTTGATTTCTTGAGCCCCAGGTGATGACTCTATTAAGAGGCAATTGTGTCATAGATCTTTAGCATCACCAACAGATCAGGTGATTGGTGATTGCAGTACCAAATGGACTATTAGGAGGTGAGGCCCAGTTGGAGGAAGATGATCAGAGTAGGGTAAGAAAGAGAGAGAAGACAGAACTCATTTTATTCATTTTCTCCTTTAAGCCTCAAACTCAGTGTAACTTATGTTCAGACATGTTTCCTTGGTTACCATATCATACCATATCATACTCCCCTTATCTATCTATCTATCTATCTATCTATCTATCTATCTATCTATCTATCTATCTATCTATCTATCTCTCAGACACATACACAGAGAGAAAGATACATACAGAGTACCTAATAGATTTAAAAAATGATTATCACAATGAAGGGCTAAATGTTAAATTATGAAACATCTCCCTGGAAAGCATATGGAGGCATCTGAAACTTTTTCTTTTTACTTTATATTTGAATCAATGTATGTAATTCTTTTAAAAAGTGACCATTTACTTATATTCAAAGGAATGGATTTAAAACTGCTTGTCCTTTTTTTAGCCACATAAAATTTTTGTGGCTAAGCATTTATAATTTTGCATATATTAAATCTACCTCTTGCTCTCTCCATTTGATTCCAACATGAGAAACTATCTATGCTCAGTATACGGTCCTCCACACATGCACATGGAGGCAGCACTAAGTAAACTTCATTAGTTTAAATGCAAAATCCCTGAATTTGGAAGGGAACAGTGGTAGGAAGGAATGTATCTTATCTTAACAGTTTATCTCTCTTGCTTTGCTTGCCAACTTGCACACGATAGATGGGCTCCCCAACATCCCACTCATGGGATATTTTACTTCATTATGGGCTTAAATCAATGGGACAATTCAACTACAGATGGAAACCAGGAGCCAAAGTAGCCCTTTCCTCCTAGAAGTTGTTTTCTTGCTAGGGTATAATTACTGTGACAGAAACACTAACACCAAAACCACCCTGGGCCTAAGTAACTTTCAATAACTCTGATTATTATCACTCTTCTTATTATCATCATTGCTGTCTGTAGTGCCCTGAAGTTGACTGGACTCAGCTAAATTAAGTTTCCAAATAGCTGAGTCAAATTACTGATGGAGCTTGAATCACCCTAACACTTGTTCCTTTATGAGTCTGATACTTGGTGGTGTCTGGTGGTTCTATGGGGCAGAGCATCCTTCTAGGTGTTTATGTGGCATTTTCACATGCTCCCTCTAATTTGGATTTGTTGCTTACATTGTGGCTCTAAAATTCAGAAGTATATGTTCAGACAGACAGACAGACAGACAGACAGACAGACAGACAGACAGACAGACAGAGAATTAGCTGCCCAATTGCCCTTGAGTATAGTCTGTAGTTCATTACTTTGATACTTCATGTCAAGTGGGTAGGAAACCTCTTCTTAACCTTATAGTTAAATACTTTTTTTTGATTAATTGGCATTTGTGTGATGTTAAGCCAGCTCCCCTTTCATTCTGCCATCTTTCCTTTCATGTCATTCCCTTTCTATTTCTAGCCAAGCCTAAATGATAAGTGATATTTTCATAGATGTCACAATATTCCAATAGTTTCTGTTTAGCTACATTTTAAAGCTATATTTACTATAGAGCAGCTTTTCATTGTTTTAGAAATTGTGTGTCTAGCCTAGAAGCCTTGAGAGTGTGACCCAGGAGAACCAGTATTTCTAATAATATTCTAAGCTCCATATTACTTGGTACAAAGACATTGCACATGAAAGGAAGACAGGAGTCAGAGATTCTCTGGAGAGCTCAGGGAAAAGCAGCAAATATCCACCAAAATACTTCTGAGTTCTTTGTCCTCTCCCCCGGCCTATCCACCTATTTACCTACTTATGCTGCAGTGGGGGATGCCCCTTAAGCATAGTGTGCTAGGAAATGCCACCCATCTGTCAGGAGTTAAACACAAGATATAATCCTGTCTTTTGGGGTCTATTATCTCCAGTGACAGAGGTGGATTTTACTCCTAAAATTTCTTTATGGTACAAGCAATGTCAGTGGTTTGATTTTGATATGACGTGTTCTCCCCAGGTTCATATGTTTGAATCCCAGTTGGTGACACAGTTGTGGGAAATTATGAAAGCCCCTAGGAGCTGGGGCAGGAGGAACAGCATTACTGGAAGCTGGGTTGTGGACAGCATGGTCCTCTCTCTGACCCTCTCCTTTCTACCTGACTTACCCAGATGTGAGCAAGCTCTTCCAGGCTCAGCTTCAAGTATGTTCTGACAGTACAATTTTCAGACCATGGCTGGTATCACTTTAAACAAGAAATCGAAATAAATCTTTTCACCTTTTAGGTATTTTATCTCAGCAAAGAAAAGCAGTAATAGGTACAGAGTAGTGGTATTGTGACTGGCATGTGACAGTCCTTGATGATTACATGGGCATTTTCAAGTTACGTTATCCTCAACCTAGACTCAGTCTTGGTACATATGGGGGTAGAACTCCCTAGTTGTCCTGGGTTTACTCAAACCTATACAGCTTGTTATTATAAACAGCATAGAAGTTACCTACAAGCAAAACCTGATTAACTGCAGCGAACACAATTCTATCTTCAAAACATTTCCTTTGCAAATTTTGGTTTCTCAGGTTTGTTCTCCCAGACCCATATCTCTGTGTAGAAATCAATATACTGAAGAGGCTTAAAAACCCAAGGTGACGTCATGATCACAATGATTTTTATTTCAGACACTTCAACACATCATTGAAAACTGAAGAGAAAATCAAAAGTGTCTTACAAGAATGTGGCACATATCATCCTGGATTTATTGCAGTACCCTGGGGCTTCAGACAACTGCTTAGTTGTTCATTTTATTTTATTTTATTTTTTAAAGAGCCTTTGAAGAACTAAAAGTGAACCAGATTCTAGTTACACCATTTAGAAATTGGAAAAGAACATTTTGGCAAGCGTCCTATAGTATCTAATAGCCTTGGAGAGCTTGTATTCTGGGGAAGGTTGTTGGTAAGAAATCAAGCCGAGAGAATCAATTTGAGATGGTATTAATTGGAGGCCAAAACACACTGCATACACTGCCACTCTGTTTCACACCAGCTCTTCCCACAGAGGGCACAGTGGAAGAGAAGAAACGTCCCGGCGACCTTCCGGGTGAATCCCCGTGGAAGGTTCCAGAAACACATGCTCTCAGGACATGCACATTTATCAAATGACTTGAGCAATTTTTTTTCTTAGTTGATATTGCAGACATGACACAATTACTAGATTTATTAATTCCTTGTTGCAGGGACTATTCATTTCCCAATGTGATGGACTGATGCATATTACATTAACTCTAACATCTGGGGCTCTACCCACCCCCCAACCAAGAGATTTACTGAGGCACAAAATACACAACTTTTCCCTTTGTCTCAATTTGAATCTGCTTTCCTTCCCCACATTTTGTGCTTTCTCTCTCTTTAGTACTCAACAGGCTCTTGTGATCAAGGAGAGTAAGAAAGTGTTTGATTTACAACCTCATTTTGTCTCTGCTTGTATTTCACCTTCCGCCCTCACATTTCTTACTGAAACCAAGATGAGTGAGGGGAAATGTATGGAAGATCTATTTTCCTCTCAATCTTCCAAGTCTTCAGAGAAGCACCAATCACCATTCAAGTTGTCAAGAATTCTATCAAGATCCAGGAGAAGGGCTCAAAAGAGCACAACGGCATATGGTTCTTACATTAGATCCAGGGTCTGGGGGCCACTTCATCTTTTGGTGGAGCTAAGAGAACAGGCAGAGACTATGATGGTCATATGCCTTCTGGGACCACTGTCCTCTCATCGCACCTGCTCGCATAAATGCCTTCTGCCATTATTATTCTTGTTGTCTGAGAGTCTTCTGATGCCAATTGTGCTTTGCCTCTCTCCCTCTCAGTTCCTTTTATTCTTCCTGTTACACTGTACTTGTCAGGGTCTTTCTCCTAAAGCAAATATCCAGAGCAAAGGCATAGCCACTTAGGCAGAATTCTCAATCTTGCTTGTTTGTAGACTCACTGGAAACGCTATTTACAGGTACAGAGACAGAGGCAGATACAGATAGATACACATACAGGCTTGTAATTGTTTGGTAGACAATACCATACTTATCTCAAATGATTATCACTTATGCATTATTAAACATTATCTTATCCCTTTTTCTATTTTCTTTCAGTCATCTAGAATCTGTGCCACACATTGTGATATCTGTGAGATAGTTGCCATGTCTTTTGACTTTCTTTTCAAAATAAGCCACCAATCTGGAATTCTCCCTACTTGTAAGTTTTGGCATCTAACTCACACGTTTTCAGAAGTGCAGTATAAACAGTCCAGAATTTCCATGTGAGTTTGATGAAGGTGCTAGGCTGGCAAAGCCACCCCTGGGCTGACACAGCACTGCTGACTTAGATCTCTGTTTTTCATTTAGCTTGCCAGAAAATGCCAGCGAAGTTTGTCAAGACCATGCCTTTTAAACAGCTCCTCCTCTCCACTGGTCTTCCAGATCTGCTCTCACCTAAGCATTCCTTAACCTCTCCTGAATCCTCCCATCGATTTGGTTCTGACTGAAGAAATGTTTCATTGAATATCTCTGGCAAGTGAGATCAACATGCCATCAAGTTTATTATTTAGAAAATGAGAGGCTGCTGCAAAATCGCACAGAACTAGGGTGATTTAAAAACAAATTCAGGTTGCGTTTCTCATTGTGGGTGGGTAGAAGGAAAGAATCCAACTCCATCTTGGTGATCTTGTAAACACTTTCCACTATGATTCTGTCACTCCAAGGGTGCTGAGCTGGACCCCATGATTCACGACAGTGTGGTATCTATTCACTACCACTGGCTATGTTACATGTCTATTCTGAGTCTGCAATGCCCTGTGTGGGTTCAGGGGCCCTTATTTTTATAATTGTATCTAAAATTAATGGCCTCTAAGTTTACTGACATAAAACAAGCAAACAAACAAACAAAAAACAATGAAGAAGACATGTGATACTTCTGTTAGCTTTTTACAGAAGTGAGATCTTGGATTAGACCATGGGCATTCTGTAAGATTCTAGGGTATTTTGACAAGTAATTTTTTCCAATTAAGTGAGATGTCCCATGTTTCCAGTCAAATCCTGTTAGCTGCAGTTAATCCCACCATCCCAATGTAGAGGCAAAGGAAGGTGGTAAATGGTTAAGATCAATGTGCAATCAGTGGCTATTAACAGTCTTTGACACATTCACATACTCATATGCCATCAACTGTTACCAAGAAGAATGAGTTGACAAGGGGAAGACTCTGTCCAGAAAGTATTCACATAACACTCTATCCCATCCTATAAATCTTTATGCTTACTACCAGGGGGATGCAAGATACATTTTAATTGTGAGCGGCCATGTTTTCAGCTAAAGTTTAAGACTCTATTATGAGAGCAAATAAAAATCTATTTTAGGACAAGTATACCTTGTATCTATAATGAATTTCATGTAGCTTTTGCTTTAAAGGAACACTAGTTAGTGGGAGAAGTAGATATTACAAAACAAACTGCTTTGAAGTTAACTTTGTTCTGCATTACAGAAAGTATGCATAAAGTTAAGAAAGAATTACGCCATCGGTGAGAACCAGCCCAGTGGACAGGTTTACCACACTGTCGTGAGTCATGGGCTCCAGCTCAGCACCCTTGGAGTGACAGATCATAGTGGAAAGTGTTTACAAGATCACTAAGATGGAGTTGGATTCTTTCCTTCTACCCACCCACAATGAGAAATGCAACCTGAATTAGCACCTTGAAAACAGGGGCAGAAATATCACAAGTGCTGCGTCAGTCTGAGCAACATAGTAATAACTTATCTCAGAAATCAATCAAAACCAAAACAAGAATCAATTAAATATTTCATTTAATTGAAAAAAAAATTACTTGTCAAAATACCCTAGAATCTTATGGAATGCCCACACTCGAAGAAGACCTCAGAGTTGAGTTCCCTTATGGGCCTGTTCAACGTGGCACAAGGCCAGTAAAAACCTATCATAGATTCTTCTACATGTATGTATTTCCAAGGACCGTTGACATTTTTCTCCCTCCCTCCTAGTAAACCATTAACTCTTATATCTCTCTGAGGTTGGTCACATGGCAACATTAAGTGCTTAGCCTAGAATCTTAGTCCAAATGAAATTAAACTATCTATCCATTCTTTATATTTTCATTCCTCACTAATTCAGGCAAGTGGAATGAAAATGTTTGGAAATGCTGCTTTAGTATCAGAGTAATTACATACCACTCATCAAAAATATACAATCAAACAATAAAGCCAGTAAATCAGCACAAAAGAGATCTGGATGGAGTTGAAATGTGGTATTACTCAAAACCATTGGGAAAGTACTTTTGAATTTGAATAGTAGTGCTGGAGGGCCAGACTGAGTCTTGGCTAGGCACATTCAACAAAATACTCATTCCATAAGTGATGCACTTTTGGAAGAAGAACAAAGCTTCAGAAAGTTAAACTCACGAGAGAGGGCCTGGAGAGATGTCTCAGCTGTTAAGAGTGCTCGTTGCTCTTCTACAGGAACAAAATTTCAGTTTATTCCCTGTATCTGCAGCTCCAAGAGTTATGATCCCCTCTTCTGGGTCCTGTGAGCACCTGCACTTACCATGGCAGACACTCACACAGACATATATTTATATCTAAGAGTAAAAAAGTTTTAAAAGATAACTTATCGACTGAGATCTCATCCTAAACGCAGTGTGAAACCCAGACAAAGCATGTCTCTTGAAGAACTTCACATTGGCAGAGTATATGGATCCATAATGTGGACCTGAAGCAAAGACAAACCTCGCACTCATTTCCCTTCCTCCCATCCATATTCATCGTAGGATTTTCTAGTTATTTCTATTTTGGGTTATGCCCAGGATAAATTATCCCTAGAATATCATTTTTCCAGCACATTTTAAAATTTCTTTTGATTAAATTATCCTTTTCTATAGAAAAATCTAAAAACATGAATTATTGTCAAGTTGTAACAATTCATCATTCACCAGCCTCCCAATTTATTATTAACATTTTAGCTAAGCTTTTACTTATATGGAAGTAATTTAAAATATGCCTTCCAAATACACAAGGAAAGGAGGAAATTTTCAATTCCATTTTGCAAAATGAAACTTATAGATTAGATTTTATATTATTTTTAAATTTAATATATCATTAGCCTTGTTATTTCATTTCGATATGTTTAACAATTACATGATGGTCTGTCTTAAAGGGTTTTCTAAATTTCCCTATATGTTTAT
>JANHMN010000017.1:51887225-51933992 GCA_030674055.1 Rhabdomys pumilio
GTCCTAGAGTTTCACTCGTGTGTTAGACATAGACTAATACATATCAAATCATAAATCAAAGCTGAGAATAATAGAAAGATTTACATAGAAATTTATTTTAAAATAACGATAAACATTTGTTACTAAAAAGAGTACCCAGTAACTACATTTTCTAAATGCCAAATTGTTGACAGGACTGGTATATTTATCATTTTACAACTATCTTATGTCCACATCGACAACAAAATAGTTGGTTCTCTTAATTATACAACACAGACACGGAGCTTGGAAAGAGAGCTACCTACCAAGCTTTTCAGAGAATTGTGGATACATCTTAGTATCCACTCAGAGCTCAGCAAGTGGTGGTGGTATGTGCATCCATTACAATATGAAATCTGAAATGAAGAACCTGTACTTTGTTGCATTAAAACAGAGTATTGAATCCTGCACTTAAATATATCTTGTACTTATTAATCATTGGGTAAGAAATCTTACACTCGTCATGTGATAATATTGATTTTTTTGGAGCTATACAGGAATACTAATTTTTGACATATTTGGTTGTGTCAATCATAGTCCATTAACAGCATTAATTTTATCCCTGTTGAGAACACCATTGGCTGTTTTCTTTGGAGTCACAGCCTTTCTTTCTTTATTTGCAAGAAAATGTCTGAAAATACTTGGACACAGACACTAGTGTCTGTCTGTCTGTCTGTCTGTCTTTCACATAAAGACTCTGGTCCTATAACAAAAGGATTAGTCCTGTTGGTTTCTCAACTATTACATGAGCGCTTAGCCCAGAGATGACTGTCACCATGAAGCATTTAGCAGAAGAACTTTACATGAACTAAACAATAAATTGCTTGCATGCAGGTTTAAGGTTGAACAAAATTAATATTTTCCGCTATTTCACTAAGGACTTCCTTGGATGCAACTGCCTTTTACCCCCCACAAGTAAACAGCAGTCTAGACTGTATTTATTACTAATACATTGGTGTATGCTGTCTCAGTTTGTGCTGAGCTGCCATTACTTTTGCACTGTCAACATAAATGCCACTACCGTGAAAACGCAAATAGCAAACATTTCTATGAAAATGATGTTTATCTAAGGGATCCTAAAAGGGGGGCAAGTGGCTCTTGCTGGGCTATCATCTCCATGATGTACGTATTCATCCTATTCTTCCTGGAGTGAACAGGGTAAGAGAGGTTGAAAGAATTATTTTTCTCCTTCCTCTCCCCCAACAATAATTACTATTTAATTCTACTTAAATACTTAAAAACCACAATCAAACTTCTGAGCTGACAGCACAAAGACACAGGTTCTTAGATTCAAAGAAAAACAGATGAGCTGGTAAATACACATTCACTTTTAAAGATACTTATTATTTATGTTCTTATAGCACAAATTAGTTTGGTAGAGAGCATCTCCTGCCTGTTTTATTTCCATATCCCTCAAAATGACAATGGGATGCCCATCAATTAATTCATTTAGAGAGCCATACACCACAAGAAATAAATTATTTGTCCTCTGGAGCTTGTCACAAGGGGATTTTTAAGAAACCATTAAACAGAAAGGCAACTGCTCATCTCAGAGAGATGAAAGGCCAGCTCCTCCTCACTGGCAGACAGTTTCTTAGTCACAGTGGTGTTTACCACATATATTAAAACACATCTTCACATGTAAATTATTTAGCCTCTTTGGCCCCCACTTTTTACAAATGTAAGGTTGAATTAATAGTGTGCTTTAGGAATATTTAATAAGATGATACCTATAAAATACTTAATATTCTAGTCCTGAGCATCAGGTCTTGTAGTGGTTACGGTCAAAGTCAGGAGCAATAATCACTGGAGGTTATTATTATACAAAGCATCAGCAATAGTACCTGTAGGTGGTGTTTCAGGTATAACATCCAAGGCCAGAGGAACACCCTCTCACTCATTATGGGTGGGATCTTTCTCTCCTATCCTTTCAGACTTGCCATTAGGATATATCCTAAAAGACTGGCATAAATTTGACCCTCAGATCCTAAGAAATCTCTGGAAAGTCTCTTCATACAAATCTAAATGGGCCCCAATTCCATTTCTCTGCCTGGTCGTTTTCGACTAACATTACCAGATTTACTTCTTTAGCCAAAGCTACAAACTTATCCTTTGGGCCATTCTGATATATATATATATATATATATATATATATATATATATATATATATATATATGTTTAAGGGTGCAGTGTAACTAAATATAATTATATGTGCTTTGAGTTTTTCATTAGAGTTCACAATTGTTGATGTCACATGAATGTCTGTGGGTTATTTTGTCTGAAGTGCTGCACAACTTTTAGCTGTATCTATAATTTGACATTTTTGTTTTGTGTTTTTGTATGACTTTACAATATAAAATAATTTTTCATTTGTTTTCTCTCTGTCTCTGTCTCCCTGTGTCTCTCTCTCTGTCTCTGTTTCTGTCTCTCTCTCTGTCTCTCTCTCTCTGTCTCTCTCTCTGTCTCTCTCTTTTTCTCTCTCTCTCTCTCTCTCTCTCTCTCTCTCTCTCTGTGTGTGTGTGTGTGTGTGTGTGTGTGTGTGTGTGTACTGTGTATGGATTTGTATATGAGTATAGTTGGCATGGTACATTTGTAAAAGTCAGATGACAACTCAGAGAAGTAAGTTCTCATCTTTCATCTTGTTTTTTGGGAGAATCTTTCTGGTTTATTTTGTAGCTTTGTCTTGTACTAAAAGATAGTTGGATGAACTTCTGTGTGACGTTCCCAGCTCCATTTCCTATCTTTTCTTAGAGATGTTAGGATTACAAATGTGCACTACCACATCTGGTTTTGTCTTTGTTGTTTGTTTGTTTTGTTCCTCATGAGGTTCTAGGAATCTGACTTAGGTGCTAAGCTACCTTCAAGCTCTATGGTTGTTGCAACTGCTGCTGCTGTAATTTTTTACATGTATGTGCATGTGTATATATGTATATGTAAATGTGCATGGTTGTTTGTGTGTATGTCCATGTAGAGGTCAAAAGTCAACCATGAGTGTTGTTCTTCTGGAATTGTTACTTGCTTTTTGAAACAGGGTTGCTCATATTTATTTGCAACTTAAAGATTTGACTAAGTGATTGGTGGGTGAGACTCAGAGATCTATGTCTGCCTTTCCAGTGCTGGGTTTACACACATGTTCCTTAATACCTGGATTTTAAAATGTAGATTCTGAGAATCAACTCAGGTCTTCATACATTCATGGCAAGCACTTATTGGCTGAATGGATCATCTCCTATACCACCCTATACACACAAATATAGAAGCTTGTTATCTGAAAATAACTATCTGTTAGTTTCAGAACTATCTGTTCTTTTTTTTTTTCCTCTGATGATTTTCCTATGAAAAACAATTGCTTGGGTTTGCCATCTCAAGTCCATTGTAGCTAAAGTACAGAGGTACAAGAGTTAATTATCAAACTGAGTACCGACTTGGTAGTAAGAAAAGATATAAAAGAAAGACATTTTAGAATCTAAGTTGCAGTGGAAATTACAGAAACAGTAAAATGTTTCTAATTTGACCAAATCAATGGTGATCTTAATTCATTTCATTGTTATAAACCTAAATTCAAATTCCCTTTAAACTGGTAAATGTGTTAGTGTAGTGCTTTGTCTTATTGCTAACTTACCTTTGTGTAGCACTAATTTTTTTTATTAATCATTTTATTTGCTTGCATTTCAAATGATATCACTCTTCCTGGTTACTCCTCCACAAAACTCCATTCCATCTCCCACCTTTTTGTCTCTATAGGGTGCTCCTCCACCCACTCACCCAATCCCACCATACTGCTCTAGCATCTCTCTATGCTGGAGCATCAAGTCTCCACAGGACCAAGAGTCTTCCTTCCTATTGATGTCAGATAAGACCAGCTTCTGCTACATATGTATCTGGAGCCATGGATCCCTCCATGTATACTCTTTACCTGGTGGTTTAGTCTCTGGGAGCTCTGGGTGGTTCAGTTAGTTGATATTATTCTTCCAATGGGGTTGCAATTCCCTTCAACTCCTTCAGTATTTATGTTTCTGTAAGTCTCCTAAAGACGTGTTATGTCATATGTGTACATGGTAAGTCCTCCATTAAGGCTTGATTCAAATTGTCATGTAAATATCAAAGTTTTCATGAGAATTTGGCTTAAAGTCATCTTAATTCATAAAACTTAAATCTAAAAAAAATCTTAAACTTTTATTTAAGAAATTGTCTCTAGAATTATTAGCACATCTGTCTATTGTGTTGTGGTTAGATATTTAAATAATACCATTTAAAGCTTTCAGTGCTTCCTATGTGGAGTCTTGGAGTTTCTTTACAATTTTTTTTATTTACTATCTCTTGGTAAAATGTACAAGACCACTTTTAAAATAAATATATATATATATATATATATATATATATATATGTTTTATCAAGATGAATAATTACTTAATGATATCTGCTAAGTGTGTAAAGCTTTTTATTGCTTAACAAGCTGAGATTAGAATCCTTATTCATTCAAAGACACAGTTTGATTTGGTCACCCTTGGTATAAATGTTATACATCAGCAAAATTTTCAACTCTTTTTTTTTTTTTTTTTTTTTGAGACTGGTGTAACTGACTTTCTGAGTGTTCTGCACTCATGGCCAAGGCTGATGAGGATAAAGGAGCCAAGAGGACTGCTACTGCTCCAGGTAATCAGGGCATAAAAATAATTGATACTGCTAAAAGAATCCTATAATTCTCTTAAATCACCATTCCCTCCTGAGCAGAGAGGCCAGGGAGAACCCAGAGGCCAGACACTGAACAGTGTACATTCTTCAGGAGAAGGATCATCACCATGGTCACCAAGACCTAAATCCATCCCAGCAGGAGGTACACAAAACATTGACAGGACTCAAGAGACTCCTCATAAGGCCCCCTAAGAGGAGACCCCAAGAAGCCTCAGATGCCCTCAAGAACAATGTACCTGTGCATGAACAGCTGAAACACTCACTACATATAGCCAAAGAGAAAATTTACATATTTCTACTTGGTCTCTACCAGGATTCTCATACTGACACAGTCCTGTTAGGATCCCCAGTTTTCCTAAAGATCTACCAAAGAAGTCATTTACATAGCTACATTAGCTAGTTTCAAAAGGGAGATTTACCAGTTGCTAATTACTTAAAACGAGTATTTAACTCTGAGAAATCGTTAACTAGGTTTACCTTCCCAAGGTAAAATTCCATTTTGAAGAAAGCATTTGAGATAAAATACAAAAAACCAACTAGAAGCCCATGGTTCCTCTTCTTGGGCCAACATCAGATACAGAAATCTTGTAAACCTGTTATCCTAGGCTCCTGCTCCTTCTTTTAAAATCTCCTTCATGGAAAGTGACCGAACAATAATTGTGTCCACTTTTTTCTGTGTCTCATCCTATAACTCCTCTCTTAAAGACCTTAAATATAATGTTAACATGTTCTATAATTCTGTCAAGTCTGATTTGTTTGTTTCTGAATAAATAAAATGCAACTCTAGATAATGTTTTGTCTCTAGTTGTTAAATGTCTCCTTCAGACCTGGATCTGTTATGGTCATCCTTAGGTTCAAACTAAGTTCCCTGGACTTTACCTTATCATATGACACATCCTTTACCTCTTGGTAAAAAGCATCTCCCCCCAATGATATTACCAGGCAACTGAAACATCTTGGCCATATCTACAACTACAGCCCGATGATCTTCTGGGAGCTTCTATAACACTCAGAGTCTATGCCTCCATGGCCCACCATCCTATTATCTTCCTGATGCCTTCCTTAATTCGTAAACTTTTGTCTTTAAGCCAGGTCTGCTGCTCTGTTGTTTCCTTCTCACTGTTGATTTTTCTAATCAGTATGGTAGGTGTGGCCATGATCAGGTCCTCTTGGCCATCTAGTAGGATTCTTCATGTTATTTTACATTCTTCATCCCTACTTCCTTTGTGGTTAATCAGATTTATTTCTTTGAACATTAAAGAGATTCAACTTCAAAGTGATTGTAAATATGTTCAGTGGAGATCTAGGCCACAATTCTAGTCAAGGCTTCTCACCCAGGCTCAGCTATCCTCTATATTTCCCTTTTCTGTAGGTGCCTTAATCTGTTTATGGTGGAAGCTATGGCCTGCATCTTTCTAGGTTATGTTAGAAGCATTCCACCAGTCAAATTTTCTTTTTCCATCTGCTTACATACCAAGGACATTCTTTGTAAGAGCTGGGCTTAATTCTTATATCCCAACCAAGCAGACAGAATCATACCTTAGTAGTCATCCTTCCCCAAATAGAATTTAATCACCAGTCTATATTCTTATCATTATATACCTTTCTGACCTAATTCAAAAGAACAGAATCTATTTCATTGCTAGTGGCTTTTGGCCTTACTCTCACTATCAGTTCATAGGCAGGACAGGGGTCATATTAACTCCAAAAGACTATCTCTAGAACTCACAAAGTAAAAATGCATTAACCTAATAATATAGAAATAGTTGAATGTTCTTGCAGCAGTAGACATCAAATCCAGTAGGCACTAAAGTTCCAGGCAGATACTCAAGGTCGAACCTGTACTATATTAAATGAGAAATATTGATTTGACATCACCAAACCAGGACATACAAGACATACAGTAAACCTCAAAAATATCACCAAATACACTAGTGACTCTTGAGAATAAATAACAAAAGAGGAGATGACTTGAGGGATTCTAAGATGAGCACCTTGCCATAGTTATCCTGACTGCTTATCTTGTTGGTGTTTCTCATAGCCATCTGTTTACTTCTGGCTTTGGGTTCCTGCATGTTTAAACTACATAACGAGTTTCATTCTTCTTGGGGCAAGAGTTCCTTCTCCAGATGATGCCTTAACATGGCTTTTGATCTCCATTATCCTCTTGTGCTACACAACATAGACCTTATACTTAAACTGCCCCCAAGTATGGCTATGATCTCATAGCACCCATCCTACTGGAGCCAGAACATCTTCCTGTCTCAGAGAGGATACACTGAAAAAAAAAGACCTTCAAACAAGATTTCATGATTGATTGTTTGTTCTGTTGGAGGGTGCCAGGGGGACATGTAGCTAGAAGGACATACTTGAGAAATAATAAAGAGAATGGAGATTAGATGCCTATCAGAAAGTTTATCATAACCCAGATCTTATCTAGAAAGAACCTTTACAACCACCAAGGTTTTAGTGGTTGAATGAAATATCTGAGTTTATTCAACCAAAATTAACTGTGACAATATGACAGAGTATATCTTCTGTTGACTATTTTGAAAAATAAGCCAGATCAATGAAGAAGTCCTTTTTCTCATTATGAGAATTAAATGACCGAATTGCATGGTGAGTCACCATAAGCACAAGACATTACTTCCTATATTAGTTACTGTTCTATCTGAATGATAAAACATCACATCCAGGGCAACCAATGGATGAGCATGATTCAAGTCCATGACCATTACAGTGCAAAAGCATGGCAACAGGCAGGCGTGATAGCAGGTATAGTTCACGTCTTGAACCACAAGCAGCAAACAAAGAAAACTAATTATGAATGGTGTGTGGCTTTAAAACCTCAAAGTTCACCCTCAGAGACATGTTTCATTCAGCAGGGCCACATTACCTAAACCATCCAAATGGCACCCAACTGGGGACCAAGTGTTAAACCATGTGAACCTTTAGCTGACATTTTCATTCTAAAAATTCCTATAAGCCCTTGTCTGGGCCAGACGATTCTTCTGCCATTGTCGTTGCTCACTGCTTCTGTGTCCTATACTCAACGACTTTGTCTTTTCTGATCTACCAGTAATAGTCAAATTCATTCACCTTCCATTAATCCCTCCTTATTCTTGAAACATGGCTGCTGGGATAATCTGTGAGAAATTTACTTCCCTATCTAAGTAAAAATGGAAAGTAACTCACATTTCATCAACAAGAAAGTTTATGATGATGTAGAAAATGGAAACACGGGAGCCCAGAGCCAGGCACATATTGAACATTCAATAAGTGTCCGCTTGATGGTTAGCTTACAGAAACGTTTGCTCTTCTGTGCCTTTATTTCCAGGCTTCTAGACTAAACATCTTCACTGTTTCCCCTGATCCCTTCCCAGACGCATCATGGAATTAAAAGAACTTGAAAAATTCAGGTCTAAATCTACACAGAATTTTCTATATCCCTCCTTCTGCTCTGAGCTCCTAAAGCTATTTCATAGAAAAATGACCTTATTTTTAAATAGAAGGGGCAATTGAAAATCACTGAACGGACTTACCCCCTAATGATTTTTTTCTCAGACATAATTATAATAATTAGCATTATAAAGTGCTAATTATCTTTGGACACAGAGGACCTGCCCACCAGAGAGAGAGGTCCGCATTAAGTAAAGCGGATTTCATTTTTTTTTTCAGTTTTGAGATTTCTCTGTCTTTGTAATGATACAAAGGTATTTAGTCCACCAAGCCTCATGAAGAAACTTTGTCCAGTGAAGGAAACTATCCACTGGCCATCCACAGTCAGATTCCATATTGAGCTATAGACCTACAAAGAAAATGATTTCACTACTTTGTGTATCCTCATCTTTTTTCTGTGTATGTGTGTGTGAGTGTGTATGTGTGTGTGTGTGTGTATGTGTGTGTGTGTGTGTGTGTGTGAGAGAGAGAGAGAGAGAGAGAGAGAGAGAGAGAGAGAGAGTTTAGCTCTTGGCAAAAACTCGGAACTTGGCTAGAATCCAAAACAGCAAAGGTCTTGACATTCTTATTTAAATGGAAAATTGTCCCTGTAGACAAAAAATCTTCACTCTTCTCTGGGTTTTAGAAACTGGGTGATTGTCAAATGGCTTTGGAATATGAGAAGGACATTAACTATGGGCACATCATGTTCCAAGCTGACCATTATCTAAGGAGTCTTCATTCTAAATATTGTATACTAACAAGAGACTTTATAAAGCATGAATAAAAAGACCAAAATGAAAACCCAGAACTCCTGGTGCTCTCAAAGTCACAATTATATCTCTAGACTCTAGATTTCATAGCACCTAACTAAGTAATATAAGGGTCATGCATTAAAATGAACAAATAATTTAGGCTAAGAGAATCTATACTGGTGCTAGACTGTAAAAATTGTGACTGAGGTTCTTCATTTATATCATTAACAACAGAATAATTGTTAATATCTAATATGCTTTATGACTTACTTGAGAACACTAAACAATGAACCAAAGTTTAGAACAGAATAGAAGAACCATGAACACTTGGGACAGATTGCCCCTGACATCCACTCAGCATTACCATTTACCTCCAAGGCAGAGATACCCAGTTAGCTACCTATTTGATGTGCAGCCTCATGCCTTCATGCAGTAAGATGTTCTCATTTGCACAAGGTCAAAATCTACCTTCTGTCCATAAGAACTCACTGGATCTGTTCTATACAAGAGTAAGCTTGGCTTACTTTTCAAAAGATGGATGGAGGAAACTGGGAAGGAGGGCAGATGGCCAGGGGAATGGGTTATTCAGGATCAGGTGTGGGGAAGGACAGGAGAGATGGCTAGATGGCAACAAAAATAAATGGAAATCTGCAACTGACAGGGATGAGGAGGGGGGAGGCATCTTCAGGATGAGACACAGACCTTGGATACATACATACATACATACACACGCATGCATGCGCGCGCGCACACACACACACACACACACACACACACACACACACAAACGTCAATTTGTATACAACCTGCTGAATCTGTTTAATGTTGGTAATATGTATAGGATTACAGAGATGACTATTTGTTACCAGATAACCAGTTAGGAGGCTTATCCCTGGGAAACACTAAATTTCCCTCTTTTAGCAGTCATTAGTTGTCTATAGTACTTTGTAAGAGTAGTGCCATGTGCTATCCCCCTTCCATGTTAGCATGTCTGTTGGTATTGTCATTGTTCAGGTCTTGTTTAGGTAGTTGTGCTGTTGAAACATCATGGATGAAGCTTCCCTATAATTTCTAGAAGGTACAATCTAAATCTGACTTCCCAGTCCTCTTAAAATCTTTCTGTCCTTTCTCTTTGATATTCCCTGAGCCATAGATGCTAGAGCTGTGTTATAGGTGTATCTGTTGGAGCTGTGCACACTATTAACAGGTGATCTCTGCATTTTGACCAGTTGTAATTTTTTTGTGATGGTCTCTATCTATTGTAAAGAGAAGAATCTTTAATGAGAGCTGAGAGTTGCACTTATCTATGAATGTAAAGATATGCTTTAGAAAAAGTTAGAACTTATATTGCTTTAAGAAAATAGCATGAATAGCTTCTGCTCTAAGATTCATGACCTCAAAAGCTTCTGGTAGTTGGTTATGTTTCCTGTACCAGAAATTATTTTGATCCTCTTGTTGGTCTTAAGTTCTTTTAAACAGCTATTGTTTAAAACCAAGAGATAAGTGCCACTATTGCACTTTCGGGGATATATCATCCTGATACTCTTTGCTGTGGTTCATGGGCATCACAGATAGGTAGGACTGTTGACTGCTTTAGTTACTTGTTGGCATGTATAACACTTTCTGGTATTATGAAAACTAGACTCCAAGAAGTAAGCTTTCAGGTCAATTTAAATTAGAATGTTGAATCTTACATCTGATGTGTCTGATGTCTTTCGCAATATGGACTTACCTTCAACCTCTGAGAGGTAATCACAGCTAACAACACAAGTCTATATTGTTTTGGGAGTCTCTTGGTCTTTCCTAACCTACAACTTGGAAAAATATTTTTTACCCCTAGTATTGGGGGTTTTGTTAGAAAGTCTATGGCTCTTCTGGGAAGCATTTTCAGCCCAAGTGGTATAACTTCATATGTGTGTATTTGTGTACATATACACATGTTACACTTATTTAAATAAAATATAAAATAAAGATTCCTTAAGGCTTTTAAAAACATCCTTAATGTTAATTATTCCTGTTACATTTTTAAAGTTCTTTCAAAGTCTCTCTCTCTCTCTCTCTCTCTCTCTCTCTCTCTCTGTGTGTGTGTGTGTGTGTGTGTGTGTGTGTGTGTGTGTGTGTGTGTGTGCTGTGACCATGAAGGTATCTACAGAAGCCGTACAGAATGCAACCCCTAGAGCTGTAGTTTCGGGTAGTTGTGAAATACCTGATGTGGATACCATGAGTCAAACAAGTATAAAAACAGTATTATGTTTTTATGTCACATATTTAATGGTTAGAACAAAAATGCACTTGTTAAGTCACTCACACCTCTGTTTATCCCTAAGCACTGAGTACTGTGATAGCTAGGAATATGCTTTTCTGGTTCTAGTTAAAGTCCTCACTCAGAGTTTACAGTCATTTGAAAGTGCTTAAGTTTATAAACAGAAGACCTTGTTTCAATCCAGAGACCTATGTTTCTTGGAGACAATGATGTGTTTTAACTGTTTTATTTTTAAATAGAACTGATAGGTTTTTCCCCATTTTAAAATAGCAATATAGTAGTAATAACTGCCCTTTACATTCTACAGAAATCAGAGACAGACACGGCAACACGTTTGTATCTTTAGAGACGGCAAAATTTATGACTTATTATCTTTTAAGTTTTTGCATAAGCTGCTTTTATTTTTCTGGAATTTCTTTTTACAAGAAGAAAAATTAACCCAGAAAACTATTTTATAATAACATTTTTCGGGATTAAAGTTTCTACTGACCTTGTGTCTTGCCTACATCTTTCTCTTTGCCCACATGGACTTTTTGTTAAGTTGTCCTTACACTATCTCCACTCAATGCCAACTATAGTATTCTTGAATACACACAATCTATGCCTCTACTCTTGTGATCTGGAAACTGGAGTAATGAAAACCAGTTTCCCTGTGGAGACTGCAGGAAGCATCTATAACCTCAGCCAAGCTTTAACTGAGTTGTCTTGATTCTTTCTGCAAGTCTGGAGGATGGGTCACTGTGCATGTGTCCATCAAGAGATAAGGCTGAGGTAAGGACACTTGTTTGTCACAGCTGGATTCTTTGGACATAAAAGTTCCTCATGAAGTGTCAATTCAGCAAATCACAGAGCTAATTCTGACAAGATCTGACCCATAGGGCCAATCCAGGTTGGGGTTTTGCCATTCTATAGTTTTCTCTTTGTCACTTAGGAAAGAAGGCTCAATGGGGTCAACCAAAAATTCCTCTGTGAGTTTTTCCTAAGTCTTAGCTTACACAACTATCCAGGACATTAATCCGGAAAAGCTCTACTATTTATTTTCAAGCAAGTGCCATTTATTCTGTGTAACTGCTTTTTTGCCAAAATGTGTGTGTGTGGGTGGTGGTGGTGGTGGGTATGCATGTGTGCATGCAGGATATTTCCATGTGTCCTCAATGACTCTCCTACTTAACTTTTGCTATAATAATTTATTTTTCTGTGTTAACAGTTTTATATTTAAATCTAGTCTAAATTATTAAAAATAAGTTGTCAGTAAAATAATACAGAAAAACATATTTTCCAAGACTGACAATTGCAACCCATCTTCACCAATCATCACCTTTTTCTCTTTTCTCTTATGTTAAGTGCTATGAGATTCCAGTTTATTACATTTTAAATATAACCTGCACTTATTAACCTTAATTTATTCGTTACTCATATATGCTTGCTTCCTTTGTTGACTTGATGTTTTTAATTGGTATATTTTATATATTGATTTCATATGTATATATATATATAATTTGATATCTTGTAGGAATACTGGGCTTCAGTGAAACGTGTTAATTGTCAATTTAAAGAAACGTTTTTTGTTGAACTATTTTTCTCTTAGGAAAAGTGTTTTCAGGAGCAGTTTATAGTCACTTAGTAGGGTGTACTATATACACTTAAAATTTTTCAACAAAGATAACATAATTTACCATGATCAAAAGTTGAAATTTGAACCTATGATTCCAGGGAAGAATATTTTGATCTCTACTGCCCATTGGTGTTCATGCAGGAGTCTTCCTCCCCTTCTAGTCTTAGGTATAATGACTGACACATAAGTCAAGTTTTGTTATTAAAAGATGAGCTGGCTGCTTTGGATGCTGGCTGATTCAGACTTCTTTAAATGCATTTTCTGCACCTTGTCAGACGGTGATTTTTTTTTCTACTATTCATCTTTTTTTATTTAACATTCCAAGAGCCACTATTTTCCTTTTGAATGTAGCATCAAGAAATGTGGCATTATTGGAGGAGAGAGTCTTCCTAGCATAATCAAACTGTTAGCATCTTTTTATGTATTGCAGACTGAAAACATTAAATCTGGAGGGAATAGAAATATGCTCAATCAGATATTGATAGTACAATTTAAAAAAAAAAAAAACACTTACCTGGGAGAAAAGACTTGATTTTTTTTTCAGGCAGCAATTTCCAAATTTTTTTAGAAACAGTCAAATGACATGGGGACCCTGTTTTGTGAGATTCTGCCTTCTGCTGTTGCTACATCCTTCTTGTCACATATTTATGAAAAGGGTGTAGTTGATCTGGGGAGGGGAGTATGCTGTAGAGATGTAAGTTACATTGTCCTAATAAGACCTTTCTTTGTCTTTTAAGAATAATAGAGCATAGCATGACTGTCTGTTGTGAGTTATCATCTATACAACCTCATTCTAGCCTTGGTCTACCTTGCCCCAAACTTGGTTTTCAAGAAATGAATTCTAGGACAGTAGGAGATGGCACTAGCTATCAAGACAAAAGTCCTTCCAGCAACACCTTAAACTAGTATATGAGAGACTCTTCTACCCTCGTTGAAAGTTCTGTGTTCCATGTGGGGCCCTGAGGACTAAGTCTCCCATTGAAATCCTCACAGTTGACAGCTGCTCCTATGTTCCTCCCAGATTCTTCTCACTTACCCTACCACAAACAGAATCCATACCTTCCATGTATGCAGCACTATCCAGACGGAATGCAGTGTATTTGGTTCTGTTCTCAGTCCTACTGTGGATATGAGCCCTGTCTGATAGTAGCCTGTTTAGAAGCTGCCCCTAGTATCCCACAATACAAGCAGGGTAATCCAATTCAGGGATTTATTTGAAATATATTAGCAAAATTACAAATCAATTGATAGTTCTCTATTGGGGTAATTCAGTTCGAGTTCTGATGAGTGTAAGTATTCCCTCAATGTCAGGGCCTAGTATCAGATTTTGTGCTTTACTTTATTTTTGAAGATCTGTAAAATATCTGTGCTGAAGATGTGCGAGGGTAGATACTGCTATATAATCTCATCTTAGTAATTGTTATCTTTACTTGTCTGCTGTCATTCATCCTGGATACTCAGTTACAGACATCAGATTCTTGATCTGAGTTATTGGTACTATATAGTACCAAGGAAGTGTTTGTAACCCTGAAAGACCAGTCAAGAGCTGATCTGATGCAATCACACCAGGGTCTTTATTTGAGTTAGCTCAGGCTTACCTCACCAACTCCCCACAGGATGGTTCAGGTGGAGAAAAAGCCCTGAACACTTATCACTCATCAAGACAAGGTTTTAAAAAAAGCAGCAATCGAGGAGTGTTTCTAGCCTGGCAAGCATCTAATTGGTGTTCAACTGTGGCCTTTAGCATAATTGGCTGGTGCTGGGAGTCAAACTATAAACTTAACTTCTAATTTCTTGCTAATTGTGGGTTGTTAGGAAGAGGGCAGGCTTGTTGGGGTTTACTGGAACTGGTGCTAAACACTAAATTTATTGGTGGGAAGATTAACTTGGAGACACAGATTTTGATGGGGTTAGCCTAAAAACTGGAGCGAGGCTAGGGTTTTGTTGGGGGGAGGGGTGTGATGATTTGTATATGCTTGGCCAAGGGAGTGGCACCATTAGGAGGTGTGGCCTTATTGAAGTAGGTGTGTCACTGTGGATGTGAGCTTAAGACCCTCATCCTAGCTGCCTGGAAGTCAGTATTCTGCTAGTATCCTTCAGATGAAGATATAGAACTCTCAGGTCTGACTGCACCATGCCTTCCTGGATGGTGCCATGTTCCAGTCTTAATAATGATTCACTGAATCTCTGAACCTATAAGCCAACCCCAATTAAATGTTGTTCTTTATTAGACTTACATTGGTCATGGTATTTGTTCATAACAGTAAAGAACTAAGACATGGGGTAACTTGGAAACCGATGCTAGGTACCACCTTGTTAGTTTACCTGAGTTCAGACTTAGGTCAGATTCTCTAAGATGGAATTTGAACACAAAAATTTGGTCTCTCATTCCCCCTTTTCTCTGGTAACTAGAAGACTAGAAGGCCTAATCATGGGAGTTCCTGAAGCTCCCATTTTAAAGTGGGTCAGAATTGTCGTCACTCAGTCCTCATGGTGTCCTTGGGGCTTGGGTTCTGCAGTACATGCAGCAAGGAGGTTCATCACCAGGATCACTGTAAATCATTGGGATTGCTGTAACGTGAGCTTGAGCGTGTTGGAAGGGTGCCTGATAACCTTCCACTTCTCTTTTCTCCTATGATCTGGTTCATCCTCAACTGAAAATGGGTCTTCAATTCAAATGTGAGTATGATGAACCCATGCTGAAGTTCTGTCAACCTTCAGGGCAATAGGTGTTGTCAGAAGGATAGCATAGGAGCCTTTCCAGTGAGGTCCTCCTGGATAGGATCCAATCTCGGCTGGAATCAGTGGGGTTCCGGAGGTAGACCTGTTTCATAGAGAGCACAAAGTTTAGGCCAAATTTATTTGTGTACCCATTGGACACCTTCAAGGTAGTCCGGTAATTGGGGATCATCTGCTTTTACAATAACCTCTGCCTGTAGATTTGGGATAATGACAGGGGAAAGAGGTGAAGCAAACATAACTTCAAAAGGGCTAAATACTGTCTGGTATGGAGAGTTCCATACTCTATGAAGGGTTAAGGGGAGAAAAATTTTCCAGTCATTGTCAGTCTCCAAGGTCAATTTACTTAAGGTCTCTTTTAGGGTTCTATTCATTCTTGCTATCTGTCCTGAACTCTGGGGTCTGTATTCACAAGGAAGTTTCCAATCTATCCCTAGAATATTCACTAATCCATGACATACCTGGAACACAAATGCAGGTCCATTGTTTGACCCTATAAGACTAGGAATACTGTACCTTGGAAGAAATTCTTCTAACAGTTTCTTTGCAACCATATGAGCAGTCTCATGCTTAATTGGGAAAGCCTCAGTCTGTCTTGAAAAGGTATCTATGAACACCAGCAAATATTTGTATCCAAGTTTTCTAGGTTTTACCTTTGTGAAGCCTGTTTCCCAATAGCCTCCTGGCTTGGTGTCCCGGTACGAGTACCAGGGTTCTTCTCACTGGCAACCACATTGTTCAACTGACAAGACTTACAGTTCTTAAAAATTTCAAGTATTTTCTAATTGGCATCTCTAATTATGATGTGGGACTAGCGGACTAAGTTCTACATTCTTCAAACTCCCGTGTATGAAAAACAATGGATATGTTTCAGTATTCATAACTTATTTTCTCTGATACATTAGTGTGCGGACTTCTGTCCTCCACTATCCCTTATGACACTGAGATATGGACAGGTTACTTGCCTAGATCACATCTTCTATAGTATAATTAGGCTGGTCAGGGAGTGTGGGTTCTCCTGGGTCTAAGGCAATAAAGGGCATAAGAAACACAATTTCTAGGGACACCCACCTAGGTGTTTCATCTGCCTTGTTGCTGCCCTCTGAGATGGAATCTGTTTCCTTTTGATGACCTAGATAGTGAATGATGGCCAGCATTTTAGGTTCCCATAGGGCCCTTAGTAGGTAGAGGATTTCCTCTTAATTTTGGTAGTCTTTCCTTCTGCCACCAGAAGGCCTCTCCCTATAAATAGCTTCATGGCTATGAGTGGTAGTGAAGACATACTGGTTGTCTGTGTAGATGTTAAGTCTCTTATCTTTTCCCAACTCTAATACCTTGGTTAGAGCTATGAATTCAGCTTTCTGTGCTGATGTTCAAGCCAGGAGTGGCTCTGCCCATATGATCTCAGTGTTTGAGACTACCACTGCCCCAGCAAACATCTGTCCATCTGGAATGAAGCAACTACCATCAGTGAACCATTTTGTCTCTGAATCCATTAGAGATATATCTTAAAGATGTGGCATTGTCTCCTGAATGTGGGTCAGGATGTCTGAGCAGTCATTCAGTGGCCCTTTGAGATCTGGATCAGGCAGCAGAGTATCTGAGTTCAAGACAGTTGGAGCCTGAAAGATTATCCTAGGAGGATTCAAGAAGAGAGACTGGTAGTGAGTCATTTAAGAGATGGGGAGCCATCGATAGGGGTAGGGGGTTGTTTAAATACCCCTGTGATAGCATGAGCCATGGTGATGGTCAGGCTCTGGCCCAATGACAGTTTGCCACCGTCCTTGACCAAAAGGGCCATTGCAGCTATGATGCATACGCAAGGGGGCCAGCCTCTGGCCACTGGGTCTAATTTCTTTGAGAAGTAACCCACTGGTCAGTGCCAGGGCCCAATATTCTACATCAATACCCTGTTTACCACCCCAGATCTCTCATCCATGAAGAGGTGAAAAGCTTAGTTATATCTGGCAGTCCCAATGCTGGTGCAGAAATCTGATACCTTCTTTAAAGTATCTAAGAATTTTGATTTCCCTCTGTCCATACAAAGTTCTCAGGAGGCTCTTTGATAGCTTCATATAGTGGCTTTGCTATTTCTGCACATCCTGGTATCCAAATTCTGCAGAATCTAGAGGACTCCAAGAATTCCCTTAGCTGTCGGGGCATTTTGGGTATTGGGAGGCACAGAACAATTTCTTTCCTGGACTCTGAGATCTATCTCTGATCTTCTTTTAATATATATCCTAGGTAGGTCACCTGTGGTTGACAGACCTGAGCTTTCTTAGCAGAGGCTTGATAGCCCAAATTCCCCCAGGACCTCCAAGAGGTCCTAAGTTCCCTTTAGGCATTCTTGCTTGATCTCTACTACCACCGAAGGTCATTTACATACTGCAAGAGAGTCAGGTCAGGGTGCTGGGTTCTACAATCACTCAAATATTCATGGGGGGCTCATCAAATATGATAGGCAACTTCTTAAATCACTGGAGCAGACTGAGCTCAAGTCAGCTGTTTTCTAAATCCAAGCTCAGGATTGTGGTATTCAAAGGCAAAAAAGGTCTTGGCTGTTGGGTGCCAAAGGTAAGCTCAAGAAAGCATCTTTTAAATCGAGTATCATATACCATTGGCACTTAGGAGGAACTGCAATCAGAAATGTATAGGGATTAGGGACTGTTGGGTAGATATTCATAACTTGTTTGTTTACCTATCTTAAGTCTTATACCAGTCTATAATCATTAGTTTTGGGTTTCTTGACTGGCATGAGGGGGGTGTTCCAGACAGATTAACATGGACTCAGAATCTCCTTATTTAACAGGCTCCTGATATGTGTGTGTGTGTGGGGGGGGGGGGGGGGGGCTATACCTTCCTTAGCAACCAAAGACATAGGGTACTGTCAGACCTGTACGGGCTCAGGCCCTGGCTTGAGCTCAGTCCAAATTAGGGTCCAATGTTTAGCCATCCTGACTCTTTCTGTCCTGCCCAAGCATTGGGGAAGAAATCTAGCCAAGTACTAATTTCATTCACTGAGGTGGGAAGAGGCTCAAAAAACTAGTACTCTTCAGCTAAAGTGGTAGTCAGGACATGAATTGGCTTCCCTTCTGAATCTAATAGTTTGACTCCTTCTGGGGAGAAATGTAGTAATGCCCTCATTTTTGTCAAAAAAAAATCATCTCTCCCCAAGAGGAGGTATGGACATTCAGGTTTAACAAGGAATGAGTTATTTACTCTGTCCTCTAGGAGGTCTTGCCTAACCACCACTTAAGGTGTATGGTCTGGATGGCCAAATTTATGTTTGAACATGTCTATCTCGGTCCCTTGGACCAATCTCAGGTCAAAGTATCCTTCTTGGAGGCCAGTTAGTATTGAAAGTGGGCCATTCTGATCTGCAGAACGGGGTCAATTTATCTTTCTTGATAATGACCAAGAGATTCTACCTGATCCCTAGATTTAACATGCTTAAAATGACAGGGGAGCAACTCTAATTGGGTTGAGAGTGCCTTTCCTATGTTAATACATCTGTCAAAGTCACCTCATAATGAGAAACACAAATATAACACATAAAAACACAAATTTGTCCTTTCCTCCCTGTGAGGCAGAAACAAGAAACAACCAGAAAGTGACACTCATACAAAAAAGAAACTCATCCCTTCCTCTCTGTCAGGTAACACATAAAAACACAAATGGAACCTTTCTTCCCTATCAAACAAACAAGAAACAACCAGAAAGTGGCAAATACACACACGCACACGCAAACCTCTCTGTAACACATAAAAACACAAATCTGACCTCTCCTCTCTATCAGGCAGAAACAAGAAACAACCAGTAGGTGGCTCTTGCACAGATGAAAAGAACCAGATTGGTGGGCATCTTTTGGCTCTGCAAGTCCACGCCCACCTCAGATGAGGCTCAGGACTTGTCCTGCTCCTTCATAGCCACAGCTCCTGGACATTTCTGACCTAACCGAATCCTGGCCATGGATACAAATTCAAGGCCTTTTTCCCAGATGGGTGGATGCCCTCAGCTCCCCAAGCCCATGCCCACCCCAGATCGAGGCTCAGGACATCTAGTTCTCCACAGCCACAGCTCCCAGAAAGGTATGTCCTAACTGTGTTTTGGCCATGGATACAGATTCAAGGTCTTTTTTTCAGAACAGAATTACAAAGGTGGCAGCACTTGAAATTTACAAAGAATGACTGGGATTTGAACCCTACAGTTTGGTGGTCCTGAAAATCATGGGGAATTTCCCAGCCAATGCACAAAAATGTAGTACCAAGGAAGTGTTTGGAACCCTGAAAGACCAGTCAGGAGCCAATCCAATGTATTTACACCAGGGTCTTTATTTGACCTAACACAGGCTTACCTCACCAACTCCTCACAGGATGGTTCAGGTGGAAGAAAAGCCCTGAACACTCATTACTCATCAAGACAAGGTTTTATAGAAAGCAGCAAGAGAGTGGTGAATGTTTCTGGCCTGCAAAGTATCTAACTGGTGTTCTATTGTGGCCTTTAACATAATTGGCTGGTGCTGGGAGCCAATTTTGTGCATAAAATTAACTTATTTCTTGCTAATTGGTGGTTGTTAGATAGAGGGCAGGCTTGTTGGGGTTAACCTGGAAACTGGTGTTAAACACAGAGTTTGTTGGCGGGGAGGTTAACCTGGAGACACAAGTCCAGTTGGGGTTAGCCTAGAAAGTAGAGCTAGGCTCAGGTTTTGTTGGGATGAGGGAGTTAACTTGAAAACTAATGTTAAGTACTTACCTGTTAGTTTAACTGAGTTCAAACTTAGGTCAGGCTCTCTAAGATGGAGTTTGAACCCAAAAATTTGGTCTCTCAGTAAAATACTACAACCATGTTATTTCAAAATCTGTTACAGTTTAAATAATTTGACATTACCTCTCCAGTACTTTAAGCATGTAGAAGAAACCATAGCCACCCATACAAAGAACAGACATGTCACCATGAATACTATCAGGGCACAGTGTCAACATTTAATTACCTGTCACTAATGACAGAGTTATTAACCCCTTGGATACAGCCAGAAGCCCTTCATCATGGTTGTGAAAACTAGTTTCTCAAAGATGTTTTAAAATAGACAGTTTAATGGGCTGTACCAGTATTCTGCTATATCAGAGATTCAGTAAGACTGAGCAGCTTTAGAAAGAACCATCAGAATATTCTATTGTGGTTCCAAGACCAAAAAATTCATTAAGGAATTTACCTTCACAAATTAAAATCCTATTTTATTAGTAAAAAACAAACTCAAATCTGTCAGCAGACTTGTTTTTATCAAGTTTAACTTGATAAAATGCTTTTTTTTAAACATGGCCAGCCAAAAGATGATTAATATGTTTGCTTGGGGTGCACTTGAAACACAGAATAGCATTATGTGTAAGAATAATTACTTTGGATGGGTGTCTCAAGACTCTGATCTTATAGCTTTGAATCTTAGATGAAGAATCTTCTCTAAGCTTTGATTGACTAATCTGTGAATTGAAGACAATATTTACCTCCTATATTTGTTATATAAGGTGATGTGGAACTGGCATCAAATATTCATCAGAGTGCCCCAGTTATGGTAAATCCACAGTAACTCTTATCTAGTCCAGTGTGGATGTCCATGGAAACAGGAGTGCAAGGTTCAAGTCACATAGAAAAAAAGATAAGCTAAGAAATGAATCCTGGCAAAGTACTAGCAGAACAGTAAACTTTGGAAGTTTTTAAATTTTGAGTATGATGTGTTTGATCATATGGGCTCAAGATTAGATAATGTCCAAACCTCCGCTCTAAATTCACAACAGTGCTTTTCTGTTTGTTTGTTTGTTTGTTTTATTTTGTTTTGTTTTGTTTCTTTTCTCTTTTTTTTTTCTTTCAGTAGAATGTCTTTACAAGATTTTGGTGTTCTGCCTTTAAAAGCCTACAGAATCATTACAGAGATCAAATGACTGTATGAGTTAGGTTTTTGTCCTCTAGGAGGACATTTCCAACCCAGAATGAAGTCACTAACAATGTACCCTGATGGGGCTTCACAATATTTTAAACAAGTAGTTGTCAAATAGATTGATTTCTGTAAATTTTCGTTACTCTGTAAATGCTGTTCTTCTAGACAGGAAGGTGTTTCTTGGGCATGAAAGTAAGCTAGTACAATTAAGCATTTGGAAGTTAGAGAATTGAGATGAACTGAATCATAGGTGAAAATGACTGATTTTAAAGGTCCTGATGAGCCATGGTTGCGTTTAGGCTGAGAAATGGCAGCTCGTTTGCCTTTTCTCTGAGAGTACACCTTGACACATGCTGAATATGGTCATAGATCTTTGTGGACCTGTGTGTGTGTGTCAGCTGGTTTGCCTTTTCTCAGAGAGTACACTTCTATACATGCTGAACATGGGCATAGATCTTTGTAGACGTGTGTGTGTGTGTGTGTGTGTGTGTGTGTGTGTGTGTGTGTGTGTTGTATGCATTAGCTCTAGGTTTGATTAACATAGAAAGTCTATAGGTAAATGCGTGTTCTGTACTGATTCTAAATCCTGACATCAGTCAATTATACATCTGGGTATTACCCATGTTATATTTATAAGCTGACTGTGTCTCAACAATTGGGTCACATCATAAAAGTTTTAAAAAATTAAAAAACAGTTTTCAATTCAATCATCATTATTTTCCCATCCTATCTTTAACAACTTTTCTTGGCTATCATTGCAGAACATTCGTTCTGTGCATTTTTCTAGATGGCCAAAAAATTGCTTTTGTTTCTTCTCCCTCTTTCTATTTTCATGTACTTTCACAGTGTGTAGGCATATTTACACATGTTTGCTTGCATGTGGTAAACATATATGGGTGTGTGGAGGACAGGTTAATGTCAGGAATCATTCTTTGTCAATCAAACCTAGAGCTGGCTCATATGGGTGATCTTGCTGACTGAGACATCCCTGCTTCTGTCTTCAGAGGCTGAAATCACAGGCAAGATAATTGACTGACCAGCATTTTACATGGCTTCTGGGAACCTGAAGCACTTTAACCCCAAGCCATTTCCCATAACATTTTTAAAACAAATATACACATGCAAATATTATGATTCATTCAACAGCATTTTTTTTGTGAGAGTATATATACTTCATCAAGTAATCATGTGAGATCGTACATAGTATCAACAAGCAGAGACGAAAATCAGTAAGGCTTCAAAAGCTGTCTTAAAAATGCTGTTTTAAAGAGTCAAGGTGATATCGTAGGCATCGTGGCCTTTTTAATTATCTAACACCAAGGATGTCACAAACTACAATGGTAAACAGCCATTTATTTATCTCTGTGTTCATTGTTCCTAAACAGGTCAATTGACTGACTACTTCATGTTACATAGTCGTGTGCTAGATCCAAACAAAACTAAACAATCAAAAACCTTATAAGGAAGCATAGGGACAAAGATACAAATCTAGACTGATTCTGCTACTGAAGAACTTCCTGATCTGGAGTAAGCTTTTTAGTTCTTGTGATCTCATTGGTACTGATACAAAACCTATAGGGCCAGAAAAAATATGGCTCAGCAATACTTCTTTTGCAGGGGACTTGAGTTCAGTTTCCAGCACCCACTTTGGGCAGTTTGCAACACTTAAACTGCAAACTCCAGAGGTATCTGATGCTTCCGGCTTCTGTGAGTGCCTTCACTCACAAATGCATACCCACACGCAGGTGCACATGTACATATAATTTAAAAATAACAAAATTATGAACAACGTTTTGTAACTTGTTGGTCTAAAAACGCTTAGAACTGTATTTGGAACATTTAGACTAACATCTGTCAAATTTTAGAGGCCAATACATTAATTTGTAAGGCAAATAGATCTCAAGTGGTCCCCCACCCCAACTTATATTCATGTCATTGCATGACAGCTTTTATTGAAACATGCAGTGGCTGTGTGATGTGCTTCCAACCAACAAGCAGAGTAAAAGCAAGAAGGAACAAGTTATACAATGTTGTCATACCAGCTTTGGAGGCAGATTCTCCATATGGGTGATATTAAGAAACCCACTATCATGCTATGAGCTTCTTATGGAGAAAGTCACCTCTTGAGACACTAAATACAGCTAGCAGGACCCAGCCTTGGCCCTAAGCATGTGTAAGCTGCCATACACATTTGGAGAACAAAAGACAGCCACGAGAATGGTTTCTCTCTTTCTATCCTGAGTCCTGGCATTCCAACTCAAACCTCAGGCTTGGCCACAGTGCTTTTACCTGCTGATTTAGCTCACTAGCTCTCCCTTGAAGTTTCAAATGCACAATTCTTGTGTGTGTAGGAACACTGAGGAAATGGGGGCAGGGGGCGGCTGAGAATCCTGCTGAAACAGGGTGTGCAAGCAACCAGTAAGACAGTAAGCAATATTGGGGACTGGGTTTTTTAAGTAGAATTACAGAAGATCTATCTGTAGTAAATTACAGAATTAGGGAATGTTCTCTAGTGAATTGATAAACATATAAGAGCAGAATTAAACTGAAGCTTCAGAAGTAGAGAACTAGCAGACGAAAGAAGCTAAAACAAATGCCTCTTGCTCAGTGTTAGAAACCCTGTGAAGACAAAAATGAGTGATGTAAGTGTTGGTGCTACTGTACAAACTGGAAGGCAACTGCTGCAGGATTTTTTTCTTGCTGAAGAATCATCAATCTTAAATTCTACTAAAGCCTTCAGCTGAGCACAAGGCTCACTAACATTAGTGAGGACAATCTGCCTTATTCAAAGGTCACTGGTTTAAATGTAAATCATAACCAAACTCATCTTTGCAGAAATATCTGGAATAAAATCTGGTCATATATCTGATGCCATTTTTAACCAAACTGCAATTAAAAACAAAGCAAAACTTCTTCTTCATTTGGCCTGCATATTAAAGCATATTTAATCTTCATTTAATCAAGAACAATTTCGGGGTCATGTATGCAGTCAACACTCCACAACTACCAGAAAGTGGAGGCTACAGAATCTTTCAGGTGCATAGTTTTGGTCCCACAACTCCATGCATGAGACTGATGATAATGAAATTCAGTCATATAAAACCATTGTAACTCATATTATAAAATTAGAAAATAAGACAGAAAAGAAAACACACATGTACATAAAGACATATACGTGATACCTGGATATACATCTGTGTGTGGATTTATGCACGCTCACATTTGATGGTTCAATGCACATTTTTTAAAGCTTTACCGTGGCATGAAAATGAACTCATTGAGTATAAAGCATATTTCTCAATTTGAATTTTGGTCATTTCCAGGACTAGAAAAATGCAACACATTATGTCTGTAATTTTTCTACTCAGCCACTCTCCTTAATGTGAGAACACAGTACTTTAGAGTATACACTACAGCTAAGCCATGGTATCTAAAGGCAAGCCCTGGTGTTTAGGAAGGTGCACTACATATATTTTCACTTTACAACATTTTCATTTACAATTGATTTAACATATTTGTGTAAATTATTATAGAGGTAAAATAAAATACATTCAGTATCTAGAATTTTGGGGAAAACATCACTGAGCTATTCAGGAACACTATCTATTTTGTGGTTCACTTAGGAGTAATCTCTACCCTTAAAGTATTATATATTACCATGGTAAGAATTAACCTCTGTATAAGTCCATGGATGAGAGTTTGTGTAGTGCATGTGCTTACATGTTTAGTCAAATAATAGGTCATATATACAATGATTAGCTGCCTGTTTCTTTTTATATAAATTACCATTTTGCTGCATGCTCTTATAATTTATAATATATAAGCACAATTGTGTCATACTTGATTGAGGGAGTTTGCTGTGTTTTTTTGTTGTTGTCATCAGTGCGTTAAATATTAATCTCACCCAAAATATTGTTGCATATTTTGTTTTGCTTTATTTGTTATTTGTTTTGTTTTTTGAGATAGATTCTTGCTGTGTAACCCTGGCTAGCCAAGAACTCCCTGTGTAGACCAGACTGAATTTGAACTCACAGAGATCTACTTGCCTCTGTCTCTTAGTTCAGGGATTAAGGTAGTACATACATCCACCACTTAGATGTACTTAAAGAACATCTATGCTTCTTTAAAAAGATTTTTAAATCTCATACACACAATGAATTTTGGTTATATCCATTCATTACTATGTCCCTCTAACATTCTCTTGTGTTCCTACCCTGTATCCCTCCCACTATCATCTCCTCTTCGTAAAATTGATACCAGTGGCCCAGGCCCAATTACTACTGCCCATAAATACAGGGTATAGAACCCTGCACTAGGGTATGGGCAACCCACCACTGGCTTCTTCCCCAAAGGATAATAACTCTCCCTCTGTCCAGAATCTCTCCTTGAACCTGGAGCTCACAGATTTGGTTATACTGACTGTCCAGTGAGCTTCTGGGACCCTCCTCTCTCCCAGGGGAACTCAGGTATATGTGCTGCAAGAGTTTCATCAAAGCCATCTCTACCCCCAAATCCTTCACATTTCAGGTGGTATTTTTAAAGTTCTATAAACACTTCATACTAAAATAAAATGATCTTTCATATAAAGATACCTGGCTCCTTATTTGATACCACCCACTACCTCTTTTTTAATGGTTAAACAAATAATCTGGGGTAGGGGCAAGGATCTCACACACCTGTATCCAAGCGCATGGAAACTTGCATACCAAGGGTGCGAACTCACATTACATGTTCCTTCCCACTCAAAATTATAATAATCAGGGAGGTTAATGATTGGGAATTTAAATTCGACTTTCTTATTTTCAATCACAGAGATAAATAAACTTTTATCAGTGTGTAGGAAGAGAAAAATCTTTTAATATTTACCCAATCAAATTATTCTGAATCCAATCTTTCCCATGTCTTGTAAAATCAGCTATATCTAGTTGTTTTCACAGTTTCTTGATTAAATATGTCAATAGATTTTCTACTGCTCATTCTGTTATTTATCCAGAGCATTAATGAACTCCTCTACCTCCTGTGGATCCATAAATATTTCTATTTTATTATCAAAAACAACTGTTAATTGACTAAAAATAGGACTGTAGATCACTCTGTTTAAATAGTGGATTAGCTTTTTCACTCTAAACTTGCCATAATTTTAAAAATTCATTCCCTCACTGGTATTTATTACATGCTTACTCTAGGCCTGTGGCTCAGTGTCATATGGGAACAATGCAAGTGAGTCTCCTGTTGAAAGCATCAAAGGTTTGCAAAGGTTTACAAAGCATCAAAAGAAGACAGAATGTTAACAAGCAAATGCAGTAGAACTCCTCGGGTGATTAGCTTTATAACCAGTTAGTGCAGTAACAGGGGAATGAGGCATGGGAGAAGTGGAGCTTGTGGCTAAGAAAGACTGAACAAGGAAGTGCTCTATGAAGTGCTTGAATATAAACTGAGGCTAGGACAATGACAATGAGCAAAACACAGCAAGATTCAGATGACATGTTCTCAGGTAAAAAAAAGTCATCAGAGGAAAGGTCAATTTTGACACTCCTGAGCCCAGCGACTCCACTCTCTCACTATTAACAATGGTAGACATGACTTCTGCCTTTGGTATGTACCAGGTATTCATGCTGCCAACCAATTCTCAAAACACCATGAGAGAAAACTAGTGATTACTATATGTATGGTCATGTGACCCACTGAAAATCACAAGACAGTAGACTAGTATAAATTGGGTCAAGTTCTAGTCTTTAACTTCTATGTTATATTGGCAGTGTAAGATATTTTCTTAAAAAAAAAAAAAAAAAAAAACGATTTTCTAAAAATAGGTTCACTGAGACCTTACCTATCAGCCAACCAGCCACCACTCCCACCTGAGATCTCATGGAGTCCAAATTGTCATGTGAACTGGAACTTCAGGAAGGAAATCCCACATATAAGTTTCTCCTGCCAACCTGCTATCTCCCTGTAGATCAGCCACCTCACAAACTACTTTGGGACTTGTGGAGCCTGACCTAGAACCCCAGTTAGAAATCCCCAGAGTGAGTATCCCTAGCTGCTGCTTCCCCAAGCTTTCCTTCCTGTCTATCAACCACCCACCCACTGGTCTTTAGGATCCTACATATTCTTATTCAGAACCACAGTTAGGGAGTCACATTGCCTATTTGCCCACCAGGAGTCTATCAGCCATCCTACCCTCTGATGGGCTCTGGGATCACAGAGAAAACTATAACTGAAACCAAGTTTCACTTAACAGTTCCATGACTTAAAAAGTTAGAGTAACAAAAAACAAAGAGAGAAATGTCTACCCTAAGAAATAAGTGATCTAACTCTGGATGCTTAGTTCCCATCACCCTTAAAACAAACAATATTTACAGCCAAGGTAACAAACCATTTTCAAAAACCAGAACCTCCACCATTTGTTGCCTAAGAAAATCAGTGCAGTTGATGTACAAGGAAATAACTCCAAAATAGCAGTCAGAAATATGTTTAAGGATCTCAGAAAATATATGTATAAATGCCTGAACTTCAAAAACACAAGATCTGAATAAAATAGTGAAAATAATCCAAGATAAAAAAGAATTTAATAAAAAGATAAAATCTCTTAAGAAAAATCCAAACTGAAATAAAACTTGCAATGAAGTCAGGAAGTCAAACAAAAGCTCAGCCTCAACAACAGATTGCATCAAGTGGAAAAGAGAAGTCTCAAAGATAAGGTAGAAGAAATATATAACCAGTCAAATGTTAAATCTTTAAAAAGCTCAGGAAATCTGGTACACAGAAAAGACAAAACATATGAATAATGGATATAGAAAAAGGTGAAAACACAGAAAGTATTTTCAACAAAGTCATAGAAAAAAGTTTCTCTACTCTTAAGAAAGAGATTCTTCTCTAGGTTCTAAAAGCATACAAGATACCAAATATACAAGGCCAGAAAATAAACTCTCTACCTCAATAATTAAAACACTAAATATATAAACAAAGGAAGGTTAACAAAAGCTATGAGAAAAAAAAGACTAAGTTGAATATGAAAGTTGGCTCCTTAAAATAATGCCTGACTTGTGATTGGAGACTAAAATCCAGAAGGCTTTTACTGATGTCCTGCAAGTACCCAAAGGCTACAGATGCTAGCCCAAACTACTACATACATCAAAACTATTAGTGATAATCAAAGGAAAAGGAAAATTTTGTATGATAAAAACAGACAAAGGATTCTATGGGGGAAATTTTGATATAAAGTGATTAAGCACATCTAAAGGGAACAGAGAAATAATCTCAAAATAGTTAGGCATTAGATGTCTAATAAAACAACACCATGACAGCAAAATAAGAGGTATTATTAAACACTGTTCACAAATGACTCTCAAAATTAACAACCTCGATTTCACAATAAAAATATACAAGCTAACTGACTGGATAAGAAAATGGAATTTATTATACTACCCTCAAGATAAAGCTCATTATCACCAACAATTTGCCTAACATAAATAATAAAAAAAAAAAAGGTCTTCCAGTAAGTGGAACTAAAAACAAGCAGGCACAGATATTCTAACATTTCAAAAAAATGACTTCAAACCAAAACTAGTCAGAAGAGACAGGGAAGGATACTTCATATTTACTAAAAGGAAACCCTCCAAGAGGATACCATAATCATAAATATTTATTTGCCCAAACACAGGTGCACTTAACTTTGTAAAGGGGAAATTATTAGATTTAAAATCATTGGTCAGCTTTAAAAAGTAAAAAAATTGGTGACTTCAATACCCTCCCTTTGCCAATATACAAGTTATCCAGAGAAAAACTAATTGGAGTTAAATAACAACATAAATTAAATGGACTGAATAGATTTCTACAGAACATTTCATTCAAAGAATGTACTTTATTCTTAACAGCAGCCCATGGAACTTTCTCCCAAACTGACAACAAATTAGGAAAGAAAATAATTCTCAGTGATGGAGAAAAGTTGAAATCATATCTTGTATCCAATCTGACCACAAAACAATAAAGCTGGATATGAATAACAAAAATGGCAAAAGAAAAACTACACAAACTAATAGAAGCAGAACAAAGTACTATTGAAGAAAAAAATGATTAAGGGGAAAATTCAAGAAGGAAATTTCTAGAATTAAATGAAAATAAAAGCCCATATCAAAATCAAAGAGACACAGTGAAGGCAGTTCTTTTCAGGAAAATTTACAGCACTATGTATAAAACAATAACAACCCAAAACAGGAGATATCTTACATTAAGAACTTAATGATACACTTGAAAGCCTTATAAAACAAGAACAAGCAACAGCTATAAAAAGTAGATAGGAAGAGACAATACGGGGAGAAATAAATGAAAAAGTAATGGAAAAAGCAATAAAAATAATTGATGAAACAAAAGTTGTTTCTTTGAAAAGATTGTCAAATCTTTAGTTAAATCAATCAAAAGAGAAATCCAAATTAATAAAATTAAAAGACTATAAATGAAACATCACAATGAACATTGATAAATTTCAGAGAATCCCAAGTTTACACTTTAAAAGTCCATATTCTACCAAGCCGTAAAATCTAAAAGAAATGAGTGAATTTGTAGATATATACGATGTATTCAAAGTTAAATCAGGCTGAAATAAATAATATCAATAGATCTATAACATCCAAAGAGATACATTTCTTAGCTAAAAATTATCCCTTGGACAAATGGATTAGGTGTAGAATTCAACCAGATCCCACCCCCCCAAATTAACACCAGTACACATCAAAATCTTCTGAAAAACTAAAAATAAAGTAACATTTCCTATTTTTAAGAATATCATTACCCTGATACCTAGACTAGACAAATATACAACTGAAAAAAGAAAATTATAGGCTAATATCTCTAATAAAGATGAATATTCTCAAAAAGTTCTCAATAAAATACATGCAAAATGTATTAAGAACACATCAATCATTAACCATTACCATTACCCATCAAGTTTGTTCCATCTGAGAGATTCAGAGATACAACATTAAAAGTAAATTAATTCTTGCCAAGCAGCTCCCAAAGCTCTTCATCTCTCTCCCCTTTATATTTCATAAACAAGACTGAGCCTGTCTTAGGTCGTTCTGCCTTATGTCTTAGGTCATTCTCACAGAATTAATATTTTGAAAATGGCCATCCTACCAAAAGCAATTTACAGAATCAATGAACTTTCATCACAACTCCAACACAATTTATCACAGAATTTAAAAGAAACTCTTAAACTTCATATGGAAACACAAAATATTCAGGATAGCCAGAAACAATCCTGAACTGCTACTACTGGAGGTTTCACACTCTTGGTTTTAAGTTATAGTACAGAACAATACTAATAAAACCAGCATGATACTCTAATAAAAACTAACACATTAATCAATGGAATTAAGTTGACAACTCAGACATAAGTCCACGTACCTACAGATGCCTGATTTTTGTCAATTAGGTAAAAAAAAAAAAAAAAAAATACACACTGAAGACCACATCTTTAACAAATGGTGTTAGTCAAAGCTGGTTAGTTTCACATAGAAGAATGAAACTAGGTATGTATCTCTCCCTCTGCACAAAATTCAACTGTAAGTAGATGAAGGAGCCCCAACTTATAAGACATGGTACCTTGAATCTGATTAAGGAGAAAGGAATATACTTGAACTTCTTGACACAGAAAAGACTTTCTAAATAGGACCCCAAAAGCACAAGCATTAAGAGCAATGATTAACAAATGGGAACACATGAAACTAAGATGTCTCTGTACAGCATAAAGCATCATCATTCAAGTGTAGAGGCAGCCTATAGAAAATAAAACAAACAAAAAGCTTTCACCATCTATGCAGCTATAAATCTTAAAAAGGGTTAGTATTGAACCCATACTATGCAAATAACTTAAAAACCTAAACATCTAGAAAACAAAATGAGCATTCTCAAAAAATAAAACACAAGTAACTGAAAGAAACTTTTAGAACGTTCAGCATTAGCCATCTGGGAAACACAAATTCAAACTACTTTGAGATTTCATTTCACCCAATGTCATAATGGCTAACATTAATTTATGAAATGACATCAGGTACTGACGAGAATGTTGTGGAGAGAGAAAGTTCATTCAACTGAAGATGGGAGTGAGAACTGGTACAACCACTATGGAATCTATCTCCATAAGAAGATTTCTAAAAATACTGGAAATAGATATACCACATGATCCATCTATACCATTCTTGGTCATATACCCAAAGGACTCTATATCTCACTACAGATATAACTTGATCATCTGTCTTCATTTTCCTTTTGTAACAATATCTAGGGATTGGAAACAGCCCAAAGGTAGGTAAACTGAGAAGTGGATAATGAAAATGTTTATACTATTGAATATTATTCAGCAGTTAAGAAAAATTAATTATGAAACTCACAAGCTAATGGATGGAACTGTCCACATCCTGAGACAGGTACACAGACACAGAAATACAAACATTGCTTTTTCTCACATATGGGATGCTAGTTTTTAAGTTTTAGCTAAAGATATTTAACTTGAAATACCACAGAGGTTATAGAAACAGTAAGAGGGAATCTTTAAAGGAAGGTGAAATAGGACATATTATTATAAAGGGGGGAAAGGGAAATAGACCAGGAAGGATTAAACGAGGTTAGTGATGAGGACAGGGCTGAGGAGAATTACTTTTACAGTGACTTTTAAAACTTAACCTTCTTTGCACCACAGCTTGGATTCTCCTTCTATACTTGGTAATTTATGTCTATGTTATACTTACATATTGTTTGATATCATCTTTCCCAGCTTAACTGAATTACTGGGTCCAACTTTCAGCTTTTCCCATACACATTCCAAGTCTACACAAAAAAAGGTGGTGCTTGTTTTCAAAACAATGCCAGCTAGTTCACTGTCCAAAGATTAGGAGTATGTGAAGCACAGCTCCTGTAACTTAATCATTGCAGAAAAACTGTAGAGCTACCTCTGTCTGAACCAGAGTTGCCCAACAAAATACTACTAATCAGCTGAGTTTCAGCTGCCCTTTACATCTGTAAGAACAAGTACTTACTAAACAATCAGAAATGTTGTGGGCTTTGTTACATTGCACCATGGCAAAAGCCAACTGGTAGTTCCCGCTTGAACATAGCTTGAACTGATAGTTCCTGCCTTGACACCATTTGGAACAGAACAGAACATTAGAGCATTAGAAGGGAGTAACGACAATAAAGACCTTTCAAAAAAGTCATGTGGAAACCTAGTATGTTAAAAGCTTCATAAAATTACATGGGTATACATGGGTAAAATGAGTTTAAGTGAAGTTACCCTATAATGTGGGTGGGGGTAATATTTCAAACACACATACCAAATAAAATCTTCAGTACCACAAATGAGTCGCTTCTTTTTGAACTGTTGATCAATGTGGTCACATAGACTACACATTATAGGCTATTTATTGCCAGTACACTTGTGTGGGGCTGTGGCTCACGTGTGGGCATGGACCTTGTTGGGCTGAGTTGTGTGTCTGCCACCCCAGGCGGCTCAGGAGGTCAGAATTTGACTGAGTTCAGTCCATGTGGCACCAGGTGGATGTTAGGCTAGAGGAAGCCACTGAGTTTCACTTCAGGTGTGGGGAGATCCCAGTCTGAGGTACTGTGGGGGCAGAACTCTTGGATTGAGGGTCTCTGGGCTGAGGTTTCAGCCCTTAGGCACCCAGGTGCCACTGGAAGACAGCAGAAGGACTGAAACGGGGGAGGGGGAATACAGGCTGGACCGGCCTGCACCCTAAAGAGGGGTGGGGAAAAAGATCTGCCTGTAGACTCTTGATTGAGGTGACTCGCTTGCCTGGGTCATGGTTGGCTGGGTCATGGCTGGCTCTGCTAGTTTGCTTGAGTGGGCAGGCCTCCATGGCTGGGGAGATTAGGCAGCAGCTCATTAGTTGAGGGCACCCTCTACGATTCTCCACAGCAGACCCCAAAGTCCATGGTTTTAAAAAGGTTTATTGCCATGGTGGAAAGTAGATGAAGCTGTACCCCATGTCCTCAGGGCTGGGCTGAGGTTAAATACTTTTTGTAAGTAGGAGGAGTGTCTAGGAAGGAATGCTTAATTGGCTACACCCTCTGGCCTTTAGGTATCTCATTAGTACGGAGATTTCTTGAGGTTCTTCAGTCTGTAGACACGCCTCTACCTCTCTTTGGAGGGGCTATAGAGAGCTGTCCTGAGTGAAAAGAACCAGGGCCCAGGAGCAAGGCCAAACACCTAATGCCTCTTTAGGGTATTCGGGGTTTAAGACCTGTGCTTGACCAAGTACCCAGCTGCCTCTCACAACCCACTGCCCCACACTCTTGGCTACTTTCTGGGATTAATAGCAAGACCCTATTGTTGAAAAAAGTCACATACTTAAGTTATAGAAAGTGGAACGATTTAGCCAGTACGCAACTGAAATATTCATCAGCACAGGATAGCTTTCATAAGGCTGGAAGGATATCATAAGTCCACATACTGCTAGAGGAGAAAAGTGGGCAACAATATTGCCCAACTAACCCTGGAAGCTACGGTAAGAGGGTGGGAAATAATATTTTTTTTTTAAAGAACTCTTCTGACAATATATGCCCAGCAATGCAACATTGGTATGGTTGTTATGGGAGTAACTATCCTGGTTGTTTTTTTTTTTTTTTCCAATTTGAGACAAGGTATAGTCATTTGGCAAGAGGAAACTTCAATTGAGAAATGCCTCTACCTTTCTTTTTCTGTGACAAAGCCTGTTAGGCATTTTCTTGATTAGTGATTAATGTGAAAGAGTCCAGTCTTAAACCAATGATCTTGGGTTGTATTAGAAAGCAGGCTAAGCAAGTCAGTAAGCAGCATTCTTCCATGGTTTCTGTACCAGTTCCTTCCTTGAGCACCTGGCTTTCTTCAGTGACAGAGTGTGTTAAAAGTTGAAATAAACATTTTCCTTCTCAAATTGCTTTGGATCATGGTGTTAACTCCAGCACTAGAAACCTTAACTAAGGTAGAAATTGGTACCAGAAAGTATTCTATTGCTGTGGTTGACATGATTGGTTTGGAGAGAATTGTGGTAGGTCTTTGGAACTTGAACCTAGAAAAGCCATTGAACATTCAGAGCTTAGTGAAATATTGTGGCAACTTAGAAGATAATGGTGAAAACAGGGTAGGCAGATGATGGAGGCCAAGCTTGTAAAGTTTTAGAGGGAAATTTGACAGTCCTATGAAGACTCTAATTTTATTTGATGTGTGAATTAAGAATCTGTGATTCTGGTCAACTGGGCCAGAAGAATCAGCTGTGATTACCAAGAGACCAGAACCACTAAATGGAACTCTTTGCTTTTCTGAAACTATTGATACTAACCACTTAGGGCCAAAGAATTATCTGTGATTAAGAAGATACCAGCATTGCTGAGGAAAAATATTATGGGAAACATTTGTCAGCATTAGAACACAGAAGATGCAGTCCTTGGAGCACCAAAACAATACCTGGTGCTGGCAACAATACTTGGTAATGTAAGATTTCCTTGGGTGGTATTGATTTTGGAGGCATGGAGGGGTTGTGCAGAACACCTGAGGGTTCGCACCATAAGCAGTAAGGAGAGACCATTGGCATAGATGCAGTCTCAGTTGTAGTAGAATCCCCAGGATTGAAGAGATTTGAAGAAAGGAGCAGAAGTCAAGTGGAGCCCCCCTAAGCCTTTGAAATAAGCTGCATATTCTGTGGATGGCAGATCCTGAGAACTGGAGCCACCTAGGCTCTTTGGAAACCAGAGGTTCATGAGTTCTGAAGTATGACATTATGCTTTATACTGTTGAACTTTTGTTTGTTTGTTTGTTTGTTTGTTTCATCTGATTGTAGCTATATGCTGGTTCTTCCTTTTTGATATAAGAAGTATGTAGCCTATTTTTGATGATACAAGAAGCCCCAGTTAAAAGACTTTGGAATTATAGATGGACTTTGGGTTGTTTTTTTCTTTTCTTTAAAATAGATTTGTTTTGTACATAACATATCCTGATTATGATTTCCCTTCTCTCCACTCTTACCAGTTCCACCCAAGCTCCCCTATCATCTGCACCCACTCCCTTTCTGTCTTTCATTTAAAAAGAACAAGCTTCCAAGAGATAATAATAAGACACATGAAACAAAGTATAGTAAGGAAAAACAAAATCTGTGACTTCGAAATTGGACAAGACTATCCAACAGAAGGAAAAGAGCTCAGAAGAAAGCATAAAAGTCAGAGACACATTCATTCATGCATCAAGAAATTCTTGGGGGAAAAAGACTAAACTGGAAGCCATACTATAGACACAGAGCACCTGGTATAGATCCATGAAGGCTCTGGATACTCTACCTAAGTCTCTCTGAGTTCATATGAGCTTTGCTCATGTTGATTTTGAGGATCTTGTTTTCTTGGTGTTCTCCATCCCCTCTGATACTCACACTCTTTCTATCTCATCTTCCAAAAGGGTGTCCTGAGCCCAGTGTGGAGGGATTTGATGGAGAGATCCTATTTAAGGCTGAGTGTTCCAAGGTCTCTCTTTGTATGGTATCTGGCTATGGAACTCTGCCACAGGAGCACATTTTGCTGGTGATGACTGAAAAAGGTCCTGAACTATGTGTATAGTTGAATATCATTAGGAGTCATAACACTATGTTTTGTTCTTTGTTTGCTTTTGTTTTGTTTTTAGATCAGTAGTATTTTGTTTAACCCTCAGTCCTTGGGCTATTTAGTCTCAGGTTTTTGAACATCTAAACAGCATTAGATATGGATTCTTATCTCACAGAGTGGGCCTTAAGTCAAATCACTTATCAGTTGGTTATAACTATAATCTTGGTGCTATCATTGCCTTAGCATATCTTGCAGGCAGGACAACAATGTAAATCAAAGAGCTTGTGGCTTGATTTTCTCTTTTCGTAGTGTGCAGAGTACCTTCCTACGCCAGACACTAGAACGTAGGGGTGAAGGATCTATGAAGGCACCAGCTCAAATTCTCTGTGTTCAGTGAGTTGTCTAGGTATGTTCTTCAGCAATGGAGCCTCGCTGTCAGCTCATGCAGAGCAATCTATTGTCTTGGTGACAGCCGGGTTGTTTGGGGATTCAAGGTGTGACTCCTTTGACCAATTAGATGTAACCCAATCCTAGTATTGAAAGCTTTGTGAGAAGTCAAAAGATAACTAGTCTGCTCTCTCTCTCTCTCTCTCTCTCTCTCTCTCTCTCTCTCTCTCTCTTGCATTAAATTTCACAATTTAATTTAGATCATCTTCTTATATGTATAGACTTTAGGAAGTTTCTACTGTTTTGTGTTTCTATACTATCCTTCAAATGTCTCTTAATTTTAGCTATCTTTCCCAGTACCACCACTTCACTCCTCCCCTGCTTTCACAAATGATCCTTCTATTTAAGCCCCCTCAAATTCATCAATAATTATGAATTATGTGGGATAACTCCCTCAGGATGATTTTTTTTCTATTTCTATCCACTTGTAAATTGTAAGTGTAGCCATTTTTAATAGCTGAGTGATACTTCATTGTGTAAATGTACAACATTTTTCTTATTCATTCTTTTGTTTGGGGACATCTAGTTTGTTTCCAGGTTCTAGCTATTATAAAGATAGCAGAAATAAACATGGTTGGATTGGTTTCTTTGTGCTTTGATGAAGTCTCCATTGGGTATATGCCCAAGAATGGTTTAGCTGGATCTTTGGGTAGATCAATTTCCATTTTCCTGAGAACAGCCACACCGGTTTCCATAGTGACTGCACAAGTTTGGATTCCCAGCAGCAATGAATGAAGGATTCTGCTTATACCACATCCTCAGCAACATAAGCTTCCATTGTTATATTGATCTTTAGCCGTTCTGACAGGTGTAAGGTGGGATCTCAAGACAGTTTTGATTTGATTTTCCCTATTGACTAAAGATGTTGAACATTTCTAAGTGTTTCTGAGCCATTTGAGTTTCCTCTATTGGGAATTCTGTTTGGATCTGTACCCCATTTTTAAATTGGATTGTTTGTTTCCTTGATATCTAATTTTTTGAGTTCTTTATATATTTTAAATATCAACCCTTTATCCAATGTAGAATTGGTAAAATATCTTTTCCCATTATGTAAACTACCACCTTGTCTTAATGATGCTATCCTTTGCCATCCAAAAGCTTTTTAGTTTTATGAGGTCCCATTTATTAGTTATTGATTTTAATGCATGTGCTATCCTCCTACTGTTTAGAAACTTTTCTACTATACCAATGAGTTTCAGGATATACCCCATTTTCTGCTTATCAGGATCAGTGTGTCTTGTTTTATGTTGAAGTCTTTGATCTATTTGGAGGTGAGTTTTGTGCAGGATAATCAATATGAATATATTTGGATTCTTATTTTCAGCCATCTAGTTTGATCACCAACATTTGTTGAAAGTGATGTCTTTTTTTCTAGTGTGTATTTCTTTATAAAAAGTCAGGTGTTCATAGGTATGTGGATTTTCATCTGAGCCTTCAACTCAATTTCATTAAATATGTCTTTTTACTATAATAATGTCCTGCTTTTATTGCTATTGCTGTGTAATACAACTTGAAATTGGGAATGGTAATACCTGCAGAAGTTCTTTTATAATTTCCATATGAAGATGAAAGTTATCTTTTCAAAGTCTGTGAATAATTGTGTTGGGATTTTGATGGGGATTGCACTGAACCTGTAGATGGCTTTTGATAGGATGGCTGTTTTGACTATGTTGATCATACTGACTTATGGGCATAGGAGATTTTTCCATCCTTTGACATCTTCTTCAATGATTTGGAGTTTTTAATCATACAAGTCTTTCACTTGCTTAGTTAGAGTTACCCTAAGATATTTTATATTATTTGAGGCTATTGTAAAAGGTGTTATTTTTTTTCTTCCATTTACCATATGTATATAAGAAGACTACTGACTTTTGTGAGTTAATTTTGTATCCAGCTAATTTACTAAAAGTGTTTATCATCTGTAAAAGTTTCCTAGTAGAATTATGGGGGTCACTTATGTATAAAATCATTTGCAAATAATGATGCTTTAACTTCTTTCTCTCCAATTTGTATGCCCTGTTCTCCTTCAGTTGTCTTATTGCTCTAACTAGAACTTCAAGTGTTATATTGAATAGATATGATCAGAATGATTTTAGTGGAATTACTTTGATTTTTCTTTCCACTTAATTTGCTGTTGGTTATAAACTTGTTCTAGACTGCCTTTATTATGTTTAAGTAGGTCCCTTGTATCCATAATCTAAAGAGGTGATGATGTGATTTTGTCTATCCATTTGTTGATCTGACGAATTGCATTTATCAACTTACTTATGTTGAACCATCCTCACATCTCTGGGATGATCCATACATGATCATGGTGGATGATTTGTGGTTTTGGTTTCCATTTGCACGTGTTTTATTGAGTATTTTGGCAACTATGTTCATGAGGAGAATTGATCTGTAAGTCTCTTTCTTTGTTGAGTCTTTGTAGGATTTGGATATCAGCATAAATATGGCTTTATAAAATGAATTGGACAATGTTTCTTCTATTTAAATTTTATGAAATAATTTGATAAGTATTGGCATTAAATCTTCTTTGAAAGTCTGGTGGAATTCTCCGTTAAAATCATCTTTCCATGAACTCTGTTTGGTTGGGGACTTTTAATGAGTATTTCTATTTTTCTAGGGGCTATAGGTATATTTAAATTGTGTATATTTAAATCTGATCTTGATTTAACTATTATATGTGATATGCTTTGAGAAAATTATCTATTTCTTTTAAATTTTCTATTTTGGTAGAGTATAGGTTATTAAAGCATAATAATTATAATTCTTATGGATTTCTCCTTATAATTCTCTGGATTTTCTTGGTGCCTATTTTAAGCCCCCTTTTCATTTGAAAATTTATTAATTTATATTTTTCTCTCTATTATTTAGTTAATTTAGAAAATGGTTTTGTCAACTTTGTTTTTCTCAAAGAATCAACTCTTTGTTTCACTGATTTGTGGCTTTGTATTGTTTTGTTTTTGTTGTTTCTACTTTATTGATCTTAGTCCTGACTTGACTCATTCCTTGTATGCATTACTTTTGAGTGTGATTTCTCCTTTTTCTTCTAGAGATTTCAGGTGTACTACTGTTAAGATGCTAGGATGAGATCATTCCACTTTTTGAAAAAATGTAGGTACTTGGTACTATTAACTTGTCCCTTAGAATTACCTTGTGTCCCATAAGTTTGAGTGTGCTGTGTACTAATTTTCATCCATTTCTAGAAAGTCTTTGATTTCTTTCTTTTTTTTAAACACTTTATTTATCAGTATTTGTATATACATATATACTTATACATGTATACATATATACATACATATAAGAACAATAATTAAATAATAAGATGTATTTGAAAAGTATGGGGGGTTGGGAAGAGTGGGAGGAAGGAGAAAAAGGGAAAATTATGTAAATACAGTGCTCATATATGAAATTCTCAAAAAGAAATCCAGTTTTTTAAAATGTTCAACAGATTAACTAGCATTTTACAATATGAAAATAAATATGACCTATAATTATGTAAAAGGACATTTTAACTCACTACAAACTTTGAAGTTTAAAATGAAATCAATAAAAATTATTTTACCCAGCATACATACTAACAAAAACCACAATAATATTTTATAATTCAAAATATTTCTGAGAACAAGAAAATGGATTGACAGAAACTAAGTCAGCAGAGCCAGGGGGACACTGTGTGTTATTTCTTTCTTTTCTTTTCTTTTTTTTATTATTATCAACTCATAATTTTTACTCTTTAACACAGGGGTTATAAACACGAAAATGCAGGATGTGGGGAAGGGGATGACATAGGAGCATAGGTGTTCAGGGAGAGTACAGATATCTTTCAGAACAGGGTATCAGCTGGGTGAAGGTTCAGGGGTCAGGTCAATATAACTCTGCCTTATCTAATTTGGTACTAAGATTTCTTTCTTAATTTCTGTTTTCTCTCATTTTTCATTCAGTAGAACATGGTTCAATTTCCATGGGGTTGTGATTTTTCTGCTGCTTCTGCTGTTGATGCCCAGCTTTAAACTATGGTGGTCAGATAGGATGCAGGGTGTTATTGCTATTTTCTTGTACTTCTTGATACTTGCTTTATATCTGAATCTATGATCCATTTTGGAGAAGGTTCCATGTGGTACCTACAAGATATAGTATTTTGTGTTTGAGTAAAATATTCTGTAAATATCTGTTAGTTTCATTTGGTTTATAATGCCAGTTAGCTCCACCATTTTTCTATTTAGTTTCTGTCTGGATGACCTGTTTATTGGTGAGAGCTGGGTATTATATGCAAGGTCAATATGTGACTTCAGTTGCAGTACTGTTTCTTTTATAAACTTGGATGCTCTTTTGTTTGGGGCATAAATGTTAAGAATTGAAATGTTCTCTTGGTAGTGTTTTTTTTCTTTGATAAATACATAATGTCGTTCCCCTTGTTTCTTTTGATTAGTTTTTGGTTTAAAGTATATTTTGTTAGATATGGCGGTACCAGCTTATTTCTTGGGTCCATTTGCTTTGAATATTATTATCCAACCTTTTAAACTAAGGTGATGTCTATCCTTGATGTAAAGGTCTGTCTTGGAAGCAGCAGAAGGATGGGTTCTGTTTTCACATCCATTTTATTACTCTGTATATTTTGAAGTATTTTGTATGTGCTACCCTTCTTTTAACTTTCCTGGTCTGGGCTTATTTATTCCCTATAGGTTTTTTTTAAAAAATTTAAAAAAAAACATTTATATAGGAAAGGTTTGGAAAATACAGCATCTCCCTTCCATAGGGATAAGGAGAATATTGATCTGGTTTCCATATGTAATTCCCATTATAAACCGTAACATAGCCCACTATGACTTCAGGTATCAGGTGCTCTCTGTGTAGCTCCATAGAAACTCACTGAGGTTTAGGAAACTAGGGAGAATGATAACACCATGGCTATTGTCATTGCTGTGAGCCAAAAAGAACATTTTGTGTCTGACCGGGGCCTAATGCTTCTGCTAAGACGACAGGTAATTTATAAAGAGTAACATTTCCAGAATTATCACATTCTATAGAATATATATTTTATAACCTAACTAAATCAAATGACATGATGTTATATAATTTATTACTTTATAAAAATCTCGTGTTTTAATATCAGAATATTCAATTATATGGTTATTTCATTCTATGTCCATACTATGCTCTTTTTTTTTTTTTTTGAAATTTTTCATTGGATATTTTATTTACATTTCAGATGCCATTCCCTTTCCTCATTTCCACTCCCTAGAAAACCCCTGTCCCATGCCCCTTTCTCTTTTTTGCTTTTATACAATTTTAATGTTAATCAAAGGCTTTATAAGTTTGGTAATGCTCAACTACAAGATCCCTATACAATCAGAAGTGTAACCCAATACCCAACCTAGATAGATCAACTATCTTTGACTGGCAGAGACACTTGAACATCCTCCTCCATGTCCCCTCCCCACCCCCCGTTTCTTGTCACCTAGCTCCTCCTCTCCTTACTCTTCCTCTTCCTCTTTTTACACCTCCCACCTAGTTCCTCCTACATATCACCCTTCCTGTTAAAAAACTTTCCTCTTAAAATACAATTAGAGCATAATTATACCAATTTGTGTCAGTAAGGTACAAGATAGACCTAATACTCAGTCCATCATTTTGTTGACTAACCAGAACCTCTGTCATCCCTCCTAACTAAAACACTTAGTTCTGAACCTAAGTTTTTTTGTTTGTTTGTTTGTTTGTTTGTTTGCTTTAGAATGAATGTCAGCTGAAAACCATCCTCTCAAATCTTTTCTTTCAAAGTAAATAGCCGGGATTGGCCATGAGACTATAGGTCTTCAAATCCGTCAGCAACCCAGAATGACTGAGTTAACTGAAATTATGGGAAGCACAAAGCATAGCTTCTAAAACTTAGCCAACTTATAGAGACTGTTGGACACCTGGACAGTCCCTATACTACAAAATGTTGGAGCATCCGATCATCAGCCTTCTGGCCCAGGATCATCTGACAGACCTAGTGATGCAGAATTATTAAAGGCCGATTACTTTGTCTTGGCAGATATAATCAGTCAACTCTTCAGCAAGTGTGTCATTTTCTGGACAGTAATTTGTCTGTAGATGAAAAGAGGCAATTTTTGCCTAGTGGCTGTCTCGCCACAACTGGAGTAACTCCAAAGACGCTCAATTTCTTCTTAGAAACCAAGACAGGAAGTTGTCAGGAGCAGACAAGTCTCTACTCAAAATAAACATTAATACAGAAATGTTTGTAAAGTCAATTCTGTGAACTTCTGATGTTTTGAAAACCAACTATCCATGTAAGGCAATCTGGACTGTTGTCTGTTAACTCCTCTCAGCTATTTCTAAATAAAATATAGAAGACACCCTAACAATAAACTCAGAGCCATGAATTTGCTACAGCCCCTTAACTTTTTTTTTTTAATCTAGTTAACCTCTATAGTTTGTCGTTTTTCTTCTAGCACCTTTGTAGGACTGGATTTGCAGGTAGATATTGCATAAATTCATTTTTATCATAGAATGTCTTTATTTCTCCGTGTATGGCAATTGCGAGTTTTTCTAGGTATAGCAGTCTAGGCTGACATCTTTGATCTCTTAGAGTCTGCACCAGTCTATCCAGGCTGCCTAGCTTTTAGGGTCTCCGTGAGACCTCAGGTATAATTTTAGTAGGTTTTCCTTTATATGTTATTTGGTTTTTTTCCTTTGTAGCTTTTAATATTTTCGCTTTAATCTGTATGCTCAGTGTTTTGGTGATTGTGTGCTGAGTTTTTTTTCTTTTCAGATACAGTCCATTTGGTGTTCTATATACTGCATGTACTTTTACAAGCATCTCCTTTAAGTTAGGGATATTTTCTTCTTTGATTTAGTTGAAAATGTTTTCTGGGCATTTGAGCTGGGTTTCTTCTCTTTCCTTTATTTCTACCATTCTTAAATTTGGTATTTTAATTGTATCCTAAATTTCCTGAATGTTTTGCACCAGGAGTTTTTTAGATTTAGTATTTTCTTTGACTGATGTATCCATTTCTTCTATCGTGTCTTCACTGCCTGAGATTCCTTCTACCATAACTTGTGAAGTTTGCTTCGTTGGTTCCTGTTCAAGTTCCTAAGATTTTAATTTCTATATTTCCCTCAGTTTAGATATTGTTTCTTGAATATTTCCCATTTCAGATCTTGAACACTTTTATTCATTTCTTTCCACTGTTTCTGTTTTCATAGATATCTTTAAGGAGTTTATTTTTTTCTTTTTGAAGTATCTTTATCAGATTCATAAAGGCTGTTTAAAGGTCTTTCTTGTGACTCAACTATTTTGGATTATTCTAAGTCTGCTAGTAGGTTTGCTAGGCTCTAGTAGTAACATATTGTTCTGGTTATTATTGACTGCATTTTTATGCCGCTGTCTAGGCATCTGGAATTAGGAGCATTTTAATTCTAGGTGCTGATGTCTTAGTTGAGTGGATATTTTGTTATTTGGTTTCTATTTCCTCTCTGGTTCTTAGGAAAATATTGTGTGTCTGTCTTACCTGATAGAAAAATCTTCTGAGATTCTGATTAGTGTGCCCACTGTGGGGGGTGATTGTAGTTAAAATGTGTTTCTAGGTATTGGGACCTGAAGCATAAGAATAGGAATGGGATGGGAACAGTGGAAGTTCTTCACAAGGAGGAAAGCAGGATCTGCATAATTAGTCCCCTGGGAAGTAGGGCAGAGAGTGAGGAGAGGCCATAGCAGATGGTCTGGTACAGAGCTGGGAATGAGACTAGGGGTTTGGACTTGGAGGAATGAGTGAAAGGTTGAAGATTGGTTATTAACCTACTTGATTTCCTGGTCAGAGTGGCCTGTGGGTTTCTAAGGAATGCCTGCTGGAGTATGAGGCTGGGACAGAGTAATAGGTGGGGGGGAAGAAAATTTGGAAAGAAAAGTCTGTGTGATCCACTGGGGATAAATGCAGGGGTTGGCAAAGGCTGCAGCAGGTGTTCTGGAGAGCTAGGGTGATACTGGGTGATTAGATTTGGAGGATCAGAGGCAAAGGTGAAGAGATGTAGTTAGTTTACCTGCTTGTTTGATCAGACTAGCCTATGTGTTCCTAGGAAATGCCTGCTGGACTTGGGAACTGCTATCCTAGCCAGAGAAACATTGAATACTTTGGATAAGCTTTGACTGTTTAAGGAGACTTTGGACATTTAAAAAACTGAGGAACTTTAAAAGTTAAAAAGTGTTTTTATGTTGAGATATCAATATTAATATGAGACCTTGAGGATAACCAAAAAAGTAAATGTTTTGTTTCTATTATAATATATTGGTGTGTCAAGTTAATGAGGGATCAATTCTTCTGCTTAGTTTTCAATCAGCCTGACACAAGGTAAAGTCAATTTGGAAGAGAGAAACTCAATTGAGAAACTATTCCCAGTAGATCAGCTGTGTGAAAGTTTGTGGTATAATTTCTTGACGAATGATAGATATGGGAGGGCTCAACCTTTTTTGAGCTGTGCAATCTCTGAGCAGGTGACACAGGATTGTGGAAGAGAGCAGAGCGAGCAACTGATGAGGAGCCAATCAGAAGCAGTATCCCTCCACAATTACTGCTTCAGTTCCTGCCCTATATGGCTACTCTGACTTCTATCAGTTATAGACTGTAAACTGAGAGTTGTAAGACCAAATAAACCCTTCCTCTGCATTTGGTCATCATGTTTTATCACAGCAACAGAAACCCTAACCAAGACTGAAATCAATATTTTCTGACTGTCTTTAAGGATCATTCCATGACATGTAATCTGTAACTGGCCCTGTCAATGAGGCTAAGAATCCACAGCCTGATGGGAGGATATGCAATGTTGCTTGGCTAAATGCTCATGGTATTAAACTGGCTCATAATGGATTATGATTATATCCACAGATTAGTATTAGAGATACTTCTTCTTGTCATAGATGATGATGACCATGAAGACTCACAACTCAACATTCAACAAATAAAAAGACTGTGGAGTGCTTGGTCTTTTAATGGGACATCTGAATTATACTTCTTCCTCAAAGGCTTAGAGATCATTAAGGAAGAGAGGCAAAAGGACTATAAGAGCCAGAGCTCTTTTCTGACTGTAAGAAAATATTGTTTTTAGGTCACAACATGGAAGTTTTACATATGGACTCACAGTGATTGTGACTATACACAAGACCCATACATACCCAAGCTAGAGAAAATGCTAACACACTGACAGATATTGGGAGATGGAGAATTGGATTTTTTTTATTGATCTGTCCCCTTTACTTACCATATTCCAAGAAAGGCCCCATGACCCAAAGTGGTTGTACAATTCAAGCAGGACTTCATGGGTTTAAGAGAGAAAGATGGAGGTGGAGCAAAGTTGACTGGGTAAAGAAGTTGGTGTGGATCAGGAAGAAAAGAAGGAAGAATATGATCAGAATACTTTGTATAAAATTCTTTTAAAACTGATAATAGCACTATTTCAAAATTGACTTGTTGAGGATTTCCAAAGTGTATACAATGAGATATATTTCTATGTACCCCTATTTCTTCCACCTTACCCCCAGATTCCTCTCAAAACATCCTTCTAAGTTCATGTCCTCTTCTTTTTTCTCCTCAACAGCCCATGAGCTACAATCAGTGGTGCCCATATGTGCATGGGTCCAGAGACATCCACTGGAATACTAAAAATCTACCATGGGCCACTGCCTTTCACAAAGAAGAAAGACTCCTGCCCACATGCTTATTTATGAATAAAAGCTCTTAGAAGCCCTTCCTGTTTATGCCTGAACTTGAAAAACTTGCTCTGACATCTTTTCTTTTAGTTTTTAAACTGTGAAACTGGGATTAGGACATTGTTTCTTTGGAGCTGTTTAGAGCTGTTTCTCACAGCCCTTACAGCACAGTAACAACTCTTTAATGACTAGATAGAAGGCAAATGGTCCCCAAGTAAGTGACTTAGAAACTCCTGTATTTTCCCAAAAGCTTTGGTTTATAACATTTCTTGATTTTTATGGTGCAAACTCTCCTATGGTGGATTATTTACACTCAGTGATGTGGGAATATCTTGTTATCTTTGAGAGTGATGGAACCTCACTCTGCTCTGTTATTTTTAGCTTCAGAGGTGATAGTCCCAGAAACTCAGTGACCACCAAACCCAACCCAAGCCAGAGACCTTCCTGTTCATGTCTTCAAAATTTGAAGGAAGAATTATAAAGATTATAGAGGGTAAGATTTTGAAAAATAGTTTTATATAGAAAGATGAGAGAGAGAGAGAGAGAGAGAGAGAGAGAGAGAGAGAGAGAGAGAG
>JANHMN010000017.1:51934002-52059056 GCA_030674055.1 Rhabdomys pumilio
GAGAGAGAGAGAGAGAGAGAGAGAGAGAGAGAGAGAGAGAGAGAGAGAACAGAGCTCCTGTATAGCAGAGAGGGTCTCCAAGGTTGGGGTACCAGTGAACCTCATTGCCTTGAGGCTTCAGTGGATTAAAGGAGAAAGGTGGGGGGTGAGCTGGTCAGTATAGTTTTCATTCCAGGTGTTGGATCCTCACAGTTTCAGTTATGTTCTCATATGGTTTTCTAGAAATGGGATACTCTTTACAGAAAAGTGTTGAGGGAGATATTTTAAAATGGTCTCTGATCAAGACGACTATCTAAGTTGTAATGACTCTGCCTAGGTCAGCTGCCTTGGTTCTGTAGTCAGAGGCCATGTGCACACTGCAGCTAGAAATGGCCAGCCAGAAACACCAGCCCTGCCACTCATGAGACTCCAGCATGGGAGATGGCTCTGCCAATCTTCCACGCTGTCTCTGCAAAGCTGGGCATTGCCCATACCATCCCACCATCCATTCGGGCCCAGTAAGAAAATGAGACTCTAATGCTTAAAGATTAATCAAAGGCTTTATATGTTTGGTAATGCTCAATAACAATATGCTACAAAGAGAGTTGTTTCCCATTTAGCTAACCTAAATAAAAGTTGTTATCCACGACTGCTCTCCATACCTGCATGGCTCTTCATTGCTCCTACATCTCTGCTTTTCCTAGCTCCTCCTCTTCCTTTTCCTCTCCTTACCCCTTCCACCTTAGCTCCTCCCACAGAAAAGACGGTCAGAACATCAGATTCCCCCTCTCCACAGTTCATCTAATCTGTGGCTGTGACAAAATCACAGGTATTTTGGCTTAAGCACTTTCAATTTCTCTGGCCTTTTGCAAGGAAGATCCTATAGACAGCTCATAGCTAAGACAGAACCTTTTCTTTTGTGGGATCTTTTTACTATAAAATGCCTTGTCAATTTCTGCTTCCAGTTCACATCATCAGTAATCATCTGCCATGCAGACAATTGAGAGAAAATGTACTCTCTTTGGTCCTTAGCCAGTATGCAATATAGTACTGTTAAGAGATAACCAATAAATACTCATTTGAACAAAACCCCTGCTCACATGAGAATGCTTTGGAATCCCTTCCAGAAAATCCAAACGACAAAGGCTGAAGCAAAATCCCCTCACTGCTCGCTTACTGGATCTTGTCTATTCCCCCTGCTTGAACTTTACTTGTGGAAAAGTAGGAGGGGTGAAAATGGTGAGTACTGCTCCCCTGAGCCGAGCTACTGAGGGCCTCATCATCGAACTCTGAAATGTCTGCAACTGAGTTTGCTCATTGCAGAGTGGTTCCCCCTTTCTGAATATAGTGTACACAAATGGTGATTTGAAAACCAAAATGAGGAACTGCAGCACCTTAGGTAACCGTGTAAGCTAAGGATGGTTTTTGTTAATTGAGAATTTAGAAGACCAAGCCCCTAGATGTATTACCTGAAGGGATTCTTTTACAACATGGAAGCCATTAGACAATATGGACCTTGGAAGAATGAGCAGGAATCTTGGCAATGGGGGTGGGGAAACTGCCTTCCAAGTGTAGATTCCAGCATGGAATCACCGACCAATAATTCATGAAAGAGATAGAACATATGCTTGCCCGATCGGGTGGGAGTTAGAGGACACAGAGAGCACGTAAGCAGCTGAGCCTCCGTGAGTTACAGCACCACATTGCTGTTATAAAACATCTTTATTGGGAGGGAAAATGCAATATTTGGGTAGAAGGAGATGAAGTAGGTAGTCTGGATGACTCACTAATGGCAGAGTGTGCAATTTTACAGCTGGTAGATGCCTGTCTGCTTGGTGTCTTTCTGGACTCACAGCCTATCAAGAGCAGGCATTGAGTATACACCACTTTATCAATGAAGCAATCAAGGTGCTAAGGTAAGGGTCAAGAAATGGAGAATTTCTCAAAAAGAACGGCTTTGTTTTCTACAAGAAGTTCTTAAAAGCTTCCCCATCCTTTTGTTAAAGTATCTCTGATTGATGTGATTCGTGTGTGTGTGTGTGTGTGTGTGTGTGTGTGTGTGTGTTCCCTTGCTCGTGCGCATGTATGCATGTGTGTGAGTGCACACACATGCTCTCAGTGGACAGATCAATCAACCTTAATAAGTACCATTAATTTCTTATCTGATAAGATTAGGAACTGGAGCTATTTCCTAAGAAATATCTAAAAATAGGCCAGTGACATCAGGTATATCAGCCACGGGTCCTCTCATCATTTGGCCTCCTGGCAAACTGATGCTTTGCTTGGCCAGTGTCACAAGAGCAGAGCACATGGCTCCCCATGAGAGAGAGGCAGGCAGGTTTCATACAAACTTTTAGAGGTTAAAAGAAATTGACCATGCACATCCTTGGTAAGTATTGTGAAAATTCAGTCTGTTTTCCTTGGATCAAGAAAATAAAATCACTCTTCCCTCAAAAAAAAAAAAAAAACCCAAAACAAAAACAAAAAAACAAATAAACTAAAAATCCTGTCAAGATTTCAAGAGATGGCTTGGCAGACCTGAATTTAGTTCTCAGAACCCATATTAAGCAGCTCACAACAGCCTGTAACTCCAGTACCAGGGGATCCATTTTTCTTTTATAGAGACAAAGGCACCTGGACTCATATGTATACATACATATGTGTGTGTATAAACATACATACATTACATATATACATGTATGTTTATATACATATATACATATATGTTTCTCTGTATACTTTTTTCTAACTAAATAACATGTTAAAGCTTAGCAAATAAGGACATTCAAAAAACATGAAGCTGTTTTACAGCTAAGGATATGAATCCCAGGAAACAGAGATGGGACCCAAAGTCCTTTGCTGAAAATATACAATAATACTAAATTTTTATTTTGTATATTCTCATTTCAGTCAAAGGGAATACAATCTCCCTTAAATGCAAACATTCAAGACAGAGTTTGCTTTATCATTTTTCATTAAATGGCCTGTTGGTTTTGTAGAAATGGGTTTTTAAAATATTTAGAATCTGAAGCCTGTCCTGGGAGGTCCTTTTTAAAGTGAGATGGGCCATCAATTTCATGTTTATATAATGTGAATCTGAGATGTAATTATTTCTTTTTATAAATTTGATCAGTTATAATGTCAAAAGTATGTCATAATAATTCCTTGTAAGGCATTCTCCTACCATCTCTGTTTCAGGAACAACAACAAAAAAATTGATGGTATTTTTGAGTTGATAAGCATTGCTGCTATGTCTTCTTTATCTGTTGCTGTCTCTTTAAAAGCATAAAAATGTCTTCCCTATTTGTGGTTGTTGTTAGGAAATATGGACTCCTTTCTCTCTCACTCCCTCCTGGCTACACTCAGTTTCCACGCTATTTGTGTAACTACATTATTCATGCTTACAAGCCCAGCTGTAAAATAAAAATAGAGCTAGTGAATGGGTTCTGAAGGATCAATATAAAAATACGGCCCAGCTCCAGCCAAACCTCAGATCTAGCTTACTTTACATATTTTGCCACATTCTTTTGCATGGTAAATTCTATTAACCAATCTACTTCTATTTTGAAAGCCTGTTATCTGAAATTAAGCTGTCTGCTCAGGACTATGAACTAAAACTATAAAATCTCCAATTCTTCAATCTATCTTTAGCATCCTTATAAAACTTGGGAAGTGTCAGTATCGGTCCAACAGGAAGAAAGGGTGTGGCTTCCTTGATCTGTTTCTGCAATTCAGCTTTCTTAATTTTTCTACATTTTTATTTGCTTACCAGCATAAAAATATCATGTAGACTTTGGGTTTTTTTGTTTTTTTTTTTTTAACTTTAAAAACTATTACTACCAAATGGCCCCAACTTTGTAAGGCTAGTATTCTGGGAGGTATACTCAGTTCTCAGGGGCCTCCTTCTGCTGACTGCTGCCACTTCTGATCCAGCTGAATTGAAAAGCCATATTTCAGACGTGGTGAAAAGACCCGGTCAAGCGAACCTTAGCCACCATTGTTTCTATGTCGTACATGCCTTCCCAGTTAACAAGAACTAATTTGGATTATCTTTTTTATCTTTTTCACTTACAGTAAAAAAAAATAATATTAATTCATTAGTTAAAAAATTCTAAACTCATTTTCTCTGCCTCAGAGTTTCACAGGTATAAAATAGAGAATTATCGTTGTGACAGTGCTCAACTCGAAGAAATCTCTCAGCCTGGAATGAAAAACATAGCCTGTTGGCAATTTCAGCCCTTTGTAAATTCTCCTCTCAAGCTGGTGAACCCCAACCTGCAGCTTCCTAGCTTTCTGCTGTCAATTGTGGTGAAATCATTGTCAATTAATCAACTGGAAGAGCAAACACCTGCCCAATTTATTATTATTATTTTTTTTACAAGTAATTAGGGGTCCAATAAAGCAGCAGGGGTAGACAGAATTTCAGGTAAAAGCATGTGTCAAACCTGCATGTTTCTAAATAATCTGATGTGAGGGGGAAGGCGGTGGGAGAGAGAGAGAGAAGAAGAGAGAGAAGGAGAGACAGAGAGAGACACAGAAAGAGACAGAGAGACAGAGGCAGACAGAGACAGAGGCAGACATAGACAGAGAGGAAGAGAGACAGAGAGGGAGAGAGACTGAGACAGAAACAGACAAAGATTTTTTTCACCCACAAAAGTCAACAATAAATATTCTCAAATGTGGAACAAAGAGGGTTGTCAAACAAGCCTAGTGATTTTGCTTGCCTAGGATCCCAAGCACTTGCAAGCATCTATCTATAAAATGTCCAAAGCAACATATGTTAAAGATTTATGTAAGTTGCTGTTTTGTGGGTAGGGTAGGAGCTTCTGGCCTAGGTGTAGTTAAATAAGGGATAGACAAGCTAACAATTTCACATTAATTCCATCAGTCAGACAACAGAGATGGACGCTAAACTTGTTCTCTTCTCCACCAAAAGTGTGGGAATGAAAGAGAAGCAGCCAGTGGCAGAAGCCCATCTCCACTTACACAAAACAGGTGGTGTTCCAGTTCAGATGCCATGTTTGCTATTTAGGGTTCCTGTGATCTCTGCGAAGATGGGTAAGCTATAGAGTGCGTAGGAGAAGCTACACAAAGCATCCACACTGCTCCAAGCCTACAGGCTTACTGCGACCTCGCACTCTACACGCTGAGATTGGTTATCTTGACAAGCCTGCTACAGCATCCCTGTGAAATTTGGGTTACCACATTTAGCTGTAGGATTATAGCACTCAATACCGCAGATAGGAGATAATGCTTCCAGCGTGTGGCTGGGGCAATGTAAGCCTCATAGTCTAATTTTGGTAGCTTTGGGGGTAGAGGAGAAGCAGGTGAGACAGGACGTGGAAGGAGTGATGCCTGTGAGCTGTTGTGGCGTACCCTCTCCCACAGTCTGGCCCCTCTGACTATACAGACAGAAGAAAACAAAGCTACAAAATGTGATTCTGTGTACCCACCCTTTTTGAAGCTGACAGCCATAAAACTGAATATATTTTTCTGAAGCCCAATAACACATAGGCTGTACCCCACTTCGTGTGCTTTTTACTTTTACATGTATCTTTCAGACTGAATAATAATTTGATATTCTCTGTCTGCTGGTGCTGTATGGGTTTTTACTTTAATGATGTGATGTTTCTATTAGCCAGAAAGTCTCAGGACATTTACAGAAGATGTTGCTAGAGCTTTGCTCCTTCACGTCGTTCTGCTGCTGGTGAGGACCATCTGATTGTGTTTCTATTCAACAACCTCTCTGACACTAGGAGAAGCTCTGTCCTCATCTGGTAGAATAACAGTGAACTTGGGTCTGCTTCCTGCTCACTTTGCTTGTCATCTCCGGGGTTGCCTTCAGATTTAAACAGTTTGAATATTACCAGTTCCCAGGAACCATTTGACAAGAAAGCTAAGGCTCTCAGAAAACAGTGAGTTGTCAAAGGCTTTCTCTAGTCACACAACTGGGTTGCTAAAAAGTTCAAATGTAACCAGGTGCTTCTTACATGCATTTGGAATATTTTAGGATTCTCTCTCTCTCTCTCTCTCTCTCTCTCTCTCTCTCTCTCTCTCTCTCCTCTTTGTCTTCCAGTTCGAGACTTGGTCTTGGAAAAACTTTCTACATTCATTTTTTTGTACTAAACAGTGTAAACTGTCAAGATTGGCTGAATTCAGATATAGTCTAGAACCACCTATATGTGCTAATCATTTATAATATCTAATCTCTGCTCTCTGTACACAGGTTAGGATCACATTTCCTGCCCTTTCCCCCTTCCCCTGTATGGATGAATCATTGGATTTGTTCTGCACAGTTACCTGTGATCAGCAGTATAGGTGATCTCCTCTGATCTAGAGCATCTATCTAGGTAAGGTATGGGCAATTGGTTTATTACATATGCTGGCTCCTTCTTCAGGGTTAGTCTGAAAGTAACTTTAGTCCTACACAAGGCCTGGGTAAGTTGGATGTGGATGGTACATAAGAAACAAGTCTTATAGAAGAAAACCAGGGAAGTGGAGGACATTCTGATGGATTAGTTCACTGGGTTCACTGACACATGATGTTTGCAAAGTGACTGGAGGCCAGATAAGTGTGGCAAGACTGACTTGAAGAAAATGAAATAGGTTATTTAAGGTTTGGGTCCATGACTGGTTTCTCAGTCTTTACAAATTACAACAGCTCGGACAAAGTTTTGTTCTATTTGAAAAGCATTATGGACTACTAATGTGATCAGGAAGGTGTGCTAACCCAGGGTATCCTTGGGAAGGGGTAGGTTAGTTGCTCCTGGCTTTATGTAATCCATCACTTGAAGAATCCTAAAATTCACCTCCTCAATGATGTCAGTTATTTTCAAAGGCAAGCACTACAATATTTAGAACATGGAAGACAGGTTGCGGCTTCTCTCTAGAAGGTAATATGTTTTCTAAAAGGTAGACTTTGGCATTTTTCTAGCTCACTAATTTCTTTTCTTTTTCTCATTAAAACTACACTTCATTTATGAGAAAAAAATATATTCACATACGTGCTACAAATAGAAGCCAACACACCAAAGTAAATAATTGTTGCTAAAAGCTGGCTAATTGAAATGTAATTCACTCATGCAACACACACACACACACACACACACACACACACACACACACACACACAGAATTTTAGCCTTACAACCCTTTCTGAAGTTATAGCAATGCTTCTTTATGTCTCAGTGTTTGCACTTGAAAAACAGGGAAAAAAAACAATTGCATTAAAAACACAAAATCAGTGACTTTGTTTTCTTCTCTAGCTGTTTTCTGACAGGGAATGATCACATGTGTGGATGCTTACCTAACAAGGCATTCCATGTGTGGGCAGAGTGTGGTATTTGGGGAAGATATTGGGAACTTAATTCTCCGAATGTTAGAACTGATGTAAATTGAGGCCATTCTATTTCAAGAGATTCTTGCTTTCAAAGTCACCCTGCATTTCTCAAGCTAATTTGGTCGGAAAAGAAACTGGTTAGGTGAAAACCCCAAATGTTTCCAAGCCTTAGGCTGCAGGTGTCTGAGATAAAAGTAAAAGTCCATATGTTAGGAGAAAAGGAGAAGGTGGAGAAGGAGAAGAAGAGGAACAGAAATAAAGAAGAATAAAGGGCAGGGGGCTGAAAGAAGGAAGGGAGGGAGGGGAGGACCGAAGAGAAGGAAGTTGCTCAGGGGCTCATTTACTCTCTGAATTGATGCACATGAAGCCCAGATCTTATCAGATAATACACACATTTAGAAACGAGATCTGCGCATGTCTGTGCTCCTGCAGCCCATTCTGCTTAGCTAAAGCAACATCTTTTTTTTCCTCCAAAAAATCTGTTTCCTTCTTACATAGTCCAAATGTTAGAATGTGGTTTGAATTCTTTTTTGAACATTAATTTAAACAGTATGGGAATAGATCAGCCCTTATAAGTCTAAATAAAACTTCCTTCGACATCCATAATATGCTGTACTTACTTGGAGGCTAATGAAGTTGGAAAGAAAAAGTGGGAAAGAGTTAAATACAGAAAACAGTAAGCTTCGTGGAAGATTTTTTTTTTCTTATAAAAATTTAATTGCTGCTCTCCTACCCAACCTATTTAAGCAGAAATTCACAACACAGCTTTAAACTGGTTTTCATTCCGGCTCTCCAAATGTTCAGATATGTTGACCTGAACAGAAAAATGTAAAAAAAAAAAAAAAAATCAGTGCCACTCAGTGGAAAGCTGAGAATCAGTGTGGATAGGGAAGAAGAACAGACAGCCAGATTGTCTGGAATTAGAGACAAGCCATGTTTGACATTCAGACGCTGTGCCTTTTGATGGCTTTCAATCACATTCAACTCCTACTGCCATAATAATAAGTAAATTGTGTCACACACAATCACAACACACATTTTCAAAAAGAGCATGAGGGAACGCGCTTGGCACTGCCAGTGTGGAGACATTGTTATCTCTGCTCACAGGGAGACTTTGTGCGGACCTCTTAAGGTCAGCCAGTTTCATGAGCTGATGAAAATCACATTTTTTTTTGTAGGTTTGTGAGTTATAATCAGATCCTTCTATCTGATTATAGGAAGATCAATCAAGCCTTTCTTGCCTCTATTGTAAGGTGGAAGTCTAGCACATAGGTAAACAACTGGACCTGCAGAGATCACAGGGTCCTAGACACTTCTGTAAAACCCTGTCTTCATAGTTTCGGGGGAGTCTTGGGATCATAATGGTGGATTTCCTTTTATAAGTTCAGTGCTTTGTTTCAACTAGAAATAAATGCCATTCTCTAAAACCAAGCTTGGTATCAGAGTGGTTTCACTGTCCTTGGGGATATTTACAATGCATATATGTCTTTCTCTGTGTGTTTCCCATAGGTAATCAGCTTGCAAGCAGCATTTCATTATTCTAATAGTTTCGTAAAATTCCTAACATCCATTGAAAAGAGCACCAAGTGTCTCCATGTAATAGGACGTTGACTGTGAAGAGCACGAGGCCTCTCTCCTGTCTCACTTCCTCCTGTTTTCTGTTGGACTGGGACCCCAGTTATTCAGTTCTGACGTGTTCTGGAAGTTTGTTTCCTCTGACCTCCATTTTGGATTCCCAACCCTCTTACAAAAATACTGTCTATGGACATTAGATTTTAATTTGATAGTTCTTACCCCGGCATACACACCTTAACTACCTGCCATTCAAGTAATGGAACAGAGTCTACTGAAAAGTTTCACCAGGGCCAACTGGGAACCACTTAGGATGGGTTGGTACCTAATGGTTTTATGAAAAGAATTTGAGGAATCCTAGACAGCACTTGGGGAGTCAGCAAGGAATTAAAGATGAACAGCAGCCACAGTTCTTAATCAGGAGCTCTTTCTATGAGAAAAAAAGGGGGAAAATTAAAAAAAAATGTTCCTGCATTACCTACAGTGTTGTTAATGTAACTTTCTATTTACATAATATGCAAAAGGGCTGTCTGCAAACTGCAGTAATCTATATGGAATGAGGACAAAAGATACTGATTTCTCTAAAATGTTCTTGTTAAGGAATAATCAAGAAGTTAGAACCTCTAATCTTGCAGTCAAAGCAGAAGTTTGGGAGATTTTTTTTTCTTTTCTTTTTTTTTTTCATTTTTTTGCTCATGTATATATATTCACATGCACAGACGAGTACAGACAGATTTACAGATATCAAATATATCGTCTTTAGCATTCAAGAACAAAATTAAACTTCAAAGAAAAAGTCGAAGTTTCTAGTGAAGGGTACATCTTCTAACTTTTGATTTAGCCTTAAGCACTTCAGGGAGTTTACTCTGACATATCTAAGGAGAAGTTGGGACTTGAGTATCTTTGTTCATGTAGATGTAAGAAGAAAATAAAGGTAGCAGTGTCAGTGGGAAGATGAGAAACGGAGGGGAAGAGAGAAAAGATGAAGGAAGAAGAAAGCATGTGGTTAAAGACAGACTGGACAAGAACAAAGGTGATATGGAGAAAGCTGGTAAATCAGCGTGGAGTGCATTGCCGTGGGGCTGACTGTAGTCAAACATAGTTGAGTGGAATGAAATGGAACAGTGTGGAGTTCAGTATAAGGCAGTGCAAACAGAAAAGTCATCTCCAAGGCAGCATTCCACCAAGCGATAAATGAACAAATACAGGAAACATCCGTACCTGCAGTTGTATTAGCAAAGGGGACTACGCTAGATGGCAGCATGAACTTCCTAAGCTGGCAGTGACTCACTGGCATAGACTCATTGACCTGAGAGTCCCGATGTCTTATTAATGTCTTATTAAAATTGATATTTTATTTATTCTTTAAAGTCCAACACCTTCAGGAAATAAAACCAAGTGGAGAGTTGAGGTGTTGCACTAAAATTCCAGTGTAAAAGTGAAGCCCTGCAAAGGCTTCAGAGTAAAACATGCATGCTTTTGGAGTACAACTGCTCGTTGACTGACTCTAGTGCTACCAATCAGTTTAACTCTTCTATTAGACTGAGGAGTTTAAAGAGTTATATTAACGTGAAATTATTATTAAGGTTTTTATAGGAAAAACTACATACACTTTCTAATCTAGAGGTCCAAGTCTATACCCTAGAAGTACATTGATAAGCTCTTGTTCATATCTCCTATTTCCCCTTTGTAAGGATGACACTGTAACACCTACTCCAAAGAGGTACCATGAGGGCCCAACAAGAGTGTCTTCATAAAACTCGCATTGTCATGGCTGTATTTGGAGATTTCTCACATTCGATCAAAGCATCTCCAAAAGTTGTTCTTCTTAAATGATTAGCACTGTCTTTGTTCTGGGGATTGTCTCTTGGTGGAACTGTTACGAAGGCCCTAAAGAAAACCCGAATCTCCTTTCAGAATAAGGCGAAGCTTTACTTGGGGAAGCTATGTGAGGGTGAAAGTCATACATACCAAGTATTCTGTGGGGTTCTAAAGCTCCATGTTCCTGGTAGTCACTCATCCCACAGTCGGCACTGAAGGGCCTTGAAATGAAACTTTCCATTGTTCTTACCAATTCACACTGCCCTCTCACTGAATCTTCTTGAAAAATTAAACACTGAATCCTATAGTATTTTACAGACGAAGAAACTGAAGCTTAAATCACTCAAATCAGTTAAATTTTCAAGATTATAATCATTGGGATAGCAACTGATGTCCAAATTCCACGTCTGTTTGTTGGTTAGCTGGTTGGTTGGTTGGTTGGTTGGTTGGTTGGTTGGTTTCCCAACAAACACAGTAGAGTTAATCTTTACTGCCCCCCCTTCACATACCACCGAAACCATTGCCAAAAAAAAGTTTATATAATAGAATATAAGAAAGAAATAATATATTGGGAGAATTAAGCAAATTAAGGTTATGTGTGTACTGATTTCTTGTCCTGTCCCAGTATTGGCTTTCTCAAGTTATCCTGTGGCAATAAATTGCAGTGAGGACTCTCAGCCTCCAGTAAACGTATCTTTTTACAACTGCTCAAACAAAACTTTCTGGTTTTACTGTCTTGTGAAATGATCTTACCTTACATTGTTGCAGTACTGTTGGTAGTGAATGGACTATTGCATGCCCTTTATTTTTAAGACAGGAATCAGAGAATAAGCAGAGAGAATAACAATATAAAGGCAGTCTGATAGGATACATGCAAATTAGATTAAATAGTGGTAAGAAGACGAATCAGTCAGAATAAAACTTAGAATTTAGTTATTAGTTTATCAGTAGGCATGTACTATTTTGCTTTAAAAATCAAAATAGTAGAATTGGGGCTAAGGACATAATTGTTAAAGAAAAGCAGCTGCAGAGGCCTTAGTTCAGAACCTCAGAACATTCAAAAATACAAAGTCTGAATGTCAGTCAGTCCACATGCAGATCCAGAACTGAAAGGCAAAGGCAAGAGATGCCATGATTAAACTGGATGGTTGCACTAGCTGCTGCAAGGAGTTCTGATTCAGCTGTAAACTCTGCTTGAGAAGTAAAGTGCAACGCGTTACAGAAAAGGATGCTCTCAACATCACTCAGCTTGCCTCTTTTTTTTTCCCACTCCCTTCTCTGTCCCTCTTTTTCTATGTCTGTCTGTCTGTCTGTCTGTCTGTCTGTCTGTCTGTCTGTCTCTCTCTCTCTCTCTCTCTCTCTCTCTCTCTCTCTCTCTCTCTCACACACACACACACACACACACACACACACACACACACACACCCCACAAAGGTGGAGTGGAAAAACTTAAAAGAATGTTTAGCCCTGAAAAAATGCACACAAGTAATATTATACACACCAAATGGGTTATAGTTATATTTATATGTGCACATAAGAACAATTATTGAAAAAAAGAGGCTGTAGACTAAAAGAGAGAGGAAGAGGGGTGTGTGAGAGAGTTTGGAGGGAGGAGACGGAAGGGTAAATATTGTAATTGTCTTATATCAAAAGTAAAAGATAACAAATAGTACACCATGTTACATTTGCTACACCATGTTTTGGTATTGTTTTTTCTAAACCTAAATATGATTAAATTTTTGTCAAGGGAACACTCTTCTCTGGAACTTCCTAGTCTGTACTCATGGTCCCTCAGCAGACTTGCTACTTGGCCCTCAGCTTCTGTCAGTGATCTCAAGAAAGAAATCTGGAGAAAGGCTCTATAATTTCTGCACTAGCCCTAAGGTATTCTTGCCATACTCAGGTCAATCTTGCCATTCTCTGAGCTGTGTTAACTTCTACATCTTTCTCATAACTCAATACCAGAGGAAAACTTCCCTCAATTATGGGTGTATCTTTTCCTATATTACATAAACTAGGTAAGGCACCATCTTCTGTATGGACAGAAGCCAAAGAAAACAACCAGAAGTGCTTCTCTACCAGAATTCTATGTATTATTGGTCTAGGTATGTACTTGTGTGCCTGTGTGTGCACATGCACGTGTGTTTATTTGTGCACTTGTGTACATGTGTAGATGTGTGTGCATGTGTGGTGCTCGTGTCAAATGTAGGGTCTCAAACATGCTCAATGAGCCTTCTGGATCCCAGCCTTGTATTCATTTTTATACCAGTTCAATCATTTCTCTCATCTTCCTCAAGACAGCATCTCCACTGTAGAGCCCTTTCACTCCTGGCCCATGTCCACCGAGGCCATCATTCTTCTTGTTGTTGATTCTCTTTGCTTTTGTGCCTCTCTCTGGATATACATTCTTTGTTTTGCTGAAAACCTTGAGAAGAGTCGCTGGTTAAGCTATGTAGTTGCACACACTATATGTACATAATAATTGTATGACTACAATAATTGTGTATTTAGGAAATGGGATAATATGTCTTCTAAAGAAAAATTACCTTTACTATGCTTTAATAACCCAAAAAACATACTATATTGTCTTCTGTGTCAAAGGAAATAAAGAACCATTGAAATGATTCAATAGGTAAAAGCAGTCACTACCAAGCCTTACCTTGATGACTTCAATCTCCAGGACCCATGTAGTAGAAAATCTTTAAATGCCTACTATGAAACATGCTCTCTCTCTCTCTCTCTCTCTCTCTCTCTCTCTCTCTCTCTCTCTCTCATCTCTCTGTCTCTCTCTTTCTCTCTCTGTCTCCTATCTCTCTTTCTCTCTCTGTCTCTTTCTCTCCCATCTCTCTGTCTCTCTCTTTCTCTCTCACTCATCTGTCTTTCTGTCTGTCTCTTCTCCTTTTCCATTCCTTTACCCCCCTTCCCTTTACCCCCTCTCTCACACACAAACTAAAAATATATAGGTAAATGCAAAAATACTGATATTGAAAAAATAAATCCATCTGTGACAGGTGTGTTAGTTGATGGAGAAAAGAAGTTCTGATTTGGAAGACCTGCTGGTACTTCAGATCCTTGATTAAATTTATAAAATGCAACAGCAAGAAGAATGATGGCCTCAGTGCACATGGGCCAGGAGTGAAAGGGCTCTACAGTGGAGATGCTGGAACAGCATGGGATTGTTGGGGGCATTCCTCTGAGAAGGCTTGAGCAAGCCTTCCTAGATGGACTGAAATAAATGACAAAGTTGAACAAATTTAGAGGCATCTGGACTTTGACAAAGATGGAGATGTGAGGTGCCCTGTGGACACTAGAAGAGAAGAGGCAGAAACAAACACTTGTCATTGATCCAGTGGATGTCTCTTTGGGACAGGCTCTGTGCTCCCTAATAAGGCACTCTGGAGTGCTGGAGAGCCGAGATCTGAGCCATGATAAGGTGGATATGTGGGTGCAGACATCCAGCTATGACAAGTGTTGCAGCTGCATAGAATAAGGAAAGGGTGAGGGGCTTAATGGTTATGAAGTGGCAGGAGTCTGAGATGCCATCTTACCTCTTCGAACTGGAAAATTGCAGAACACTTTCATCATGTCCTGTGAGGAAGCAATAGGAAATATCAAACTGAATTTCCCATCTGAGTGTGAAGCCAAGAAGGCACAACATTGACAGTTACAAATATATAGTGGGCTGCTGGATCAGGAGGCTTTCTCTACATTTCACTCCTTACCTAGCACAAGTTCTAGCCACATACTGTGATTTTCCCATCTCTGAAGCCAGAGCCCTACTCTCTGGTTCTTGCCTTTGTGCCTTGTGTTTGAAGCTCCTCAGTCTGGCTCAGCCTTTATGGTAGTATGGGCAGTTGTGTTCATGCCAATATCATCCAAATTTAGCTCTTTGATTCAGCTCTACCTTGGGACTTTACCTGAAGCTGAAAATTGTTCTCAGAAAGCATCCCCTCTGAAAATAGGAAAAATTACTTCTCACTGGGAAATCTCTCAGCCAATAACAGTGTCTGATGGTGGACATTTCCCCAACCCTCTGGTCCTCAAAGGAACATCTTTCCTCATCTCCCCAGCTGAATTGAGCTTACAGCAATACTCAGTTCAGTAATGCACAGTTATTGCCTTTGCTAATTATTCACATTTGCCCTTCCTTTCTCTGCACTTCTGGGATCAACTCAAGTGAAGGATGCATGTCTATCTTCTTTGGCCTCTGACCCCAGGGGACCCAAACTAAGATGGAGTTCAAGGCCCTTCTGATATCTCTTACCTTCCTCTTTCTAATTGTCCTCTGTTTACTTAAGCTACTGTTTCTTACCTTTGCCTGGCAACTGGCTTGGGTACTCTTGATTTCATTAAAGGAATGGTCATTCAAATTTCTTACTGTTTCTTTTCTGGCAATTAATTAGGCTTCAATTTCTTTTCACAAGTATATATGGTTATATATTACTCTATGCCCTGCTTCTGGGTTTCTGAATCCTGAATTCTGTTTTAGTTCTACCAGCTCTAAAGCTGTGTCTGTTTTTGAGAATGGACAGCAAGAATTCAGACCTAAAAAAATAATACAAATGAATATTCAACTCTGAATCTTACCAATAACCTTTCAGGTTGCCAAAATAACAGATAAAATATGTTCCCTTACTACTTGTAGCAAAAAAAAATCCTGAAAGCTCTTTCCTCAGAGATAGAATGGTTGCCTTATGTAAAGACAGGGATAGTAAGATTCCATTCATCCTTTCTGTCTATTGTATAGAACACTACACTCATTCTCTCTTAAAGATGTAGCGCATGAGAACACAGGTGAAGCCTGGCCCAGACACAGCACCTGTTCATGCCTTTGTTTTGTGCTTGGCAGCCTCAGGGACTAAGAGCAACACATTTTAGTCTTCATAGATCACTCAGTCTATAGTGGTACATTATAGTGTTCCAATTAGATGAGGGCAGAGCCCTTTCCTACCACAGGGCCATCTATTTGTTTTGGTTTAATGATTTTACAAATGAGCAAAGAAATGAGAAAATGACTGAGTGGCTGAAATAGAACATTATGTCCTGAATATTTAACCTGGACTCAAATGCAGTCCCTAGTACTCTAGTACTGTAGGCCAGTTGCTTGTCCTCACCACACATCCCTCCTCTTCTCTCTCTCTCTCTCTCTCTCTCTCTCTCTCTCTCTCTCTTTCTCTCTCTCTTTCTCTCTCTCTTTCTCTCTCTGACTATGACTCTCTGTGTCTATCACTGACCCCTTCTGTCTCTCTCTGTCTCTGTTGATGTGTGCGTTTGTGTGTGCATGCATGTGTGTCTGGGTAGTTGTTGAATGTAATAATTCCCTCAAAATTACAAAGAAAGGAAGGAAGGAAGGAAGGAAGGAAGGAAGGAAGAAAGAAAGAGAGAAAGAAAGAAAGAAAGAGTTCAGAGATACTATTCCTTAAACACCAGGTGATAACTCAACACTAACTCTTCAATTGTTACCAAAATTGAGATATTTTTCACTTCACCAAAAGAAAAAAATTGGAATATAGCTCTAAATGACTTCATGTTTCATAGGAATGCTTGCTTTAGCTATGAAATATCCTAAACTACAGATATTTTTGAAGGTATAAACAACTTAATTTATTTTTATTGTTATTTCAAATGCGCCAACATATAATAAGGACACATGCTCCACTATGTTCATAGCAGCCTTATTTATACTAGCCAGAAGCTGGAAACAACTCAGATGTCCCTCAACAGAGGAATGGAGACAGAAAATGTGGCACCTTTACACAATGGAGAACTACTTAGCTATTAAAACAATGACTTCATGAAATTTGCAGGCAAATGGATGCAAATGGAAAATATCATCCTGAGTGAGGTAACCCATGGTATGTACTCACTGATAAGTGGATATTAGGCAAAAAGCTCAAAATACCCAGGATACAACTCACAGATCACATGAAGCTCAAGAAGAAGGAATACCAAAGTGTGGATGCTTCAGTCCTACTTAGAAGGAGGAACAAAATAATCATGGGAGGTATAGAGTGAGAGGGACTTGGGAGGAAGAGAGGAAAAAGGGAGGCAGGATCGGGTATGGGAGGAGACAGGGAAGATGTACAGAGGGTCAAGGAAGTTGAAAAGAGGTGTATACCAATGGGGGGTGGAGAACTGGGGGTAAACACCAGAATGTCCCAGATGCCAGGAAAGTAAGAGGCTCCCAGGACCCAACAGGGATGACATTAGGTGAAATACCCAACAAAGAGGAAAGAGAAGCTGTAGAGACCATATACAGAGATTAGGCATGGAACCACCTCCTCATTTCAAAATTTTAAACTCAGAATTGTTTAAAAGAAATATAGAAACAAAGAGGCAGAGACTGATGGGAAGGCCATCCAGAGACTGCCTCACCTTGGGATCCATCCAATCTGCAGACACCAAACCCAGACACTATTGCTGATGCCAAGAAGTGCTTGCTGACAGAAGCCTAATATAGCTGTCTCCTGAGAGGCTCTGCCAGAGCCTTACTGATACAGATGCAGATGCTTGCAGCCAACATTCAGACTGAGCAGGGGGACCCCAATGGAGGAGTTAGGGGAAGGACTGAAGGAGCTGAAGGAGTTTGCAACCCCATATGAAGAACAACATTAAACAACCAGAACCCCCAGAGCTCCCTCCATCAACCAAACCACCAACCAAAGACTACACATCTAGGGACCCATCTATAGCAAAGGATGGCCTTATCTGGCATTAATGAAAGGGAGACCCTTGGTCCTGTGAAGGTTCAATGTTACAGTGTAGTGGAATGCTAGGGCAGTGAGCCAGCAATGAGTGGGTGGGTGGGGGAGCACCCTCACAGAAGCAGGGGGAGGAGGGATGGGATAGAGGGTTTGCAGAGGAGAGACTGGGAAAGGGTACATCATTTGAAATGTAAATAAAATAACCAATAAAAAAATTAAAAAAAAAACAGACTTACCAATCTATGTGGAGCAAGCCAGTAAGCAGCAACCCTCCGTGGCCTCTGCGTCAGCTCTTGTGTCCAGGTTCCTGCCCTGCTTGAGGTCCTGTCCTGACTTCTTTTGATGATAAACAATGACAGAAGAAGCAGAAGCTAAATAAATCCTTTCCTCCTCAATGGAAAAATAGTGTTAAATTGTTTCATACCATGTATTTTAATAATATCCTTTCCCCTCCCCAACTTCTCCCTGGTCTTCCCTACCTCCTCACCCACTCAACTTCGTGTTTTCTTTTTTTCTCTTCACTCACTCCATTCCTCCCTCAAAACTATTAATGCACAGAAATTTAGGAGAGAGAACTTTTACATTTAGTAATTGGATTCTTATTTTTGTTCTCAGCTGCAATAGTATATATTTGACCTGACTTGGCCTTCTACCAGGTGCACATATAACTGTCAGTTATCAATAAGATGCTGAAAATTCTCGGTTGAGCTAATATTGACATAATGATAGTTAGTAAGTTGGAGGAGTGTTTTCTTGCATCTACAAATAGCTTCCAACACGTCGATCTACCATGTTCTTGTTGAGTGGCTGGTTGCTTCAAAAACAAAAAGAAAACTTAGTGACAAGGCCATGACATTCTAAAATGATGAAATAGGAACAGCTTGGGGAAGGTTCAGTGTTCTTTTTAGTACCAGCACCAGAGGCTTGGACATTATGTTCGAGGACTCTGACTCAGACTTGAAACTCAAAACAGGCATGGCCAGTCAGTCCCAGTTAGTTAGTCCCAGATTAGACAGGTGCTCTACAGGTGGTCCGGAGAAAATGTCTGAGGTGAAGTAAGATGTATACAGTTCTTAAAGATTTTATTGATAATTGGTGCTGCATCTGTTTTCATTGTAACATCTCAGATGACAATAGGGAGAGTTGACTATCCCTGAAGGCTACATGGAAACTGTTTCTACAAATACCTATGTAGACTTGGGACTTGTGTTAACCAAGTTGAAAGTGATGAAAGAAGAAATCTTAGTGACTAGGTCAATTTATTGGTTCCACATTTTAAAGAAATTTCACTTCAAACGTATTTTAAATTAATATTATCTTTTGAGAGTGTCATATAACATGTATTGATCATATTAATTCCCCAGTCCCTATCTCTTGCCAGGTTCACTCCTCCTTCCCTGCCCACCCAACTCAGTATCCTATTGTTTTTAATCCATTAAAAGTAATTTGGCTGCCCAAATATTCTTGGATGTGTGGCTTTCCACTGTGAAGTTGACAGCTTACCAGGGGATACACTCTAAGGGGAAGTTATATCTCCCTCCCCCAACAGCTAACAATTGTCAATGGTTCCACGGCTAAGGTTGGGGTCTGTGGCCAACTCCTCTTCTCCCTGGGTTTTGATCTGCCTTAGACTTGTACTGGTTTTGTATATGCTATCCCAAGCACTATGGATTCATATGTGCAGGTATCCTGCTTTGTTCAGTCGATAATGTTTCCACTCCTTTAGACTTTTCTAATCTGTTCATCATCTCTTCCACAATAATCCTTGAGCTCTTGGGTTGGTATATGTATTCCCTATAATGCTGAACATTTATTCTTAAGTAAGTTATTTGTTGTTTCTGGCCAGTTATGGGTCTATGCATTAGTTACTATCTACTGCGAATGGAAGCTTCTCAGATGAGGAATGCATTGATCTGTGAGTATAATGATAAGTCATTGGCAGTCAGTTTAACACTATATACATTTAGTACAGTAATAGTGATGGATTCCTCCTAGGGCATATTACTGTCTAGCCATGGGTCCTTAGCCTAATAATGATGCAGAGTATATGTTTCCTCTTCTGGAGTGAAACTTAAATCCAATCAGAGAGTTATTCCCATAATACTCGTGCTTCCATTCCACCAGTGGGTATGTTTTGTCAGGCCAGGCATCAGTGTAGTTTGCACAGTTGATAACTGGTAGTGATTTTTACCTGTTTCTCAGATATTTGTGTTTCATCTTTTGAGAACTCTCTGTTTAGTTTTATATTATAACTTTAATTGTGTTGTTTTTCAGAAGTTTAGTTAGTCTGGTTTTTTTTTTTCTTGTTGGTTTTGCTTTTGCTTTTTAAGCCCTTTACATATTCTAGATACTAACAGATGTCAGATATATAGCTGGTATGGCTTTTTTTTCTTTTCAGTCTTACTGCTTCTTTTCTAGAGCAATGATGTCCTTTGCTGTACACAAACTTTTGAGTTTCAAAAGTTTATTACATCTTGGTCTTAATGCATGAATTTTCATAATTCCGAGTTTCCAGCTTTGCTGAAAAAAATCAAAAGGTCTTACAACATCAGAACTCATCCTGACCAGAACTAAGTACAGTCTAGCTTGAACACAGGTGGTATCTACTTTGCTGCAATCCTTACCACTCCCAAGAATGTGCCTCATCTTCACTAATTTAAATTCTCTTAGAACCTGTAAATACCAACATCTAAATTTATCTTCATATTGAAAGCACAAAGCAAGTAAAGCTAATTACTTCAAAATATGCATGTCTCTCAACAGTGTGTGTGTGTGTGTGTGTGTGTGTGTATGTGTGTGTGTATGTGTGTGTGTATGTGTGTGTGTGTGTGTGTGTGTGTGTGTGTGTGTGTGTGGAGGAATGTCATTCTGTAGTAGGGAGATCACATTTTTTTTCAGGCATTTTAGTCAATGAAGTTACAACCTCATGAACTTGATAACTCAAATGTTCATTTACCTGAAAATCATTCCTCTTTTCTCAGGAGATAGATTTAGAGCCAATGAGACTGAGGGAATGGGAAACTTTTCCTCCATTTAGGTAAATGTTGACCTGAATTACTACCTTCAACAGTTGTATTTATCTATGTGGATGTATGTTTGTGTGGACTCACTCTCCAAGTGCCTAGTGAGTTTGTCAATATCTCCTATAGCAAAGCCTGGAAAAGATGTGACTTGCATGTTACGATTATGAAAACAAAACCAGTTTCCTCTTAATTTTGTGGATACCAGGTTTGCATACAGCATTAGCCATTTTCCTGTACATTTCCATTAGTAATGTCTTTGCTGATTAGTTTTTCTAAATTAGCATGTTTATCCATTAGCATATCAATATTGCTGCCAACCATCCTCTTAATTTTTAGTTTTCTTGTTGCAACAAAAAAAATTTTTTGCCAATAAAAGCAGGCATTTCTTAAAGCCTTAATTAACTCTAGCACAATTCTTTTTTGCTTCTTTAATAATAGTGTGTAATATTTACTAAGATTATAGATTTTGCCTTATTCAAAACCACCACTCACTTGAATAAAGAAAATCTTCACATTTTCAAATTTGGCATTAATGTCATCTTCTCAGAATGAGAGTTTCCCTCATGTCTAACATGCTTTAGAGATACTGGATGTTTCCAGATCATTGCCAATAGAGCTTCAGAGGTAGGGATTCCAGAAGTATGAGAAGTTTTTCATCAGTACCAAAGTACAGTGATTTCTCTGTGAGTATTTAAAGGGTAAATGATGCCTCTCCAACTTGAATTCTTTTAGTTTAATCTCCTTATCCTTTTTATCTCACTACAGACATGGAGAATTCTGGTTGACTCATAGACCTTAAGTAAAAAATGACATAAATCCCAGTTACCTATGTAGAATAAGTTACACTATGGTTAATGAAGAACCAGGCATCAAGTTAGAATACTCTGTCTCTTAAAGTCTCCTGTGCATGGTGTTATTCAGAGTAAGTTCTCTTGACTATAATAATTAAATATCTCCAATTTTTTTCTCCTGAATATGGACACACTACTGTTAAAGTTATGCTTATCCAACTCAAAGCACCGTCTTATTAAGGGAAGTGCTGGTAATTATAAATGTTTGCATTTAAGTGTGGTTTTTTTTTCACACCTTTCTGGTGATTAAGACGAGAAAATGATGAAGAAATTGATGATGTTGATAACTGGATTTCATGTGCTGCTTGTGGGGGTGTGAATTGTCATGCTCTATCCAGAGGGCAATTTGGTATTAACTCACAAATGCGAATAATCTTTCACCTACAAGCTCCACACGTGAGAGTTACTCCTAAGGAAATAATTGGAGGAGAAGGAAAAACGATTGCAGAAAGATGTTTAGAATGCTGGGAAACACAAAGCATTCTTCCTACTTCCTAATAGAAATAAAATTGGTCAAAGAGTTTAAAAATATACAATGGAATACTAGAAAGCCATAAAGATAGAACGTATACACACACACACACACACACACACACACACACACACACACACACACACACCATAAATATTCATATTTACTTTAATATTTAAATGAATAAAAAGGCCAGTGATTCGGTACTAAATAAATGCAGTTGTATAAAAATTGGTGACTTAATATAGGAAGATTTTTTAAAGGTATAAATGAAAAGAATAGGCCAATTCCTTATCTTTGCTAATCCTAGGTCATCAGTTACAAAAGAATTTTCATGGATTTTGTAAACTCCTTTATGGTTTAAGGTCTCTGCAACTCTCAACAATTTTGCGAACATTGGCAAATGTTAATTCTTTGTGCGGTGATTCCTCATTTGATATGTTACAGCACTTGCTTTTCTCCCTTTACCTTAGTCTGTAAGGTAAATCCCCACCTGTGCAGAGCTTGTCTGGGAATGAGCTCTGCCTCCCTCATAGGAAGTTATGGGGATTTCTAAGGGCTTCCAGGAACCACATGATATTCTGTTCCCAAGAGAAAGAATTATTCAACTGCATAGTAGGGGATCTGCTGTAAACTGCTCAGGGCAGAGGTAGCATGAATTTCCATGCGTGACTCAGTATCAGACTTGAAATGCTTTATTGGAGAGATAGAGGCCAGGTATTCATGGAATGAGTAACTCTGATGGTAAGACCTTCTCATTTTCTGTTAAACATCTTCCAGACACCTGCCCATCTCAAGAGCCATCTGTATGATTATAACTAAGTTCCTTTTCACTATTGATAATCACAGTTTCTCATTACAGATAGGTATGCCTTTTATTTTCAGTAAAAGTCTCTCTAAGAAAAACTTTGTAGTTATAAAATGAGGGAAATATCATGCAATATTTAGATAAACATCATTGTTAAGCAAGAATCATAAAGCAAAACAAAACAAAACAACAAGAAGAACACAGAAAACCCTCATGATTCTGAGTTGGAGAAGCATGAAAAGGCTAGTCAGTGATGACAGGGCATGAAGAGTACAAGAGGAAAAATAAAGAAAGGTCAGAGTGAGTGCATGTAAGTATGTGTCTAAGTGTGTACATGCTTTGTGTGTGCACGCGTGTGCACGCACACACATAAATGCATCCAGTTAGAATAATTACTATGAGCCTTGTTAAAGTTCACCTCTATATTTTGCTTTTAATAAAGTAAAACAAGGGCAATATTTATTAAGAATTTGAGTCTTATTGTTCACAGTAGATTTATTGAACCATGACTCCCTTGGGGAGGCCAGTTAATCTATTTCATATGAAGCAGGTACTTTCTCTAGTGGAAAGTGTTGCATTTGACTCATTTTTTTAAATTCTAAGTTATCCAGCCTTGTATATTTCCTTTACTAAGAATTGACAGATTCACAGTCACAAATAACAAAATCATCAAAGAATAACGTGGATAATGCAGCCGTAATTTCAATCATGACTTTTCCTTAGCTGAAGACATAATGCTCCCCTTTGGATACCCAAATAATTCAAGTAAAGGAATTTTTTTTCAACTTTCCAGGATTCATATCTAAGAACATAAAATATTTTCACAATACAAGTACATTTACCAAGAGCAAATGTTTAAACAAAAGAACTAGGGTTCTTAATGAAACACCCTCAGGAAAATGTTTAAACTTTGCCCTTAAGTTTACTTTCCTCACTAATAGGCTTCTATTTCGAGTAGAGAGTAGGAAGGGTAAGTTCAATGTGTTAATAAGAAAAAAGTAATAATATTTAATTAATTCTGGCTGAACACACATGGTTTAATATACTTGGCAATATCATTCTATCACATGATATGATAATTTAATGGAACTTTTTTATTTAAATTGCTGGCAAGTTTATGAAATTATAAAGCAAATAGGCCATGCACTTGGGTGTAATTGACTGTATAAATGTGTTTTATACTATACTGTTGGCAAATTAGCCAATCCCTGTCATGGAATCAATTATTATCTAGCTGAATTCCACAAACACAATAGCAGAAATATTGCATTTATACAAAAACCACTCTGATTGTTAATCTTACAGTGTGCATCTTAAAGCAATAAACATTTATACACTGGATAATCGTCTTAAGATAATGCCACTGCCAAATGATGCACATTTAAAGATTCCTTGTTGCTGGAGATAGTCGTTTGGGTTCCATTTCTGCTTGCCTCTCCGGATCAATGAAAATGATAATGGAAGTTTCACTAGTCCAAGTCAAATAGGGTTCAGACATCTGACCCCTGTTTAAATAATACACACTGCTCACAGCCAGCGTGACCTTACTCAAAAGCCACTGGAAACAATACAAGGCCAGCTATTTAAACAGAGCTATTAGTTTTCAGATGATCTCATGCATTGTACCTCTTGTCAATTCCTAGAGCAAAAGGTATATTATGGATGACCCCCAGCCCCATAAAAAAAACAAGATAAAGCAGGCAAAAGGGGCAGGCTTCCCACTCAGTAACTGTGCTATCCAGATGCCCTTATATGTTTTCTCCAGCAGGAGCTGCTGTAAACTGCTTGGAGGAAAATTCCCCAGGTCAGCTTCTCCGATTATGTGCTCAAAAGAAGTGTGAGGAGCCAGTGAATGCTTGCAATAATATTTTCTAAACTGAACTCAAGAGACAAATTGGACCAGGTTCTGGGTATTTACCATCTATTTGCTCATTAATGTATTAAAAATCTCATGGTCTTTATTTCCTGACTTGCTTGCTAAGAAAATTAGACTGGGGAGTCAGGTGGTGCAAGGTAAAATAACAAATATCAAAGTAACAGAACTGTATGTTCTTGCATCCATTCAGCTTCAAGATACTAATATCTGTTCTTTCCTGGAGCTGGAAGTCTAAACAGAAAACACTTTTTTTATATAGACTCTGAGAAAAAAAGTACTTTCCAAAAGATAAAGCTATGGTGCCCCATAGCACACTCACTTCAAGAATCTTCATCAGAAGGTAATAGTCTGCTCTTATCACCTCAGCAGGAACTAGCTTCCTTTCAACATGATCTCCTGGGTGTTCTTTTCATGTTCTCTTGAGTCAATGGACTGTGGAACTTGTTTTCGCCAAGATCTTTCTGAGCTTTCACTCCTTGAGAACTAACACACGGGGTGTTCAGATGAGGCTCTAGTACATTGTGATAAAAGGTCATTATTACTGTTACAATGGTTCAAATGTGTTTAGCCCAGGAATCTTTTCTAATTACTCTTCTTATCTTCCTAGATAAATTAGACTGTTTATATAATTATTTATCAATTACATGTATGTATTCGTTTGTGTTGTGAGTATAGTATATGCAGTGTTTGGGGACAGTGTGGACCTGGGCATGCAGAGGCCCATGTAGGATGCCTGGCACCTTGCTCTATCATTTATTGTCTTACTCTTTCTCAGTGAAGATGGTGCTAAGATGGCAGCTACAAAGCTCCAAAAATCCCCTTTCCCTGACCTTGCCCAGAGATTACAGATGTGGTAGCCACATCCTGGCTTTCTTACATGGGTGCTGGATCTGAGTTGGGATCCACATGCTCATGCAATAAGAGCTCCTTCCTATGCAACCACCTCTTCTGCTTCAAAGAAACCAAAAATCAATCAATCAAACAAACAAACCCTAAAGACCGTGCTCTCTAAGAAACCGTGTGTGTGACTTGGCTAACACTTTAGTCCTCTCTGTATTCCAAAAGAGTTTTGTTCCTAAATCTCGTAGCACTTTACCTGACTTAAAGAACTGTTTGAATGCCTATTTCTCTCATTAATCTTTAACATTATATTTGTTTTTGCACCCTCCAAAGCTAGTCAAGGGTTACTACTTAAGAATTTTTATAAGATTTTTAAAAATTACATCTATATGTGTCTGTATGGGTACACTTGTGTAGGTACTTATAGGGGTAGTAGAACGTGTCAGATCCCCTGGAACTGGAGTTGCAGGCAGTTAGGAGACACTTGATGTGGGTGCTGGAAACCAAACCTTGGTCCTCTACCAAAAAAAGAGTATGTTTAATCACTGAGACATCTCTCCAACTGTAACTGGCATTGATTAACTCATGGAAGGACAAACAATGATTGTCAAGTGAATAAAAGTATCTCTTATATTACATTGGATGACAAGACTGGTTCATCTAGTGTTTTCTATATTATCCTTACAACGGGGGATGAAGTAGAAATATCCTATCTCACCCATCTTCCATATATTTTGGAGTCTTAGTAGAATATAGGTATTTAGTAAGTTTTGGAAAACATTTCATTCATTTGCATGTGACTCATGCGGGATCTGCCAGAAGAATGGAGATATGAATCAAAAATGTTCTTAATCATCATTCTCCTGATAGAAGTAATTATCTATGCCCAGGAGAATCTCCCAAAGGGACAGCATGACACTTACCACAGAAGAATTTATAGCTCTCACACATATTTGAATCTTTAAAAGAAAAGTTGGCATTTTACAAAGAATCACATGGAATCTGTGGGTGCCCTCAGGCCTTCAGAGTTCTAGTGAATCTTGCCAAATATTACACACTGAAGAACTACAGTGTAAGACTGGCAGCCCTAAGCTGGCTCAAAAGCTGTGTACCTTCTTGAGGAGGTAGCTTTTACAGTAGAGATGGTGGCTTCTATGGGCTATGCTTTCCATGGGATATTTTTCTCAAGTGTGTTTTGGTACTCTCCAAGTGTTAGAGGGAATTCAAATTAATTTAGGAAGATTAATGCCTCGATTATCATCAGATGAAAATGGTTTACTCCTTTTCTTGGCAGTCAAAACTCAGTTTGGTTTCCTTCTTCCAATAACCCATAAAAGTGATATTTAGAAGGTTTCAGTAGAAGGCATGGAATGGTTTCTTTAAGTATTCCTCAGCTGACTCATCAGAAGAGGGTCCAGAAGAGGCAGACAACAGCAGTGAGGCTGCTTACACACCCAGGTTTGTTTCTGATAGTATTATTACTTTATTATTGTTGTTTTATATTATTATTGTTTTGTATTATTATTATTATTTATTATTATTATTTATCATCCTTTTATATATTACATCTAAACCAAAGTTTCCCTTCATCCAATCTTCCCATTCACTGCTCCTCCATTGCTCTTCAGAAAAAACCAGGCTTCCCAGGGGCATCAACCAAACATGTCATTACAAGTTACAAGACTAGACATAAACCCTTATATCAAGACTGGACGAGGCAGCCCAGTAGGAAGAAAAGGGTTCCAAGAGCAGGCAAAAGGAGTCAGAGATAACCCCTACTCCCACTGTTAGGAATCCCACAAAAACATCAAGCTACACAAACCATAATGAATGTAAAGGTCCTAGCTCAGACCCTTCCGAATTCCCTGATTGTCACTTTAGTGTCTGTAAGTACCTGTGAGCCCTGCTTGGTTGAGTCTGTGGACTGTGTTCTCCTGGTATCTTCCACTACTTTGGATTATATAACCCTTCCTCACCCTAGCTCTACTTAATGCTTGGTTGTGGGTCTCTGCGTCTGCTCCCCTCAGTTGCTGGATGAAATCTCTCCGGTGTCATTGGGCTAGGCTCTGGTCTATGAGTATGAGTATAGCAGAATATCATTAAGAATCACTTCTTCGATCCCCACACATTTTTTTTAGACTGGTTCTAGCCTAGATCTCTGGACTATCCAGCCTCTGGTTCTGGCCACTTTGTCAATGTGAGATGTGGGCTTCCTCTCGTGGTGAGGGCCTCCTGCCAACCAGTTGTTTCTACAGTTGAAAGCACATCTATTATTGGTTTTATTTTTTTTTAATTTAAATTTATTTATTTGTTTTGTGCCTCTGTGGGCTGGCACTCGTAGCATGGGGAGTATGTGGAGAACAGAAAACAACTCTCCAGAGTTAATTCTATCCTAATACAAGGACAAGACTCAGGTCATGGGCCTTCCACACAAATGCCTCTACTTGTTGAGCTAGCTCAAGGTGCGATCAATATGTTTATTTATTTATTTATTTATTTATTTATTTATTTATTTATTGGTAATTAAATGGGTGACTAACTTGAGCACACTCTGGTAACTCTAGTTTCTTTCCTCGTGCTCAAAAAAAAAATGCTTTACATCTGCTATTGTTCTTGAAATTGTGACCAACCACAGTTCATAATTACTACTCCTTGTTTCCTGTTGAATAACCCAAAACTGGCAGACTTCTTTAGGCTACTTTCAGTGTATTCCAGCAAGATCTTATGCCGGCATGGTTCTCCAAAACTGAGGTATACACAAACCTGCTGTTAAATGGCAGAGTTTGTTCATAGAGTCAAATGCAAGCCTGCCTGTCTAACCAGCTCCCAGGTGATGTTTGTGAAGACAGCATTTGGATTATCCAAGTACCCAATTACAGCTCCCAAACCTGGGTTGACACTTTATGATACTCAGGGTTCCTCAACTGTGATACACAGGTCAAATTTATATGTTCAGTAATGCAGACATTCTGAAAAAAAAATCTTTCAAAACCATTATGAAAATTACTTAGAAATTTTGAAAAGCTTAGAGTTGTAAACACTGTATCTTGTAACCACTATGCTTTGTCAATTTAGCCACAGAGGCCTGGGGTTGTCCCTGATTTCAGCCTCAGTCAGCAAGAGCTCCATCTTTAGAGGGGACAGGAAAGTATATTAGACATTTAATTTCACATGTCTCAAATAGAAATCTATTCTTGTTTTAAAATAGAAAACATTAACTAAACAACCAACCATGCAGCACACCTCCGTCCACTTATGGACTACACGGGAAATAGGTTTTACCTCATCCAATGTCCTTGTAGCTCCTGTTCCCTGCTGTTGTACCAAGAAATTTTTAGTTTTAATCTCTTGGCCTGGCAGATTACCAACCCCTTGATGTCTGCTGGCACCAAAACTAGTGACTAAGCCACTCTGGATGTCACACAGAAGCCTATGAACATCCCTTGGGACTGACTGGTCACCTCCTTGCTTGTTCTTACACTGGTACTTACTACCTGTTTCTTTCCTTTTCCTCCAGGGAAAAGCACCCTGATACATTGCCTAGTGTAGCAATTCTCATCTCAGGATCCACTCCTAGGGAACTGAACTAACAGGGCCTATATCATGACTATTTTATCAAAATCAAGAAGTACTGTGTACTCTTCATAAATTTCTCTACTTCCAATGGAAAGAAGGAGAGACAGAAAGAAGAGAGAGCAGGTCAGAGAGAGGGGAACAAATCGTGGAGGGAAGCAGCATGCAGGAGGTAAAGAGGAACACATGGAAATGGCAGGACACAGCCCTGTGTCCTGTGTAATCTGCATTTCTTCAGTTGTCTGTTGTTTGGGGAAGAATAATTTGCTCGTGATCAGCAGAACAAAGTAAGGATGTTTTTATTTATTTGTTGATGGGTTGACTGGTTGGTTGGTTAGTTGGTTGATTTGTTTAAATAAAATAAGCCAAGTTGTTCCTGCTAGGAAGTGACAACTAATGTTTTCCATCTTCAGACCCAGCCACGCCCAAACATACTTACTTGAAATCTGAGAAAGTTCAGGTCCAGACCACACTCTCAAGGATATCATGTATCCCAGTATTTCAGGCTCAAATTACTCATATCTGCTCAGACTGCAAAGATGAGGCAGTTGTATGAGGATAACATGTCTTTAAAATGTTGTGTATATATATGTATATATACATACACACATATATACATATACATATATACACAAATATATAGTATATAAATGTATATGTGTGCATATATAAGTATAAACATATATAAATGTATATATATATATATATAAACATATATATATGCATAATTAGGTGTCATAGTTAGATCCGCATTGCTGTTGCTGATATATTAAAGTAATTGTCAAGGCTACAATGAAAATAATTTTGTACCAGAATTGTTTCTGTTAGGGCTGATAGTACCTTATTTAGGATAGTCTGTTATAAGTGGTTGCTTAGAAAATAATCTAAACTCTGCTTTTAGAATCAATGTACACTTGTTTAAATTTAACTTTTAAAACTGTAATTTTCAGAAGTAAAGCAAGAGATAAACAGGTTGTCAATAAAACTTTTACTAATATATGGTATATTGAAAAATAAAATATGTACATGAATGTCTGCACACATATTCATGTATAAGAATTCATGTGTAGATACATGTACTTAGACAAGTTTTGCTTTATATTTCAGCTTTTAAAACATAGTTTTTTTTTTAAAAAATGTTAAATTATCTTCCTGGTTGGTTTATTTCTCTTCCTCTTCCTCCTCTTCCTTCTCTTCCTCCTCTTCCTTCTCTTCCTCCTCTTCCTCTTCCTTCTACACCATATTCTTCAGAAAGAGTCTTTCTATGTAGCCCTGAATAGTCTGGAATTCATGATGTAGACCAAAGTGCCATTGAACTCATAGGAATATTCCGACCTCTACCTCCCAAGTCCAGAGATTAAAAGCCTAAATTGCACTTTTTATTGATGAAAACAAATGTAACGCTTGCAAAGAAATGGATATTATTTTATGTTGAAAAGAATATAGGACAGGATATACCTGTAGGAGTTAAATGTCTAAGTAAAATCTCCTATCTTAGGAACTGGACATTCTGGATAGATTTCTGGAGGTGTCCTTCATACCCTTATGTCTTTGTCTTCCCTGGATGTCTTCCTGAAAGTGTACTTCGCATCCACAGGTCCTTGCCTGCTCAGATGTCACTTTCTCAGAAGGTTCAATACTAAATTTCCATTTAAATTTGTATTCCCCGTCACTCATATTTATACTCTATGCTAGCTTTTGTCCTCCAGCACCTATATTCCACAAGAATTTAATTAAAATATTTAATTTTATGTAAAAAGTTACTTATGTTTAGTGAGATGGGTCAGTGGACAAAGCCATGGGCTGCTCTTCCAGGGGTCCGTATTGAATTCTCAGCATCCAAGTTTGATTCTCAGCACCCATTTAGTAAGTTACAGCCATCTGTAACTACAGTTCTAATGGATCCAACACCATTTTTTGACTCTTTTGCGCATCACACATACATAGTATGCAGACAAACATGCAAGCCAAACACTCACACACATAAAATAATTAAAACTAAAACCTTTAAAAAGAAAATAAATAAAAAGTAAAGATGATTGACGAGGTATAAAAATAGTTGTTTCAGACAAAGATACCTAATATGAAAGATGGAATTTATTAGAGTTCATGCCATGTGTTATGTTCAACGGTAGATTACATAATTAGTATACATGTGACCCTGTGTTAAAGTCCCAGCAACATAGGAGCGCAAAGAAGGATTTTATTGGCTCATATAAAGTCAAGAATAGTCATTTGTTGTGATGGTGCACCCAGGGTCTCACATATGTCATGAGAATGTTCTGTTTCTTTTTTTTTAATCTTCTGTTTGATTTCTTATTTATTACTAGAAAATGTTTCCTATGCAACATGAAGGGTATGTGAATCTCTTGACGTAAATTTGCTTCTGAATAAAAACATATTATTAGAGCAAACAGAATCACATGACCACTTACAACCAGAAAGACATCTTACCACCTATAATCTAGGCAGATGATTGGTTAAAGGGGGATTTTTCAGCCATTGCTAAGGATGTGCCCTCCATTCCATAAGGATAAGCCCTAGACTCCAATGGCACACAACTGCATCCTTTAAATAGTTGTTGTGTTTTTAAAAAAACTGTTCTTAATATTAAGTAAAGTGGGTTCAGCTCTTTTCTCCAAACTGTCCTCTTCTACTGTGGCTAATGTACATCCTTCTCCTGCCTGGAACATCATTTCAACCTCTGGTAGACAGTTATGTCTCCCTTCTGTCTCTTTTGCCTTGAATGAATATTCCCAGGTCATGTGCCTTTCCTCACAGGTTTTCTCTTCTAAACCTTTCTTCTTATTATTTTTTTTTGTTAGCTTCCTCTGAACTACCTACAGCCTACCTTCTTAAAGGAAACACGAGCTCTGATAGCCTCATCTGAAACACAGCCATTCCTTCAGAGAACAGGATCAATTCTTTTGTTGAAAGAATTTCTCTTTAACACTGAGAAAGCCTCTTGGAAACTGACAGGTGGCTTTTGCGACTGCTTAACTGGTATTCCCCAGTTTTCCAGCTATTTGGAAATCTACCAAATGTCATCATCAGACCCCTGCACAGATGTACCAAATATAATGAAGCAATTATTTAAAAGAACATAAAACTAATTGTTTAAAAAAAAATTTAAAACCTCTCCAACTCGCTCCAGCTGTTAACTGTGACCTGTTTTCTGCAGGAAGTTTACCAGAAAGGAAGAACAAGCACTGTCTGCAGGTGTGAGTGCCCCTTAACTTGGGCAACTTCAATTTTCATTTTTTTGTTTGGCTGTTCATGTTTCTTTTTTTTTTTTTTTTTACTTTTTTAATTCTTTCATTATACATACAAGGACTTTATTAGAATGTGAAAGCAGCTACTTTTCAAAGTTAACAACAGACACTAAAGTGTTATAAAATTGGAAAAGAAAATCCCAGTGGACATTCATCCACCTGTCATTTTATAATAAATGTGCTGATGATATTTTTATTGTTACAGACATAACACAATGTCAAACTGCTTCTTTGTGTAAACATGCTGTTCAAAAGGAGAGCATGATGCACGATGCATTAATACCATTGCCTTTCCTGATAGTGCGATGAGATGTATTGTCTGATTATACACACAGGTTCTGAAACACACCACGTCGCCATTCAGCCATACGTCTTTAATGAGACTTCAAACCTTTGTGCAATAGCAATCTGCCAAAGAAAAGTAGTCCCTTTGCAGGTGATATAAGCAAACTCAGCTGCTTCCCTTTTAAACTTACAGTTTCGTCTTCCACAATCAATCTAGTTGCTACGATTATCTCTGTGACAGCTGTTAAGTGGAGAGATGTTTAATTCTCCCAAGGTGTTATTATATACTTATTTTATGTTCATTTGTTTTCACTCATCTAACTGCTTCATTGGAATGAAATCTCCCCAATGGCTGTCTTGGGTTATGAGAACTCCACATCTCATCCCTGAATAAGCCTTCCCTGACCTGAAAAAAGCATTTTACTGCCCTATAAAAATAAATCTTTTGCTATGTCTGCTCCACTACTCATGGTTAGGTCCATATTTCCCAAGAAGGTATCCTAGTATGATGTAACAGTCTATGACAAAAGGGTCCTTTGATCACATAGTCTTGAGCCATGTATTTTAGAAAATCACAATTCCCCAGTAAATAATGAAGACTCTCGAAAGCCTGAGAATGAAGAAAATCTGCTCGAGGCAGTGTTTCTTACCCTCTCTGACTTGTATATGATATCACCCACCCCATCCCTATGTCCTGAAGGTGGATCCCATCAACACCATTTGACAATCAGTTGGAATGCCGTGATGCATAGATTTTCAATAATATTTTATATAAAGATGGCTTCTATGTGGAGCAGAGGCTTCTAACTGCAAGAAAGTAGATCAGTGCTTTTTCTTTACTGTTTAGGTTCTTTATGGAACATGTATTCATTCAACAGAATTTTAAAGAATGTTTGTTATCCCAGGGTTTAGGCATCAATCCAGAGAAACACAAATTTCCCATCCTGGTGATATATGGCACATGGCATCAGGAAGAACACATTAATCTCTGTATTTTATAGATGAGGAAACTGATGTTTGGTGGTCTTACTGAAAGTTCTTCCAATGTCACATAGACAATACCTCATCACTGAAAGTTATCTGAAAACATATGTAGACCTCTTTATGAGGCTCCAGATTCCCCTGTGCTCACCATTGCTGCAGAAGTCACGGCTGAGACACATAGCAGATGACATCAGGGAAGTCAAACCCCAAACTCTGAGACAGCTCATGAAAGCTATTGACCTGAAGATTCTTGATTACCTGTTAGAATGCCTTCAGAAATTACCTGTAATAATAGGAAGAGTTGGAGCTGGAAGTAAATTCATGGTAGTAAATTACACTCTTCTCTTTTGCAAGACAGTTTTGCATCAGCAAACTCATTTGAGGCTTTCATCCTTGGTGCCTAACCTAACTTTACCGAGAAACTTAATCTATATATTTACAAATCAGTGTCCTAAAACCCATCTTTAAGTTCACATAAAACCTCTTATTCTGCCTCTCAGTCAAGAATATGTTACATACCAAAAATATCCCCAAGTCTCGGGCCCCTCCCTGTTTTTCTTGGAGATACAGAACAGGTTCTGAATTTATGTCTGACTCCTTGATTTTCATCTGACTTATAGAACATGAAACATTCAAGCCAGTTTCCCTGTAACTGAGATATCTTTTCAAAACTGGCTCTCAGATATGAGTGGGAAATGTATTCAGACAACACTGACTCCATTTTATGCCCAGGTCTTTTATGGGTGAAGTTTCTCTACATTCTTTTGGGGAGCTGGCCTTTGCACTACTGAGCGTGCCCTCCCTGACTGCAGCTGGCTAACAGTGCTTGTCTCTAAACAACACTCAGCCTGACATCATCACCTATGCCCATGCTACAATTCCAATTCTTCCATTCTAAACCTGCTCCCTTTCCAGCATCTCTTAGACTCAGGTTTCCTTTATAACTTAACATTAAGCAACATCATTGCCACGAGGGGAAGTGCTGTACTATGTCTTTATGTTCTGATCATGCAGTTTCAATCATGGCCCCTGTAGGGCATGAATCCTAGAGGATAGCTTTTCTTATCTGATCTAAGACAGTCTTGCCTGATTCTCCACTCCCCAAGATGAAGTGCCAGGCACACTGACTGTGAAGTTATCAACAATAAATAAATAAACCAATAGAAATAAAGACAGGAAGAAAGTAGAAATAAAGTAAAGATGATATCTGTTTGCTCAGGGGACTCACTGTTTGAGAGACTTTCAAACCTCAAATGACAGTATAGATTGGTAGTATTTTCTATACTTTACTATGAATACAACAACACTTGACCATGAAAACAGTATGGGTCTGTGACTACCAAAATGTTTTTAAGCATATATATGTTTTTAAGCATATATATAGATATAGATATAGATAGATAGATAGATAGATAGATAGATAGATAGATATCACATATATATGACATTTAGGATTCATTTGAATTTTTACTATAAATTTTTGTTATTATAATAAAATATTAATTATAGGTTTATATATTTATAATGTTTTGTTATCTGGTTGAAATATTCTCCTAGATGACATAAGAGGCCATGGCCATTTATGGCAGTGCTCAAGAGATTGCTTCATATTAGCAATGTTCTGAAATCCTTTGTGTCAACCCCTTCCACATTTTCTTCAGCTAACTGGCTTCTTTAGCTCTTAAGGAATTCAGAGACATAAGGTTTGGCAAGATACTTCTCTTGGGGACTTGAACCTCATGTTTCTTGTCCTCTTAAACATATTATTGTATAAAAAGTACCCTCCATTTTTAGAAGAAAAGACTGCAAGCCAAGTTTCCAAGTTTCTCCACATATATCAATAAAGGGATCACAGGCCTTCTGGTCATTATGATGTCATCCTTGTTTTATAATCCATCCAATACATAAACAAGGGAGCTGTTGACACTTGCCTCTCTGACAGCGAATGAGAATTAATTATTCTATTTGCATGTTAAACACCAGAACTTTGTTTTTAAACAATATGACACACAAATATGATGTAATAGTCACATTACTTGAGTGAGGGCAGAGAGATCCTCCCACCGGAGAGAAGGGCTGTTGACTACAATTGGCATTAGATCCATCAATCATATAGGCAAACATGCACTAGCATTTCTTATAAATCAAGTTCTCTAAGTGTATTAGATAGCTCATTCTCTGAACCACCCTGTGAGATTTGCAATATTTTCACCCCTTTTATCATTGAGGAAAGTGATCAATAGGAATATACCTAGGACCAAGGTCATGAAAGGTAAGAGGGCCAGAATTTACAGTCAGTCAGTCAGCCATCAGAATTTGCAGATATTAGCTGCAAAGCTGTGCTAACCTGACTATTGGATCTAGGTCTACTGAGTCACAGAAATAATACAATGAAATAACATCCTCTGAGGTCATGTTTCTTCTTAGATTCTAATAAATCACCTACTCTGTCACATCCCCAAACCTCTGTCTGTCCTGTAGACTGGGTTAAAGCATTGCTTCTAAACATACCCTTTCTCCACCACAGGACCACTAAGGTCTGTGAGGCTCTCCATCTTGTTAGAGCCATCCCATCTTCAATGTTCACTTTCTCTCATCAGCCTTTCCAGATGAGCTATTCTGGGCTTGCTCATTTATCTTAGTCATTGCTTTGCATTACTGGGGAAGGGTAGGGCAAACATTGGGTTTTATTAATTGCTGTGTTATTTTTTCCTGAGTTATATAAGAGAATAAATAAATAAATAAATGAAATAAAGAGGGAGTTGAGTTAAACTTTGCTGAATACAAATTCTAGTGTAATATTCTTAAAATAAAATTGTCAATACCCCATCCCACCAGTCATCCCCAAATGTCCTACCTTGTCACTTCCCTTTCTTAGGACCTTATAAGATGATATGAAGGTGGTTGGCTAATGTAACCATGAGAGGATTCCCATGAAACCCTGTGAATACATAAATATGAAAGGCTACTTAATTATACATAAATTTTTATTTTTTCAAATGTAAGGAAGTCCTGAATTTAGAGCTAAAAAGGCCTTAAAACAGCATAATTGTGTCTATTCACTTTGGATTAAAGATATGGAGATATAGGATGGTAAACTGCAGTGACCAGAGGTATGCCAACATTAAAATTATGTCTATAGGATATTGGCTTTCTCACTTAGAATAGAGTTTTGCATTTAAATCAAGTTAATATCTTGACATTCTTTCTTTAATACTCAAGGCCAATACAAAGTTGGAAGTGCTTAATAAGAAAAAGAAGAAAGTCATACACACAAAATTGAATAAATACATACATAAAACAAGAATATAGTCTATAATACTTTAAAATGCTGAGAAGTAGAGCAAATATTAAAAATGCTAAATAGCAATAATATTTGTTTAAATTAACATTCCTCAATCCTGTCTATTATTTTGAGATTATTGAGTTAGTGATAGCAAAGAATCTTCTCTAATAATATGCTAAAATTATTTAATTAATATATATTTTAGTTAATAGTTAAATGAGTAATTTCCCCCAGATTGAAGACATCATTATTGGATATTTTTGACATGTATTTACATGTCAAAGCAGAACCATGGCCACTTAAATTACCTCAGACAGAGCCAGGCAAGAGAAATAAGTGTATGAACACTCTGTCAACAGACTTGAAGGAAGTGAATGCTTCCTGGGTACCAGTCACTGTGAGTAGTTGGGATATAAACACTAAAAGTGGATCTTCCTTACACTTTGGAAAAAAGTAAACAGAAAGTAAGACTTTCAGTATTACACTGATGACAGGGGGGTGAATAAAGGGCCTCTGAATCTTTTTCAGGGAGCTGCTGTGGGGAGAGATTTGCAGAGGAAGTGACTTCAAGGAGCACGCTGAAGTATGAATCAGATGAGGAGGAAGTCATCAGAACAATGTGTACAAAGATGAAGAGCCAGCAAAGAAGGTACCACAGCTTTGTTAGGGCTAAAAAAGAAGATGAAAGATAGTGTCTTTTGATATTTGACAGACAAGAACCACTACATTCAAAGATGCATGTATTTTATGCTGCAGGTGAGCAATGTTTATGTGAAGAGGCCCTTTGTCTTAACCAGTTTGCTCTGCTAGAATAGGATCTGATATATAGGGTGGGTAAAGCAGAATGTTCATTTTTTTTTTTTAGATCCAGAAGCTCAAAGTTCAAGGTCAAAGTTCTGACAAACCTAATATCTAATGAGGATCCTCCTTCTCAGGTATAAACAGATATCTTTCATTGCAGATATTGGCACCTAAAAGAGAAAGGATAGAGGAAAGAGAGACAAAGAAAAAAAGAAGAGAGAAGATACTGATATCCTGTATACTTTAGAAGGCAAAAATTCAATTTTGAGGACTCCACTTTTGTGATTAATTTAATTCCTATGGGTTTTATCTCCAAAACCTTCATGTTGATGGTTAGAATTTCAAAATAAGACTGTAGGTTATCATATACATTCACTCCACAGACACTAAAGAACACATTCTTCAAGCGAGAAGCAACACGACCTTGGTACTATGAATAGGGTTGACTTCAGGGAGGAAGAAGCAGGTGCTGTAAGCTACGAAACACCAGGCTACACTTCTGAGTCTAGGTGAGGCTGTGACTGAGATGATGGGGCACACTGGTAATGAAGAAAAAAAAAAAGCAAGCAGAATTCTCACTTGTAGAAACAAGAATGAGCACCAGTTCCTAAGCTGAGAGTAGGCATCCCATCAGCATTCTCCCATGTAATTTGTTTTCATATAAAAATAGGTGCATATTTTAATATGTCTTAAAAGAAAAAAAAATAAGGATAAAAATCCTTGAACCTAGAGGTGGATCAGAGGTTAAGAGCACTTGCTGTGCACACATGCATGTACACACATACACACATACACACACACACCTCTATACACAGATACACACACATATACAAAGTTTTTTAATTAAAATTTTTCTTTAAAAATTTCCTTGGTGATATCTAAGCACTTAAATACTTCATTAGTAGCTATTTTCTCCATTCTTTAAATATAAGCTTTCAAAATAGATCTTGTTTTCTGTTGTGTATAATATAGCCCCATCACTGCTATGTTGGCATTAATTTTCATTTATAAATAACTTTATACTTTCAGAGCATGTTTACTTTTCAGATTTTAAAATCTCTATGGCTCCCCTGGCTTTATTCTCACACTTTCTGATCTTCTCCAAAATGATTACTGAAAGAGGGCAGTTATGATGCCTCCCTGTTTCAACCAGCTCTGTTCTTTGGTCTCCCACAGGTAAACAGTTCTTAAATATTCAACACTGTAGTCTCTAGCCACATGTAACTATTACCATTAAAATCAAATATATTAAACCTTTTAATCTATAAGTCAGGATGGACATCTTTAATCCCAGCATTTTGGAGGTGAATGGGGGGAGGATCAGAAACCAAGGCCATCCTTGGTTACATAGAACATTCAAGGCCAGACTGGACTATATGAGATCTTGTCTCAGAAAAAAAACAAAAATCAAGAAAATAAAGTATTTCTTCGGTTTCACTAATCAAATAATGAAGTACTGATTAGTATGTGTGGTTACTGACTACTCTATAAGACAGTTCAGACGTAGGGTTCATCTTTAATTATCCTAAAAAGTTCCACTGGAAGCACAAGCATAGATGGTTATCCTTCTTGATTCTTTGGAGCTGTGATGTTTGTGCATAATGCTAATGAGCTTTTCTTTCTAATTCCTTTCACGGAGAACACAATCATATTCATTTTCATATGAATCAGCGATGATATTTTTACATGCAGTTTAAAGAGTATCCTAAAAGTAGGAAAGTTTGAAATGTTTAATAAACATTTTCGGTCCAGTTGACAGAGATTGCTAATACCAAAAAGACCATAAAGTTAAATTGGCATATATTATCATATGCATATAGATAGATAGATTTGTTCCTATATATAAAATGTTCAGTTGCATACTGCTATCTGTATGTATTTTTCAGAGCTGCTGACCATTGGGCACTGACAACCAATTGGTGTGTTCTTTCCTGGGTAAGACTACCTCCTCACTTGCCTATAGTTCTTTGTGTAGAGCTGAGACTTTTCTCCATTCAGTTTCTGGTTCTTAGTCAGATCACATTTAGATAGTCATTGGTGAGGTTTTATGGATGTAGCCTCTGACATTCTTAGAAGACACAATTTCCTGATAAACTCCTTGATCCTCTAGCTATTATGGTCTTTATGGCTCCTTTTATGCAATGTTCTCTGAGCCTTAGGTGTAGGCATGTTTTGTAGCAGCATCCACTGGGGTTGGCTTCCACAATTCTGCATTTTTATTGGCTCTGGCTTTCAGTAGTGGTCTGTCTATTGCAAAGAGAAGTTTCCTTGAGGGTGGGTGAAGATTACACTTATCTGTGTGTATAAGGACAAATGTTTAATCAGAGGAATGGTAGAGCCTAGCACTACATAAGCCATGCTGGCTAGCTTGTCTCTGGAGAATAATAATCTTTTCTGTGCTAACTCAGCCAATTGGTGTGCTTGATTGACTCCAGAGAATCCTAAAAATTTACCACTGAGTAGATCAGTACATTAATAATTTCAGGATTCCAAACAAATTCTCATGCAGCCTCCTCACAAATGAAAAAAGTGGCACCATTTATTTGAGTAGTAAGTAGAGATTCACAACGTACTTCTGCTCCAAATCCATATCTATCATGCCTGTCAGAGCCAAAACATAGAAAACTGGTGGGAGAAACAGAAAAGACAAAACTTTATCATATTGCCAACTTTTGGTACATTTTAAATATGGATCAATCTCCTTTATGGGGAGACTAAACTCTGGTAATTCATCTACCTACTATATCCAGAAGAGAAATAGGTCATCATTGCAGCAAAAACAATAAGCATAGCACTATGTGGAAGAATCAATAGTGCGGTGATAAATGAAGTCCCACTCTTGTGTGGCTGCAGCAAACCTCTTGTGACTGGGAATCCCAGGTGACTCTCCTCCAAGCCTCCCTCCCCTCATACTTTCACCCCTAGAGTCCTCTCAGATGCTCTCTGAAGGCAGAATCCAGATCATACCAGCCATGAATAGCTATGCTAGGAAGTCCACCAGCCCTTTCTGAAAGGGCACCCCAATGTGGCAACTGATCAGTGAGTCTCTGTCCTGTTTTCAGCTGTGCTGGCTATATGTTCCAGCCTCACTATTAGGAAGTGTGACGGGCGGACACTCGGTGAGGCTGGCAAGGACGTTAGCAGACTCTCCTCTTCTTGTGCTCTTCTGAGGTGCATCAGACAAAGACACAAGTTAGCCAGACTGTTCAAAGTTAACTGCAAACAGGAGAAAGAAAGTTAATGTGACACACTGCAGTATTCTCTCCTAGCACGCAGTTGAAAGCTTTGAAAGTCCCGTTAAGTATCTCTTTTTTTAAGATAAATACCTATTAAGTAATGTATATGCACAAGCTGAAGTGTTAAATGGTTTGTTGAAACCTATTAGAGTACACAAGATGATAAACATAAATTATAGCTAATATACTGCACCAGTGATTTTTAAACATAAAAATTACTGACACTGGGAAAACACACTTGAGTCATCGTAGCAGCATAATAGCACTAATCCGTGTTTATCCAACCATGCACTTTTCAAAAACAACACAAACCTCTAATAAATGCTTTGGCTTCACCTTGGCAACTTATATGGGTTATTGCCTCGTTCATGCCTGGATAACCATGTGTTATGACTTAAACGTTCTTTAATATCAATTTATGCCTTGAAGAAAAAAAGATTGAATAACACAGTGTACATATGGTTCAATTTATTACAGCGAAACAATCATTTTAGTTTGAAGATATTTTCTCATGGTGCATATCATAGAAATCTTCTTCAATAGAGCTCTCAATAAACCAGATTTTTTATGTCACAATAAATGAAACTAAGGCAGCTAATTGTTGCTAAGATTCTAAATAGATGGGTCTATTTGGCTTCCTTGTCAATCAAGAAATACATTCCTTAACACTTGTATTTCTGGATTCTAATGTCTCTAATTGGATTTTACACTATCTGATTAATGAGGTAGTTTATAGGATACTATAAAAATGATACTGAAAAAAATGAAAGAAGAAATTGTAGGGTGTCAGCATTATTAGAGTTTAAGACAACACCAAGAATCACAGTGGCTACAGACAAAAAATGGGGAAAAGTGGGATGAAGTAGAGTCTGCTGCAACAACAACAACAACAACAACAACAACAACACAAGAACTGTATGTGTTGACCTGAGATGTGATTAGGAAGCACAGTGGTTATGCTGCCGCTCTGGTAGCACTTCTAGGGCATTATCTGCCTACCCCTTTCCACTCACCATGAAAGCTAAGCTGGGCAAGCACATAAGCATCTAGCTCCTTCAGAAGAGGCAGGCTCTGAGACCAACTGTGAGTCACTGGGAGGGAAGCTAGAACTAACGCATTCACATATGGCTCACAGCAAAATAGCAATTTAAAAATATATTTCTGTAATTGTTTATCATTTCTCACTTTCTCTGCCAGCCAACACTGTTATTTGAGAGCACTCTTTTGAGCAGGGGGTAGGATAAAGTGGGTGGAGCATACAGGTTAAAGATGCCTCTGTTATAGGCCAGCAAGGTGCCAGATAAAGGCACATGTCTGCTAGCCTAATGCCCCAAGTTTGATCTGTAGGAATCAGGTAATGGAAGGAGGAGCCTGCTTCCACAAGTTGTCCTCTGACTACCAAACTCACGCTGAGGCATGCATGCCTTCCACAACAGGATAAATAAACACATGTAATTTTTAGAAAATATTCTATTATGTCTGACAAGTTATTCCTAACTGAATCCATTGGACATGAAAGAGTGAAAAGCAAAATTCCTGCAATGTATGAATGTATGTTGGCGATACAATCCAAAAGCTCAAAGACTTTTAAAAAAACAAAAGCCAGACAATGCAGGCTTATACCTAACCAACAAACTTACTTCTAAAAAAAAAGTTTATGGCTGAACTGACTTTAATATCATTGATTGGGCTTTCCATAACTCTCCTGCCACAGCACTAATTAACCTTGCATGTCAAGTGCTGGAAAACATTCCTGCAAACAGACACATTATCTAAACAACTCAAGTTATAAACTGAATAAAAATACAATCTAAGTTAACTTCTCTGTTTTCAAAGTGTGGTCATCTTCCCGTTCAGCTCTGTAAATCTTTGGCGTCAACATTCTTGGGTTCTCAAGTCTCTACATACTCAAATTCCTCCATCTTTGAAGGCCCAAATAATCATTCCCTAACTCTTATAATCATTCCCTAACTGCCAGTGGCATTGATGGCTTCTGTCTCTACCTCCTCAATTCTGTTCTGACCTTCTCCTAAGAGAAGTACTGGTAACTACCCATCAGCATGACTCCTGTCTTCCCTGGAGGCTGAGTCCTCAGATATAAGTAGTGTTATTGGGTCTCCCATTCCCTGTCCCCCGCAGAGGGTCACAATCTTCTTTGAACAGCGTAGGCCTCAGTCTGGTTTATTGAATGAACATGGTCAGATGAGTCCATTGCATGCAAGCTTTATTCTCTTAGTCTTGGCAACTCAGTATTTTGAAGATCATCCTTCTGTCAAACTGCTAATGGACAAGAGGAATAGAAATACATCTTTGGAATTCCTAGTACTGTGTTAGCAACAACACAGGCCAGTTGATTTGTAACCATGGGCTCTTTTACATTATTCTACTATTAACTCACCCCAAGAGAATTAGATTTTATAAGTCTATGATTTGTAAAAAAAAAAAAAAAAAATTTGATTTTTGGAATTAAAAAGAAAAGTACCTGTCTTATTCCATCCTTGACAGAGTCATGGAGATAAACATCAAGAGCTCACCTCCCAGTAGACGAAAGCCTGTTCAGATGCCAACTCAAAAGAACTTGAATCATCTGATCCTTCTCCACTATCCAGTCACTGAACACACACATTCTGGGATGAAACTCAGAGTGAACAACAGTCGTCTTAGCTCCTCTGAGCAATGGCTCACATGCAAGTCTAGGCTTGCTAAAACATCTCCAACCCATCAAGAGGCAGGCTTCCCTTAGGGCAGCCTTAAGTAACTCTAGCTTGAGGAAACCTATCCCAGATTTCAAATGGGTAAGACCTACAGAATTGTCTGTGCAGACAACACTCAATTTACATTTCTAGGAACCCTTGGGAGGATCTCCCTGACACACATAAACAGGATGACATATAGATGCTCTACCTCCTTCTCTTAGAGTAGTAAGCATGTTTAGAAATGGCTTCCCCACTGGGGCTGTGATGGAGGTTGAAGCCAAAGCAACAGCAGACAGTAGTAATCTTTAAATGGCTGCCAGAATGTCTGTGGCTCACTTAATGAAAAATAAATTGTTCTTTCTCTGTGGCTACATGGATAGTTGTGTGCGATCACTAAGACAGGGCCTTCCAGCAGACTATAACAGGGACCCGGAAGACAAATCTCTCTGCTCTAACTTTGGCAATGCTGTGTTTGCTGGGCTGCTCTTTGAAAAGAAGTGTTCTATTCTAAGATACTGTTTCCCTCGCTTTAACTATGGATTTGTCACAGTGAATAATGTTTTTCTGATTTTTCTTAAAAATACACTTTGATGACAAAATAAATGTCTGGGCTCTCCTGAGGTTTTAAGACCACCTTAAATGATATGATCTCATGACTCTGTAGAATTATTCCCACCTCCCCTCCCCTGTGCCCTACGAATCAGTTTTTAATAACTAGGAAATTGTACACGTACTGTATTCTAAAAGAAAGACAAACAAATGAAATGATTAATTTTTGCAAGATCCTCATTTTTTTAAAAAAAAGTCTATGAAATCTGTACTTTTAAGCTATGTTTAGAGATTATATAAGCAGTGGTATTCATTTTATTTTACATAATTTGCCTCCTCTAGTTATGATCCTTCATATGCAGAAATAAAATCTGCATCCAGTCCTCAGTTACCACAGGGTAGAGCTGATATGCTCATATCCATCCTAAGAATGCTGTGTGCACACTGACGACCTCCCCCGTCCATTCGCTCCTCTCCAGCCTCAGTGACAGCTTTACTGTGAAAACATGACCCTGTTCACTTACATTTTGAAGCACATTTAAAATCACGCATTTATTTTCCTGGAGACTCCGTAAATCAAGCTTATATTTATATTTTAAGCTTTGCCCCCTCATGAAAGGAATTCAGAGCAACAAGTATTAGATGAGCCACTCCTGGGGGCTCAGACCTGGAGGACAGCAGGAGTTTGCTCCTCTCCAGCACCCTAGAAATGTATTAGTGGAGAGAAGACTGAACCTTGTCAGGTCATTATATGCTAATTCTTCTTTTCTATTTATGTTGTTTGGCAAAGTCAATATTTTTAAATACATGTTAAATTTGACGAAGAAAAAAGCATCCCTCGTGAGTGGCACCTTCACTTTTTCACAATTTCTAGATACTGAGGAGGGGTCGTCAACAACGAAGCGGGGAGAGCCAGGGTGAGCTCAAAGATGCTTGCTCCAGTCATTTCCCAGCTCCAAATCTTGTTCTCCTTTACCTCAATTTCCCCAGAGTGAACAGTCTGTGTAAAGACGGGGTTTATCTCCTTTACATTCAGATGGTTGCGTTTCCTGCTTAAAATGTCAGCTGGATTGTCTCCGCACCCTGCCTCCCCCCAGCTTTTGGTCTCCAGAAGCTGTCTGCTGCCTCAGGCAAACTTAATGATGGCAGGGCCGCAGAGCCAAAAAAGGAAAAACACCTGTGGCCAGTCGAAAGTTTAATCCTGAAATAGACAGTCAACGACCATCACCTGCCTGCTGTGTGCGAACCCAATCAAGTCTATTCATTGCAACTGTGTGGATAAGGGCTCCCCCCCCCCACCCCGTTCTTTTTTTCCCTTTCTTCTTATTTTTTTTCTGTTGTTTTTGTTGAACTGAATATGATATGAAGAAAACAGAATATAGCAAAATAATTATGCCTTCTGCCTAGCCCCAAAGCAGTGTGATTTATACCTGTCCAGTTAAAATGGACAGTCTGGGAAAAAATGTTCCTTTTATGCTCTGGGGAGTGAGCTTTGTCTTCTTTAAGCCACATTATGACATTTTCTTATGTTTCCTGGGAATTATGAAAGAGAACAGACTGAGAGCTGACAACAGTGTAACTGAGGACCCATCATGGCAGAAGATGCTTAGAGAGGCCTGTATAAGGGGACCCTTCATTTCATAATTCATCACCACAGGGGAGAAAAGGAGGAAACACTCAGTGAATCACTGGTGATTTCAGTTTTATTATTCTGAAATTCTTAGTGTTTGACCCCTGGTTCTTCCTCTGACTCACAGAACCTTTTTCTTTCTGGTCTTTTTGGCTGTTTCTTGTCTCTCTTTCTTTTGCATGCATGCTCCCTTTTTTGGCTAATCTTTAAAACTGATGTTGATCATTGCTTAGCCCTAGGTTGCTGCCCTACTGTCTGCACAGTTCTTGAGTGATCCACCTCATGTCAACCCCGACAAAGCTATAAGCAACATCTATGTGTTGGTATCTGTCCGAGTAATCTCTGTACATATCATTCCTGTCCCATGCTCCATACCCATACTTGTGGTAGTCATTTCCCATGGCATTGGTTTGTGACACATGTTCGGATGGCAATTAGGGGTTCTTAATGTCTTTCAGACAGGGTTGTTGTGAGAATTCGTGGTAAATAATATCTATTACTTTCTCCTAGGATTACAACCATGGACAAAATTACAAGTTCATCAAAGTTTTTTTTTTTGGTGGGGGGGAACCAATGAGTTTCTTAGTCTTAGAATACATAGGCAAAAATTGACTGCTGGTAAGATTGGCCACAAAGCAGATGCACTGGAAGGTTTTCATCCAGCATGGAAAACATGCATGATGGCTTCTCTGTAGCCACATAAATGGAGTCCTTCTCAGTTAACCTCCCCCAGCCTATATACTCTGACACCTGTAATTAGGTCAGAATGATATACACGTGACTGGGTGGAGCAGCTGGCTACTCAGGTGAATGTCCAATAAGTTCACTGTGCCCTTCTTTTGTGAGGAAAGGTCAATAGTCAGGAAACACCATCATGATAGAGACTTGTAAGTAGGTGCAGCTTCTCTGATAAAACAAGATGAAATGTTTCATATGAACAAGAGGTGGTCAAGAGGAAGGCTCTGTGATGAAAACTGGAAAAACAGAATGATAGATAGAGCCTTAAACTTCAATAAAGTTGTTAAATTATAGCATAAACTGAGCACTTACCCTACGCTTCTTATAAGAAAATAATTTTTCATTTTACTTTTAGGGTTCATGAAAAAAGAGAAAAACTGTGTGGCTGCACTTAATTTTATACTTCAAATTAGAAAAATGTATATTTCAGTGGAAGCATTCCATTGAAAATAAATGGAATATTCACAAAATTGATTATGCATTTTCCACAAAGTATGTCAAGAGATTAAAGATCTCATCTAATACAACCAGAGATTAAATGGAATAAGCACAAATTCTCTACCCATAACACCTCAATGTCCAAATATAATCAACTAGAGTTTTAAAAGTAGAATTCCTAAGAACTCTTGAATTAAAGAAAAGAAGAGAAGCGAATTATATACAAATTAGTGACAAATGGCATCTTCAGTAAGCATCCTACCTCTCTCCAGCCATCATTATCTCTTTCAATATCTATACAACTTGCTAAATTCCAAGTTTTCCAATAGAATGTAATCTGTCACATTTATTCTTTAGTTTGTTCTCAAATTTGTTCCAAATATGTCCAGCAAGAAGCCCTTCACACTGCCCTCTGTGTCACTGTGCCATGAACAGTCATTTATTAGATACTATTTTCTAGTGTGAGGTAATGTGAACTCATTTCATGTATTTTCTGCACCGTGCAGCCCTGGAAGTAGATATTCCTTCTGGACTCCTGGATCCTTGTCAGGAAGAATCATTTTTAGACGACATTCATTCTTGTCTTCTGATTTTCCATATTTATAACCTCCCTCCTATCATATATTATCAAAGAATAGTGAAGTTTTATGATACTTAATAACTATTCACTTCAAGGTTAAGAAGGAGCTTTAGACTTATAATCTATCTCTCTGAAACTACAGTTTAAAATTGCTCCAGCGTCTTGCTCTTCAAAATTATCAAAACCATAAAAGACAAAGAAAATATTCTATATTAACATCTTTAAAAACATTACAGCGTCAACAAGATGGCTTAGTTTACATAAAGGCACTTGTCACCAAACCTAATGACCTACCCTCCCACAATAAATTAACTAAATAAAATTTAATAAAAAGAAACAAAAATAAAATATATGATCTCGGCATTCACCTTGCAGTAGAAAATATCTGAATAATTGGAGTGATACATATTATATGGTTCAATTTAGCTAATATCTGTTGCTCAATCTGTTGTACTATACTGTAATTTATCTGAAAGTTTGATTAATATAAAAACAAAGACAGAGGAAAATAAACAAAAACCAAACACCAAGAAATGTTCCAGTGGGGGAGGGTTTAAGAAGGCTTATTTGCTAGTGTAGGGGCATGCATTCAAAAGAGGAAAAGAATTCTATAAATGAGCTTAATAAGAATAAAAATAATAACAAAAATAAAAAGTTTAAAAAATAATAAAATTAACTATAAAATATCAACAATTGCCTCAAAAGAGAGAGATAGGAATAAGATAAAGGCAGCAATTAGATAATTAGGAAAATAGGAGGTAAAATGTATGTGAGTCACTGCAAATACATTCTCTGAATAAAATAAACACAATTGTGAAATGCTTGATTAAAAAGAAATAGTGACTGTACAGGCTACAAGGTGAGGGGCATCACCATGGATACAGACATTCAATACCAACATATTTGAACATTCCGATGAGGTTGATGATGTAATAGGAAAATAGAAGTTCAATCAAGAAAATGAAGAATATTTGTGTTCTAGATACACACATATTCTCCAAATATATCTCAACACTGTGGTGGTGCCACTTTGAGTGAGGAAGGGAAACATTAGGTTATTGGGAAAATTCAACACTGAAAAATGTCAGTTACCTTCAACAGAATTATAAATTTAATCTCCTCTCAATCAAAATTCCATTATAGTCTTTCACATGTACTACAAATCTAATTCTAAGTTTAAATGAAAGAGAATGTTGACAAATATAGCAAAGATCTCTTGGAAAACAGGAAATAATGAGGTACCATGTCTATCCAAATACTATATAGAAAGTGGCAATTCAGCAAAGGCTATGAATGCATCATAGCACTCATCCGTGGAGAGTGATGGGGATTTCAGACATGGATCAATGGACATAGAAGTGCTGTGTGTTTCATGTATACTGTATAAGATGGTGTTATGACAGTTGATTTCTTTTGTATTTATTTTCTTAATTTTTACATCATATGCATGTATATAAGTCTGCATGCAGTTATGTGCCTGTGAATACAGATGTTATGGAAGCCAGAAATAGGTATAAGATCCCTTGGAGGTGGAGTCAATTGTGAGCTGCCAGACATGGGTTCTCTGGGAGTGCAGTATATGTTCTGAACTGATGGGCTGTCTTTCCATCCTCATTGCCGTTCTCTTAGGAAAGACACGTTAAAACATCTACCTCTTAAGATTTACACAACTAAAACAAAATTCCAAATAGAGATAAGCTCTGAAAACTCTTTTAAAATTGTATTCTTATTCAGAGCACTTGGGGAAAATGTTTTGGGAGTCTTGAGATAAGATAGATCCGTTTAGCAGGGCGGTGGTGGTGCACGCCTTTAATCCCAGCAACTGGGAGGCAGAGGCAGGCAGATTTCTGAGTTCAAGGCCATCCTGGTCTACAGAGTGAGTTCCAGGACAGCCAGGGCTACACAGAGAAACCCTGTCTCGAAAAACAAAAACAAATCAACAATCAAAAAGATAGATCAGTTTACACATAGCCCAGATTGAAAGTACTACTTGAAAGGCAGCCAAGAATGCCCAGAGACTTTCCAGTCACTACAGGGCATGGCTAGGCCTTAGATACACAGAACCCTGCCTGGAGCCATGCAATGGTTCAGTGTGGGAAGGGAAGTGATCCAGAAACCTGCTCACTGCCATGCCACAAGGGGGGAGGGGGTTATAGACACCTAAAGGCCTTCTTTCTGCCATGCTATGCAGTGGTGGCAGATGAGTTCAGCCAGAGGCCTGCCAGTGTCATGGCCCACTTACAGAAGAAGCCACTGCAATGCCAAAAGGGGGAGAGAGAAGTAGAACAATTTTAGCATTGTGAAAAGAGATGGAACTGGAGACATGAAGGTGGAGAGATAGTCTCTTGTAAGTGGGTGGCCTGTCACCTGAGGCCATAGTGAAGTCCCAGCTTGTGCTGTTACTGAGGGTTATGCAGTGGCAGGGGTCTTTGTCCATGTCCATGGTTCATATCACCATTAGAGACCATGTGAACATCCCTAATCTGGGCAGAGGTCTGGGACCATTTATGTTCAAGGACAGTACAGAATTGGCTTTGTCCCTTACCAGCCACAGCTCTGGTACCTCTACATGCTGCCTCAGCTGCACAGTAGAGCTGACCCTGGTAGAGAGGGTATGAGTGATCCAGCCACCCGAAGCAGTCAGTAAAGCTGGCCCTGAGATCGTGAGAGCAACTGAGCTAGCCCTGAGCATCACTGGCTGTAGCTCTTGGTAGAACAGATCCTGTACCTCACCTGGGAAGCACAGTAGAGCCAAGCCTGGCTGTAGCTGCGAGTGGGAGTGGAGGGTAAGAGTGAGAGTGAGCCAACTCCTAGGGCTAGAAGGAGGGAGAGCTGGGCTTACCACTTGTCTGCTTTGAGGTGCCACAGGAATGGGGATGATGCCTTCTTTCCCCTTGTCCCTTGCCACTGATGGCAGTTAGAAGAGCTGGCCTTGAGAGAGATTATGACAACAGGAGAGCTGGGTCTTCCCCTCATTTGGTAGGTAGAGCAGGCCCTGCATCTTGATGGAGCAGCACAGTGGAGCTGGCTCTGATGGTGAAAGTACCAGTGAGCCAGAGCGAAGAGCTGTCCCAGCTCCTTTCAGGCTGTGGTCGGTGTCTCAACTAGGCAGCACAAATAGAGCTGGCTCTGGGGGTGTGGATGCAGGTAAGCTGACCTTCAGCTCACCCTGGTGATGTGGATTGGGGAAAGCCTGCAGGCTGACCAGCTCAGCTATCACTCAGGCCCAGATCCAGGGTTTTGAGTTGGCCCACCTCAAAATCTGCATCTATGAATTGTTAAGAGTGTGTGATCCAAAACTGCAGGGTCTCTCTCCCACTACACAGGGCAACAACAAGATAACCAGGAGTCCTGGTGAAGATTGATCTAAGATTGATGGTGTCACAGAAGCCAGAGATCTGCTCTACCTACCAAGTGAGGGGAAGGCCAAGCTCTCCTTTTGTCATATCTTCATTTGCAATGAACAGTTGCACGTGAAGACGTGTGGACAGAGCGGTATACTGGGGGACACTCATGCAATGCAGTTTGGATGATGGGTGTTTTCTATGCTTTAGATTTTTGTTGCTGGTGGTGGTGGTGGTAGTGATGGTGGTGGTGGTGGTGGTAGTGATGGTGGTGGTGGTGGTGGTAGTGATGGTGGTGGTGGTGATGGTGGTGGTGGTGGTGGTGGTGGTGATGGTGGTGGTGGTGGTGGTGGTGGTGGTGGTGGTGGTGGTGGTGGTGATGGTGGTGGTGGTGGTGGTGATGGTGGTGGTGGTGATGGTGGTGGTGGTGGTGGTGGTGGTGGTAGTGATGGTGGTGGTGGTGTGTGTGTGTTTATTTTCTTTTGTTGGGTAGGTTGCTTGTGTAGACGGCAGATACAAGGGGACATGGAGATGAGTGGGACTGGGGAGTATGATATAAAAATCACAAAGAATCAATTAAAAATTTTCAAAAAGAGTAGTAAAATTCTACATGAAAAAGACTTTTTAACGAAAAGGAACGTCGACAAAACAAAAAAAATATGAAAAATCTCCCAACTAAAACCAAGTTTCGCAGGAAGTTACAGGTAGGGTTTATTTTATTACTTATAGTTGAAAGGAGTTAAAAGTCAAGTATAGTTGAAAGCTCTTTAAAATTCATGCGAAAGAATCCCTGACCCCACTGAGGAGTGGACAGATCATTCACAGCACAGGAAATTCAGAATGATAAACATTGAAAACACATTGAGCCTGCCTGGTTATGAGCTAAGAAATGGATCAAGCATGCACCTAACAGGAAGTCCACCATTGAGAAGTAAGGATGGGAGGAAAGAGTTGTAAAATGGTTCTCATAGCTGTTTTGACAAGAAAGGTGTTTTAGTCCTGCTCACCTACAACACAGGATTCCCTTGGACTTAGGAGTGAAGCTCCTTTTACTTAAAATGGGATGGCACATAGATACGTGAACAAAATCTGTGCTGGTTGTGTCTTAGCAAGACTCATTCATCAGAGTGCAGAGAAAAATAATGCATATGACAAACTCAGGTGTGGTGTAAGTGGCATGAACAAATTATCAGAATACAGTGTCTGATGCCAAAAGTTAGCTTATAGGAAATATATTTGGCATTTGTGCTGGTCAGCTTTTGTCAACTTAACATGTAAGTGTCATGGGGAAAAGGGAACCTGAATTTAAGAACTGCCTCCATAAAATTGTTCCATGGGTTTATGTGTGGGGATTTTCTTACTTAGTAATTGACGACAGAGGGTCAAGCCCACTGTGGTAGTGACACTCCAAGGCAGATTGGCCAGGGCTGAATAAAAGTGACTGAGCAACCTACAGAAAGCAAGCTAGTAAGCAGTTTCTCTACAGTCTGCTTTAATTACTGATTCCCAGTTCCTGTCCTGATTCCTCTCAAGTGATGGAGGCTGACCTGGTAGTTTTAAGATGAAGTAAGCCCTTTTCTCCCCAAGTTGTTTCTGGTCCTTGTGTTGATCTCAGCAACAGAAACCTAAACAGATCGGTATTGTACTATTAGAATAAATGGGCCAGTGAGATGGCTCAGCAGGTAAAGGTGCTTGCTGCCAAATCAGAGCACTTGAGTTTGATCCTTGAAACCCAAGGAGCAGAAGGAAAGAACTGACACTGGCAAGTGGAATGTTTGTGCCCCACAGCCACCATAAATAAATGCATTTTAATTTTAAAATTATCTAAATTTTCATATGGGTTTGGGAGATCACTCTATGTTTAGAGTTGATTTCCCAGAGTCCACTTAAATGCCAGATGGGCATTGCAAGGCAGCCTATAATACCAGTGCTTACAAGACAGAAAAGAAACTCCCTGTGGTAGGTGGTTAGCTTTACTGGTGAGTGCTGGGTTCAACTGAAAGACCATGACTCAGGGAATAACATGAAGAGTGTTGGACAAAAGTTTCTTAAGTCAACTTAGAACTTACACACACACACACACACACACACACACACACACACACACACATTCCCATAGTCCTGTGAACATGGACACAGACGTGTGCACACCACATACATGAAAGAAAGATGAAATCCTTACACAAAATAAAACACTATTCTGCTATACATAACCAACGTAAGCACAAAAATAAAATATCCACAACTAACCAATTCAAAGAACAACAACAAAAGTCATTTTATCTTTAGTGGATAGAGAAGATCAAAGATTATCATTAAGAGTAACAGAAAACTCTATTTTCACAATTCAATATTTTAAAATCAATGCAAATGATACTGTCTAAATAAAAAACTTATTAATTTTTTACAAAGAAAAAGGCAACTATTTGTTCTACAGCAATAAGTAATATACTTTACACTCACATAAATTAGGGATTTCATAGACTACTTTATTGATGAATAATAACATAAATATTGCCATTTCCACTTTTCTGTACATATGTATCTCTGTATGTAACTAGCTCTAAAGAAAATTACCATTTAATTATGTATATTTAATTTTATGTAATATTTATATTACTAAAAAGTTGAATTTAAATACTATCATGAATTAAATCACATTATAAATACACTCACAGAGTACAGTTGTTTAACAAAATATCCTATATTGAGTTATTTTGTCAAGTGACAAGGACTCCATAAACCTTTACTTGTGAGTATAAATTTTACGTATAGGATAGAAGACAGGTCATTTGGTCAGTCTGTGCCTCCTTCTTCCCATTAGATGAAGGTGCATTTATTATGCTCTTGGACCAATTCACTTTGTATTAAAAGCACCTTAGAATACAGTCCTGTCCACCAGCGAAGGGAAAAGGATACCAACCCACCCACAAATCTTTTGACCCAAAACTTGTTCTGTCTACAAGAAATGCAAGAACAAAGTTGGAGCAGAGACTGGAGGATTGTCCAATCAATAACCAGCCCAATTTGATACCCATTTTATAGATGAGCACCAACCCCTGACACTATTAATGGTACTCTGCTATACTTTCAGATAGGAGCCCAGCATAACTCTGAGAGGCTCTAGCCAGCAGCAGACTGAAACAGAAGCAGATATCCACAGCCAAACAATGGATAGAGGTCAGGAACTCTTATGGAAGAGTTGGAAGGCAAAGATTGGGGACCCTGAATTGGAAAGGAATGCCACAAGAAGACCAACAGAGTCAACTAACCTGGACACCTGGGAGCTCTCTTAAAGATAATAATTATAGTTATTAGAAAATAATGATTCTCTTTTGTTTTATTTTTTTAAATGACACAATACCTATGCTACTTACTATTATGAAGAGTGACGTGAAAGTTTTCTTCATTTCCTGAAAATTTTATCAATAAACTTCTTGTTATAGAAAAAAAGAATGAAGTCCTGTGATTTAAATATTAAAAAAAAAATCTACAGATTTCATCTCAGATCATCAAAATCTCCTTGAAAAACCGTGTGTTTGGGGAAATGTTTTAATTCTACTGCTGAACAGTTAAATTGTTTTGATAAGTAGTGATACAAGCTGAGGATCTTAGACATGAGATCTAGTGGATTATACTAGCAACTCAGGGAAACTTCCAGACCCTAAAGGACCACTAGGGCTGAATGAATTCTTAACAGGCTTAGGGAAATCCTTTTCTTACTTGACCTGTGAGTCAGTAAACCTACATGCCACAGCTTGTCTACTGACATGTTATGCCATGATTGTAATACTTAGTTAAGACTGGCAGGCTTCAACTGTAGATGCTATTGATTTTCCTTAAAGAGGTTCATGGGCATGAAGTTTCTTAAAGTAAAAGATCTGAAGTTGCATTCTTTATGTTCTGGGCCTTTCTCTACTTTAGCCTCATCTCACCAGCTTGTGATTAGAAAATATATGTACACACACACACACACACACACACACACACACACACACACACACAGTAGATATGTACCAAGTTTCTCATATGCTTGTATGAGAGTATCTTTCTAAAAACCTGCTACCATGTACAAAATGTATCTGCAATTAAAATATTATTAAATTTTTTAATTAATTAAGGGTAGTATAAATTAGCACAAAAGACCATTGTATTCCAGAATGATGCCCAGGTCCAGTTAAAATCCAGCATGGTCTTTATTGTTTTCTAACATTTTTAAATTTTCTTATTAATCATTTTATTTGGTTACATTTCAAATGTTTCCCCTTTCCCGGTCTCCCCTCCTCAAACCCTCCATTCCATCTCCCTTCTCTTTACCTCTAAGAGAGTGCTCCCCAACTCACCCATACCTCATCCCCCCAGCATCCCCCTTCTCTGGGGCATCAATCCTCCATAGGACCAAGTGCCTTCTCCCCGCCACTGATGCCAGATAAGGTAGTTCTTGGCTATATATGTAGCCAGAGCCATGGACTTGCCCATGTATACTCTTTGGTAGGTGCTTTAGGTCCTGAGATCTCTAGGGGGTCTGGTTACTTTATTTTATAGTTCTTCCTATGGGGTTGCAATACCCTCCAGCTCATTCAGTCCTTCCCCTAACTCTTCCAATTGGGGTCTTCAGGCTCAGTCCAATGGTTGACTGTGAGTATCTGCATCTGTCTTAGTCAGGTGCTAGTAGAGTGTCTCAGAGGAGAGCCATACTATACCAGGATCCTGTCTGCAAACACATCTTGGCATCAGCAATAGTGTTGGGGTTTGGTGTCTGTGGATGGAATGGATCTCATGGTGGAGTGGTCTCTTGATGGCTTTTCCCTCAGTCTCTGCTTCATTTTTGTTCTTGCATTTCCTTTAGACAGAGAAAATCCTGGGTTAAAAATTTTGACATGGGTGAGTGGCCCCATCCATCCACTGGGAGCCATGTCTGTCTACTGGAGGTGGTTTTATTCAGGTTCTATCTCCCTGCTATTGAGTATTTTGGCTAATGTCATCCCCATTGGGTCATGGGAGCCTCTAGCATCCCTAACATATGAGACTTTCAAGTGGTTCCTCAAGTTCCCCATCTGCCACTGCTACTTATTTCTATTCATTCTCCTGGCCCTCTGGACTTGTCTCTTCCCATCCCTGGTCCTAATCCTACTTTTTCTTTCCTCCGCCTCTCCTCTCCCACCCAGGTCCATCACTCTCTCTGCCTCTTGTAATTATTTTTTCCTCTTTTAAGTGGGTTTGAAGTATTCACACTCTTGCCTTCCTTCCTGTTAAGCTTCATATGATCTGTGAGTTGTATTGTGGATATTCTGAGATTTTGGGCTAATATCTACTTACCAGTGAGTACATACCATGTATGTCCTTTTGGGTCTGGGTTACCACATTCAGGATGATATTTTTTAGTTCCATCCATTTGCCTACAAAGTTCATGAATTTAACATTTTTAGTAGCTGAGAAGTATTTTATTGTGTAAATGTACCATATTTTTTGTATCTGTTCTTTCATTGAAAGACGTTTCTGCTGTTTCCACCTTCTGGCTATTATAAATAAGGCTGCTATGAACATAGCAGAGCATGTGTCCTTGTTAGCTGTTGGAGCACCTTTTGGGCATGTGCCTAGGAGTGGTATAACTGGGATTTCAGGTTGAATTTTTTCCAATTTTCTGAGGTACTGCAAGATTGATTTAGATAATGGTTGTACCAGCTTGAAATCCCAGGAGCAATGAAAGAGTGTTCCTCTTTCTCCACATCCTCAGCAGCATCTGCTGTTCTGAGTTTTTTTGTCTTAGTTATTCTGATTGGTGTAATGTGTAATGTGATTTGCATTTACTTGATGTCTATGGATGTTGAACATTTCTTTAAGTGCTTCTTAGCCATTTGAGATTCATCAGCTGAGAATTCTTTGTTTAGATGTGTACCCATTTTTTAATAGAGTTATTTTTGGTTTTCTGGAGTCTAATTTCTTGATTTCTTTATGTATTCTGACTATTAGCCCTCTATCAGATGCAGGGTTGATAAAGATCTTTTCCCAATCTGTAGGCCACCATTTTGTCCTATTGACAGTGTCCTTTGCCTTACAGAAACTTTTCAGTTTCATGAGGTTCCATTTCTCATTTGTTGATCTTGAAGCCTGAGCCATTGGTGTCCTGTTCACGAAATTTTTTCCTGTGCCAATATGCTCAAAGCTCTTTCCCACTTTCTCTTCTTCTATCAGATTCAGCATATCTGGTTTTAGGAAGAGGTCCTTGATCCTCTTGGACTTGAGCTTTGAACAAGGAGATAAAAATGGATCAATTTACATTCTTCTACATGCCAACTGCCAGTTGAGCCAGCACCATTTGTTGAAAAGGCTTTCCTTTTTTTTTTTTCATTGTATGGTTTTGGCTTCTTTTTCAAAGATCAAGTGACCGTAGATGTGTGGGTTTATTTCCGGATCTTCAATTCTATTTTTTGATCTACCTGTCTGTCTCTGTACCAATACCATGCAGTTTTTATCACTATTCCTCTGTATTACAACTTAAGGTCAGAGATTTTGATTCCCCCAGAAGTTCTTTTATTGTTGGGAATAGTTTTTGCTATTATGGAATTATTGTTATTCCTGATGAAGTTGGAAATTGCTCTTTATATCTCTGTGAAAATTGAGTTGGAATTTTGATAAGGATTGCATTGCATCTGTAGATTGCTTTTGGTAAGATGTCCATTTTTACTATGTTAATTCTACCAATCCATGAGCAGGGATGATCTTTCCATCTTCTGAGGTCTTCTTCGATTTCTTTCTTCAGAGACTTGAAGTTCTTTTCATACAGATTTTTCATTTGTTTGGTTAGAGTTAAACCAAGGTATTTTCTATTATTTATGACTATTGTGAAGGGTATTGTTTTCCTAATTTCTTCCTCAGCCCAATTATTCTTCCTTTAGAGGAAGGCTACTGGTTTGTTTAAGGTAATTTTTATATCCAACCATTTTGAGGAAGTTGTTTATCAGGTATAGGATTTCTCTGGTAGAATTTTGGAATTGCTTATGTATATTATTATGTCATCTGCAAATAGTGATACCTTAACTTCTTCCTTTTCCATTTGTATCCCGTTGACATCCTTTTGTTATCTAATTGCTCTAGCTAAAACTTTGAATGCTATATTGAATAAATACGGAAGAGTGGGAAGCCTTGTCTTGTCTCTGATTTTAGTGGGATTGCTTCAAGTTTCTCCACATTTAGTTTGATGTTAGCTGTTGGTTTGCTGTATATTGTGTTTATTATGTTTAGGTATGTGCCTTGAATTCCTAGTGTTTCTAAGACTTTTAACACTAAGGGGTGTTGTATTTTGTAAAAGGCTTTTTCGGCATCTAATAAGATGGTCATGTAATTTTTTTCTTTGAATTTGTTTATATCCTAGATTATGTTGATGAATTTCTGTATATTGAACAATTCCTGCATCCCTGGGATGAAGTCTACTTGATCATGGTGAATTATCATTTTGATATGTTGTTGGATTTGGTTTGTGAGAATTTTATTGAGCATCTTTGCACTGATATTTCAAACCAATATTGGTCTGAAGTTCTCTTTCTTTGTTGAATCTTTGTGTGGTTTAGGTATCAGTATAACAGTGGCTTCATAGAATGAATTAGGTAGTATTCCTTCTGTTTCTATTTTGTGGAATAGTTTGAGAAGTATTGTTATTAGGTTGTCTTTGAAAGTCTGATAGAATTCTCTACTAAAACTACTTGGCCATGGGCTTTTATTCATTGGGAGATTTTTAATGACTGCTTCTATTTCCTTAGGGATTATGGGACTGTTTAGATAGCTTATCTAGGATGTATTTAACTTTTTGGTACCTGGTATCTCTCTAGAAAATCATCCATTTCATCTTTTTCCAGTTTTGCTCAGAATAGGCTTTTTTGTAGTAGGATCTGGTATATTTTTTTTAATTTCCTCAGTTTATGCTGTTATGTCTCCCCTTTAATTTCTAATTTTTGTTAATTTTGATGCTTTCTCTGTGCCCTTTCCCTAGTTTGGGTAAAGGTTTTCTCAAAGAACATGCTCTTAGTTTTGTTGATTCTTTATATCATTCTCTTTATTTCTAATTGGTTGATTTCACCCTTGAGTTTGATTATTTCCTGCTGTCTACTCCTCTTGAGTGTATTTGCTTCTTTCTTTCTAGAGCTTTCAGATGTGCTATTAAGTTGCTAGTGTAAGATCTCTACAATTTCTTTATGAAATTACTCAGTGCTATGAATTTTCCTTGTAACATTGCTTTCATTGTGTTCCATAAGTTTGGGTATGGTATGCTTTCATGGTCAATTCAGGAGAAGGTACAATGAGGTGCTGAGAAGAAGTTATATTCTTTTGTTTTAGGGTGAAATGTTCTGTAGATATCTGTTAAATCCATTTGGGTCACTACTTCTGTTAGTTTCACTGTTAGTGTCTCTGTTTAGTTTCTTTTTTCATGATCTCTCCATTGGTGAGAGTCAGGTGTTAAAATATCCCACTATTATTGTGTGAGGATCAATGTGTGTTTTGAGCTTTAGTAACATTTCTTTTACAAGCTTGGGTGCCCTTGCATTTGAGGCATAAATGCTCAGAATTGAGAGTTCCTCTTAGTATATTTTTCCTTTGATGTCTATGAACTGTCCTTCCCCATCTTTTTTGACAACTTTTGGTCGAAAGTCTATTTTGTTGGATATTAGAATGGCTGCTCCAGCTTGTTTCTTGGGACCATTTGCTTGGAAATATTTTTTAGCCTTTTAGTCTGACTTAGTATCTGTCTTTGTCACTGAAGTGTGTTTCTTGTATGAAACAAAATTCTGGGTCCTGTTTATGTATTCAGTTTGTTATCCTAGGACTTTTTATTGGGGAATTAAGTCCATTGATGTTGAGAGATATTAAAGACCAATGATTGTTGGCTTCTGTTATTTTTGTAGTTAGTGGTGGTATTATGTTTGTGTGGTTCTCTTCTTTTGTGTTTGTTGTGAGATTACTTTCTTGCTTTTTGGGGGGTATAATTTCCCTCCTTGTGTTAGAGTTTTCCCTCTATTATCCTCAGTAGGAATGGATTATTGAAATGATATTGTTTAAATTTAGTTTTGTCGTGTAATAACTTGGTTTCTCCATCTATAGTAATTGAGAATTTTGCTGGGTATAGTAGCCTAGGCTTGCAATTGTGTTATCTTAGGGCCTACATGACATTTGCCCAAGATCTTCTGGCTTTTAGAGTCTCTGTTGTGAAGTCTGGTGTAATTTTGATAGGTCCGCCTTTATATGTTTCTTAGCCTTTTTTCATTACTGCTTTTAGTATCCTTTCTTTGTTCTATGTATTTAGTGTTTTGCTTATTATGTGATGGGAGGAATTTTTTCTGGTAAAATCTATTTAGTGTTCTGAAGGGTTCTTGAATGTTTACGAGCATCTCTTTCCTTAGGTTAGGGAAGTTTTCTCCTAAGACTTTGTTGAAAATGTTTCTTGGTCCTTTGGGGATCATCACTCTCTTCTGTTCCTATTATTCTTAGGTTTGGCCTTTTCATTGTATCCTGAATTTCCAGGATGTTTTGAGTTAGGAGCTTTTTGCACTTTGTATTTTCTTTGATCTCTTCTACTCTGTTGGTGATGCTTGCATCTGGAACTCCTGATCTCTTTCCTAGGTTTTCTATCTCCAGGGTTGCTTAACTTTGTGATTTCTTTATTGTTTCTATTTCCATTTTTAGATCATGGATGATTTTTTTTCCAATTCCTTCACCTGTTTCTTTATGTTTTCTTGTATTTCTTTGAGAAATTTATGTATTTCCTCTTTAAAGGCTTCTACCTGTTTACCTGTGTTTGCCTGTATTTCTTTAAGGTAGTTATTATGTCCTCCTTAAATTCCTCTATCATCTTCATGAGATGGGATTTTACGTTGGAATCTTGCTTTTCAGGTGTGTTAGGGTATACAGGATTTGTTGTGGTGAAAGAACTGGGTTCTGATAGTGCCAAGTAGCATTGGTTTCTGTTGCTTATGTTCTTATGCTTGCCTCTCACCATCTGGTTATCTCAGGTGTTAACTGGCCTTGCTGTCTCTGACTATATCCTGTCCTTCCTGTGAACCCAGTTATATCGGACCTTCTGGAAGTCGAGCTGTTTCTGGGTGTGGGAGGTGGGCTGGAGAGTAGGCTCTGCCACAGTCAGAGTTGTGGGACAGAAACATTTTTCTAACATTTTTATTAGTTTATGTTAATTTGTACAACAGGGCTTCACTCTTTTGTCTTTACATATTCCCATGCTGTACTTTGATCATAATCAGATACTTTGTTGCTCTCTCTTATCTGTTCTCCCATTGCTCCTATCCCTTCCCTATACCTATTTGCCTTCCATTTAGTCTTGTATTTCTTTCCTCCATGGCTTCCACAGACAAAGGAAAATACATTGTAGTTGATCATTTAACTTGATCAACTCCCATTCCCAGCATTTTCTGCAAAAAATTTTTGTTCTTCATGGATGAATAAAATCTGTCATGTGCATACACTATACTCTAGGCACTTACCTGTGGATCAATGGATGCCAATTCTGTGTTCTGCATTATTTAGTTGTAGAACCATATGACAGGATGAGCAGGTATCTCTACTATCTCACTTTTATTCCTGTGGATATATAATCTCATTCTTTTCAGTCTCTAAAGCCTGATAACTAATTATAAGTGGAGAATAAGGTCTGAGGTTCAATTTTTGATATGCATAAATAACCAAAACCAATTGGCATAAATATCATTAACCACAAAATCATATTCAGAATCCAGTAGCAAAGTCCTTGTCATTATTTGAAATATGGACGTTTGGGACATAGAACAATATTGAAAAAAATTACGAAACTAATCACATGATGAAGAAAAAAGTATGTTTGCAAACTTTTTTCAAAGTGCAATAGTACAAGATAACTATTCAGAGCAAAGTAGTAGGTACAGGTTGGTGGAAGCACTATTCAAGGTTAGCAGTGAGCCTCATAAATAAATATGCTAAGGGCTGTTGTTATCGCTCAGGCCCTCAAGAAAAGGGGTTGGTAAAATGTGGGTAGGTCTTCATTTTTTAATTTATTTAAAAATTTTTTGCATGAGTACACTTTATTTGCATGATTTTCACTCTTTTCTCCCCTTCTTCAACTCCTCTTGTGTCCCTTCTATGTTCTCTCAAATTCGTAACCTTCTTTTTCCTAATTGTTGTTGTTTTATAAATGTATATGCATATATAAATGCTTATGTAAATGTATAACCTATTGTATTCTGTAACTTTATTGCATTCAATAGTGCTGTTCATCTATGCATTTGTTTAGGACTACCCTCTTAAGAATGGGAGCTAATCCTTGAAGAAAACTGGTTTTCCTTTTCTCAGGAGATATTGCCTACAGTTGAGTGAGACCTTTTGAAATTTTCCTCTATCCAAGTTAATATGGCACTTGGCATAGTCATTCTATATGTCTTGTTTAGTCAACCACATTCTTGGCAGCATCCCTATAATGTCTAAAAGACATCATCTCAGGGCAGACATCCTGGTCCTTGAGCTCTAATAATCTTTCTACTCCATGTTGAGCAGGAAACTCCATGGTAAGCCGTTCTCTGCACTTTGACCAGTTTTAGATCCCTGTAATAGCCTCAGGCTGCTGGAAAAATAATTTTGAACACTCAGTGGAAGATGAAAAATTAATTTTTATGTTTCATTTTACTTATTGAACAGTAGTAATAACAAAAATGTTAGCCTCATCTGATCATTTTCATTCATGATATAAAGGCAACCAACTAGAATACCCCCAACAATCACACAATAAGATGATGTGCACAGAGTTACAAGTACAGAAGTGAAAGAGAAAATTTCCAATGAACCAAGGGGATCAAACTGGATAATGGAGGCCATCACGTGTATACTCTGGGTAATGGAGGCCACCACATGTATGCTCTGTATACTCTGCCAGGTATCTTCCTGCAAAGAGACATAAAGCTAAGGAAGGCTGTCATATAGCTTTTGTATTTTTTCCAATGCAAAACATATAAATGAACAAGCAGATAATATTTTTCAAAAGCTAAAAAGACACAGATTAAATCAGGAGACAGTTTCAGGCAAATAGAATATATATATATATATATTCAACTTCTTGAAATTAGCCATTTTGCTAATATGCAAACCATTTAGGAAGCCAGTAATATGCTTAGTTAGAATATCTTGATCTTTGTCAGTTAGCTCTGATAAAACTATACAAACAGAACCTCCCAGTTATTTTTGTCAGTAGGGTGTCTGTGTCTGGTGTTCTTTCTTGCATTCAGACTCCTAATGTATTCTTTTCTTTAAGGCTGATTTGTTTACTTGTATGTGTGTGAGCATTTGTGATTTGGGGGTACTGTGTGTGTGTGTGTGTGTGTGTGTGTGTGTGTGTGTGTTTCCAATATGTTCTTAAACAAGGAGACACATAGATGAAGCTAGAGATATTGAGTGCTCACAGGAGGTCAGGTAAAGCGCCAAGGTGTGTGGAAAGAGTGAGTAGTAGAGATGAAGCTGCACAAAATTTTGAGCAGGGAGATTTGCCGTCGCCATTTTAGTACTGTAAAATGTTTAGTCCCAATTCTCTCAAAAGTACCAACCACCGCTGTGGTTTAAACATACAGAAAAAGTGGAACTGATTGTTAATTTGCCATCTCCCTACTCCATCACCATCATAGTCTTCATGTTCTTTGTCTGCACTTTGAGGTAATGTTCTTCCATCCAAAAAAGTGGTGTGCAAATCATATCTACATAAGCCAGTCTACATTTGAAAAACTTAAGAGATGAACTATGATCAGTGTCATGAACTGAGTGTGTTTTCCCTGGTTTATTAATAGAAAGAGTCAGTTTGGAGCTAATCACATTTTTCTCAAACAGAATTATTAGTGGGAAGAAGATGATATTAAAGACTAGAGTTTCCTTTTCATGAGGAATAGTTTGTCACTAGTCACAAATGACCTTCTTCATGTATGACCAGACTACATGTCACTGTGATAAACTAAGCATGTATTCTTTGTTCAGTCAGTGGGAAAATGAAGCCAGTCAAAAACTACTGTAATGTCCAAAATGTGTAAGAAAATAAAGTATCTAAATGTGAAGTTTCAGTCAAATCCAGTAACCACTGGGGTAGAGCAGCTACTCCAGGAACAGGGGACCAGTTCCTTATCCCAGAAAGCAGGAAGGCTGTCTGCTGATGACTCACAAGTGAGTGCTCTCTGAGACATTCCATCTGTCGAATGGAACAGCTTCAGTCCAGATTAGAACTCATCTTCAAAGGCAACTTAGAGCCTGCCCAAATCAGAGCAGGTGTTCAAACGCACAGTGCCCTTGTTTTAATCAAGGACAACTGCCAACGGCCACTCTCGCTTCAGAGTTAAGGCTCTCCCACATCTGCTTGTCTGGCACCCTCACAGTGCACGATACTCCTGAGAATACAGACCAGAGCACACAGTTCTAGGAATCATTTCCAGAGAGCCCAGCCTAAGACAGAATGTCAGAGACTGACATTAAGACCATTCTCTTTCTGTAACTCATGTACAGTAGAGAGTCAAGAGATATCTAAACTTAGGAAATCAGAGCACCAGCAGCAGCATTCAGCATTAGGAAAGGAAGCTACAAATAGACATAGAAATTGACTTCAGCAAAACTGTAGCGATTAGATTGAGGCTTGAAATAACCTGATTTTCCCTGTAGCACCTTTTGTGTTTGTTGATAGTATGCGCACAGCTTTGAGTGGTGGCAGGAGAAGGACCTGTCTGAATGTGCACATTTCACTCTTTAAATACAATATGATACTTTATGGCATGTAAAGAAGCCAGCATTGCACCACTTAAAGTTAACAATAAGCAACAAATGACCAAATGCATCAAAGAAAAGAGGGGCAAAACCATAGTCTTAAATATCTATCAAATAGGCAAGATGCGGTAGTAAAACTCAGCCATCTATAATTGCTTATCATGCATGAAACCCTAGGTTTAATCCCTGGTACCTCAAATATTAGTCAAAAACAAGGAGACGATTTACTGGTGGAGTTTAAAGAGCTCTCCTAATCTGCTTCCTAACCCTCATGTTCACAGTCCCCCCAAAACTATAGAAAGATGGAAATCTTTAAGAAATTCTAAGTATTTCCCCTAACGTTTTCCCTCCTAATACTTTTACCCAGTTTAAAGCAAAATAACTCAGGAGGCAAGGAAGAAAAAACTCTTGCGAACAGAAGCTCTGACTGACTGTCACACTAATATCAAAAGAACTCTGTGTTTACCACTTTTAAAGCCTTCAGGCAGACCTAAGAGGAAAGTCAAATGGGATCTCAATTTCTAAATACTAACATGAATCATAACAGCATGAAGAAGAGAGAACAGTGGTATCTGGATGACAGCCCAGTTGGACAATTGATGCCTCTAACCATACTGAATGCACGCACATTCATACAAACATACACTCAGACATACACACATACACATGTGTATGCATGTATGGACAGACATGTTTTGTTACCAAGGGACACAAAGATAGGGAAACAACTCAAACCCACTTAGAGGGTAAGAAAACCAAACTTAGAGGGTAAGAAAATCAAACTTCTGAGATACATATGGAAGTTTATGCTGTAATAGTAATATTCCAGAGACTTAGGAAAGAGGGTTACAAGTTCAAGACAAAGGAAAGAAAGAAAAGAAAGAAAGAAATAAGGGAAAGAAAGGAAAAAGGAGGGAAACAGATCTCAGAAAAAAATGACATATTAAAGAAATCTCATCCAAATATCTGAAGGAAAAAAGATGAAGAAAAAAATATTCCAGAAAGATGCCACTCATGTAACAAAGCAGCCATACACTAGATGGGAGAGTTTGGAAGAACACAGGAGGAAAATGAAAGGAAGAAATGAAGGAAGGAAGAAGGAAAGGAGAGACATGAGAAAAAGAAAATGATGAGCAAAAACACTGTGGAAAACTTACATTTTACTACTGGATTTACCTTCAAAAACTAGTCTATACCGGTTCATCATATTAGCAAAATGAAAAATGGAACCATTTGATCACATTATCTCAACAGAAGCAGGAAAACCACCCAATACCCACTCGGGACAAAAATGCTCAGAAAAAAACAAAACCATTGAGTAAATCTTATTCAGACACTCAGCTTCTTGGGTGGTATTAGCAAAATGGTCATGAAGATCTTGGAAACTTAACCAAAGAAATGGAGAGATCACCCAACCTCTATGCACTATCCTTCAACATTACAGACAGCGGAGTAAGGCGAAAACACACCATCACCTACCACCGAAGGCCAGTGGATTCATGTGGATAGATGTGAAAGGCGTAGCCTGCTGAGCACAAACAATACTTTAAAATCATTGAGCATCCTAATTAACAGCTTACTTCATTTTTATAAAATTTCCTATAATCCCTGGAGCTCTGTCCACCTTTTTCTTCTGGCTACTAACATTATTTTTAAAGATTTATTTCCCATTATGAGTAGTGGTGTGTGTCAGAGTGTGCACATGTGAGTACAGGTACCAAGAGGCCAGAAGAGAGCGTCAGATCCCTTGGAACTGGGCTTATCTACAGTCCAGCATGGATGCTGGCACTTCTGGGCCATCACTGCAGCCTCACTAGTTATATTGTTATTTCTGTTCTTTCTCTATTCATATTGTGATTTCTTTTATTTGGCTATAGACTCTGGAAAAACGAACTGTGAGCTCATCATCTTTGTCTTCCCTGGGAGCTTGGATGCATAGCTTCTCGTGGCTTCTCAACATTGACTTGTTGAATAAGTTAAAAAGTTAAGTAAGTGGACTGAGATGCTGTTCTAAAGTGCAGAGTGTGAGCCAGACAAAAGGTTTGTATTCTTGGCCGGGCTCAGTCTTTAATTTCATGCCTGCAGAAGTCTCCACCTCCTTTGCTTTTAGTGTCCTTTCCTTTTAAATGAAGGAATTGGAATTCATTACAGAGTCTTATGCTTTCTCCCAGCTGTGTATTTGTAGTTTGTTATGAATTTTTGAAGACTAACTTGGAAATGACTTGTCTCTTGCATACACGAACAATGCCATGGCTATCACAGCCGGAAGTTCTTTTCAGCATCATGCTACGGATGTATAAGAAGCTACCTCTGGGTCTCCAGTAGAAACTGTGGCAATGACAGAGACAGGTGTTTAAAGTAGGACATCTTATAGGGCTTCCCACATCTTGTGGTAATGCCAAAGAACAGAAGAACAAAGAAATTTGGGTAAGATAAGAGCATTGCAGGTGTGCCTGCAGTTAAAGGGTGCAGGGCTGGGAAACTCACAGAGTTGGGAGGGAAGGAAGCAGAGCTGCACCTCCCCCACCCATACTCCTTTTAGAGACTGGATTTACATGGGAACTGTTTCCAGTGTGGGACCAGCCTAATGATTTTATCTCATTCTCTATCTGACTTCCCTCCAGTGAATCTTGTAAAGGAACCAGCTACCTGATCCTTTAATCCAGCTAACATTTTATAAAAGAAGATTCAAATTAGTTTTGCTTATTCCAGATGCTTTATATGCAAATGAGCCTTAGAGTTGGTGGCTGAGTCTAAGCAGACACCATGATGTGTTGGAGAAAATACTCCCACCTGACAGCCTTCCACAAACAATGGTATCATTCTTTTTTTTCCATGTTGCTGGTATCTCCCTCCTCCCATGAGAAGGATTTGAGAATGCTCAGGTATCCACTGTGCAACTCTTTGATTCCCTAGAATAAACTCCAGATTCCTTGTCTGTGTAATTGTCTTCCACTTTCCCCAAACAACACGTGGATCACTACCCCCGCCTTCTATAAAAAGCATTACCTATGCAGTATTAATCAGAGTTTGCAAGTCAAATATTAAGATCATTCCTTGGGGTAATTCGATGGTACAACACTGCCATTTGATTTTCCCCTTTGCAACTCTAACTAGACAAGAGAGACTGAAAATGTTGAGCTAGAAATTATTTATTTAAAGCCACAAGCCAACACACATAGACTCTGGCTAAAGATTGCTTAATCTCCTTCTAACAAAAGTGGCATCTTAATGCAGAGCAGTGTGACACTCCATCCTTGCCTGTGGGCCAGGACTTCCATTCCCCCATGTAGCCTGGCATTTGCCCTCCAGCATTCCCACAGTGCTCCACTCCAAATGGAAGTGCTCTTAATTTCAAATGATTTATTGGGGACAAGAAGGAGGCTGGTCCAATCTAAGTGTGTTTGTATTTTGGCTTTCCATGTCTCTGGGGCTGATTACAAGGAGGTATCTTATACTGTGAAGTGCGGATGGGGAAAAGAGAAGAGTTAAATCCAAAGACAGCAACTAAATTGCCAACTGTCAGGGGAACAGTTACACAACTCCCGTGGGGTAATTTCTTACAGATTGGTCCAGCTGGATTATTCAGAGTTGCGTACTAACTCTGGTGAGACAACAGTAGCACTGGCCACTATTTCTGGGCAGTCCTGTTCCCACAGCAATGGCTTGTGTTGCTACTCTTTCCACATGCTAGAGATGTTATCTCTTTATCTCTAACATTTGTCTATGATATACTTAAATGGAAGGCCCTAAGTTTAGTATACTGTTGATTCTGCAGAATGCCAGTCAAATAATAGATACACCATAAAATGTTAAGTGAATGAAAATATGTGGGGTTAGTTACAACTGTATCTGAGCTAAAGCAGGTGTGGCTTAAGGAAGAGAGTGCTATATTTAAATAGTGGAATCTGACTCGAGCAAGCATACTACTTGAGCTCTCACTAGCCATGTATAGAATATCAGTTGGAAGCTAAAGCATTGCACATCCCCACAGAACATTTTGCAATAATAGAAATGTTTTATATCCGAGTTGTCTAATACAAGTAACTACTCTTTAGTGCAGCCACTGGACACGTGACTTTCAATGCTACTTAGTTTTGATAAATTAGTTTACATAGCTGCATGGGACTTGCTTACTTATGAGACATCATGGGTTTGGAGATTTCCCCAGAAACAATTCTTTGATGTTTTTCACAGGGAAAAGTATATTGCCCAAGTGTGAGCGTGCGCTTGCTGGGTTACAAGGTGTTGCTGCTCAACTCAGGGTCAGCAGAGTACGGGTATTATGAGTGTTTCTTTCAAGAAACGCAGACTTCTATTAGAGCTTTTGGCTTTGCACTCACTAACTATATGACCTTGAACACCTCGCTGTTATTATTGGCATGGAGAGTTCCCCATCCTGCCAAACGTGGCAGGATGAAAATATTAATTTTCTGGGGAAGATAGAATAAAGTGTCAACATTGTTCTAAAAATGAGTTGTTGATGGGTGGTAACCTCCTAAAAGAAAAATATCTATATGATGTTAGGCACCACACACTTACATGCAACACATATGCAACAAATGCCCAAGTACTCACACATGTATGTACATACACAAACATACATATACACACAAGTAAACACACATACATCTTACACCTACTATGTACTGCAGTTATGATTCTTCTTCCTTTATTAAAAAAAAGTATGTAACTTGTCCTGACTCACATAGCTTTGACCTAATGACTCTGGACAAGACAGCTGTGATATCATTTCTTCAAAGGAGCTAGTCAGCTAGAAAGACTGGTCACAGTCTTTCCTCCCCCAACACCTCAGATGCTTCCAGTCTTCCCAGCCACCAACTCAATGCCCTTTCTTTCCCTTACTCTTTAGAAAAGCAGAAAGACACACAAAAAGCTAACAAACCAGAATATTAAAAATGAGAGAAACAGCGCACAAGAAACACACAAAACAAGACATAGAAACACAAAACTGGAAACCATAACATAAAAAATAGATTAGTAAGACTTGTCCAAACCGAAATATATGAGACAAAAAAAAACAAAAACAAAAACAAACAAAAAAACAAAAACAAAAAAACAAAACAAAAACAAAAACAAAAAAACCTACCATTGAATTTCTTTTTCATTGTTCATCAGCTGCCAGACATGGGACTCACACTTAAGTGTGGTTAATACCTATAGTGAAACTCCATTGGGAAAAAAAGTAAGTTTTTCCTTGCAAATAGATGTCACTTGGAGATACCTTTTTGGTTAGGAATGGGAGTCAGTATCCATTTCTCCACTCAGCAGTGGGACTTCATCTGGCTGGAACCTGTGTAGGCTGTGTGCATGCTGCCACAGTCTCTGTGAATTCATATATATGTGCGTGTCATACATATATGACAGTCCTTTCGTGTCTGGAAGACAGTCTTTCCTTTGAGTGAGTTTCACCATATTGTTGGCAATTATTTAACAGGAATGTATGCAGCAAACATGAGAAGTCGAGGGGAAAGCACAAAGGAAGAGAAAGAAGAGGAAATGAACCAATATGTAAGACCTCAGCTCAGTGGGCCATGTTTCTCAGTTTATTTCTGACCACCATTCCCCATTTGGCTTGAATACAGGGAACAGTATGGGAATATCCAAGGGGACCATATGGGGATATCCTTGAATTGAAACTGTCGGTTTTTCAGTACCTTGAGTTCAAATAATTCAATGACTAGGGTCGCTCATCAGACTGGACAATACATGCTTTTATCCACCGAGACATCTCACCAGCCCAACTATCAGTTTTTACCAGAAGAAAAATGATAAAAAGTTGCATTCTTTTCACTGGTTGTCCACATTGGTGTGCATGCGTTATCCTGAGTACTGGAAGGAGAGGGCTTCATTTTAAAGAGGTGTTTAGTTGTCGTTTAGGCCTTACTGTCCCCAGCCCTGACAACCTGAGGATGGCCACCCTCTGTTCCTGGTCTTTAAGACTTATAAAAGACTCTGATGAAACTGACCTCACCATAAAGTGGGACATTCAGACTGTGGTCAGTCCAGTGGTCACTGTGACTACTGCCCCAGCCTTACCATCCCCAGTCCTGTCTGCTAAGGAAAAGAAACATAGTTTGGTCTCTTTTTTTCTTTTTTTTTTTCTTTTTTTTTTTTTTGCATGTACCTTCAGGTATGCTGTTGGAAAAAAAAAAATAAACCTTCCTCTAAGCTGCTTCTCTCCCAAACCAAAACAAAACATGTTCTCATACCGCAACACCTGCACATTTTTAAGTATATCAACCAAAAGGGGTTGGTCCATTAATCAACTGACATTGACAAAAGTGTTAACATTCTTCACATGCTAGCTGAAGTACACCGTGGTCTTAGATCGCTATCTCCCTCTTCCTTTCATTGCTGGAGGCACCAAAGGAAACAAGCCCCTTCCACGTCTCTGTGCAGCACAGCTTTGCTTCTTAACAACAATGGTCCATGATTGTGCTTCTTCGAAGCACAATTAAAAACAAAAGTTTGGACAAGTTTGGGTCTGCTGCTATAAATATTACCAGACAGTCTAAGTGACTGAGGACTTTTATTAAACAGATATATTCCAAAATCTATGGAGAGATTGAAATTTTCGAGAAATGAATAATAATAATAAAAAAATGGCACCTGCATGTGTTAGGATTTGGAGCCCATACTTTAAGGGCTGGGACCAGTTTTGGTTCGAATCTGAAATGCTCATTTTAAGTGCTCATCCTACCATATCAAGAGGCAGTGGGATCTCCGGGAGAAGGGTCTTGCTGTGAAGTAAGTCACTAGGAGTCGAACACAGGTTCCAGTCTTCGTTTCTGTGGTTCCTAGTTCACCTCAGTGTGAACAGTCATTATTATGCGTGTCAGTGCCATGATGTTCTACTAAAGGACATAGAAGAGTACATTGAGCTCCATAAAGACAGCGCCGGGGCAAGTGAGAGCCGGACGGGCACTGGGCGACTGTGCCTCGCGGAGGAAAATCAACTAAACCTGGGCAAAGGAGATCCTAAGAAGCCGAGAGACAAAATGTCCTCATATGCGTTCTTTGTGCAGACCTGCCAGGAGGAGCACAAGAAGAAGCACCCAGATGCTTCTGTCAACTTCTCAGAGTTCTCCAAGAAGTGCTCAGAGAGGTGGAAGACCACGTCTGCTGAAGAAAAGGGGAAATTTGAAGATATGGTAAAGGCTGACAAGACTCGTTATGAAAGAGAAATGAAAACCTATATCCCTCTCAAAGGGGAGACCAAAAAGAAATTCAAGGACCCCAATGCACCCCAAAGACCTCCTTCGACCTTCTTCCTGTTCTCTTCTGAGTACCGCCCAAAAATCAAAGGCGAGCATCCTGTCTTCTCCATTGGTGATGTTGCAAAGAAACTAGGAGAGATGTGGAACAACACTGCAGCGGATGACAAGCAGCCCTACGAGAAGAAGGCTGCCAAGCTGAAGGAGAAGTACAAGAAAGATATTGCTGCCTACAGAGCTGAAGGAAAACCTGATGCAGCGAAAAAGGGAGTGGTCAAGGCTGAGAAGAGCAAGAAAAAGAAGGAAGAGGAAGATGATGAGGAGGATGAAGAGGAGGAGGAAGAAGGGGAAGAAGAGGAAGAAGATAATGATGATGAATAAGTTGGTTCTATTGCAGATTTTTTTTTCTTGTATATAAAGCATTTAACCCCCCTGTACACAACCCATTCCTTTTAAAGAAAAATTGAAATGCAAGGCTGTGTAAGATTTGTTTTTAAACTGTACAGTATCTTTTTTGTATAGTTAACACACTTCCGAATGTGTCTTTAGATAGCCCAGTCCTGGTGGTATGTTCAATAGCCACTAACCTTGCCTGGTACAGTCTGGGGGTTGTAAATTGGCATGGAAATTTAAAGCAGGTTCTTGTTGGTGCACAGCACAAATTAGTTATATGTGGGGACAGTAGTTTGGTTTTTGTTTTTCTTTTCTTTTTGTTTTATTTTGGGTTTTGTTTTTCCATCTTCAGTTGTCTCTGGTGCAGCTTATATGAAGATAATTGTTGTTCTGTTAACTGAATACCACACTGTAATTGAAAAAAATTGCAGCTGTTTTGTTGACATTCTGAATGCTTCTAAGTAAATACAATTTTTTTATTTAAAAAAGTAATAAATAAAGCACATAAGAGCCAAGTCAACTCTTTTGAGTTATTATTGTCAGATATTTTGCTCACAGTCATATGATAGTGGCTAACACAGACACAGTCACAGACACACAGACACACACACACACACACACACACACACACACACACACACACAAGCTTATTTAAGCTACTTATTGAGTAGCTCTGTACTCTAGGCTTGATATAACCATTGCTATCTTGGAGTCAGAGCAGTCGAGATTCTCAACAAGACAGTTTAAAGTTGGGTCATGAAGAGGAGGAAGCCCATGCTGAGCACACTGGACACTCCGTGAGATCTCAGGAGTGAGGCTCCTTTCCTTGCTGGAGTCACACAGTTAACAGTTCAGGAAACAGTTAACTGTCTTCCCTTCTCAGCAATGTTCCTGTAACCAGCCCCAATTAAACTCAATATTTTGGCAAGGTACAGTTGAGTGGCATTGTTTCTGAAGTCTGTCCCTAGTGGAATACCTACAGTAACCAGCAAACTTTCATGTAACAAAGTGAACTTTTATACTGAAACCCATAAACAGTGCAGTGTTAAACAATAACTTTTCTTCAAATATTCATTGCTTAACATAAAGTATGGGCAACAGTAGTTGTCTAGCACTCTGAATGAGTCAAACAGTTGATGTATAAAAGTAAAGGGGAATTCAGAAATAAGTTTAGACTTTTAGGAAAGATGATGGACATACCTGTACAATTGAAAATGATGCACAGGCCATCTGGACCCATTGAGACAAATCTCAAAACTCCAATAGCTTTCATGCTTTCTCTATGCTACTTTAAAAATAAGATCATAACAGAAATCATCAAGAATATATTTCTTACATGATGCTTCTTCCCATGGTTCTTAAACTCGGTTTGTTTTTTTTCTCCCACTGAGTTATCTAGTCCTGGTACACTGCTAGCTTTCACTTTTAAAAAAAAAATCGTTACCCTAAAGACTCTCTCTTACTGTAGGTGAGATTAGGTTTTGGGACTAAGAAATAAATCATAAATAAATAAGGGTCAAGTCCTTCCTCCTCTGGAAAAGTTCAACAATAAGTGAAGAGACAAATGTAATCGGAGGGTGGTATGGAAGTATTGTGTTCTCAGCAAGGCTCAAAGGATGAAGCAAATTCTGGAAACATCAGAGCGGCCTCCTGAGAAGCCACACCAGAGATAGCTGTTCGACAGTTACTTTTACCGCCCACTCATGGAAGTAGACCCTGTGAGCATAGCAATAAGGAGGCAGAATCAGGGAGATCAGGAAACTAACCTACGCTTTTTGGCAAAACAGCTTCCAGTAAATTAAAAAATGATAAATAATGACCATGTAGAGATTGGGATGGAGAATCTTAAGACTTCCTCAAGAACACACTATAAGATTTCATCCAGTGGACGACTGGCACTATCCTCTACATACACAATTACGTACAATTATTTTCCTATGCATATAAACCTACGACAGTTTAATTTATAAATTAAGTATAATAATGTATTAACAACTGCTATAATAAACAAAATAAAGCAGTTATATCAATCTGCAACAGCAAAAGTTCTGTGAACATAATATCTCTCTCTTCCTTTATTGCTAAAAAGCTACTTTACACTTTCACTTTTGCATATTTTGCTTTCCCAGAACTTCTGTTTTTGCCCTTTGGGGTCTTACTTATTCAGTACAGTAAACTTTTTAAGCACAGCACAGCAGAACCTTCACAAATGGTTTAACTGCAGAGGCTGATGGTTAGACAACATAACCAGTGTGGACAACAGCAGGTTATCTGTATCCTCTATGGGACAGAGTGGGGTGACACAAGACTTCACCAGAGTACTCAGATTGGTACAAAATTTAAGAGGACTTTTTTTTTCTTGAATGTTCTCTTTCTTTCATCTTTCAGATGAAAGGTTAAGGAAACTTAAAATCCAACCTTTGGATGAAGAAGTGTCAGATGAGATGTACAGCATCAGGTCTTCTAAGGAAGAGGATATCCAGGTGGAACTAGGTGGGTCTCATGAAATCCCATGACGCAGGGTAAAGGATTATAGGCCACTTGCCCCTGCTTCCCAATAGTCACTTGGTTTTTAGGTTTGGCCCTTTTTCCTTCATTCTTATATTTTATTCATTTCTAGGGCCATAAATGCTCAAAAGGTAACTCAACATTTTAGGTTATAAACTTTAGGCTCCCCAATTAAGATCTTTACCATGGATCAAATTTTATGACAACCTTGCAAGAACTTAACATTAGTATCAGAATATCTGGTAATATTTTGCATCTCCTTTAGGCTTAGTTGGCTTGAGTAGTCTCCTTTATGATTAAAAAATTGTCAGGTAAAGTGATCTGTCTCTGTCCACATTTATTACGCCCTATTTATGTAACTGTAATGCTTAATTTGATGTATAGATGCTGGGCATGAGGAAGCATAAATGCAGATACCAGTGATAGACTTGGTGCCTCCGTGTCTGAGCACCTGGATCATCTGGGGACTGTTACAGAGCTAATTGTCAGGTGTAAGTGCACTGTAATACAAGGCCATCCTAAGCTTCAAGAATAACCACCTCTGCCCTTAGACCAGCCTTAAAGAGAAACAGTCATAGGCATTTCTCAGTATGATAAATAGATTGTAAAGTGGCCTAAATTGAAGGGTACAGAGACAGATAGAGGAATATGGACAAGGTGCCTGACCTATGTCTACAAAAAAAGAAAAAAGAAAGAAAGAAAGGAAGGAAGAAAGGAAGAAAGAGAGAGAACAAGAGACAGAAAGAAAGAGGACAAGAGACAGAAAGAAAGAGAGGGAGAGAGAAAGAAAGAAAGAAAGAAAGAAAGAGAAGAAAGAAAAGAAAGAAAAGAAAAAGCTTATAATGCTTTGGAGCCTGGCTTGAGGCATTGTATTCCTTAAACCATGGAGATTTTTTTCTTCAAATTATATATTGCAGACTCATCTTTCTCTTCCCTGGAGTAAAGAAATCCCAGGTTTCCTATAAGATGAACTGTGTGTGCACGTAGCTGTGCGTAGTAAGAATGGAAGAGGATGTTAGGGTCAGATTGCAGATGTGTATGCAGAAGATCGTGGGGAGACACACAAATCTCAAATTTGAGGTCATCTTAGGTTACAGAGTAGAGCTACCTTAGAAAAATAGAATAGTACCCTACAATTGGAAAGAAATATGGAAACGCGCATACTACATGCCTACCAAGCATGTGCATAACAATGACTAGAAACCAGATTTCTCTCTTGAGTTTTAAAACTGGGATGTTGTGAGATCAGATCAGTGCTGCACAGTTACATACTTGCAGTTAGAAACACCGGTTGGATCAAAAACATCAGCATCAGGGCCAGGGCCACCTGCTCCCCAACTCTAGCAGCGGTGACAGCCATACTGCTACAAATTAGAGTATGGGACAAGGTTTTGAATTAAGGTAATAGAAGCTTTTTGAATGGAAAAAAATTAAAAAAAAAAAAAAGAATTTCAAGGCCCCTTGAAAAGCAAACTAAAAGTACTTAGTGATATAGGAAAGATTAAGACAATTAATTTTCAAAGTTCTCTTCTGGCTTTGGCTGAGGGTCAGGGCTAAAAGCCCAATTAAATAAGAGACAAGAAGGCTGTGGTGGAGCACAGAACGAAGAAGTATCCTTGAAGTGGTCTACCCATGCCTACCCATGGAGTCTCAGTCCCTTGCTATAACATGAGTGGGAGACAGTCACTTGTTCTTGATGGTCCTGCTGACTCTGGTATCTTTCATTTCCTCAATATCCTAATATATGCTGATATTTACACTTGAGAAAGTTAGGGCCATAGAGATGGCTTAGCAAGTAAAGTGCTTGCCACCCCAAGCCAGATGACTTAAATTTGATTCCTGGGACCCACATCTGGGAACGAAAAAAATTCTGCAGCAATTTGTCTTCTGACCTTCACATGGGTGGACCCAGCACACATCCAAATCACCCCTACCCCCACTCTTTTGCACAAAAATTAAAATAAAATTTTAAAACACATGAGAAATGTTTCTTATAATGTTCTGGATTTCAGATTGGTTCGGAAAACACCGAAACATCTGCTGGAACCTTCTGCCAAATCTATCATTCCCTTAGGTTAGACACACTCTTGAATTTGACATACTCCCACGGTTGTTGTATTTCTTTTTTATTGGTGCATATTAAATATAGAATATCGGGTTTCGTTATGACATTTTAATGTATGTGAATAATGTATTTTAATGTATTTTAATCATCATCTTCCCCACCGCTACTTCTTGTCTTTCCCACTTCTCTCACTGGTCCCTCCCTCTTACCAAACAATCACTCTGTACTTTCACATTTATAACTTATTTGCATATGAGAGAAATTATATTTTCTTTCCGGTCTGTATTATTTTACTAAGTAATTTGATGAGCTCTAGCCCCACCCACTTTCTCACAAACATCGCATTTTCACTTGTCTTTTTGAGTAAATGATACTCCGTCAACTATTCCATTTGTCTTCATCCATTCATCAGTCAGGAGGTATTTGGGTTGTGTCCTGAACCAGGCTATAGTACATAATGCCACAGGAAGGATGAGTGTGTGTTCATTTCTATCATATAATGACTTTGACTCTTTCTGATAAAAACCCAAGCACAGCATTACCTGTATTACCTGATGGTTCAAGGTTGAGTCTTGAGGTACATCCATACTGACTTCTCCTGTGGCAGAATAGTCTAAATTTCTACCAGCAACATTTACTGTTTTCTTTTCCCTACATCCTCACCAGAATGTGTGTGTGTGTGTGTGTGTGTGTGTGTGTGTGTGTGTGTGTGTGTGTATTTTAAATCTCTCAGTAATAGATGTTCTAGTCGAAGTAAGATTTAATTTCAATGTTTTAATGTAGTTTTGGTTTGCATTTCCATGATGGCTAAATGGTTGGTCTTCTCTTGTGTGTATACTTATTGGCCATTTGTACTTCTTTGAAGAAATATTTCCTTGATTCGTTTGCTTGCTCATTGCTAAATTCTTGGTGTTTTGACTGACACGTTTCACTGATTGCTGTTTCTTGTTATAGAACAGATCACTTTAGACAGACTAGTGACTTCCTGTAGCTTTTACTATGCGGCTGTTGTTTTCCCAATGCATTTTGCAGGTACCTGAGTGGACCAGACCAGCATAAAGAGCAACTCTACCATCTTCTCCACCACCCAGTGAAACAGAAGAGCTTCTGGATGGAGTACACAGACTCTTTGACACCAGAGAAATGTCAGTGTTTCCATTCAGTCTCTTAGAAGGTCTCCAGCAATACTGACTCTAGTGCCTAGCAATCAACTTCTCAGTTTTACCAGCTGCCTGCCTGCTTCCCTACTCCCTCTATGTGCCCCTGGGACCATGTCCAAAATAAGAGGCTGCTACCTATACCCTTGTGTTTGTATCTGTTTAGAGAAAACTAAAATGAAGACAAGATCTATGGCCTATCAAAGTCATCCTTTTGAGTTTCTGCTGACTTCTGGATTGTACCTGCTCCTAAAGAGTTACAGCCTCCATCTTCGAGACCTAAACAGTCCAGTCCAGGCAAGGGATGCTTAAGGACCACACGTAAACTGTTTGAGGTCACCTGGCATGATTGCTTCAATGACAATTGAATGTCTCTCTTCTGACCACAAGTCATTCCATGCACAATTTGGAAACAGGTAATCTGCAGTATGTCCCTCTGCCAAATCCAGCACATCTGCCTTTATAAATAACATCTGATTGAATGCAGGCATGACCACTCCCTTGCCTCTACCTTTGCCTTGCTTCCTCTCTTCTCAGTAGAGTAGGGGAATTGGAACAGAGACCACCACTCCTCATAGCCTGAAACTTTTACTCTCAGAGAGCGTCGAAGTTGACCTGCACTTCTTTCTAGAGGCAGGAGGCAGTGATTCTTCTTGACTCACTCACAGATAAAACAGAGAGCCACTCCTTCCTTTTCATCTATGATCAGTGGAGCATGCATACCCACTACTTTTTTTGTGTGATAGACATTTGTGGCAGAGCCCAAGGACCAAAGCTGCAACTTCGACTTCTCCTAAATTAATTATTATTTAAGCACATCTGCCTGTTTATTTAAAGAGGTGCAGTGGCCTCTACTTGTGCACTTGTGTGGCGCTAAACATCACACAGAGTTCTCAAGTGTCGCAGCAATTAGTCAAATGGGGAAAGATGCTGCTTCAGGATGTTCAGGGACACTGTACTTGATAATATTTAATTTGCTCAATATTACAATTAGGTAACTTCAAGAGTGTTATAAACTCAATAATGTCAACATGTTTCCATTATCTTCAGTGTATATATTATTTTTAACCTACTTCACACATAAGAATATATTAATGCATTTTTTGGCTGCTGGTAAAGTGGCCCTCTAGCAGGCTTGTGAAGGACTTAATAACCTTGTGGAAACGTCTTACTGATGAATATCTTAAACTCATTGGAAAATCACTTAGTGAAGACTGAAGCAAGGTACAGGTTATTATTGGATGAAAGAGAGAGACTGAAGACGACAGTAAGACTGAAAAGCCAAGATGCCAAACTGACAAAGAAGTAGCTGGGTTCCAAGTCAAAAAAAAAAAAAAAAGCCTGGGTTTCCAGCCCAAGTGGCATAACCTGTTTGCAATGTGAACACAAGAAAGTTGTTGAACTTGTTAGAAACTTGACCTCTTCATTTCCAGTTACAAAGAATTGGTCACTGCAGTAATATTCACATGAGAATGTGATTTGTAGGTGGTTGGCCAGTGAGGCAGATGAACTGCAAGGTACCAGGTGGATATGAATTACTATTGTACAAAGCTGAGCAAATGGAGAAATGAGCATTGCTACTTCCTGTTGTCATCCATCACTATGTCTCCATGGCATTTTATAGCAGGCAATATAAACAAGGAAACATGCTGACAGAAAGAACAATACATTTCTTCCACCAAGAACTGTGTAAACAGAAATGACAGGTGACCATTTTTCTGTGTTCCAGATTCTGTCCAGATTGCCCGTGCACTCTAGGCTGGAGAGAAGTACCCTTCTCTGGTGGGAGAGAAGTCACCAAGAAAACAAAATATGTGAGAGTCATATGACTTCATACTGTGAGTGGCCAGTGAGCTGCAGCCAGATTTCATTTGCTTATTTAGAGAGCAACTTCTCCAGCCTTTGGGCAGTCCCTGATGTCCCCTCCTCTTTCTCTGACTGTTTAGAAGCAGGCATAATCCTGTGCCTGGATTGGTAAACATTTATGTAACTCTACTGCTTGGCACTGGTGTGAAATTACTGATATGTTGGGATCCTCTGTTTTCCCTAATTAGACCAGTGAGTGAGGGATTTGCAGAAACACTTCCAGAGACTCTCACTTTAATATTAACTAATGTGCACTTGGCCTACTTTTTGATTTTCCCACTGAACATATAGGGTCAGTTTCTCATCTTGCTTGGCACCCCTGTGGAGTAAGCTCCAGGCTCAGAACTGCAATGTTTCCAAAGGCAATGTCCTCCCTCTCTTCTCCCCAACCCTGTCCTTGGCCTTCTACCAGGCTCTGTTTGCTGACCATTCATAGACAGACAGACAGACAGACAGACAGACAGACAGACAGACAGACAGACAGACAGAATTATGCTTTCATGGGTATGCAGGATTATTTACAGGCCTACAGTAACAAGGCTAATGTGCCATCGATAGTTGTGCATTTAAATATGGACTGACTTTCAGAACCTTAGGATAATATTTATTCAGAATTTGTAAACATGACACCAGGAAAACAAAAAGGTCTTCTCCATGAAGACCTGACAGAACCACAATAGAAACCTGGAGTCAGATGGTATTCAAATACTAGGCCTTGAACCAACTTCTGGAATCACCAGCTCATCAATTAATCCCAACTCTAGATTCTCCACCAATTAATGAAAATAAAATCTGTTCTTTACTTGGTTATTAGTTTACAATGAATGTGATAGAAAAATTCTAGCCATACCCAATACCTTAAAGAACTAAACAAATTACTATTGTAATAGAATTAATAACATCCACCTAACCCATCATTTCTGAGAGTCTCATGAGATCCTCATGCACAGAAAATAAAAGTTGTAAAAGGTAACTAAACATGCTGCTCTTGGTGTTGGGAAGGAGAGCATCAAAGCCTTCAGTTGGTGGTGGGAAGGAGGGTATCTATACCTTTAGTAGGTGGTGGCAAGCAGGGCATCAGAACATTCAGTTGGTAATGGGAAGTAGAGCATTGGGACCTTCAGTTGCTACGGAGATGACAGTGCATCAAAGCTTTCATTTGACTATTTTGTCTTTTGAGCATTAAATAGGCTTAGATTCTTTACTTTTGTTTCTTTAAAACCCTTGACTTCCAGCACTATGTATACTTTCAGGTCAAGAAGTAAAGCAAGGGAAAAGCAAAAGAGGGAGAGGGCAGGTTCCCAACAACGTTTTGTTGCCTAGAAAGGCTTCCTCTTCTAGAACAACATGGTGCGGCACTCTACAAGGTTCCGATTCCTTTCAGTGCTCACATTCTGCTGGGATGCTGTTATTTTTTCCCCAAACTTTAGTTCTGGCAAACTGTAAGACTACCTAAGCACTAGAAGCATGTCAGGAGAATTCTTGGACAACATAAAGTAAACAGCTTTTTAGAAACTATGAATTCTACACTTAATTCTGCATCTTCATTTATTATGTACCAATAGCCCTGCTTGTGTGTATCAGTCTCATTCCCACAGCCTACTTGGTTTAGAGTTTTTCCTAGCTCCCTACCTTGGCTCTGTTATGGTCTGAATTGAAATGTTTCCCACAGACCCTTGTTTTGAATATGTTTTCCCTAGCTCGGTGTATCCCTCAGGAAATTGTGAGACTATTAGGAGGTGGTGCTCAACTTTGGAAAAAAGGCCACTTGGGAGTAGAACTTTAAAGATTATTGCTGATCCTGCTTACTGTGGTCATCTGTTTTCTGCTCTACCTGGAAGCAAATAGCCTACAGTACCGCCACCAACTCTTCCTGACCACAGTGGCACGAAATCCTCAGGAACTATGAACTAAAAATAAACTATATCCCCTCTTTTCTGTCAGACATTGTGTTCACAACACTAAAGAGTAATTAATAAAGGTCCTCATCTTGCTACAGCCCATTCTTGTGCTTTCACAGTCCATCTCTTTGTTAAGATAGAAAAGCTAACTCTTCTCCCTGGTAATGTCCATCCCAGTAGCATGTGGCTCATGTGGGGGAAGAGGTATTCCATACTGCCCATCTGTATTGAAATATCTTTATATTACTCAGAGCCAAAAGTATTAGGGGGAAATATTTTGCATCAAGGTTATCTCTCAACTTTCAGAGTCCTACAGTCACACCAGCTACTGGTATACACACAGCCAGCTGTGTTATCTCTGCCATACTCATCAAAGAAGAGCTTTTCAGTCCTGACTCCTTGGCTTCTCAGTCTTACAGTATATACTAACTTCTCTAGTGTCTGGAAATTATCTTGATGCTGTTGGAGGAATATGATGGTTTGGGGAATAAACAGCTGCTGAAACAATCACACCTCTTAATACCACATCATTACCACTTCCATCATCACATCTACCATCAACTTGTCATTCAACTCACTATAAGCCACACGGCTCTAAGTACCATCATGCTTCTTTATTTCACTTCAATCAACTTACACTATGTTTTATTATTGCTTCAAATGTACATATACACCATACTTATATCACACATACATTCTCGTACACCATGCGCACATACACATAACACCCACACTCACAAGTATCACACACATACACACAAAAAACACATATCTCACACTCACACCAAACATACTCACAATGCACACACACACACACACACACACACAAACACACACACACACAGTTTTAATGAAGGTCCCTGATTCTTTTCTGTACACTGGGGAAATATCTTTTGTTATTTCTGGTTAGTAGTTCCTGGTTATATCATCTTCTTTGACAGCTTTTTTCTCTGATAATCTTTTTGTATCTAGGTCATACACAGGTTATGAGACTTTTATAGAAGTAAGAGACCCTGTCTATCTATTCTGGCACTGCCTGCCATATGCTCTGGGACCACAATGTCCACCCTGAGGAAAAAACAATAATACTTTTCTTAGTCTTGTTTTCTGTGGCCTCTTACCTCACTGAGGAAAGTTTCACTGGTCTTCTCCCCCCACTTCCTTTTCTGTTCCCTTCCTATCTCTCCCCTACTCCCACTCCCCTTCTCTCAATTTGCATTTTCTTCCTTTTCCCTATTCTCCCTCCTTTCAAGTTTATCATCATCCTATCATCCAATCTCAGAATCCTGAAAACGTTGTAAGATGCTAGAAGAATATATTTAACCTTTTATAGAAAGGAGAACAACACTTAGTCAGGGTGAGTAAACTATGTATGGATAAACAAATTGTAATAATCTGACATTAACATTATCTGCAATATGTGTCATTGTCACCATCATCACCTCCCTTGCCACCAATATCAGGACTCTCACAAAAGTAATACTACTTTAGAATTAATGCAAGAAAGTGAAGATGAATCAGATTTGCAATAGTTTGGAAGATTTTGTTATCACTCTGGAGACATAAGAGCACACAAGGGATCCATGATGCTAACTTCTAAGCTCCAGAAGCTCTCATCTTGACCCAGACCAAGATGCCTCATCTCTTTATGTAATTCTTCAGCAATTCTAATAGCTTACCAATGCAAAACCATAAACTTTCTTGATATATAGAGGAAGACGGGATATTCTTCATACTGACTATACATGTCAGCTCTTTGCTGACTTTCAGAAAGGTAGAGCTGGTGGCAGCAAATAACACACATTAAAGCAACATCTCACTGATAGCTCCCTCTCTTATTCCCAGGTAAATGCTAACTTTATATAAATTCCATTTAACTAATGAGAAGGAAAACACACTCGAAGGTAAAGGAAGTGCAGGTGTAAGGTGGCCCGTTTAATGGGTAGAGAATTCCTCCCAAGAAATGGGCTTGCTGTCATTATTCCTACAGCTGCATGATTCCAGATCTTAAGTGCCTGGAGGCAGAGCCCAAAATACATCCCCAGTTCTGATTGCATAGGAACAGCGCCCATGTTCTGAGCAATAACTATGTGTTCACCCACACAATCAGATGTTCACAAACAGCACACCTGATAGTTCCCACATCGGCTTTGTAGAAGTGGTTTTCTTCAAAACGACTATGCTGATTCTCAACATCAAATAACCCTGAAGTTGTAAGTTAACAGTTCTAGTTAAGGCTTGTGTTCATAACAACAACATCAAACAGCCCCAAACTTCGTAACCTCTGCTCTTATTTAAAAGTGGTAGGGAGTTGGTAGAATTGACTCCCCTCCCTTACCAAGAGTGTTTTCAGAGTTCCTACCCTCATGACCTTTCAACTAGCAGTGGTTTAGTCAGTGAACCAGTTGCCTTTGCAAATGTGGCACCATCCTTCAGGTCTACCCATCCATTCCCCCAAACCATCAGTTGTCTAGTGCCCTTCTACCTCTTCCCTGTCAGGTTAGGGCATTAGCATTCTCTGTATAGGGCTCAATTCATTCATACCCACTTTTCTCTACCCATTTTCTCCACTTCATCTGTGAAACATTGTGAAAGGTTTTGAAAAATACCTAAGTACAAGAAAGTACAATAAAGTGACTTTGGCAACCTGATTAGTAGCCTCCAACATTGTTTCTGACTCTCACGATTGACCAATTGGCAACTTTATAAATTATAGGTCACTAGTAGCAACACAAGCAGATCCATTCTTGTATAGTCTGACATTATTCTGTCATAGTCTGCATGGGAAATGAACAGTTTTCTCCCAATGTGTGTGGGGGTGGGGCAGTTTCATGTCAGTTGTAAATTTATTTTTGTATTCATGACAGTTGTTTTGTGTATTGCTGCAAATTCTTCTTTGAACCACTTACAGACTCTCTTATTAATTAATAAATTAAATAAAATGTTTGACATGTGTTCATGAAAGTGTTTTTGTATCTCTATGAGAATTGTGATTCTATATTAAAAATCTTCAATATGTCTATTCTTGACATTGTGATTGATCTTAATTTGGATTTTCCAAAAAGCAGAGACTAAAGTGAAAATTTGGTTGTTAACATTTCATTGTGGAGGAAGGAAGTGTGTAAGAGGGTTTTCCATTACTATAACAAATACCTGAGATAATGAATTTATAGAAGAAAAGGATTATTTTGTTCAGAATTTAACAGGGTTTGGCCAATGATGGGTTAGCCCCATTGGTTGGGGGGCAGATATGAGATTGACCATCTTGGCAAGTTCATGTGGTAGAAGGAACTCCTCAGCTAGTGGTAGACAGGAAGGAAGAAGAGAAAGGAAGAATCGGGATCCAATGACCTAAAACCTCCATCTAAGTCCCACCTCTTAAAATTCCATTTCCTTTCAACAACATTATGTTGTTGGCCAAATGTTTAACACATGGGCTTCTGAGGGTCATTACAGCTCTGAACTACAGCACCAGGAGGCCCTAGAGGTGTGTATTAATGATGCTGGAAGATGAGAGGGAAACCACTAGTGCTTACAGACCTGATTACCCTGAGCACTGGAGCTCAGTTCCTCTGGGGCCTCTCCAAAGAGCTATTATAGAATTCACACCTCAAAATTGCTCACACAGAAGATATAAGGCAAGGCTGTTTCTCTGCCAAGTTCTCTCTTCTTATTGGTTGAGGGTTACCTTTGGTGTGGTAACTCTTTGTAATTCCTAGTTGTATCTTCTATGCTATTATTAACAGAAAAGAGTATGGGGCAGGAAGCTGAAGAGATACTAAGGTGAAAAAATACTGTTCCAGGTAGCTGAGGTCTCACATTGACTAAAATGCTCAGAATGTCTACACAAAGCTCAGACATACAGAGGAAGTGTGGAACAGGACACCCAACCAACTGGATAACCAGCGTAAGCGATTTAAAGTGGTGTCATTATATCCTGCCTCAACCGAGAACTTTGTTCAATTTCCCCTGGCTTTATAAGTTCTAAACACATGGTCCTGCATATTTTAACCTTAGTCTCATCTGCCACCTCTGGTTTTTCACATCCTCTTCCTCCATCTTTCCTCAGATACTTGCTATCTTTCTCAAAACTACTTTAACCTTTTGTGGTAATTATTCATCCCATCTAGCTAATTCATCTTTAACTAGCACCAGAAGTATTAAATGGCTACCCTTCATTTCCTTTCCATGTGTTGCCAGTTGATTTCCACTCCTGACTTATGTCACTGTTCTGCAATTTGTTTGTCTTTATCACAACATAAAGTACAGTGGGTTACATTTGTGTGTTTCTCTTTTCTCTCTCTCTCTCTCTCTCTCTCTCTCTCTCTCTCTTTCTCTCTCTCTCTCTCTCCTTGCATGAGTTCTTGGGGAGCAGAAATAATGCCTATCCATCTTCATGGCACCAGTGCTGAAAAGCTTCTCAAACCAAAGCAGGAACTCAAAATAAAAGTTTGTTGACTCAATGAAGTACTTGTTCCACAGTGCACTGTAAAGAGTTTGCAATAGTCAGGATAGGCCAAACTGTTCTTAGGAACACTCCAGACACTTTAAAATATTTGCCATTTCCCCCGTATTTGAGCAAATGGCCTCTGCTTTTAACAGTTACTCAGGATGCCAGCTGATCTCCTAATCAACTTATCTCAGCATGTTACCTCATTTATAAATAGGGCCATTGCAAGAATCTCCAAGAACAGAATGACACCTGATTCTTGTGGTGCATCCAAAAGCACCTGAAAGAAACACCAGGATGCAAATTGTATATTTCGGAGGTGATTTCAGGAAGGAGTGTGAAGGAGCTGAAAAATTGATACAGAAAGGGAAGAAAAAAGAAAAAAGAAGCGAGCATGAAGGGAGGAAAGAATAAAGAAAGACGTTCCTATAAAGAGCATCCCGAGGTTCAGTCATCAGAACTCCGTGCAGGAAAGTTCTGCCTACAGTGTTCTGAGAAGTCAGAGGTTACTCTGATGGGCTGACTTTTACATGTGACTTGTGGGTTTTCTCTTGAGGCTTTCAATGTTCTCTCTCTTTATTCTGAATACTTAGTATGTCAGTTATAATACACTTTCTCTAGTTTCTTTTCTGGTTCTATTTGGTGTTCTGCCTGCTTCTTGTATCTGTATGGGTGTGTCTTTATTTGGGAAAAATTATCTTCTGTGATCTTATTGAAGCTATGATATATTCTATTAATCTGGGATTTTCCCCTTTCAATTATGCCTGTTAAATTGAGTACTTGATCTTCTCAATGAAAACTTTGGAAGCCAAAAGATATTTTAAGTTCCAAAAAATGCAGATGCCAAGCTAGATTACTATGCCCAGCAAAACTGCATGCCATAGTTGAAGAAGAAAGAAAACACTTCCATGATTTCAAAAAACAAAAATAACTCATGTTCTCCAAACCAGCACTTTAGAAAATGCTAGGGTCAATACTTCACACCGAAGAAAGAAATGAACATAGCCAAAAGTCTACTGAAAGAAAATAAGCAAAGTATAGATAGGGAAACACAAAACAGGACTAAAAATATAAACAACTATTATAAAAATGGCAATCAACATAGAACTTACAATAATGACAACTTCTAAATATTAATGTCATGTCTTCATCTCTCAAATCAAGGGACATGGCTCAGCTGAATGAATTAAAAAACAAAATTTATCTTTCTGTTATCTACAGAAACCCATATGACCATAAAAGATAAAAATCTACCCTACCTTAAAATGAAAGGAAGGAATAACGCATTTCAAGCAATTGGGATTAGGAAATAATCTGGTATCAGTATCCTAAAATCAGATATTTATCTATCCATATGTCTCATATGTCTGTCTGTTTACACCACACACACACACACACACACACACACACACACACACACACACACACACAACTCTGGCACACCTAATTTTATTAAAAGCATATTACTAGAATTAAAGAGATGTATTAACATCAACCCAATGAAAGTAGGTGATTACAATACTCTACTTTCTCCAATAGATGGATCATCTAGAAAAAAAGAAAAATATCATACCTAAATTATATTATACATAAATTGATCTAATGTATATCTATAGTTATAGATTCTTCCATCAAAACACCATGTACAATTCTATTCAGCAGATCATGGGAGCTTCTCTAAAATAAACCGCAAACTGGGATACAAAGAAAATCTTACCAAATTCAGAAGAATGTAATATCTCTGTATATACTGTATGTAGTGGTTTGATTGAGAACTCTCTTCACAGTCTTATATGTTTGAATTACTGGTCTCCAGTTGATAGAACAGTTGGGGAAGGATTAGAGGTATGGCCTTACTAGATGATACATGTCACAAGGAGTGGGTAAGCTTTGAGTTTTCAAACCCATGCCATTCCCGATGAGACTTTCAGTTTCCCCCTTGACCTTCGGCATCATGGTTGTGAAACAGTTTTCAGCTACTACTCTAAATCCATGCTGATACTTCTCCTGACATGTTCCCCACCATAATAGTCATGGACTCTCTTTTGACACAGTAATATCCTATTAAATACTTTTTCTATAAGTTTACTTGGCCATGGTGCTTTGTCACAGCAGTAAAAAAGTAGCTAAGATACTGTCTGATCACAATACAATAAGACTTAGAATCAAAGCAAATAAATCCCCAGTAATTACAAAAACTCATAGGGATTAAGCAATACACTGCCAAATGACGACTTGGTTAAAGAAAAAATGAAGTAAATAAAAAGTAATCTTTAAATTAAATGAACATAAAATCATAATACATTATAATTTTGGGGACATATTAAAAGTGACCCAAGAGGGAAATTTATAGCTTGAAGCACCTACACTGAAAAATCAGAAAGCACAAATAGATGAATGATGAAACTTATGAATTTAAGCAAACAAGAACAAACCAATCTCCAGTTCAGTGCATGGGAAGAAATAATAAAAAAATCAGAGCTGAAATCAGTGCAACAGAAATAGAGAGAACAATGAACAGAGTCATTAATCTAAACTCTGACTCTTTGAGAAGGAAAACAAGATTGACAGATCCTTGGACCTGCTGACCAAAAGAAAAAAAAGATCCAAATTAAAGGAATAAAAACTGAATAGGGAAACATTTCAGCAAGAACACAACCCCAAAATGAAATTATGATAAGGAGCTACTTTTAAAACCTATGGCTGATTAAATTAGAAAATCTAAAAGAAAAAGATGCATTTCTAGATTCATCAAAACCTCTAAAGTTAAACAAAGAAGAGATCAACAACTTAAATAAACTTATAACAAATAGAAAGATCCTAACAGTAATGAAGAACTTTCTGACTAAAATCCCAGGCCTTCATAGATGAACAGAAAAATTCTACCAGATTTAAAAACAAAAACAAAAACAAACAAACAAACAAACAAAAAACCAAAAAATAACAAAAAAATAAAACCAAACAAACCTACTGCAAATACTTTTTTAAATTATTCAAAAAAATGCTTTTTAAATTATTCAAAAATAAGAAAGAAGCAAAGAAACAGACTCTAATACCAAACCCAGGTAAAGAAATAACAAGAATAAAACTACAGGCCAATATCTCTGAAGAACACATACAGATGAAAAATTCCCGATAAAATGTTTGCAAAGAGCATACACTCATATGCTAAAATGATCATCTACCAAAGAGATACAGGGATGTTTCAAAATCTGTAAGTCAATATATGTAATAAATCATACATGAACTTAAAAGACAAAAACTATATCATCTCAATAGACACAGCGAAGGCCTTTAACAACTTGTTTTGCAGCCTGCTTGCTTCGGCTTAGCAGTGAAGGGTATAAATTCATCATTCTCCACGTGCAGCTCCGTTCCACTATCTTTCCTTCCAGTTTTGTGTGTCCACATTTTAAAAGCATCCACCTATAAGACTTGCCTTTTTTACTTCCTAGTTGTTCAGTAACTATTGCAGGCTCCGCAGACTACTTTGTCTGATGCCACATCACCCTTGGAGACTCCCTGAGTATCTCAGACTCCTTGGAGATCCATGGTGGGTACTGGCAGCCACTTCTACCTTTGTTTTCTCTCTGATAAGATTTTGTATCATGAAGACATACTGGATTTTGTTAAAGGCCTTTTCTATGTTCTTGCAATGATCCAGTATTTATGGTGCTTCAAAAGCCAGAAACCTTGAAGCAGACCAATGGATGGCTCTTGCAATAAATATTTGCATATATATACCTGGGATACATAATGCATACATACATGCATACATACGAATGTACATATGTATGTACGTACATACATACATTCATACATACACACAAACACACACACACACATACACACACACACACACACATTGCAGTATCCAATCGCAATACAATGAACTACAATGAATGAATATTCAATGGAAAGATGGGAAAGGTAGAGGAACCGAGTGAGGAGTAGAGACAAGACAGTGGTGATAGGTGGGAGAAAATCGTGTTGTGGATGGAGGAACAGGTCATTGCTGAGAGAAACCAACAGGTTGGTGTACAACACCAGCCTGGAGCTTGCACTCTGACTCAGCCCCACCCCCAATATTCTGCACAGCACAGGATTGCCCTAGCTCTGAGCAACAGCAGGATGCCCAAGATGAAGAATGGGTCATTTTCTGGAATGGACTTGACTGTAAAGGCATCTATGGTTTGTGCTGTCCCTAAGACCACTGTGGTATCCATGGTCTGCTATCCCAGGCTATGTTGAAGCCCTAAGTTCCATGGTCCTACAGCAGCCAGTATTAGTGTTGATGTTCCTGGCCAGAGTTACCGATGAAGACCATACAGATGTCCTTGGCCTTTGTTGCTGCTGAGGATGGTGTCCATGGTTTGTGTGGGCACAGAGGGCTGTGTTTATATCCATAGTCTGTACTGCCATTGGGGACCTCTCTGAGGTCTCTGCTGATGCAGGATACCATGTGGATATCCATGCTCCATACTGTTGCCAGAAATCATAAGTCCATGACCCATGTTCCTACTAATGATAAAGGGCAAGGATGCTATGAAAAAACATAGAAATCTTCCCTCCCTTTTTCCCCTCTCCCTGTGCATGTGTATGTGTGTATGTATCCCACCCAAAAGTAACAGCCTAGACATAAAGACATTGCATGAATAGTTGTCTTTAAACTGTGGTAAGAATGAAGAGTCACTCTCCACAATTGATGGCTTCTGGGGAGAAGGGAAAGGGTAAAGAACATGATTTTATTTAAGAGTCTAGCCACTGGGAGTTTGACAATGCTTCAAAGAGTATATGAGCAATACAAATTGGACTTGTTTTCTTTTTTTCTTTCTTTTTGTATTTTGGGGTGGGGTGTAATTGAGAGGTGGGGCAGAAAGACAGGGAAGTGAGTATGCTCAAGGTTATTAATTTGAAATTCCCACATAATCAATAAAAATGTTATGAAAAAAATCTTAAAATAGTTTTGGAGAAAATAAACCTTAACATAATCAAAAATATGTATGATAACCTCATAGCTAACATCATCCTAAATGGAGAAAACGTGAAAGAAATGACATAACAGTTAGGAACAAGACAAGACTGTCTGCTATCCCTATTTATTTTCAGTACAGTCTATGAAGCACTGTCAAGATTAGTAAGACAAGAGAAGATTGAGTGCAAAGAAATAAAGAAGTCAAAGTATCTCTACTTAAGAGATGATACAATATTATACAAACAAACACCTCTCCCTAATTGATTATCCAATATCAAGAGGTCTGCCCTAAACCTTGAAACACACATATTCGAACAAGCAACACTAAATGGACTCAGTAGTGTTGCATTAAATAATTAATTAAAGAAAAGGTCAGGATTTTGAGAGACAATGAGAAGAGTTGGTCATGGGATAGGGAAGAGTGGAAATGATGTAAATACAATATTCATGTGTAAAATCCTCAAAAAGTAAAATAAAAATTTAACAAGACAAAGGAAAACCTGGCACGTGGAGTTCTGGAAGCACCACATTCCATGCTCAGATCTTACTGCTTGAATGGTACTTTTTGTACTTTAAGGATCTGTCAACAATTTTCCAGGTCAAAGACTCCTGGTGCACTGTTGCTTCCTCTTTCTCTTTTTTCAGATTAAGTAACCAGGCCCTGAGAAGATCCACAGAGAATTACATGTGTTAGGAGTTTTGCTGACTTACTGAATGATTTTATTTCTTTATTGAAACAACTACTTATGTTCAGCACCGTTAGTGCTGCCTGTATGTAATCCTGTACGAAAACTGCCCACACAAAAGAGTTTGCTGTGAATTTTTGATCCATAGTCACTTCCACCTGAAGTCTTGCTGCTCTGGGATCAGGAGGCTCTTGATGGTGATGTGTCTCTAAGTGGAAGATATTCTTACTGTCAGGTCCTCCTGCTCTGTGCACTTCTGCTCCATTTGTGTGACTCTTTCTTGTCCCTTTCCAAGCTTTGCTGAAGACTCACATCCCTATTCCATTCCTCTCATTTGGGATTTATCTTTTTTTCCTCCCCACCTCATTCTAGCTGCACAGAATAATTAATTTGACAAGAAAGAAATCTCATTCCATGCATTTTGAGTTGAATACATGAAAAAATTCTATGATACATTGTATTATGTTGAAGCAGGGATGTGCCAGACCTCAAAGCCAAGCAGGGCCCTTCAGGCATGGCATATGCACTGAATGCTTTCATTGATCAGATTTAAACAGATGAATTTTATGATGTCTAGCTGAGATAGAGACAGACTATATATTTTTCAGAAAGACTTCCTTCTCAGAAATATCTCCATGTGGGAAAAACAGACCTTGTACTCATGGTCATGTTGGGATGATAGTATAGACAATGAGTCATGGTGGTTCAGCACCACAGAGCTGCAGGGAGTGGGACATGTTGAGAGTGCTGGAGTCTACTAGAGTTTGTCAGGGTTTCTTGGGAGATGCTATTCTATGTACATTTGAGGGATGAAAATTTTGAATTCTAGATATGTTTATTTCTCTACTTTGCTATTTTCAATGAATCCAATACTTCAGAATATCAAAAACTAAGTTCATCTGTAAATTCATCTATCTGCCATTTTTCTGTAATTTTTATCCTTATAACATTGAAAGCAGGAGGAAATACGGAATAACAAGACACAATGTTCATAAAGCAGAAGAAAAGTGATTTTTATAAGAAAATATTTCCATTTTATGTTTTCCAGGGTCAATGTAAACAATAGTGAATTAACATTTTTAAAATTATGCACAGGGCCACTTGCCAGTGTTTTGTTAATTATGCAAATGTAGAGAGCTGCTCTACTTCTTACTTCAGATCTATCAATGTGCCTCTGCGCAGCAAATATGCCAGGAAGTAACCGCTTACCACCAACTGAAAGATCCTCTATAACTACTGAATTCCTGAAAATCAATGTCAGCATTTGCCAAAGGAATAGGGAGTGTGATGTGATGTTGGTCACATAGGTCTGTGGCTCAAAAGTAGGGAGGAAATAGAAAGAAATGAAATGTTTATTGAGTAGCTACTAAAGAAGTAATTTTCATTAAGTATCGAATCTAATTTTCATTATTAGCTATCTTTGAGATGTCTGCTGAGATGTTTAGTTTTTAAAGCAGCAAAGAATGGAGCTGGAGAGATGGCTCGGCAGATAAGAGTGTGTACTGCTTTTGTAGAAAATCAGGTTTGATCCTCAGACCAACACTGGGTCGGTCACAACTGCCTGTAACCCCTGCTTTAGATCTGATGGCCTTTTCTGGAGTATGAACACCTACATTCACACGCATGCATGCAAATATGCATACTAAAAACAAGTAAAACATTAAACCACAAAGAAGTTCATAGGGAGCACCGTGAAAGAAGTTCCATGAGGGTCTCAGCAACCCTCTCAGACAGACCACAGAAAACAATCTTTCAAAAGAGCCCCAATTTAATCAACAAGACAAAGGAATGAGGTATGACCAAGGGACTTACTGAAAACAACAGTGCCAAGGCTGACGACAAGTGGGCAGTAGCAGATAGGCAAATAAGAAGCTTAGCAGAGAAATCGGGAAGAGATGATGGTGCAGGAGAGCCTGGGTTAAAGCATTGTTATCTCCAAGGGGGCAGAATGATGAGGAGAATTGGGGTAAACTTTTGAGAAGCAGTTCGTAGGCTACATTCTGTGGCTGGGATAGAACTCTTAGATTCAGTTCCTCTGTGTCTTAACAATAGAACTAAAGGTCAGGCAAACATAATCATAATGTCTAGATCAGGAGAATCTGGAGTCAGAATATCTATGATATCTATAATGTCTACTTTTCATTGAAAAGATGAATACAAAAAAGATACAGCAAATCTCACATATGTGTGTATGTATGTTCTTTTCATATATGTATATATGTACATATGTATATATGTATATATATAAATATACATATATATGTATATATTTTATATATGTATTTTTTTTATATGTATATATGTATTTTTACATATATACATATATAAAATATACATATATAAAATGTATTTTTACATATATACATATATAAAATATATATATATAAATATACATATACATATATATAAAGTTAATATAAATGGCTTGTGTGTTATATTTAATATATGAAAACACCAAAATATGATTATATTAGCCATGATAATCATACTCAAAGAACTAAAGGAAACTGTGCTAAGAGAACAAATGAGAGATTTGTCTGATAATACTCCAATGAAATGTCAACATAAAAATGTCAACCAATAAAGAGATAGAAATAATTTCCCAATAGAAAATGATAGAATGTAGTGGTAATAGTTAAAATAATAGTAAGAAATAATCTTAATAATAAGTCACACCGCAGCTCAGTTGTAGAGCGGAGTTGGCAGAAAAAGACGTTAGAGATCCTCAAACCAGATCAGAATTACTCAATCTGAGGCACACAGAGGATGAAGAGCCTAAAAAACGAGTATCTCTTATGAGAATATGATTGTTACTACATGTACTGATGCAGAAGTGCTACTAGGATAGGAGGAAGTAAAAATGAATCTGAAACATAAAGACTGAAAGTGCCCCAAACTCCATTTAAAAGGAGTTAATCTGTATGCTCACAAAGTTAAAGAAACCCCAAACAGATAGACACAGCAAAAGACTCCACATCTACCTATACACACCATATTTAAAACTATAACGACAAAAATAAGAAAACTCTCTTGAGCAGAGTTGGAGAAAACCAATATGTGAAATTGAAACCCAAAGAGAGACTGCTGACCTCCCATCCGAATCAGTGGATGCCAAAAAACAATTGAAACTGTTGATCATAAAAACCAACACTGAGTTTGGGTTGGCTGGTATTATTGCTCTCCTGATGGGACCACCAACCCGTTCAGCTCCTTCAGTCTTCTCTCTAACTCCTCCACTGGGAACCCCTTGATCAGATCAGTGGTTAGCTGTGAGCATCTCCCTCTGAATATGTCAGACTCTGGTAGACCTCTAAGGAGACAGCTATATCAGGCCTGTCAGCATGCACTTTCTGACATCCACATCAGTGTCTACCTTTGGTGACTGCACATGGGATGGATACCCAGGGTAAAATGGTCTCCAGACGGCCCCTCCTTCAGTTTCTGTCCCACACTTTGTCTCCATATTTGCTCCCTTACATATTTTTTTACTCCTTCTAAGTAGGGCCGAGGCATCCACACTTGGTCTTCCTTCTTCATGAGCTTCAGGTGGTCTGTGAGTTGAATCTTGGCTATTTCAAGCTTTTGGGCTAATATCCACTTATCAGTGAGTAAATACCATGTGTATCCAGGCTCTAAACCACCAGCTTGGGAGCACATAGGGAGGGACCTATGACTCCATCTGAATATGTAGGGGAGGATGGTCTTATCAAGCATAGGTGGGAGAGGAGATCCTTGGTCCCATGAAGGCTGAACACTGAGTGGGGGTAAATTAGATGGTGGGGAGGGGGAGGGGGAAATAAGTGGGGGCACATCCTCATAGAAGCAGGAGGAGGGGAATGGGATAGGAGGTTCCTGGGTGGTGGTGGGGATGGGGTAAGGGAATAAAATCTGGAATGTAAACATAATGTCCAATAAAAAAAAAAATCTGACACTGAAAAATGGCCTTGCAAACACAGCTGTGAACATGGCTACCTTCTATGATGAACAAATCCTAAAAGAAAAAAAATGTTCCATCAAGCCTTTAACATGAAATAGTAAAGAGTGTATGCCTTTAGGATCCTAGAACTTGGGAAGCAGAGGCAAGAAGATCATTAGTTTAAAGGAGTCTGGTTTATATAATAAGTTCTAGGGAAGCTTGAGATATGTAGTAAGACCTTCTCTCAAGAAAAACCTGATAACTGAGTTCAGTCACCAGGACCAACATGATATCATGATATCATTGCAGGCAAACCCACATACATTCTCTCTCTCTCTCTCTCTCTCTCTCTCTCTCTCTCTCTCTCTCTCTCACACACACACACACACACACAAAACAAATAAATAAACAAAAAGTATTAACGTAATGAGTAAAAGGAGAGGAACACGAAAGCTCTACAGGATGAAGACCAGTGACCTCAGTCCTACACGTTTCAAACAATGAAGAGTGTCAGCAGAGGTGAGTTCATACTGTCCGTAACTGCAGACAAAAACGAACTGACCAGGACAGCTAAATGAGAAGCTTTATGTAACATTTTTCAGTTATAGACTCGTTCTCCTTTCTTCTTCTTCTAAGCTTTCTAAAAACATAATTATAAAAATGCTTTGACTTGCAGTATATGAAGATATAGTATCCACAGCAATGAACACAGGAACAAGGAAAGGAATGTTGCTGTACAGGAATAAAGTTTCTGCATTTCACTGAAACCATGTCAGTAGAAATCTATACAGACCCAAATAATGAAAGAGAACTAAAATCCGGAAACAAATCGTCCTACGCAACCCTCCTCTGTAACCCTCCTAAGTAATGATTGTAGGCAAGCCTTGTATGCAGTCTTCCTAGGAAATCCTCTGTACCTCCTGGGGAATCTTACGTGGTAGCCTCTGTCTGTGTATTAGTTTCCACCAAGACTATTGTTTTCTACCTCAAAGGAAGGATCACTGAAACAACAGGATATTTTAAAGCAAGATGTTAATAGGGAGATGAACTGTGATGGGGAGAACTGCAGGGACAAAACTGGGTAAGAGACTGAGGGAAAGGTGATCCAGTGAGTGGCCCAAATTGGAATCATCTCAAGGGAAAGCTCCAAGGCCTGACACTATTACTGATGATGTGGTGTACTTACAGACAGAAGCTTTGCATGGCTGTCCTCTGAGAGACCCAACAAGCAGCTGACTGAGAGAGATGCAGAAACTTACACCCAACCGTTGAACTGAAGTTGGGGACTCCTGTGGTTGAATTAAAGAAAGGCTAGAAAAAGCTGAGAAGGAGGATGCCCCCAGAGGATGACCAGCAGTCTCAACTAACCTGGACCTCTGAGATCTCTCAGACACTGAGCCACCAAAGAGGCAGCATACACTACCTGGACTGAGACCCTTGACACATATACTTCAGAGGACTGCCTTGTCTGGCCTCAGTGGGAGAAGACATGCCTAGCCCTCAAGAGACTCGAGGCTCCAGGGATTAGGGAGGCCTAGTACAGGGGTAGGGACACTCTTGGAGACCAAGGGGAAGAGGAATGGGATGAAGAACTTGGGAGGGTGGACTTGGAAGGGGCAATGACTGGACCATAAAAAATAAAAGTAATTTTTTAACATGGGACATAAAGATGAGAGGTATTGTGAAATAATGGGCTCAGGAGGAGTTTGGGGAGGATAAAAATTGTGAACTCAAAATACATTGTCAAAGAATTAATAAAAGTATAATTTGAAAGGGTACATGTAATTTATATGGAACTTATATGGAATACTCATTCAGACAACTGCCTAAAGACAGAAGGTAGAGTGATGATTGTTCAAGATTTAGAGTAAGAAGAAAACAAAAAGCAATTGTTAGTGGCTTCAGGATTAATGGCAATACTACCAAATTAGACTACAGACATTATACTTTTAAGTATACTTTACAGAAGTAAATTTATGGTATGTGAATTATATTTCATTTACATCCTAAACATCTATGAATACTTAATATTAATACTTCCTGTGTCATAATTGCATTAACACCAAATACCAGTGAACACCAACAATAAGTAACATAGCAAGATATTTTCAAAGGTGCAATAGTGGCTCTAACATCCACAGGATAACCAACAAGAACTTAAATGGACTTAAGGCTCTCTTAATTGAAGGGACTTCATGCCTGTCAGTATAAATTACTCAACTACTTATTGTAGGAATAGTTCTGGTGCTAAGGTCCTGTTCCTTAATTGGTTCTTGATCTGTCAGTAAGAAGCCATGGGACAATTGCTGGGGAGAAGGGATAGGCTGGACTTCTGAGACTCTAGAGGCAAGCAGACAGATGCAAGGGGAGGAGAGGGGAGTTCACCATGCTTGGAGAGAGAAACGTCAAACATCCATGTGAGATCTTGGGAGGAGCCATCGTCAGTGGTGCCCCTACTGGCAGGCACTTGGGGATGTTTAACAGGGACTAGATGTAGCTGAACAATTAAAGTTTAGAGCAGGTGGAGAGGGGCAGAGAGAAGAATATTGATAAGGGCACTTTTCCAGGAGGGAGATAGTAGAGCCCAGCAATTGTGTCAAAGGCAAGTAGAAAATTAACAACGTGTGTGTGTGTGTGTGTGTGTGTGTGTGTGTGTGTGTGTGTGTGTGCTTTATCCATGGATTCAAAGGGAGCTGGGTGGGGGCTGCTAGTTCATTCTGCTCCTGGAGCTTAGGCAGAGTAGCATAAGCTACACAAGACAACTTACGCCTTTAAAAGAGAACTTACTACTTCCACTTTCCTAAACCAGTATACTCTCAATTTGCATCTAAATACTTATCTTCATATCCACAGAGAAGTGTATCTCTTGTGCCTCATCAAAGAAGCTTCTTTTTGCAGGAGATGGAGATCACTACAAAAAGTTACAATGGTTCAAAATAACTCTCTGTGGGGTCTCTGTCCCCAGTCAATACATTTACAACACAACACCTGCATATAAGGCTCAGGGAACATCATAGAAGACAGGGTAGAAAAGGTAGTAAAAGCCAGAGTACTACACATCTTCTTCAAGATAGTATCTTCTTAAAAATATGAATGGAGATAAATATGATAAAGGTACATTTTAATTATACATGTATATAAAATGAATTAATATAAATATGACATTATTATTTATTTTTTGAAATTATAATATAATTATACTACATTTCCCCCTTCTCTTTCCTCCATCCCCTTCTATATACCCGTTCTTGCCCTCAAATACATGGCCTCTTTCTCATTAATTATAGTTATGCACAGATATTTATATACATATGTTGTCCTAAACATACAAATATAACATGCTCAATCTAAATGACGTTATTTACATGTATCTTTTCAGGGGCCATTTGATAGTGGATAACTAATTGGTATGCGCTTCCCTGGGGAAGACTATTTCTTCTGCTCTCAACAGCCTTAGTTATCTGTAGGTCTTTGTGTAGGGTTGAGGCCTTGTGGGTTTTCCTGTATTCATGTTAGCACAACTATTGTTTGGGTTTTTTGTTTGTCCATTGATGTTAATACTGGACATAGTAACAATGCATGTAATCCCAGCACTAGAGACACAGAGGAAGCAGGATCCCTGGGACTCGCTGGCCTGCCAGTCTGGCATTCCAGTAAATTCTAGGCTGATAAAAGACCGTGTCTCAAAGGAAATGGATGTCCTTCCTGAGAATGACACTTGAGGTTGTTCTCTGGCCTTTAAATGCACATGTCATATATATCTGTGTATATGCATATTTTAAAAAGTATTTTCCAGTTGGAGAGTTGTAGTCAGACAACATATATTATTAATGTTATTTTCTTCTTTACCAGTGTTTTGATTCAATGGATAGCTTAAACTAAGAATAGATGGTGGTGACTTATATACTGTCTTTGTTACAAATAAAGGTATCTGGAGAATGTAATTTGAATGGGTGTCCAATTAGGCTTGCTGTTTCTTTACCTCTAAAATTATCAGTAATTACCAGTAAGAGAAGTGTACTATCTGTTTCTATGTAGGAAACCCCTAAACCTGGAGTATCAAAACAATGCTATATCAATTACGATAGTTCTGTGGGTTAACTAGACAGTTCTGAAGGTTCTGTGGCTCACCCATGGTTCAACTTGATGGTTCTTGTGGTTCCAGGGCTCTACACAAGGTTCTAATAGATTTGTAGGATGGTTAGACAGTTCTTCTGTGTGTCAGCTAAATAGTTCTGATAGTTCTTTGGGTTGAACAGATAGGCCTCATAGTTCTATAGGTTTGCTGATCAGTTATGATGCTTTTGTGGGTTCATCACACAGTTTTGATAGTCAGCTGGATAGTTCTGTTGGTTCTTTTGATAGATTATTGAGTTATAGGTATAGGTTTACTGGACATTTGGGGGGTTCTATAAGTTGATCACACATTTTTGATAGTTTTGTGGATTAGATTGACAGTGCTCATAATTCTGTGGGTTTGTAACAGAGTTTTGATGGTCCCATGAGCTGGTTATAAAGTGTTAATGGCTCTGTATATCTGTTGAACATGAGGAATTTTTTATTTTCACCTGTTATCTATGCACATGCGGCAGGGGGCCTGAACTGGATAACCCTCCCATACAGCATCCCACATGTCTATAGTTGTGTTCTCATCTTTGGTACTCTGGCTATCCTCTATATGGTCCTTACTCCATCTCTATGAAGTTCTCCACCCCCCGTGTGTCTGTGTGTGTGTGTGTGTGTGTGTGTGTGTGTGTGTGTGTGTGTCTTGCGTTTACACTGAAACAGTCTGAACTTAAGTCCAACATGGCAACTAGACTCCAAGAAAGAGAAAATGGAATCTTCTAGGTCTTTCAAGAACTATACTTGTGACTTATACAACATTATCACCAGTGCCCCTAACTGGTATAAACAAATGATAATATAAATTTATATCTAATGGTAGTAAAATAGAGTCCATTTATGATGGGAGATATGGAAAGCAGATAAGAGAAATGAAAGAATTGTGCAGCCCAGTTAAGAAGAAGACCCAAAACAATCCTATATACCCAGTCACAGATAAAGCTGAAATTCATTCTGCATAACTCAACTACTAACCTAAAGGTAGAGAGTTAAAAGAGCAGTTTCTATCTACAAATAATCAGACTACAGAGAAGGAGGGATTCTTGAACTTCCAGTCCTAGGAATGTCTCCAGCCCTGATACGAATGAGTAAAGAAATACAGGAGACTCTAAGCTAGTAGCTAGTATTCCTCATGGACATATTATTGAAACATCACTGGCTACATAGCACAAGGCAGAAACCACATACTGTTCACAAAGGAAACCATCAAGAGGTGCATGCACTTCTTGTTCCTCACTAGAGCTTGAGAAAACACAAGGATATTGCTACCCAGAACAAAGAAGAAAAAATAAATAAATACACCTGCTCTCATTTTCTAAGGTGGCATCAACTGTGTCCAACTTCATACAGATTGATTTGCCATCTTTGCTCTTCTTCATAAACAATATTTAAGTTTAAATACATACTTGTGAAACCTGAAGATGGTTTACTTCAATGACAAATGCGAGGAGGGCTACATATTAGGACAAAGCATATGATTGTTAGACTCATAAAGTCCCCAGAGCCACTGCTAGGTCAGGTTAGAATGCTATGGTTTGTCCCGTTCTGCACTGAAGGACTGGGGATGTGCATGACTCCATTACCTAATTGATGAGGCAAATTCTGGATCACTGTCTATGTTTGTTCCTAATGAGTACAGACAATGAGACAGGTTGCTTCCATTTAGATATACTAATGAATATGGTTTTAATTTTAATCCTTCTTCTCTCCAAAGCAATTGCATTTTACCACCTGGAAAAAAAATGGCGGAAGCCTAGAAGCATCACAAATGGGCTTTCTCCCTGGGGTAATTCACATGAAGCAGAAATCTGCAGGCAAAGAAGAGGTGAATAAACAGAAATTTAAACTACCACTAGGTGCCTCCTAGAAAAGTCTTCTTGTCTTCATTTTGGAATCCCACTGGGCCTAGAACATTCTGTATTCAGAGTTGCTCTTTTCGTTTGTTATTCCTTACTTTGAGGTTGTGATTTTTGTATTTTGAGTTTTTTATGATTGATGCTTATAAAAACAATGAATTTGAAAGCATGTTAGGAAGACAGTGGATATAGAACTGCGTTGAATTGCTGTTGTAGATTAAATATTATAAGTAAAGTTAGGTTAAATGGTAGGTCTAGTCTTTTTGAAATCCAAATCATGGATAAAGGGAATAAGGTACTCTTATAAGTATAAAATTATGTACTAAGACTTATCAATAGCTAATATACTTTCTGAATCACAGAAAAAGATTTTTTAATTTCATGAAAATGTAACCTTATTAGATATAATATGTGATCTAACAATTTATTTATATTTCATTAAAGATCGGTAAGACTTGTCCCATCACTGATATAGGTGCATTGTAGCAGAGAAAAAAATTGTAGCATATAAGAGGATATGCTAGGATAGATGAGTAGTTAACTGGCACTACCGTAAGGAAATATTGAAAGTGGGTAGCTTAGCTATAGACAGTACTGATCTCACAACTATGGAAGCCAGAGTCAAAGTCACGTCATCATAGTTTGGCTGCTTCCGAAAACTTCTGGTCTAACTTTCCATCTTTGGCTTGCTAATATATCAACCTAGGATCTGCTTTTAACTGTAACTAGTATCCTTCCTACACCTATGTACCTGTCTCTAGACACAAATTAAGGACATTAGTCACATATTAACACACTTATGGTCATTTTATTTGACCTCATTTATCAACAATGACCTTATCTCTGAATGATGTCACATTCACAGGTACTGGGGATTGGTCTTCAACATCTGTAGAAATGCATTTCAAATCATAACACCAGGTAACAAGATATTGATATATAAACTATTTAAAGAAATCTAATGCCCATGGTAAAACATCCAATTATACCATTTACATTCTATTCTAACATGAAAATTTGATCAGAATGTCACTATAAAAACAAAATTGCCAATTTTGTCAATATTAGGCCAACTTAGAAAGCTAGCAAGAAGTGCCTGCTGGTTGCAATAGTGGCATGAAATTGTGAGTTCCACTACTTTTTGATGGACAAGGCCTGCTTCACAATAAGAGTTTCATGCTTAGTAATATACACCTAGTCCAAAATCCATGACTGGGGTTATCATAGGTCCTGGGCAGGGGTCATGAGTAACCTGTAGTTATTGTGCTAAACAGTTACACTTTCAAACTTCTCTAAATATTGATGTTTCAACCCAGACATTGTACTACTCTTAACTTTGGTTGGAGACACTTTTGTTTGCAGTGGGTAGTGGCTAATGAGGAGACTCACAGTTTATCAAGGTGCTGAGTGTAAATAACTCATCCATATCAACCTCTCACCATGCAAGAGTGCAGAAGAAGGGATAAAAGCTTCAAACATCAGCAGAAAGACAGAAAGGCTATGAAATGCTGACATTTGGCTGCTGCATGCATGGATTCAGAGCTGCTGTAGTTATCTGCACAAGATATACTCAAGATACAGCCATTTGAAATGTCAACATAGCTGAGGAAGGGGTCTCTGAGGCCCCAACCTTATCAGATGAGCTATTGGTAGTTGATGGCTCTTGAAGGAGGAAGAGTCTCCTTTAGGCATGCAGATGCTGATAAGTTGCTCATGCCTCTTTGGATGGCCACATACACATGTGCAAATGGGCAGTTCTAATTGGGCTCAGGGGGTTTGATAACAAGGAAAATAAAGGGGGAAAACAAAGCTGGGAGGGGAATGTTTGAGGACACTGGTGGGAACCAGAAAAAGGTGGATACATATGATCAATATACATTGTGGACATGTATAGAAGAATAAAGAATATATATTTTATACATGTATAGAAGAATAAAGAATATTATTTTAAAAAGGAAAGTGAATTTGTGTTAATTCTTTCCATTGTATACCTGGAAAACAACTGGAAAACGTTTGCAGTGTCTGAGTATCACTTTTTCTGGACTAGATTTCTAGTCCATTAAACATACCTGTCTCTACAAATCTACTCCATCTTTTTTCCTACCCTAAACTCTCCCTGAAAGGACTGGTTTCGTGAGACTCTATTACCTTGACTCCTAAGCCCAAGGGTTGAGGTTAGGATTGGCCTATGAGGACTCCTGAGAATATATTGTATAGGATGGTGGGTAATCGGCAGACATAAGCCCTCCATCCATCTAACCTCATCTCTAGCTCTGCATCGCAAACGAAGATCCCACTCCCTCCCCTGGGATTGTTCTCCTTTAGAAAATCAATCAGTGGCAGCTCTTATTCTCCCATACCCTGGATCAGGGCTGTTTCCAGTGTTTCTTTTCTCCACACATCTGGAAAGCAAAGTTTCTTCTTGAATGGTTCGGTTTTATCTGTCCCATCTGTTTGTATTGGGACCCTGACTCATAGATTCCCCCAATTCCCAAATTTAATCACTCTTTCCTCTATCCTTCCAGTGCATTGAGCTTAATATCAAACCCACAGACTAATTACATCATGTCTATATAATGGTATTTACCAGTCTGATTCTCATACTAGGCCAACAGGAGCAGGCCATCAAGTTGGACTCTGGGATCTCCAGTCCCTCCAAATTTGGATCTGATTAAATTTGCCTCTCTTTCTTCTCTTTTCCTGTTTCTGCCAATTGAACATTAAAAGCATCCAATCAAGGAATGTTTAAGCTAATTTAAGAATAATGAGTCTTTCTTATATTTTACATTGTTTATCAAAATCAAGAGACTGACCAATATTCAGTTAGTAAGAAAACAGTATAGTTTAGGAAGTATTAATTTCATTCCATAAGTTAGACCTGCACATAATTCTACCCCTTCCTTAAAGTCATTTCTTAGGTTTAAAGAAAACGAGCATTCTTTCTCTGTCTCTCTCTGTCTCTGTCTTTGTCTCTCTGTGTCTCTGTCTCTTTCTCTCTCTTTCTCTCTCTGTCTCTCTGTCTCTGTCTCTCTCTCTCTCTCTCTCTCTGTGTGTGTGTGTGTGTGTGTGTGTGTGTGTGTTGGAATTGAATCTACAGCAGTGTGCATGCTGTAAACAGTCTACTATTGAGCTATTGTTCCTGTCTACAGCTAAATTTTGTGCTTTGCTTCTATAGGTCTACACAATGTTTTTGGATCAAGTGTTGGAAGTCACGAATCATTTGTCCTATGGGTTCCTTTGGAGGCTTCTCCCGTCACAGACACCTCTGCTCTTTCTACTACAGATGATGGGGTGATGACATTTTCTATGAAGCTCTGCTTGCTCCCATAGGCTTTCATGTATATAAGCCTCTTTCCCCCTGAAGTCCTTCTTCATCAAGGAGAGATGAGAACCTTACCTCTGTGCTTCCTTTGTCTTTACTTTTGAATGTCTATCTACCTCATTGTATGCATTTGTTTGCTTATAAAACATCTTGTCAATAGCTGTCTCCTCCTTCAGCTGTTTGCACTATCTGCTAATATATAGTAGACTATATGTTAGTGGACTATAATCCACTACTGTTTTAAGACAATCGACTGAAAAGGCCACAGAGAAATAGAACTTTAGCTTTGCGTCTAGGAACAGAATAAATTGGAAACTGATTATCCTACTGTGATGTCTCACATTGAATTGGAGAAACAAGTAGTTGTCTGTGGAGAAAAAACAATCCAAAAGTCAGGAGCTCATGAGTGTGGAGCTGGATTAAGAAGTAGCTGTGGCCGGGCAGTGGTGGCGCACGCCTTTAATCCCAGCACTTGGGAGGCAGAGGCAGGTGGATTTCTGAGTTCGAGGCTAGCCTGGTCTACAGAGTGAGTTCCAGGACAGCCAGGGCTACACAGAGAAACCCTGTCTCAGAAAAAAAATAAAATAAAAAAAAAAGTAGCTGTGGGAAGATGGAAGAAAGGCAGCTGAGAGTGTTGGCTCTAACAAAAAAATGAACTGTCTCAGCCTTTTCAATGGTAGATCCTACAGGGAGAAAGGGGATCTCCTTTCATTAGACAAGAAGGTGCTAATGAGGTACATGGCTCCACACAAGCCTGCCCACTTTACACACAGTCAGCAAACCACTGCACTATTAACAAGTGTGCTTCCATGTCTACCCTACAGGGTGCTCGGGGACTCTTACTCACAACCTCACAATGCACCTGATTCTAAGACAACTTGGTTCCTAAATGTTGCCAGTTCCTGCTATGCCAGCTATCCTGAAGTGATCAACATTAATTCTATGATTCCTCATATTAATCTTACTGGCTAAACGTGCAGATTTGCCAGTTGGTACCCACAACAACTCCTCTTCATTTCCATGCTCAAGAATCAAGCAACTTTATGAGTGATTGTTTAAATTCCACATCTGTCAGAGTTAACTAGAAGGGTTATTCAAATGTAAAAATCTGAACCCTACCCCAAGGACCTCTGATTCAGAAGAGCTTAAGGATGCCCCTTCTACCAATTCCTGAGCAATGACAGTGCATCTTTGTCTATGCATGTAGATCAAGTGATACCTGAGGGGTGGGGTATGCCTATTCTCTCTTAATGGCAACACCTCTTAATAATGAAGAGGTTGCTGTATTTACCTGTTATCAGATTACCTATTTTCTTCTTCTGTACAGTGATACAAGGTAGTCAGTTGCAAAAGTTAAGAATTGTATTAGATACAGTCACTACCAGGTTAAGAATATTCAAGAAGGTAAACCATTTATTCAGAAAATATTTAATAGGCACTTGCTTTATGTAGTAAATATTGACAATTTACTTATGTGGAACTAGACTTCCGTGAAAAAGACAATTCTGTATTGTCAAAAGCACATGCAGATTCAAAAGTTTTAAAGCCCAGCTGTGTGCCAGAGATATCCTGTATAGTCACTCAAGGCCATACTATATGAACCAGAGCCATTATGTCTTTTCAGCTTATCAACAGTTATATTTTCAAGATTTCCATTTACTCCTTGATTCTGGATATGGCTGGGTGCTCATCTGGAAGTCATAGCCATTAAATACTAAGTTCACTATGCAACAGCATGAGCTATGGCAGCTTTGCACTTTGACTGATCTTGTGGTTCAGCTTTCAGACACAGACAAGCAGATGGCTCCAGCTACGCAAGTCCCCACTGGATCTTTCAGTTGTTCTCATATGTAGTCAAAAGTACCAGATCCTTCCACTCATTGCACACTTTATTTGAATTGGAGGCACTTAGATATAGACCTTGGTTACAACTTGTTCTTGTGAAGTCAGTTTACTATTGTGTATATTATTTATTATTATTATTATTATTATTATTATTATTATTATATTATTTTATTTTATTTATATATTATGTATTATATTTAATTGTAATATATTATTTCTGTCATGCTGTTGCGGTTTTGCATTTTAGATGATCTTTCCTTAGTAACTCATGTCACCCACAGTGAAATCTATCAAATCTCAAATAGGCAGAGTTTCCACTGGACCCGCAATCAGCCTTTGTAATTATTTATGACAAATCCCTATTCTGTGTTGCTTATTCTACATCACTCTTTCAAGTTCTGTTGCTTTACAAAAGTAGACTGAAACAGGCACACAAACACACGATGCTCCTACTGCTGCTGGGATTCTTTCAACACAGCATTGTGCACTCATGTACAGGGCTTGTTCTAACACTTATAGGCTACGTCACCTTGATATAACTACAGAACATCACTTAGTTTCATGTGGGATGTGAAACCTTCAGCAGGCTAGCACAGACAAATTGCCATGGTCACTCCAATATGACGTAACCACTCCATCCTCTCTGTTCTCTATACTCGTTCCATTTTCTTCACATTACCTATCACTCTACAAATATTATTTATTCCTTTGTTGATGTATTTATTCTGTTTTCCTCCACTGGGTTGTAAATCCTATGAAGAAGGATGTTTTGTCATTTTTACTACTGTATCACCAATTCGTAGCCCTAGAAAGGGCTTTGATGCTCACTAAATATGATGGATGACTGGATTGCAGCCATCAAGTTTGAATAGTCAAAGCTACTCCAACATGGATAGATATTTGAGTTAGTAAATGAAAAAAAATCCTAGAAGAATAGGTCATTAATGGTAAGAACTCAATATGCAATAGTATTCTAAAAAAAAAAAAATGTAGAAACTGAGAATGTAGCTTGCTGGTGAAGTATGTATTAATATGTACAAAGGCTTGAATTGAATTTCCAGTGGCCCCAAATAATTAAGTAAACTGGGTAAAGAAATGTGGCCACTGTTAATCCCAATTTCAAACAGACTGTGATACATGTCAAAGCAATGTGTGGCATTTGAAAATGCAATAATGATGCATGTCATTAAGTAAATAAGTCAAGGTTCCATAGATGAGAAGAAATTCCTTGGAGATCTTAAATTATGAGTAACAGTTTAACATGGCCCATCAACATTTCATCTCAGATTGGAGAGGGACCCATGAGGCTAATGATGACAGGAGAAGGAGCACCATTTTCTTCAGTGGTGTACCATTGATAGGTTGCTCATGCTTTAATAATAGTCCATCCATCCTCATTCATGAAAGCAACTCTAATTAAACACAGTGATTCACCCACAAAATGTAGACATGAAAGTACAAAGTGAGGGACTGGAGAGATGGCTCAGTGGTTAAGATCACTGACTTCTCTTCCAGAGGTCCTGAGTTCAATTCCCAGCACCCACAAGGTCGTTCACAACCATCTGTACTTGGATCTGATTTCCTCTTCTGGTGTGTGTAAAAACAGAACACTCACATAACATGAATAAAATTAAAAAAACATATAAAAATACAAGGCAGACTTGTTGGAAAGAAACAGGGTTCCATGGAGAAGGAAGGAGGGTACGACGGAAGAAGAGAGGATGTGAACTAAAATTTGTTAAATACATGCACAAAACTTTCAAAGAATTCAAAAATGAAAACTAAAACTAGATAACACTTTGTTGAATAGCATGTGACCCCAAATTGTGACTTTCCTTCCAAATTGAAGCATTTGCCACAGGAAGAAAAGAGGCTCCTATGTTTCAGATAGTACAGTAGGGACACAAAGGTCACATGACTGCAAAGAAAATAAGCTTGAAAGATTCTAAGGGCCCCTACCAACGTTGTTACAGGAGCAAACAGTTTCTGAGAGAAATAAAGAAGAGGGATCCTAGAGGGAATGCCTTCAACCAGTCACACTACAGAAAAGGGAAGATATACCTACTGTGAGCTGCCTCCAACTTCACAGAGAGCTTCAAGGTCTCAGCTCTCTGGAGTCATCACCCATTTTGGCATATGTTGGGACCCGAGCTGCCCCACGCTTGGGGGCCAAAAATGTTGAGAACCATTCTATCATTGTTGGAACCCACACTGCCAAAAGCCTTGGGGGCTAAATTGTTAGAGCCCGCACTGCCCCAGGCTGCTCTGGTCGCTGGGGTCAGGGTTCAGCAAAAGAGAGAGTGAAAATGGACGTGAAGAATGAAGACCAGACAGAATGTGATTCAATTCCATTTATTTTTCAGTCTCTCTTTTTCTCTCTTTCCAAGTCCCTAGTTCCTACTGTCTCAAGTCTCAAGTCTTAAGTACTCTTCCAAGTACAAGTGTCTAATCCTAGTTGTCTGTCTCAAGTGTCTACTACTTCTTCTTACGAGTTCTCTAGTCCAAGTGTCAAGTATCTAATAATAATTTCTTTTGTCTGTCTCACTTCTAAGCCACTCCTTTAAGTCATGCCCTTAAATCATGCCTTTAAGTCTTGTCTCTAAATCTGATCTCTAAGTCACACACCTTTAAGTCTCATACACCCAAGGGAAAATCCTGGGTATCTGAAACAAGATGTTATCAGAATGTGCTCAGCTGTTGTAGGCTATTGTAATCAAGTCTCTTGTCAGGGTATGGCTCAAGATGGCTGCAAGGATGATAGCCGCCTTCTGTCGGCTCCCCACAGGCATGGGCTTCCAAATGATGCAGCTGCTTTTGTAAATGACTCCTCACCCAATCTCCTGTTAATAACCCCAATTTAAAAAGTACTCGTTGGTGCAATACTTACTTTGGTTTATGATGAGCTCCTATTCTAGGATGGATGGATATGTATTGTGTCTTCCCAGAAAATAGTTCTATCAAACAACCTATGTAACATTGCCCAGAATGTGAAGTTAGTTCCCAGAAAATCTGAGAAGCTACATCAGCTAAACTAGTAAGAGATATAAGGGCCAAACCATGGATGTTTGTACTTACTGTCTGTGTTCGTGGCCCACTGATTTGTTGAGCAGCATTTTACTGGATATATACTCCCAGGGTGGCAGCAGCAGCAGCTTCTCAAATGGCTCTAAAGGAATAGAGCCATATTCATGGTAAGTACTGTATCCCCACTCGTCCTAAAACAGGCCAAGTATACACATAAATCTAAGGCCAGGAAAAGCCCCAGAGTAAAGCAAACTATTTTTTTTTCTTGTTTGTCTGGTGATTTTCAAGTTGCAGTAGAAAGTTCTTCATTCAAGATTCACATCCACTTAACACAACATTAGCATCTATCAGATAAATTTTGACAAACCCTCTATTTTTGTAGCCTCTGATGTCTTCCGGGGAAAATGTAATAATAAGTATTACATATTTTTTCATCTAAACGAAGGTGGTGGTGCTGTGCCCAGAAATGGATCAAAGTTCACAGTTTATTACACGATTCAGAGTCAGGAAAATAATACAATCAAAGCAAGGGTGAGGTTGTGTTCTTCCTGAAGTGGCACACCATGGATTGAGTATTGGAGAAAAGAATGTATAAAGAACAGAGAGAAATTCTCCATACTTCCCCAAAATTCAGGCAATGAAACTTTGCTTTAGTGGCTCACAACTGAATACACTAGTGGATCTCCCTCCTTCCCACAACTTTTAAGAGGAGTCCAGAGTCATCTGAGAAATCTTTTGAAACCTTCAAGAAGAGGGAAGCCATACTCTCTAGACTACTGTTGAGACCTAAGGTGGTTGATGGTTCAAGCTGAGAGAGTCATAGTAATGGTGTGCCTGCAAGACAGCCAAAAGAGAAACTCCCTCTGGAAAGAACATGTTGGAGAAAGCCTTTTAAGTCCAGGAGGTTGCAAATGACATGGGGACTACAGTCTAGTGCAGTCACCAAAGTTGACTCCATGTAAAGATACAAATGGGCAATATTGTTTAACTTAGGTTAAGGGGTATTGAAAATGAGGCATCCTTATCATCTAGAAGCTGATTAAGATGGAAACAGACACAAATATAAACAGAAACAAGGGGGTTTGTCAAGTGATAGAGTAAACAATTGTTTATACTTCAAAGAAAGAGGAAAATTGTGCTGAGTGCATGCAGAAATAGATATGAATAGGGAATGTAACCTAGGTTTCCTTTGGCAAGCTCCCAGATACAAAAATATCCTGTTATTCCACTTCTTGGTGTTTTGATAAGTCTTTATTGGCTATGTATGTATGAGAACTACCTGCAAAGAACTTAAATTTCACATAGTGGTGACTCCTTGAGGGTATTGCATATACTCTGTACATTCTGTCTCAGTGTTGCTGCACGTAATATCATGTTAACACAACCTAAAACCATCAGGGGGAAAAAAGTCTTGATGAGGTATCATCCAGGTCAGATTGGCCTGTTGGAATGTCTATGGGAGAGTGTATTAATTGCTTTACTTGACTCGAGAAATGCAAGGTGTGATGGTCATAATAGGACTACTCCTTTGTTTAGGGCTCTCCATTGTATAAGGATGTAAAAAGTTAGCTGGGCATAGAGTATGTGTACATTCATCCTCCCTCCACTCTGACTTATGGACATGTGACCAGCTCCTGACACTGCCTCAAGCTTTTGTCACTGGGATGTCTTCAAAGTGATAGCCTGTGACCTACAATTGTGAACAACAACAACAATAAAATAAGCCAATTCTCTTCTAAGTTACTTTCTGTTGGGGAGTTTTACCACAGCAAAATAAAACAAACAAACAAACAAACAATCTAAAAGAATGTGTAGTAAGAGTGCAATAAATATTTGATATGTAAATAAAAGAAGAAAAATGTGAGTGATGACCCTTCCCAAGTTCAGAAAACAAAAAGATTGCTTAACAGGAAGGGAGATCTCTGATAAAAACCTAAATGCATGACAGGAAAGTCTGAATACACAGTACACAACCAGACCAACCCTCCCGACGTACGAGAATGCTGATGCTTTTTGCTCTCCATCTTAACTGCATTGTGTAGATAAAGGAAAATTGGAATTTGCATGACTGAGCCAACTCTTCTGTGCTGGCTGTGAATGAAGACTCACGTGCACACAGGCACATTATTTGGAAGGAGAAATAATCAAAACGTGAGGCAAAGTAGAGAAGGGAGTGGTCATCTGATGAGCTTTTAGTACTGAGGAGAAGATAGGAATTTGGGGTCTCAGATGAATCCAGGGCATTTTTATCGCTCATGCTTTTGTCTTTGTAGCTGCAATGAAACATCCATCCCACAATCAGATCTTTTAAAAGCAATTCTTCCTTGCCATTAACATTTGCCTAATGCAGTGTCAGTTGACATTAAGAAAAGTTGATCAGGTAGACTTGGGTAGACTGAATTCTTTGGGGGAGGAAAAGCAAAACCAGATTATTCCGGTACTGGGGTAATTTAAAAATCCATAATAAATAAAGTAATGTGATTTTCAGAGAATCACTTAAGCAGAAAAAAAATGGCATAAAGTTACTACATCTACAGAAAAATAAGAGTTCCTTAAAAGTTGTAGCTCTTAATTTATTGGACAAGCATTTCACGTTGACTTAGCGATTAAGAAATGAAATATTTATTTTTCTGGTTTTGTGGAAGAGAGCAATTGTTTTATATTCGTATAAATTTATGACTGAAATTTTAGTGTTGAAAATCTGCAGGGTCATTGCACATTAAATGGATATTGATCTAACATTAGAAATAAAAAACAATACCCATTAAATTAATCAATAAAGACTTAATTCCTGATGAACTCAGCAACCTAAGGTAGAGTATTTGTTTGCAGATTTTTCCCTTTCCAAGCAAACTATTTCATGTTATAGTAAATAATCCAACATTTAAAAGATTATGCTGGGGGAAAACAGAGCTGGTGAAAGCTGCAGTTTGTAATTGCAAAGTTAATTATCTTTCCTAAACCATCAGTTGTCACTTAGAGAGACCAGATTCTTGCAGACTCTCCAGGGACTGCCTTTATTTCATTCCTAATGGCTTGGGACCCACCATTTTGCTGTCTCTGAACATTTGGTCACTGAATGCACCATTTATGGAGTATTGTTTAATTAAGGACAAATTAAGAGAACTGTGCACAGAATTTAATTTCATAGGCTCTGTAAATTCTTTTAAAGAGGATACTAACTATAGGCATGATAAGTTTTCATTATCCGTTTCTTCTATAAGGTATTGACAATTTATTGTCTGCAACAGTTCCGAGTTTTGTTTACTCTTCGGGGGATTTGTGTTGGCACTGTACTTTTGTGCTTTGCAGAAATCCTATTGGCGGCATCTGACACTCCATTAACCCCTTCCACTCAGAAGAATCCAGAAGCAGAAGCTGGTGTTTAAAGATTGCATTTGGCTTTTGTAAAGACTAGGGATTTCTTCGAAGCATCAAATAAAAACTGCCATCATTAAAATGTGTTCTTAAATGCTTTAGAAGATGGGATAAAAATATTCCATATTCTAGTTACTATTGATTGTTCCATTTGACAAATATTTAGTGAGTGATTTCTGTATACCAGGGAGCATCCTAATGAAGAACGCCCCATTTGCTAAGTACAGGTGTCCTAAAATATTTGTTTTAAAAGAATTTTAGAATAAATATTCTTCAGATACCTACTATCACTCCAAAAACTAAGTTCAAATAATAAGCTGCAAGTTTTAGTATTGTTATCTTGATAGAATATTTCTGTGCTACATACAGAGGGAAACTTGAAGATCCATTTTTTTTCAAGCTCATATGTGTTACTAGAAAAGAAACTGAGTCACAGAGATGTTATTTTTAACCATTTAAGTTTATCTAAGAAGTTGGTACCATTTATTCAATACTTAAATCCTCAATGTTAAATTGCTATGGTTTACAGTCAAGTTGACAGTCACAGCTAGCTGCTTTACAGAATTGTTGTATTTCAATGCAACAGGTGCTGTTATGTGACACTATTCTTGAGAAGACATGAAAAATGGCTATACACCCCAAAAAGAGAATGATGATCAACCTAATAAGGATGCTACCAATGTCCAGTTTGGTGGACCAATGCATTTATTGGGGTTACTTACAGGAATATAGGTGAGATATTATTCACAGGAATAGAAATGACTCAGAAATAGTTTCATTATCAAAGCCCACCTCAGCACAGGTACCAGCTCAGGAAATCGGGACCTAAAATGCACTGCACGGCCTATAGACAGCTGAAGAAGTTGGAGAATGTCTCTTTCAGATAGTGCAGCTTGTCTGATAATTCTGATCTGGCCATACTGTGTACATATGCTGCAGGAAAGAAGGGCCTGAAGAATCTGCTCATTTTCAGGGACTTCCTGAAACTATTGAGTTGTTTACCTTCTGAACTTAATGAGCTTTGCTATGGGATGGAAAATTTTTATCTGGGAGGAAATTTCTGTGCAAAAGAAGCTGTGTTTAAATCCACTGAAGCCCATATGAAATTTGCTATCAGAATTTAAAAACTTTAGAACAAACTAACAGCAATGAGAATCTGGCTTAGTCTTAGAATAATACACCTCCAGTATCTGCTTATCTCTCTCTCTCTCTCTCTCTCTCTCTCTCTCTCTCTCTCTCTCTCATGTGTTTACATTTCATTTTTCTCCAATACCTTCATAAAATGGCTACCAATAGTGCATCTATTCATAAATTATTTTCCAGAAAGTCAAGGACTTAAAATTTTTATCCCAATTTCAAATTTTCATGAAGGCATTCTTTGGATAAATTTGAGGTAACAAATAGAAAACACTAGCATTCAATATAGTATTTTGTGGGGATAAAGTGTGTGTATTGGGGGGGGCTGTCACTTATGACTCTGCCTGCCCTTGCTAAAGGCATCTAAATATTTTTAGTAAAACTGAAAACAAATTCTTCAACACTAATGTGACTAAGCAAATTATTATGCTTTTATATAATGGACTACTTTAAAATAATAGAAATTATATAATTGCATCTATACGTAAAATCACACATACACATGCGCACACATGCACACTCATACAGACACACATACACACACACACACACACACACACACACACACACTTTTGAATTAAAAGAATCACAAATGCCAGGTGTGGTAGCATACACAGTTAATCTCAGAGGGGCAGAGAGAGGCATATCTCTATGAATCTGTTGACAGTCTAGTCTACATAAAGAATTTCTTGCCTATCAGGGCTACATAGACTACATATGATATCTATATCACTAACAACCAATAGAATTGTTTTTAAATAGATTTCAAAATCTGAAATTGTTTATTGGGATTTCACATTTAAGTAGTAAAACTACAAATAAAAGCAGGGGAAGTGTTACTAAGAGTTCTGGGCAATCTCTGGGAGCTTTTCGTGGTATGGTGATGTTTTCTTAAACTAAACAGAGTTACTAGAAGGAGTATTTACTTTATGGGAATTCAGTTTGTGGTCTTTTTATAAAGGGGTTGTGGTTCATAAAATAAAATGTGCTAATATTTATGAACAAAGGAAGATCTCCTTGGCCCGTGAACAGCCATTTCTCAGAGTTATTGATCCTTCACCATGTGGGTCCCACAACTTTGCATAATAATCATACCCCTCTTCCAATGTACTAACTTTGGCATGGAATGGTTAGCTTTCGTTTATCATTCCTGGAGCATGTTTAGGAGTTCCTGTGTTTCAAGGCACTTCTGGAAGAACAGAGAAAGAATTATTTAAAAACAACCAAGACATGTGTAGTGCTACATACCTGTAATCCCAGTGACTGAAAGGATGAAGCAGATGGATCACACGTTCAAGATCAACCAGGGCTGCACAGTGACTGTCTTTTAATATTTTTTTTTTTAAAAAAAAATGAGCTCAAGTTCATTTCGACGTTGTTTCATGGCTATTTTCATCTTTTCGATAGTCTTACCTCGTATTTAGACGAGAGTGCCCTGGCGTCTTTGCATAATTACAATACACAAGTCTTGGTTTGTTGTTGTACCAACCAATTAATTATTTTCTTACCCAAACTACAAAAGTCACTCTTTTGTATGGATGTCGCTGTTCTTTACAAAGTCAACTTCTGTTTGGCAGGCCTTCACCCACTAGAAAAACAGAGATAAATAGAACCATAAAAACACAAGTTAATAATAGCAGAGAGCACGTATGGGTGTGTGTGCATGCTTGCGAATGCATGAATTGAAGCCAAGAGAGATTTTATTTTTTAAGATTGAATCAGTGAACATAGTGTAGGTCTAAACAGGACTAAATTCTTGCAATTTGCATTTCTTCCACCGTGGGAGAAATGAGTGTAAACATTTGGGTGTGGGAGAGAAAGGCATAATAAATGAGCAGACAGGCAGAGGTAAAGCTTTTGTGTGTCTTCAGACTCGCAAATGTGTGTTGAGACACGAAGCCAGACAAAAAGATTTTCTTGTAATCATATTTCACAAAGAATTCCCTATCTATGACCTAACTGCTAAAATATTTAGGTAACTTGAGTGTATACAGACAGCGGAAAAGGAAGAAAAGAGGAGGGTGTGACAGAGAAGTGGAGAACTTGGAAGGGAGAAACCAAAGGGCTTAGAAATGAAATGTCTATCTGAATCATGGCTGACGAATTGCTCACCCAACATAAAAATACTATAGAGAAATTACACCAAATCCAAAACCTGTCAAACAAGATTTAGCAATGTGGTTCAGATGTTATCCCCCATTGAGTAACTGTCTATAATCTTGCAAGAAACCCCATAAGTGTGTATGGTAGTTATTCCATATGCTAAGAGCAGCATATCATTTTAAAGCTGTCAGTTTTAATTTCAGTTTTATTAATTTTACCATAAGCCCACAGACGTATGGTTCAGTGGGTGTATATCACATAGATCGTAAACTTTCACAAAGAAACTGGTGATGGATACAGGTTATGTCACAGGTTTGATGGGAATTAGATGCATCAAGAGAATAAGGAAAGGAGGTTTAATGTATATGTCACAACACACATGAAGAAAATAGCCCATCCATAGATTAGCAGAAAAGATATGTCCAAGTGATGAACGATCCTTTGCGGAGACATTTTCTTTTTTTTTTACAACAAACATCATGTTATAAAAATATAAGTTTAAAAGAATCCCATGCTCTTATAGCAACAAGTTTATTTTTAAGAAATAGAAATGAGTTCTTTTGATAAAAAGCACTGCTTCTTACTTCAGTATTTCTCAGGATCCTGCTGGTGGCTTGAGAAGTGGAATTGAGTTGTCCATAGTGTACTACCCGTCTCTCTATTGCCTGTTTGCTAGTATGTGTGCTTTATGAAACATGTAGAAAAATGAAACAGATATTGTCATGAATTAAACATGACTTCAGGTTCTTAGATACTCACCCCATAAAGAGGCACATTCTTTCCTTCTGGGCTAACTTCTGACTAGCTGTGTCCTCTGGGATGTGGTAGGAGTTACTCCAGTTTCCATATCTGAGCCTGAAATTGGTAGCTCCAAGCAGTCCTGAGGTAAACTGATTAGGGGAAAGGAAATCTTAGAAAAGTAGGAAATCTCATATATGGCTTGGTGGTGTCTGTGGACCCCTCTGATTACCATGGAGTAAGAGGTTACCATTCTAAGGTTTTGCCTTTACATCCTGGAATACTGTGGAAGGCGAACACAGTGTAGAAGATCTCCCATGCTGTTACCATCTTGCAAGGAAGCCCAAGTTACTTGAAGAGGCAGAAGCAATATGGGGAGTTGTTTTGATGCCTGGAACATATGAGAATCTGTTTTAGATCCCCTTCCTCATCCCTGTCGGTAACCACATAGAGCTAATGTCAGTAACCACATACAACTGAATGAATGACCCTAGGTGATATTCTGCACAGCCCTGCAATGGTCCTAGCCCACCAGGGAATGACAGTTATAAACCAGCTTATTGAAGCCACTGTACCTTGAGATGGTTTATAATGTCCACAGACCATGTGTATGATGTCTGTAATAGACACATATTTATGACTTAAAGAGAAGTTACACAAAGTAAGAGATTTTTAAATAAAAGATTACATTTCTACCTTCACTTAAAAAACAGTGACATGGGCTAGTGGGAAATGGGAACAAAGTGAATATGAAACACAAACAGTAGAGAAACTTGTCACTCTGAAAAGAAAGCAAGCAAGCAGAGGTGAGAGAAAGGATGTATACAGTTAACAGGAAAAGAGTGTCTGGTAGGCTGGTGTCAGAAGACGGTAAGTCTGTTCAAAGAAGAATCCAGGTACTAGCAAGAAGGATCAGCAGAGAGAGGCTCTCCACAAAGCCTGATTATCTGAGTTTAATGGCAGGGACTCTGCAAGTTGCCCCCTGACATCCACAAAGGTACCATGGAATTTTAAATTTTAACAGAAAATCACTATGGGCAAAGAGACATAGTTCCCCTTTAGAGGTGCTACCTGTTGCTGTTATGTTCAAAGTCAACCATAAGAAGTCATTTAAACATTTCAAGTACCCTGTGGTGACTATATTTCTCCTACATAGTAGTTCTTGCCTGTCTGTTCACAGAATGAAACTGGAGAAAACAAGATGGCACATTTAAATCACTATTCCATAAATTAATTTAATGACAACTTTAAAAGGTTAAATAGCTCAAATATCTAATGCAAAGATTTGATTCTCAATCTTCTGTCACCTAGCATAAGCTCTTGGGACAGCAAGTCTCTCCATTCGCTGTCTTATCAAGAGAAAAGTAAAGATGAAGGCTTTATTTTCACCTGGGACAAAAGACACCATCTTGCCTAAGAACCCTCATAGGCAGAAAACATTAGCAATGAGCATCTAAGGATGTTGCCTGCATGCTTCTTTGGGCTCATTTGGTTTCTTTTGTGGTACAGATAAGTCACGCAGGCCAATCACTCACCCCTTTAGTGGTTAGCCTTGCACCTAATGCTGCTGGCCGCATTGAGCTACAGCAGCAGATGAAGTCAGAAACTAGGAGGAAGAGGCCTGGTCCTGGCTCCTATGTAATGGATTAAGCACAAGCAAAATGCCAACAGTAATTAAAAATATATCTTGTCCATTAGCTTACTGGCTTGAGAGTTCACAGCCTTTGTGGTTGTACCATTCGAGGATTTTGATTTGGGCTGTGGTAAACTCTAAACGCTTGTCAGCACTCACTGTGGCTATGAATAGAAAAGATACAGTAGACTCAACTGGGTTTTATGTAGCTGTTTTGGTGTGTTTCCCCATGGCAGGCAATGGCCTTGTTGACATTCCATCATTCAAACAAACTAAAAGCTGCTCAACTGGTTTTAACAGTAATCTTTTAAAAAATAATAATAATAACATAAAACGAAATACGTCATTCTATAGATCAAAAGTTTACCTACTATGTGCTTGGCAGTATGTTATAAAGTAAAACATTGAAAAATTCTAAAAACATTCTTCTGGAAGAATGGAGAGATGGCTTGGAAGATAAAAGTACTTGCTGACAAACCTAAGAAACTAAGTTCAGTCTCTAGAACATACATGACAGAAGGAGAGAAACAAGCCCCAAAAGTTGTCCTCTAGCTTTCAAAGGTGACCTATGATAGACATACTTATACACACACCAGATAAGTGGAAAAAACAGTAAACATGCCTTTGGCTATCTGCTACCCTTTATGATAAGAAAATGATTAAATCCTCTTCGTCAGGTTGTGTGTCTTTACTTAAATTAGTTCTTTCAAAAGATAATGATTTAGAAGCCACTGTAAGTCTCTTCTATAATGAAAAATACCAGTAAAATTGTTGGGGGCGGGGGGGGGGCAAAATATCTGTGCACTGAACCAAAGTTCAGTACCCGAGGAGCCTTAAGCGGATCATCATTCAGAGTCAGCGTAGGACACGGGGACACATTCCTCTAGAGCAGCTGTTTTCAGCCTTCCTACTTCTGCAACCCTTTAATACAGTTCTACATGCGGTGGTGACCCCCAACCATAAAATTACTTTGTTGCTACCTCCTAACTGTAATTTTGCTACTGTTATGAATGATAACATAAATGTCAGATACAAGACCCTGAGAACCAGTGCTCTAGAGTCTGGGAAAGCAGCAAGTATTCCCTGGCTACCCTCTTTCTTCCTGAACTTGCTCAACTGTAGCTGCCGCTTTCACCCTCCGATGACTGCTAACGATCTTCATGGTCCTTTCCAGTAAGCACTGAACACTCCGTGTGAACCCCAGGCCCCAGCACTATCTTGGAAATGTCGGAATGGTCGGTTTCATGGCAGCGACTCCCAGGTCTTCAGTCTCTCCAGCATGCAGTCACTGCTGGGCTGCCAGCCCCTATTGTAAATCAATCTAAAAACATCCTTCTTGTAGTACATGAACATTCTTTCAGTCTGTTCCTCTAGAGAACCTTGCCTCATATAATGGCTTACTAAACCTAATTCACTAACTTGTAGTTCTTTAAGGTTGAAGATGTCTCGGGTTTCTCCAAGCTAAAATCACAGCATTGTCGGGGCTGTATTTCTTTCTTTGGACTCTGTGAAGGCTCTGTTCCCAGGTGTCTTCCAGTTCCTATCTTCACTCCTTGGCTTGTAGCCTCTTTCTCTGTTATCTTAGTCAGTGGTAAGATAAGTCCCTCTCTTTGTCTGCTCTTCCCTTCTGCTTTTAAAGTACTTTTGATTGCTTTTGGATCCCACACATGACACGGGATAACCCTATCTCTGAGGTCTTTCTCTTCGACTCATTTGCTGAGTCGCCTTTGCCACAGCTTCTCTAGCTTGGCACGTGGGCATCTTTGAGGATGCAAGGTGGGACAACGCTGACTCTTATAGATGCCAAATGTTGTTTAATCAACCTAAAATAAATTCATGTTTTCATTTCTTCTGTATCTTCATAGAAGGGACCTCTGTGACAGAATATTTGATCCCTGACCACCTGACAGGCAAAAACATCATCTTGACCTATGAGGTCAGGAAGACTTTTATGAACATCACAAGATGAAAAGTTGGTTGTAGAATGGTGTTTCTGGAGCTCTAATAATAGTAACTTCCGTTCCAGATGATTCAGGGAAATGTGTCTTGTATATGTCACTGTTTTTAAACAGGGATTGCTATTCATTCCCAGTAGAGTTATTAATCAGGGCACCATTAGCTAGCTGAGAAACTTTGGAGCAGAGTTGCAATAATAGTCTCAGAAATCAAATAGGTTAAAATTTATATCTAGGCTGCCACACTGGCCTTTTCAACGGTTTTACATTTTAATGGCATGATGATTAGTTTTAACTGTCAACTTTGTACAAACTAGGTTCACCGGAGATGGGAGTCTCAAGGAAGGCTTATATAGATTAGGTTGGCCATTGGACATGTCCAGAAGGAAGCATAGCTTGATTGCATAACTGAGGTGGAAAGAACATCCCTGTATGAGTAATACTATTCACCAGCTAAGATCTAGGACTGTGTGACAGTGAAGAAAGCAAGTTGATTATAAGCCTGCGTGCATTCATTTTCACTGCACTCTAGCCTATGAATGTGACCAGGCACTTCAAGTTCATGTTGTCTTGACTTTCTCTGATGATGGACCGTAAACTGCAGTTGTTTCTCGTCTAATGTTTTGTCAGAGTTTTTCATCACAGTAACAGGAAACCAAGACAGACGAATGTCTATTTTCATGCTATGAGAACTTCTACTTCAACCTCTGTCATTCTTGGTTCTGCTGGCATATCAGGGCACATACTTCTTTGTTGTAGAGGCTTCCCTGTTGATTGTAGGTTGATTAAGTTTCATCTATCTACTTCGTGCCAGTAGCCAAACATCTCCCACCCCTTTTGATGGCAAAGAAAAAATATCTCCAGACATTTACAGATGTATGGTTGGAGTGGTGACAAAATCATCCTTGGTATCTACTGTTCTAGACAAAGATTATGTATAAATTCTATTGTAGAAACACAGCTTGATTCCCTTATTTCATTCCTTCAGCCTTGAAGAGTTGTTTGGCTCAAGTTGTTTTTTAAATGACTGCATGTATGATCTTGTTCCATAAGCAATATAGCTGGGTCTTTCTATTTTGGACATGAGGATAAATTAATCATGAGGTAAAAGAGTATGAGTGCTAGCATCATGAAGACATGGTATGATCTTGCTTGATATTTCTAGCTTTAATGCCCACATGAATTAATGTGAGTGGCCAGCCCCCCTGGATAAATCAGTCCAATAATATCTCCATAACATCTGCTAAAACAAGAAAAATCAAGAGCTCTATGAGATTTTGAGTCAAATCATATGTATGTTTAAATAAGCATACACACACACACACGCACACACACGTATACATACACACACACTTCAAAAAGCAAATTCTTAGACAGAAGCTGCCATAATTTCAGCCAAGTTTGATACTCAGAATTGAGCATAATTTGAAACATGTTACTCCAAGCTGAGATTGGTGGTCCTTGCCAACATACCACAGAACTCTACATGATGGAACCTGAAGGTATACCTGAGAGCACACTATGAAGGGACTCCTTGAGCTAATCTGAGGCCAGTGGTAAAGATCTGAAACCAAGTTTGCATTTCCCAAACTCACTTCAACTACAGTTACCACTTGGGCTCATTTTAAGTACATGTCTCACCATACATTTAATGTACATATGATTAAGGGGTTCTGTTGGATTTTTGTCATTATTTCCTAAACCCCTGGTTTAGCTCAACCCTCTCATTTTGAAAAGAAAAAGAAAAAAACCTCGACCTGTGTCACTCATTGAATTGATAGCATCCTTCCCACTTAAGCTTTCTGCTTTTCTAGGGGTCACCATTGTGAGCACCAGGCTCACTCATGATTGTTGTTGTGCACTGTGTCAACTGCTCTGCAATCAGCCAAGGGCATTGTGCTGAGAAGCCATCAATTATCCCGAGTAGTCAATGAGAGTTTTCTGTTGTGAAGGGACTCAATTGAAGATAATCCATAAAAAATCAATTACATTATTATTTCTTAATTAGAGCACTTGACAATATAGCTTTCCTCAGCAAAGCCATCAGTGAATAAGCACATAAATACACATAAATAAACGCTGCCTCTGTCCCGCAGAGCGCCTCGGTAAGTTCACAGTGACCTTTATCACCAAACATTTGCCAGACAAGAATGTCTGCATATTTAAGAAAATTCCCAAGCTGTTTTCTCCTATCAGACAGAAAAATGAGTCCATCACAAGTGTCTATAATAATAGTAATATTATGTTTCTGGATGATTAAAAGATCACTTAATACTTATGTACTTCTCCCCAGTTTATGAAGCATGCTTCTCTTTGAGGCAATGGTGAGTCCCACTTTACAGTGAAATAACTTAGACACGTTCATATACCAGCAACCCGTGAGGTGGGACGACACAGGTGAGACCATTTTAGCATGTTGCTTCATTCATCCTTGGCCTTATCCCATTTCAAAGGCATTTCTTCCTGCATTCCAGGTGATGGATCCTTTTGTAACCTTAAGAAAGTCCTTTTGACTCAGTTTTGGTCTATATTCATCTAACTACTATTTATTAAATGTCTGCATATGTGGTGGACTCTATAGGAAGGAATTGCTGATGTGCAGTTTAAATTCTAATAGATAGAAAATTATAACACAATAAACCTCAGAGCTCTGTAGCCTCTAGATACATTGAACAGAATGTCCTACTCGCTCTTAAGAAAGAGATGAAAGCTTTTAACATGAATTGCTAGCTAAGCTGAAACTGGAGTGATGAATGGGACTATACAAGACCAAGATGGAGTAAAATATTATGAGCAAAAGCCTGGGAGTAAGAGATACTGTGGGTGAGGGGAATTAAATGGATGAAGGGAGTAAAAAAAGAAGGGGGGAGGGAGGGATAGAGAGTGGGGAAATAAAAATAATTTAAAAAAAAAACATTAGAGGAAGTGCATTCTAGGCTAACTAAAATAGATGCAAGTTCTGAAAGAGGAAAAAAAAAAAAGGAGAAGCAGAAAATATTGCCTAAGGCTAGTAATGTATGAGCCAGAACAGTGGGCTCAGAACTGGGCAAAGGAAAATAGAGGCACGAAAAGATTTTGTTTTAGGAGTAAACTCGATTTCAGTTCTGCCATAGGGTAAGCTTTTTTTCCACACAACAGTGTTCTTTCTAAAACAGGGATCTCCATTCTTCATCTCTGCCCATCCTAAAATACCAGTGGTTCCCCATCTTATCTGGAGTAACATCCCAGCTCCTTACCACAGGGTCTCTATGACCCTTCTCTGTTCTCAGCTCAGTGATCCACCTTGTTTGTTTTGCATAATTTTATCAGGTTGCTGTCTACAGGTGTGCTGAATTTCTTCCCGCTTCAGGAAGCGTGCACTTGATGCACTCACCATCTGAAAAGCCCATTCTGAGATCTTAATACAGCAGACTTAGCACAACTGTCAATTGGCAGAGAGATCTGCTACGAGTCTTCTTCAAGATTTTCTACAGATCAACCTGTTCTTTTCTGGAATACTGTCCCATCAAACTTTCTTCAAAGCTGTATTATTTCGAGAGACAGGGAAAGCTTGCTGACACCTAAGTTGCTGTGCAGAATACCCACAAATGACAGAATTGCTTTTATCAGTCATACCAGTCCAACATGTGTGCTCAGACTGAAAGTGCTTCTGCACAATGCTGCCACCTCTCCCTAAAGCTTGTCTCCAGGACCTGTCAGGAATAAAGACACTTGGCTTAGAAAGACTAGTGACAGTTTTGTTTACATTCCATTGGGTACATCAGTCCCAGGATCAGATACTCAACTGCAGGGCTTTGTGGTATTTCTCTGTAAAGACACTTCTCAGTCACAGTAGCATTGTGCAAGGAAAGCCCGGCATTGTTGAGTGAATAGTCACCTCTGGCACAAAAGGGTAATCATAGTTAAATGAATTCTAACTGTTTTTCAATCCACTCATATGAATATATAAATGCCAGAGGTAGTGGTATTTTATTTCCTTGTCAGAAGTTGAACTCAGCTTGATAACATCAAAAAGGTTTTCTATTATGGTCAACAGTATGCATGGCCCCATTTCTTGGAGTATGTAGATTCTGTGAGAGTAGATAATATTTATGGTAGAAACATATTCATAAAAATGCTAGAGGAGCCTTGTGTTAAATTCCTTACACTAGAGAAACTAAGCTTACCACTTTTTGCTCTCTCTCTCTCTTTCTCTCTCTCTCTCTTTCTCTCTCTCATCTCTCTCTCTTTCTGTGTGTGTCTCTCTCTGTCTCTGTCTCTCTCTCTGTCTCTCTCTGTCTCTCTCTGTCTCTCTCTGTGTCTGTCTCTCTGTGTCTCTGTGT